>CM077094.1:45562634-46162634 GCA_039513925.1 Platanthera zijinensis
GCCTGTCAAATGGTGAAGGCGGAGTGCAGAAGCCCCGGTGGAATGCTAACAGTCGTTGCCCATCCCCGAATGGAAATTTGAGGACATCTCCATGGACTTCGTCCACGGTTTACCTCGCTCGCACATCGGGGAATGATTCCGTGTGGGTGATAGTTGACCGGTTGACCAAGGTAGCCCGATTTATATCCCAATGAGAGGAGGGCGCAAGTGGGCGTCTTAGTGCGTCTCTTTGTGGAACAATTTTTGGCGTACCATGGTGTGTGTGCCAAAGACGATCGTCTCCGACCGGGATGGTCGGTTTACTTCAAGAGAATGGAGGGCTGTACAGGCTTATTTGGGCTCGCCGCTCGCCTTTAGCACAGCCTTTCACCCACAAACGGACGGGCAATCTGAACGAACCATCCGAACATTTGAGGACCTATTGAGGTTGTGTGTGCTAGATAACGGAGAACCATGGGAGAGGCTCTTACCTCTCGTGGAGTTCTCTTATAATAACAGTCCATCAAGCCAGTATTGGAATGGCACCTCATGAAGCTTTGGTATGGAAGGAGGTGTAGAACACCCTTGTTCCTGGGTGCAAGACGAAGATCCGAAGACATTGGGAAATGAGTATATTGATGACACGGACGCGGTGGTTAGGTTGATCCGGAATCGAATGCTAGAGGCTCAAAGCCGACAGGCGAAATATTACAACGCAAGGCACCGTAATGTAGAGTTTCAAGTGGGTGATAAGGTGTTCCTGAAGATTCGACCGATGCACGGAGTGTCACGAGTACGTGGAGTCAAGAAGCTCAGCCCAAGGTATGTTGGGCCCTATGTTGTAGTGGAAAGGATTGGCCCCTCTGGCCTATCGATTGAAGTTACCACCGGAGCTGGAGAACCTTCACGACGTGTTCCATGTATCGTCGCTTCGGAAGGCTTTGTTGCGACCTGAACAGTATATCCCCACGGCGGATGGTGCCTGGCGTCTGATAGGTCTGTGCGACTGGAGCCGGTGCGGATCGTTGATAACGAGACAAGGACCTTGCGCCGCAAAAGTGTTCCCTTGGTGAAGGTGCTATGGTCTAATCACGGGAAGGAAGAGTGCACATGGGAGCCAGGGATTTGATGCAAGAGCGCTACCCGGAATTATTTACTCCAGGTAAAAATTTTATTTGAAAGCATAGTTCCCTTTTTATGTGTTTTCACTCCCATAGCCTTACCCTGATTTCGGGGACGAAATCTTTTATTTTGTTTATAGGATTTGTAACGTCCCATTCGCGCTAGGCCCCTTGATTGCGTATTTGAGTCAAGGGGGGGCTGTGGTGAGCCCAATGGGGGATGTGGTGAACAGGTGCGGACGTGCGGGAAATGAGAAAAACAAGGCAAAACAGCAATTTTGGGCTGACACGGGTATGGACAAACGGCCGTGTCCATACCCGTGTGCCTCATAAAAATAGGTTTACCAGTCAGAGAGGTACACGGGCATTGGGACACGGGCGTGTCCCTAGCCGTGTGCCAAGGACACGGGTCGGGACACGGGCGTGTCCCTAGCCGTGTGCCAAGGACACGGGTCGGGACACGGCCGTGTCTCTACCGTGTGCCGCAACCCTGACCCCGCAGAAAGTGGTTCTGGGAGGAACACGGCCCTAGACACGGCATGCCACCACGGCCGTGTCACCTGAACACGGGTAGGAACACGGCCGTGTGCCTACCCGTGTCTGCGATGTATAAAAAGGAAAAGTTGGGAAACCCTAGCATTTCATCTCCTTTCTTCTGCCCCAAATTCCTGAGAGGGTTCTTTGGCTGGAGGAGGAGGAAAGCTTGCCGGAGCCATCCTTGGAGGAATCAAAACGCCGCCGCCGTCAAGGGAAAAACAATGCCGCCGCGAAGGAGTGCGAGGCTCATGGCCGGCCATGGTGGTACCGCTGGACTTGAGGTGAGCTTCCTCCCCTCTCCCTTGGTGCTAGATCTATAGCTATTTTAGGAGAGACATCGACTCCATAGAGTCTTGATGGTGAGGAGAAGAGTTCTTAGGTTAAGCCAATGCCTAGGTTTTCTAGGCTTAGTATTCCTCAACCTTCTCATCGTTCAAAGTGGAGATGAGAGGGATTTCGTTGAGGGTTTGGCTTTGAAAGAGGAATAAGGTTGGGTTGTGATTTTCTGGAGAAGTTTATGCGAGGTCGTTGCAAGGAAGAAGATGAACGGATGCCTTCATCTCGCCTTAAGATGCGTGCAGAAATCTGATTTCTGCACGCAGCGACCTTCGTGGCCAATTTCGGAGGTGTTCTGGCCAGATCTGGGTGAACGACTCAACACAAAAGTTGTAGCCCTTGAAATTACCTTTCCAACGAGTGGTTGCTCGTTTCCATGCGATACCTGTAGCCACGGGAAAGCTGGATCGAGTCCGCTGCGTTCGGGAAAATTCCTGTACAGGAAACTGTTTCCTGTACGTGTTCGAGTTGAATTTCTGGTATGTTGCGACCAGATCTGGGTGATCGACTCAACACGAAAGTCGTAGCCCTCGCGAATACCTTTCTAACGAGGGGTTGTGCATTGTGATCGGATTCCTGTAGCTCCGGGAATCCCAGTTTTAGTATTGGGCTATCCTATGTTAATGCACTTGTTAATTTATGATGTTAGCACTCTTGCAATGATTGTGATTTGCTCATTTGATATCTTGCTCCCATATATCTATAATGTTGTTGTTTACTATAATTTAGCATGGTTATTCATTTGGTTGTGTAATAAGGTAAACCATGTATTGGTAGAGAAATGGGTTGGATGGGAAGGCTAGATATTAGGAGTTGAGATCGGTATAGGATATACGTATACAATTTGGTGTTGAATATATCTATTGTGCGTAGTGTTGAGGTGAAGTTATTGAATAGGTGGGCGTGAAAATGATGAACACTATGTGAGGAGTATTTTGTAACCGTTAATCCGAGCCCAAGGGGTTATTAATAACCGATGCTTAGAGTTGAAGTCTCCCTAAGGTAGCATCGAGTGAGTTGTTTTGGGGCATGTAATGTGCGACGATTCATCGTGTCGCGATATTGAGATAATGACTGTGGCAGGTCTACGGGTTCGCCAGTCGTCACACCGATGGGAGCCAATGGGTAGACCTTGGGCGGTAGGGTTAGATACTTGGTGTCCATAAACCGAGATCTCCTCCGCGCCCATGAGAACGGTTGGGCTTGCACCTCGTGTGCTTCCGAGGTTCCATCCGGTTCGAAATCAAGGCCAGGGTGGGCTGTGTTCTTGGTGCACATTTACCCAAGACCCCTTCTGAGCCGTAGTACGCAGGTGAGCTCCGCTGTTGTGTTCTTAGCATTGAGGCGTACGGGGGCCTAGGATAGGTAGTGTGATACCACCTAGTAGTGGAGACGCCCGCTCCACTGTCGCTGTCTGGCCACGACGGACGACGCCTGAGAGGTTAGCTACCTGCTCGAAAAGTGGGAACTTCAAGTCTGTGTCGACATAGCAACTTGCATGTGCGTGCGCATGAGTCGGTCATACCATAACATTCATATCATGTCATTCATTGCATACACAAGATCCTCACCGTATAAGTTGTATGGGGCCTCCTATACGATGAGTTACTTATTGTTAAGCCGATCCTTAACTTATAAGTTTGTATGGGCACTCTTATAAGTTAAGTTACTATTCTGATTAATTATACCTGCTGTCATATACTATTGATATTTGTAGAACTGCTAGTTGTGTAGCGTAGTAGTTTATACTCCACTATTTTTACAGTCACCTGCTTGTTTACTTGCTTATATATAATCATATTATACCTTGTTCCTTCTCCGCCCGGTGCCGAGGAGTCGCCGGGGGAGCGGATGTGAAGCCACTTAGTCTTATGACTAACGGTTGCTACGTCTTCCTTTTTAGGAGGAAACCCCGCAGGTAGAGCAGCGACGGACTATGCAGCAGGACAGCCAGGCCCGGATGATAGGACCTGAGGTGGTGGTGCCATCGGCACCGTCAGTGACAGTCGTGAGTGTTTTCATGTAGCCGTTTGGCAAAGCATTTCTAGACTCTTGTTCCTTTGTACAAGCCTGTTGTGCTTGTTATCTTCCGCTACTTTTGGACTTTAACTTAGCTGTGAACTGAACTGCTTTTGCTTTTACTTTTCTGTTATGGTTGGGTTGGCATGTTTGTTGTGATATATGGATTGTAGCCGGCGGAATAGGCGTCTTGTGTAAAGGCTAACCCGTGTGTTAGTGCTACCGCAAGGCGGCTATTTCGGGCATAAGACTCCCCTCGTGCCGTGTGTTGTGTTCCGGGAGGGGGGTCTTACATGATATTTGCTCTGAAGCTGTGGAGACATTACATGTATAGGGTAAAGGTCGATATCTATACCGACCACAAGAGCCTGAAATACTTGTTAGATCAAAAGGATCTAAAGATGCGGCAACTGAGATGGATGGAGTTCCTTGGGACTACACATTCAAGATTCACTATGTACATGGTAAAGGCAATGCAGTTGTGGATGCATTTAGTAAGAGGGTCCCTGAGCGGGCGAAATGGTTGTCGGTTAATGATGAGCGGTTGATTCGGGAGCTAGAGTCATTAGAGATCTCTTGTGTGGACAAGCAGACTAGTGCCGAAGCACAGTTGAACTGGATAGAGGTGCAGTATGACCTGGCTGATCGGATTCGGCGGGCTTTGGAGTTGGATAGCAAAATGAAGAAAATATTGGATAAGGATTTGGATGGGTCAAATTCCAAGTTTAATGTTGTTGATGGACTGTTGCAGAAGGACAGTCGTTTGTGCGTCCCGGATGTGGGTAAATTGAGGGATGAATTGATGTACAAGCCACATCATACCAAGTACTCAATTCACCCGGGGAGAACGAAGATGTATAAGGATATGAAGAAGTTGTTCTGTTGGCCAGGATTGAATAAGGTCGTGGCACTTTACGTGACGAAGTGTCAAACGTGCGCCTTGGTGAAGGCGAAGTGCTAGAAGCCTGGAGATTTCTTGAAGTCTTTGCTTATTCCAGAGTGGAAGTTCGACGATATTTATATGGATTTTGTGCATGGTTTGCCAAGATCAAATAAGGGGAATGATTCCATCTTGGTTATCATAGATCGTTTGACGAAGGTGTCACACTTCATTCCAAATAGGAAGGATGATTCCGTGGTGAAACTGTAAAAATTGTATGTGGATAACATTGTTTGTCTACACGGTGTGCCCTGCAGCATCGTGAGCGACTGGGATGGACGGTTTACATCCAATGACTGGAGGTTGGTACAGCAAATGTTGGGAACCAAGCTGAGTTTCAGCACGGCTTTTCATCCGCAGGAGGATGGTCAGACCGAGAGAGTTAATAGGACGATGGAGGACATGCTTCGCATATGCATCCTGGATATCGGGAAGTAGTGGGAAGATTACCTACACTTGGTGGAGTTTGCGTATAACATTAGCTACCAAGCGAGCATTCAAATGGCGCCCTTGGAGGAAATGAATGGTAGAAAATGTCGTGCACCGTTATCATGGTTAGAAACGGGTGAGACGAAGCTTTACAATAGGCAGGAGGTGGAAGATGCAAGGTCGTTGGTACGAACCATTCGGGAACAGTTGCTAATCGCTCAGGCCTGATATGCTAAATAATATTTTGCCAAGCATCGGAACGTGGAGTTCGCTGTTGGCAACTGGGTGTATTGGAAGATCAAGCCGTTCAAGGGTGTCTCACGGGTACGGTGCATAAAGAAGCTAAGCTCGAGGTACCTTGGACCGTTTGAGGTTATGGAGCGGATGGGTGAAGCAACCTACTGTCTTAAGCTATCAGCGGAACTTTGTGCTCTACACGACGTATTCTTTATGTCGGAGTTGCGGAAGGCAGTGCAAGATCGTTCACAAGTGATTACGGTTGATCAAGTACCAGTTATTTATGGGTTGATGATGAAGGTCAAGCCTGTACGCATTGAGGACTCGAAAGTCAAGTGATTGCGTAATAAAGACATTAGGATGGTCAAAGTCTGATGGGAGAACTGCGGTCATGAGGAGCTTTAAAGGGATCGAGAGCATACCAAGCTCAAAGAGTACCCATAGTTATTCCACTCAGGTACCGTTTTGTTTTTGTATCTTTTCCTTTCGGTAATTTCGTGGATGAAATTCTTTTAAGAGGGGGAGAGTTGTAACGCCCCGAAACTCAAAAGCGAAACGGGCAGCGCATTTGAGCCAGTTTGGGTCCTAGTGGGGGCCACATGGCCTGGGAAACGGGCGTGTACTAGGGCGTGTCCTGCTCGGGTTGCACGATTTTTCCTGAGGTCAACGAGTTGCAGTCGACGATCGTGGAAGGCGAGAACACGGCCTGAGATACGGGCATGTCCAGGGCCGTGTCCTACTCGGGCTGTTTACCGGGCTGTGTGGAAAGTGTTACACGACCTGGGACATAGGCGTGTCCCAGGTCGTGTCTAGCACAAGTACTGTGACACGGGCGTGTCTTAGAGCTGTGTCCTCTTCGGGTTGGTTTGATCCTGTGTCTGTTTAGGGAATACGCCCCTCAACACGGGCATGTAATGTATGTTACGGGCATGTTAATTATGACACGGGCGTGTCTAATCCCATGTCCCATTCGGGACGTGATGGTTTTAGCGTTGATTGAGGAACACGACAAATGACACGGGCGTGTCACAAAGCATGTTCTTCCCAGTAATTTTACTTTAAGTGCAAATCGTGGTCGTTCGTTTCCTTCTAATAAGATCCGACGTCTCAACCCTCCCCCTGCTAGTATATGGTCGGGAATAGGGTTAGAAACCATCACTTCAAGTTGGGCTTTCTCTTTCTAAAAGCATTAGAGAGAGGTGAGAGCAAGGAGGAAAAGGAAGAGGAAATCCGTTCGCCGGAGAAGCTTCGGAGCCCTGATTCTCCATCCAAGTCCAGATCCGCGAAGGCGAGGCCAGTACGGTGCTTTCCATCCTACTAGATCATCATGGCACCGTAGAGAAATGCTAGGGAAACGATTCTCTACTTAAACATGTGAAGTCCTCTTTCCTTTTTGTATAGGAAGCCCGCTCTCGCGAGTATGCGAAGAGTGTGAGGCGTTCCTTTGCGTAGACATGAATAATCCTCGTTGTCTTGCATGTAGAGTCCAAAATCGATGTACGGATATAGGCATGGTGTGTGAATCCAACCACGATAAGTTGGTTTGGATTGGTGATGTTTTGCTATGCATGAATAGCCGGAGAAAACTCCGTGCCGATGGTTGTTTTTCGGGTTTTCTTCGCGGTAGATTGCAACAGGGAGCCTTGGGGACTAACTCCAAGGTGCACCTAGAGAACTGGGCGGAAACGCATTTCTTCCAACTTGTAAGCATGGGAGCCAACTTGAACATAACTGGGTTATGTAACTATTGTGTGATGGATGTGGTTCTCGGGGAAGCTTGCCCCGCGCATATGGCTTAAATTGACGTTACGGTGTGAGCAATGGGTTATGCAGAACTATACAAACTCTATGTGGTTCGGTTAAAGTGACCTAAGGTATGTGGTACTTACCGGTTGCATAGATGGAGGGTCTTAGGATATGGGCCAGAAAGACTATAATGCTCACTCTAACGCCCCCGATTTTTCTACGACTATTTTATTCTCGTTTGGCGTTACGGTGATGCATTTTCGTTGCTTGTGCCATTTATGGAGAGTGTTTTATCTCCTTAGAAATGAGTGGCCTATTTTGTAGCCTATGGTCAAGGTCTCCCTAGCAAGCCGAGTCATTTTGGGTGACCCGGTGTGGCCTCTTGGGGGATGCTTGTGTTTTGGCTTTAGGTGGGTATAACTTGAGTTCTGTTCGTCGAAAGTTAATTTTGACTTTGCCGATGTGTTCGTAGCGTGGGTATTAAGCTACGGTGCGAATTTCGTCGAATTCCGAGGTAATTCGGTTTTCGTGTCGTTTTGGGTGTGCCATTAGTACAGACTATTAGAAAATTCTCTTATTTTATTAAGACAACCAGCGGCTAGGCTTCAGTTATGCTTAACCGACGTGTTTAAAGCTTATATAAAAGCTTTACTTAGAGTGGCAGGCCCACTCTTTCCTCCTTCCCGAGTCCTATAACCACTGCTCTAGTTCGCGGAAAGCAGAGGCGGAAACGGCGGACTGCCCTAGCCTTCAGCCGGCGATTTCGGGAGCTTTCGTGGACGGAATTCGTTTCGGAAGGCGGCGTTGGCTTGCTCTCGCTCAGATCTACGTTTCGACGGTAAGAGATTCGATTTTTGTGGAGTTTTAGGAGACTTGGATTTTCGGGTCTTGTGGATTTCCACCATTTAAGTGCAGGATTTTGCTTTTAGGTGTTGCTGCTGCTAGTGCCATGTGAAAAGGAGGGAAAGCCGACCGAGCATCGCCGGAAATCGAGGCAAGTGGTATTCTTGCCCTTGCCATTTTTGTTCTCTTGTTGAATTGTAATAAAAATCTCGGTTAGCCCTAGGGTAGAAGCCAAGCTTGTCCTTTTATCTTGCTGAAATTAGGGTTTAGTTTCTCCTAATGAGCCCCCCCCGTCTTTGTTTTCTTGGTGCTCAACCCTCCGGCGTAATAGCGCCAATTTAGACTCCAGGTTTTTGTCTGGTTGTTGCTTTGCGGGTGAAGCCAAGAGAGAGAGAGAGACTAGGAGGGGGTGCCTGCTGTGTATCTTAGAAAGAGCCAAATTTGGTCTATCGGGTTGCCGACATTGAGTGTGTTGCACACACTCAAAGCCTTTGCGGGTTTTGCGTTGAGTGTCGTGCACAGACTCAACGCCACAGCTATAGTCAGTTTGAGATTTTTTGGCTAAGTACTAGGTCGTTGAGTGAGGTGGACTCACTCAACGTCGCAGCCCCTGCTAGCGGCTAAGTACTTCGGCGTTGAGTGAGCCGACCTCACTCAACGCCGTTTTGGTTTTGGCGGTTAGTGAGGTGAAATCACTCAACGTCGTCACTTTCTGTGCGGCCAAGTACTTTGGCATTGAGTGAGGTTTGCTCACTCAATGCCACAGCCTTTTCTGAGGCTAAGTACTTTGGCATTGAGTGAGTCGACCTCACTCAAAGCCATTTCCGGTTTGGCGTTGAGTGAGGTGACTTCACTCAATACCGTAAGCAAATTTGTGGCCAAGTCTCGTGGCGTTGAGTGAGTGAACCTCACTCAACGCAATTTCTGCTTTTGTGTTGAGTGAGGTAGACTCACTCAACGCCACAACCCTTCTTCGCGGCCAGAACTTCTGGCATTGAGTGAGACGACCTCACTCAACGCCATTATTGTTTTGGCATTGATGGAGACGACAACCCCCACCTTATTGATAATGGCACACTAACAGAAGATTCCCCCTCGTCTCCAACAAAGGATTTGCGGCGCCACGGTGATCGTACGGAACAGCGCTACAATCTCCGCCCGCGGCGCAAGACAACAAAATAATTTATCATCTTTTATTTTGAGAGCTATTCTTTTATCATGCTTTTATTTTTAATTAGGAGTGTTATTTTAATTCGGGCTGCATGTAGCCATGCTATGTTTTATTTTATTTGGGCTGCACTTAGCCAAGACTTTATGTTAAGCCTATATATAGGCATGACTTATTTGGGTTTCTTAAGTTGAATGAAAAGAATGTCCAAACCCTAAACTTACCTCCCCTCTCTTGCTCTCTCTCTTCCTCACTTAGCCGCCGCCCAACCTCTCTCTCCCCCTCTCCATTTCGGCCACCCCTTCAACCCCACCCTCTTCATCTCCAAGCCACCTCCTTCTCCTCTCCCTACCTCCACCTCTCGGCCACCACTCCTCCGCTCCTCTAGCCGCCAGCTTGCAACCTTCACCAACCCAGCCACCTCACTCCCCTAGTTCGGCCGACCACCTAACACCAACACCCGAGCCTCCCTTTGAAGAAGTTCGGCCATCTCCTTGGCTAGGAGTGAGGCCGAGTGCGACATCCTCTTCTACGAGGAAACGGAACTACGGCGTGACGCGGCTAAGGCGGATAAATCTTCATCCATTCGGCTTACTCCGGCGGAACCGTGGAGAAGTGTTCCTATGAAGATAGTCGGAATCATCTATTCCGATTGGGGTAATGAACGTCTCCACCCAACTGTGATTCCCTCTTGATTTTTCCTGTGGCTGGAACAATTTTTGCGTTGGGTTTGAAGCATAGAATAGTCTTGGTGTTTAATCCCGGTTGGGTCGCATTTGTTTACTTAGTTATTTATTTTCCGAACAAGGTTTGGCGAACCTCACATCTTTTTGTTGGGAGAGATCCACCACTTTTGAATCGTGGTTTTCCGGTGGATCGCTTTTGGTACAACATCGCTCGGCCGGGTCCAACATTGGCCCATTTAGCCGGAGAGAATATTGGCTTATCGCCTCTATTTGATCCCCTTACGGGTTGGCTATTCGTGCGTTTGCCTAGCAAGATAAATCATCGTATTTACGTGCGATGTGGTTGTGTGTGAGTGCCGGATCCGGATCGTAGAGAGTTAATAACTTTAAATTTCGTCATCTCTAGTGAGTCAGCCCCTAAGCCTACATCAAATTGGTATCAGAGGGAGGTTCACGTCAGTTTCTTAACTGACCCCCCTCCCCGCACTTTTGCTTGCTCAAAAATCACAAAAAATTTTTTTTTTTTGGTCTGCCAATAGCGGCTTAGATTGCTCATTTTTGTCAAAAAAATTTCAGCAAAAAAAATTTTATGAACTACCTTTTATTTGCTATCATAAAATCAAAAAAAAATTATTTTTCTCCAACCGTTAAGCGGGATTAATTCCGTTTGCGTTAGTCTGTCTTAAATCTATGTCTTCTCTTGCATGCGCACTAGGCTCGGAACGGAGTATCCCCCATCATCTTCTAATATGGCGGATGATGCACGTGATCTCACGGAGATCGAAGAGCTACGTCTGGATTTCACGGAGCAGATGACGACGATTAGGGAAGCGCTCCATGACATGGGTCTACCTCATAGGGCACCCCTTAATCAGCCCGCTTACCAACGAGCGGGAGGAAATCACAACCCTTATCCCAACCCCCAAAATGAGAACGCTCCACGAGCACCTTCCGAGTTCGATCTTACTAGGGCTGTCCGAGTCAAGCCGCCATCCTATGATGGATTGGGAAACCCCAAAGTCTTCCAGGATTGGGTCATGGAGATCGAATGCTATTACGAGTGGTATGGATTGAATGACGCCGATAAAGTGCGAGTAGCACGGATGAAGTTGTATGGGCGCGCCAAAATATTTTGGCTGAATGAAGAGCGGCGCTTTAGAGCCGAAAACGGGGCGGTGCCCATTGGTTCGGAACACATGAAGGCCCGGTTAACTGAACAGTACGTCCCCACGTACCACCGAACACAAATGTTCGATGACTTGGCCACCCTTAAGCAATGGACTAGAACGGTTTCGGAGTACATGAGCCTATTAAAAGACATGATGGTTAGATGTGACGTAAAGGAGATGCCCGAGGTCACCCTTTCCCAGTTTCTTAAGGGACTAAACCCCGATATCCAAGGAATGCTGCTACGATACGGTCACACCGACCTGCACGTAACATTTAATGCAGCCTTAGATATCGAAAAGCAGAATGTGCTTAAGGGAAAGACTCGCTCGTTCCAAAAGGGCAAGTGCATATTAGGACCACCTCCCGATTCCACCTATAAGTATAAAGGAAAGTACCGGACCCCCGACTCAACTTCCGTAGTGGTGACGGCTAGGAATAATAAAAATCCCTCCGGTGAGAGAGTCCCCGTAGGTAGAATCAATCGGACAAACGTCACCTGTTATGCTTGCGGGATTCAGGGGCACTATGCTAGTGATTGCCCCACTAAACCCAAGCCCTTAGCTCTATTAGACTCCACGGGTGGGTCTGACGACCTCACTTACGAGGCGGGAGAAGATAACAAGTCGGACGGCGTGCCTAGTGATCTTGACGATGACTCCCATATGATGGTAATGAGGTGTATTTTGGCGACCCCACGAGCGCTAGATGATTGGAATAGGACGAATATCTTCACGTTAAACTTCAAGAGTGGTGAGAAGTGGTGTCGGTTAATTATCGATAGCGGTAGTTTTATGAACGTCATATCGGAAGCCGCGGTGAAGCGGATGTCCCTATCAACCGAGCCGCACCCGCACCCATATAAGGTGGCATGGGTGAACAAATCGACCCTCCCGGTGTCAAAGAGATGCTTGGTACCCCTTGCCATCAAAACTTACTCCGAGTCGATTTGGTGTGACGTCATTCCCATGGATGCTTGTCACGTTTTGCTGGGTCGTCCATGGCTGTACGACCACGACGTCACTCACTTTGGCCGGGCTAACATGTATGAGTTTAAATTTGACGGTCGGACCATCCTCTTTAAACCCGCCCCGCCAAAAGATCCTTCGGCCCCCGCCAAGGATACGGTCATTCCGGTCGAGAAGAAAACGTTGAGCCTAATCGGAAAAAAAGAATTTAAAAGGACTACCTTTAAGGATGGCATCCTATACGCGCTAGTTTGTCTTCAAGTTAAGGATGACACGACCACTTGGGAGAAGTTGCTGCCCGCATTGAAAACTATATTGGAAGAGTTTTCGGATGTGTATCCGGATGAGATGCCATCTGAGTTGCCCCCCATGCGGGACATCCAGCATGCCATTGATTTTATCTCGGGTTCCTCGTTGCCCAACCTCCCCCATTATCAATTAAACCCGTCCGCCCACTTGGAATTACAAACCCAGATCTCGGACTTATTGCAAAAAGGTTTTATCCGCCACAGCATGAGCCCGTGTGCCGTACCCGCCTTACTTGCCCCCAAGAAGGACGGCTCTTGGAGAATGTGTGTGGATAGTAGAGCCATTAATAAAATCTCTATCAAGTACTGATTCCCCATTCCTCGCCTAGACGACCTATTGGACATGCTTGCCGGTGCCACAATTTTTTCAAAACTGGACCTTAGGAGCGGCTACCACCAAATCCGCATTAGGGAAGGCGACGAGTGGAAGACTGCCTTTAAGTCAAAGGAAGGGCTTTACGAGTGGTTGGTCATGCCGTTTGGGCTTTCCAACGCGCCAAGCACGTTTTCGAGGATGATGACCCACGTTTTCCAACCCTACATGGGCAAATTCATCGTGGTCTACTTTGATGATATCTTGGTTTTTAGTACCTCCACGATCGACCATGAATCACATTTAAAAATCATCCTCACCACGCTAAGAGCGGAAAAATTGTTCGTGAACATTAAGAAGTGTACCTTCCATGTGCCATCGGTTGAGTTCCTCGATTATATTGTGAGCTCGAAGGGGATCCATGTAGACCCCAAGAAGGTTCAAGCCATTAGATCTTGGCCCGAGCCCGCCAACATTCGGGATGTTCGGAGCTTCCATGGGCTCGCCACATTCTATAGGCGCTTCATTAAGGACTTTAGTAGCATTATGGCTCCCGTTACCAAGTGTATGAAAAAGGGTGAATTTTTATGGACGAACTCGGCCGCTAAAGCGTTCCAATTGATTAAGGCGCACATGACAGAAGCACCCCTTTTGCGACTCCCGGATTTTTCCAAAGTCTTCGAGTTGTCTTGTGACGCTTCTGGTGTAGGAATTGGTGGGGTGTTGAGTCAAGAGGGCCATCCTGTGGGATATTTTAGTGAGAAACTATCGGGTGCAAATTTAAATTATTCCAACTACGATCGTGAATTTTACGCTGTCATTAGATGTCTCCAACATTGGCGACATTACCTCCTCCCTATGGAGTTTGTCATTTTATTCGATCATGAAGCACTACGGTTTATCAACTCACAAACTAAGGTTAGTCCTAGGCACGCAAAGTGGGTCTCCTACCTTCAAGAGTATACCTTCATTATTAAGCACCTTAAGGGAACTCTCAACCGCGTAGCCGACGCCCTTAGCCGTGTTTCGTTACTACTTTCCACACTAGAGGTTAAGGTGATTGGCTTTGATAGGATTAAGGACGAGTACGTCCACTGTCCTGACTTTAAGGATATCTACTTCACCACTCAGGACGACTCGCCTACCACTATTACGTCTTTTTATATCCGTGACGGCTATCTCTTTTATCACTCTAAACTATGCATCCCTCGGTCCTCCCTAAGACACTTCATAGTGTGGGAACTGCATGGAGGAGGGTTGGGACGGCATTTTGGCCGTGATAAGACGATCACGTTAGTGGAAGACAAGTTCTATTGGCCCGGCCTCAAGGCCATGGTTAACAAAATAGTAGGAAGCTGTCGAGCGTGCAAATTGGCTAAGGGGAATAAGACAAATGCGGGGCTTTACACCCCTCTTCCGATCCCCTCTATCCCTTGGGAAGATGTTAGCATGGACATCATTCTCGGCCTCCCTACCACATTTAGGCGTCACGACTCTATCTTAGTTGTTGTAGATCGTTTTTACAAAATGGCATATTTTATCGCGTGCAATAAAACTAATGATGCGTCACATGTTGCACAATTGTATTTCAAAGAAGTAGTCGGCCATCGAGGCGTCCCAAAGTCCATAGTGACCGATAGAGATGTGAAGTTTACTAGCTACTTTTGGAAGACCCTGTGGAGGATGATGGGCACCAAACTTCTCTTCTCTTAGGCTTACCATCCGCAAACGGATTGGCAAACAGAAGTGGTAAATAGAAGTTTAGGTAGTTTGCTCCGATGCCTGGTGGGAGACCACAAGGGTACATGGGACCTTATCCTCCCTCATGCACAGTTAGCCAATAATAATTCAAAAAATAGGTCCACGGGTCTGTCGCCAAATGAGATCGTGCACGGTTATAAAGCACCGGTGCCACTTGACTTGATTGCGTTACCGCCATCATTTAAATCAAGTCAATTTGCACAGGACTTTGCCTCTCACATTCATGATCTGCATAAGCACATAAATGAGACACTTAACACAAAATATGCATCTTATCAAGCTAATGCCAACACACATAAAAGAGTGTCCCACATGAAGGTTGGCGATTTGGTCATGGTGCGTCTCAATCCTGAACGGTTTCCTACGGGGACCTTAAAAAAGTTAGCGGATCGGTGAGCGGGACCTTTTCGGCTTGTAAAGAAACTTGGAGACAATGCCTTTTTATTGGAATTACCACCTGACAGGGGTATTTCCCCCGTGTTTAATGTTTTGGATTTAACACCATATATTGCTCCGCCACTTGAATTATCTTCTTGTCCGTTTAATTCCACTTCAAATTCTCTTGGGTATGGGGTTGAGGGGGGTTATGGAACACTCTCTCCGCCGGTCTCCAACGGAGGTATGCTTAATGTTGATGAATTAGATTTTCCTCCTTTGCTGCCTAATGCTTTTCCCAGGTTTGCGAGGACAGATTTTTTGCCGGACAGGATTCTCCAGGATGACGAGTTCCCCTCTGCTGATGGCGATGTGCGCCGCTACTTGATTCGTTGGCATGATCGCCCCGCTTCTGATGACTCTTGGCTCCCGGAAGCGGAGGTTGCTCTATTGGATGATGGTCTTCTTCGCCGGTATCTTCAAGCTCACTCATCGGTGATGAGTCCTTTCAAGCGGTGAGGATTGATGGAGACGATAGTCCCCACCTTATTGATAACGGCACACTAACGGAAGATTCCCCCTCGTCTCCAACAAAGGATTTGCGGCGCCACGGTGATCGTACGGAACAGCGCTACAATCTCCGCCCGCGGCGCAAGACAACAAAATAATTTATCATCTTTTATTTTGAGAGCTTTTCTTTTATCATGCTTTTATTTTTAATTAAGAGTGTTATTTTAATTCGGGTTGCATGTAGCCATGCTATGTTATATTTTATTTGGGTTGCACTTAGCCAAGACTTTATGTTAAGCCTATATATAGGCATGCCTTATTTGGGTTTCTTAAGTTGAATGAAAAGAATTTCCAAACCCTAAACTTACCTCCCCTCTCTTGCTCTCTCTCTTCCTCACTTAGCCGCCGCCCAACCTCTCTCTCCCCCTTTCCATTTCGGCCACCCCTTCAACCCCACCCTCTTCATCTCCAAGCCGCCTCCTTCTCCTCTCCCTACCTCCACCTCTCGGCCACGACTCCTCCCCTCCTCTAGCCGCCGGCTTGCAACCTTCACCAACCCGGCCAACTCACTCCCCTAGTTCGGCCGACCACCTAACACCAACACCCGAGCCTCCCTTTGAAGAAGTTCGGCCATCTCCTTGGCTAGGAGTGAGGCCGAGTGCGATATCCTCTTCTACGAGGAAACGGAACTACGACGTGACGCGACTAAGGCGGATAAATCTTCATCCATTCGGCTTACTCCGGCGGAACCGTGGAGAAGTGTTCCTACGAAGATAGTCGGAATCATCTATTCCGACTAGGGTAACGAACGTCTCCACCCTACTGTGATTCCCTCTTGATTTTTCCTGTGGCTGGAACGATTTTTGCGTTGGGTTTGAAGCATAGAATAGTCTTGGTGTTTAATCCCGGTTGGGTCGCATTTGTTTAATTAGTTATTTATTTTCCGAACAAGGTTTGGCGAACCTCGCATCTTTTTGTTGGGAGAGATCCACCACTTTTGAATCGTGGTTTTCCGGTGGATCGCTTTTGGTACAACATCGCTCGGCCGGGTCCAACATTGGCCCATTTAGCCGGAGAGAATATTGGCTTATCGCCTCTATTTGATCCCCATACGGGTTGGCTATCCGTGCGTTTGCTTAGCAAGATAAATCATCGTATTTACGTGCGGTGTGGTTGTGTGCGAGTGCCGGATCTGGATCGTAGAGAGTTAATAACTTTAAATTCCGTCATCTCTAGTGAGTCTGCCCCTAAGCCTACATCAGTGAGGTAGACTCACTCAACGCCACAACCCTTGTTCGCGGCCAGAACTTCTGGCATTGAGTGAGACGACCTCACTCAATGCCATTATTGTTTTGGCATTGAGTGAGGTCAGCTCACTCAATGCCGCAAATTTGCCTTGTTGCGGCTAAGTGCCAGGGCGTTGAGTGAGTGAACCTCACTCAATGCCATTGTTGTTTTGGCATTGAGTGAGATGAACTCACTCAACGCCGCAGTCTTCTTTTCCGGGTAAGTGGAAGGGCGTTGAGTGAGTGAGCCTCACTCAACGCCATTGCTGTTTTGGCATTGAGTGAGGCTAGCTCACTCAACGCCACTTTCCATGATTGTGGTTAAGTACCAGGGCGTTGAGTGAGTGTGCCTCACTCAATGCCATGGCTGTTTTGGCATTGAGTGAGGTTAGCTCACTCAACGCCATAGTATTCTTGCGGGAGGCGTTGAGTGAGTTAACCTCACTCAACGCCATGCCTGTTTTGGCATTGAGTGAGGCTAGCTCAGTCAACGCCAGAGTTGTCTTCTGGAGGGCGTTGAGTGAGTTAACCTCACTCAACGCCATGGCTGTTCTGGCGCTGAGTGAGGCTAACTAACTCAACGCCAAGCTAAAGTTAGGCATTGAGTGGGTCCCACTCAACTCCAGGCCGTGTTGAGTCATTTCAACACTTTTTTTCCTACCTCGATTTTAGTTCCCGAGTGAATTCCTTATTTAAGTTTTGAGTTTCCTTGTCGGCCATGTTTTTCTTTCCTAAAGGCCGAATCGTGGGTCGTGGTTAGTAGTTGTGGTTTGAAGCTCTTCATGGGGGTGGTGTTGTGTAATTTAGCCGTGGCCACCCCTTTTATTCTATCTTGCTCCAGGTACGGGCTGGGCAAGGGTGTAGGAGGTCCCTAGTTCTTTCACATGTGAACCCTTGAGCTTGTTGGCTTGGAAATGGTGGTTGGGGGACTGAGTTTGCCTTCAACCTGGATCCATGTTGTTTGTTTTGCTACTACCATCTCCCACAGCTTAGGGTGTTAGATGTTTTCTCATTGGTAGATTGCAGCATTTTGGGCTCTTGGTAGCTTACTAGACTCTGCAGGAGGTAGTTTCTAGGCAGGGTTGATGCTGTTTCCTCACACCTAGTGCATTTCTTTTTGTCTTGCCTTGGGGCAGTTGTGACTTTTACTGCTGTCTTTTTCCTCTTTCATTTATCATCAGGTAGACACTTTCGTGCAGTTTTTCCTTGTTTTGCTTGCTGAGGTATTCTTTCTTCTTTTGAATGCCTCAGGTTCTGAGCAGTAGCCAGGTTGGTGGCTAGGTTGCTGTGGTGTGGCTGGAGGTCTTTTGGACTTTGGGGATCCTTCTGGATTTGTTTAGTGAGGTAGTTTTCTGCACTTTTCTTACAGACATACATATTTGCCAGTGGGTTCGTGTCAGGGTGTTGGCGCCCACTGGTAGTTTTTACCTTTGTACTAGATATATTACTTTTGCTGCTACCATTTTCTGGAGATAGTCTACTTGCTCTGAGGAGGATTTATGCTAGGTTGCTAGTTATTTTTAAAACTACAATTATTATTATAAGTATAGCTCATGATCAGCATGTTTTATAAAGCTCAATCACTATTTTCCAAACAACGTATAAAGATCATTTTCTTATATATAATATAAATTAAATGTAGAGTCTTGCATAGCATAAGTGGTCCTCTTGGGACACTTATGCACTCCTTAGGATGTCAATCCTGAATAAAATATTTTTCGCAGCGTATAAGTATAGTTTTTAACTGTGGACTAGGTGATCCACCGAGCCGAGGGATACGGCCTCTAAAATATAACTGATTTTTCTAATCATCAAACTTATGAAATTCTTTCATAAAGTTAAGTAGTTTGTTTTGCTTGAGCGTCATCAGTTATCCCCTGCTCAACGTGGCATCATGACGCGTGTTTTCTCAGACTCTGATAATTACTAAATTCGGAGAAAATGTGGGTTGTGATAGTTGGTATAAGAGGGAGGTTGCTTGACAAGTTAGTCGGGCAACCTTCCTTTGATTACACTAGTAGTTCGGCATCATGTCATTCACACACCGATTGTCATCAGCACGTCTTGGCAAAAGCACGAACACTACACTCATAGCATAACATGAAGTATACGGGGCATATTATGTAGTATGGGATGAATAATATGTGTTTGTATATGGATCCACCATAGGGGCAACATGTGAGGGTTATGTAGTATGGGATGCATAACCTCACCACATGGCTGCAGCTAGCTCGTTTTCTTTTTCATTGCATGAGAATGTTATGTAGTATGGGATGCATAACATTTTTATGTGTACGCTGCTCATAACATGCATTAGGGCCTTTTTTTTAGAATGCATAGCACAAACATGCAAAACATAACATTGCATAAGCACAACGTGCCAAGCTATAGACTGGCAACATGACATATGTACACACATATGCTTTCAAGTCAAAAGTAATATAAAGTCATGCATTCCCGATCTAGGCACATGAATTAGTATGGTGGTGGTTAACCTTCCTAGGTTAGGGCATAACATCAATTTTTGTAAAAAGATAAACTCCTAGAGCAAGTTTAGCAGCTTTAAGTTTATATCTATATATGTATTGTCTGTACTTGTTGTTGGTTCTAGCCGATGTATTAGGATCTAACTAGTATTGTTATGATTTTAGGATGGCAAGGCGTTTTGCGACTCGATCGACTCCCCTGTTGGAGGGTGAGTCATCTGGAGCTCAGAATGACGCGGTGATCGAGAGCCTGCGGCAGAGTAGCGATGCTATGAGCAGGCAGATAGTAAAGATGCAGGCCCAGATTCAGTCCCTGGTGGCTGTTGTGGCAGGTCAGACTCAAGGAGTGCAAGGTCCTGCAGGGGGGGTTAGTTGTCCCTCCTCCTCCTGCACCCTTAAGACCTCCAGTGGTGGTGCCAGCAGAGATGGCCTTCATCTCGCAGTTTCAGAGGCTAAGCCCTCCCACTTATTATGGGAAGGCAGACTTTATGGTCATAGACGATTGGCTTATCTCCATGGAGTAGATGTTCTCGTACTCCGGGATTGCAGATGACCAGAGTGTGATTATAGCCGCCTATCAGCTTAAAGGTTTGGCTAAGAGTTGGTGGCTTAGAGAAAAGGAGAGCTTGGTAGCTGGATGCTCTTGGGAAGTGTTCAAGGAGATGCTGTTGAGGAAGTTCTTACCCTCGGTCGAGCGTGACCGCCTCAAGAACGACTTCCTCCATCTGAAGCAAAGGCAACTCACGGTGGGTGAGAATGAGATAGAGTTCAGCAAGTTGAGCCATTTTGCCCCTGGATTGGTCAACATTGAGGCTGATCGAGTTAAGCGATTTCTCGGTGGCTTGTGGAGCGAGGTGTAGCAGTTGACCAGTGCTTATGGGTCAGAGACTTATGCAGGAGTAGTGGAGGCTGCTCTGAAGGTGGAGGCTATTGAGACCGCAAAGAGCAGAGTCCAGCAATTGAGGAAGGACAAGAGGAAGTCTGTGGAGGAGAAGAAACCCCAGGTACCCGGTACGGCTCCGGAAAAGAAGAGTAAAGTGGTGTGCAGCTTCTGTGGCCGGTCAGGCCACCCTGTCGAGAGATGTTTGAAGAAGGCAGCAGCTCAGAGGAAGGAGCAGGTTCATGCGATTATGGGTGCTCCTAGGAGAGATGTCTCTTGTTATGTTTGCAAGCGACCCGGGCATGATGCGGCCCAGTGCTGGTCCAAGGATAAAGTCCGCTTTCAGTGTCGGCAGAAGGGACACATCAAGACTAGGTGTCCTCAGGTCCAGCCTGCTCTTCATGCAGTTCCACTACAGGCATTACCTCCACCTCAGCGTGTGGACAAGGGAAAGGGAAAGCTGAACGTGATCTCTTCCGAGGAGGCTCAAGCTTCGACTCAGGTCATCTCAGGTTACTTGTCTTTCCAGCTTGAAGGTTTTGTTCTTGTTTTACTAGAATGTTTGCAATGTTGTTGTGGTAGTTCCTTAGTTATATATTCTCCTATAGGAAAATTTAAGGTGAAGAACCGTTGGGAGCGTGTTCTGTTTGACTCTGGCGCTACCCACTCGTTCGTGGCTAGAGCCTTTGTAGAGCGACATCGGTTGACTTTAGATCGAGTTCAGGATACCTTTTGTGTCAAGTTCCACTCTGGTGAATCTGTGTTGTCAGATTTGGGCATGTTAGATTGCCTTGTTTTGTTGGGGGACTTCCTTTCGAAGGCAAACCTGAAGTTGATTGATCTGGAGGACTTCGATGTAATTCTGGGCATGGACTGACTGTCTAGGTTGGTGCAGTCATTCAGTGCAAAAGGGAAGCGCTTGGAATTCATCAGGGACGACGGTCAGCCCGGAATCGTGTATGCTGATTTGTTCAAGGATTATCTTGTCATCTCTGCAGTATGAGCTCAGAAACTGTTTCTTTCGGATTTTTTTTCTTGTTTGGTCTCGGTGGTCTAGACCGCTGTTAGTGTACCGCGCTTGGAAGAGATTCCCGTTGTTTGTGGTTTCGCTGATGTGTTTCCTGATGACCTTCCTGGTCTTCCTCTCGATCGGGATGTCGAATTTGTGATTGATTTGGAGCCGGGTATGCGTCCTATTACTAAGGCGCCGTACCGGATGGCCCCTCGTGAGTTAGAGGAGTTGCAAGTTCAGTTGGAAGAGCTGTTGCAAAGGGATTTATCAGGCAGAGTTCGTCGCCTTAGGGTGCTCCTGTGCTGGTTGTGAAGAAGAAAGATGGGTCGATGCGGCTTTGAATCGACTAAAGAGAGTTGAACAAAGTCACCATTAAGAACAGGTACTCCCTGCCGAGGATCGATGATTTATTTGACCAGTTGCGCGGTAGCACGGTGTTCTCCAAGATTGATCTTCGTTCTGGCTATCATCAGCTCAGGATCCGTGAGGCAGATATTCCACGGACTGCGTTTAGATCGAGGCATGGACACTTTGAGTTCTTGGTGATGTCGTTTGGTTTGACCAACGCACCATCAGCATTTATGGATATGATGAACCGGGTGTTAAAGGATTTCTTAGACAAGTTCGTGGTGGTCTTTATCGATGATGTGTTGGTTTATACTTGCACCGCTAAGGAGAATGAGCAGCATCTGCGCTTTGTTCTACCGGAGTTGAGGAATAACAAGTTATTGGCAAAGCTGAGCAAGTGCGAATTTTTGTTGCCTCAGGTTTCATTTCTAGGCCACATTGTGAACAAGGAGGGATCTCGGTCGACCCAGAAAAGATCGCAGCAGTAATGGATTGGAGTAGGCCGAATACGCCTAAGGAGATCAGGAGCTTCCTAGGGTTGGTTGGCTACTCTAGGAGGTCCGTGGAGGATTTCTCTTCCCTAGCTACACCTTTGACCAAGTTGACTCAGAATAACGTGGCTTTTGTTTGGAGCGAGAAGTGCGAAGAAGCCTTTCTGGAGTTAAAGAAGAGATTGTGCACTGCTCCCGTTCTGACCCTGCCTACTGAGGGTGTGGATTACGATGTATACGTGGATGCTTCGCATGTGGGTATGGGATGCGTATTAATGAAGGTTGGAAAGGTGATTGCATATGGGTCAAGGTAACTGAAGACTCATGAGAAGAATTATCCTACGCATGACCTTGAGTTTGCAGCGGTAATCTATGCGTTGAAGTTGTGGAGGCATCTACTTTATGGGGCTCAGTGAAAGATCTTCACTGACCATAAGAGCCTGAAGTACGTGTTCACGCAGAAGGAGTTGAATCTGCGCCAGCGGCGGTGGCTAGAATATGTGGCCGATTATGATGTAGAGATCTAGTATCATCCAGGCAAGGCCAATGTGGTGGCCGACGCCCTGAGCCGAAAGACGGGAAAGATCTTTAACCTCTCCGCCGATCGTTTAGTGGAGGAGTTCCTCCTTATGGATATATAAGTGGGATGCTATGGCTTGCAGAGTAGTTTATCAGTAGCAGAGCCATCTTGGATTTCTTTGACCAGACTGCACCAGAAGGACGATCCGGATCTTTTGCACTTATTCACCAGGACCGAGAAGGGGGGGGGGTTGCCAGACTTTGCTATAAATGATGCGGGTACTTTGAAGTACCGCGGAAGATTTTGCATCCCCGCTGTTTGGGACATTAGAGGTATGATTTACAGAGAGGCTCATGGATCCAGCTTTGCGTACCATCCAGGATCTACAAAGATGTATCGTGACTTAAAGTAAATTGCCTGGTGGTATGGAATGAAAGGTGATATAGCCCGATTTGTTGCTGAGTGCCACACTTGCAAGCGTGTGAAGCCCGATCATGGAAGGCCTGGTGGCAAGTTGACTTCATTAGAGATCCCGACTTGGAAGTGGGAAAGTATATCTATGGATTTCATCACGGGCTTACCGAAATCCCCGAGGGGATTTGATTCTGTTTGGGTTATAGTGGATAGACTGACGAAGTGTGCTCACTTCATGCCATATAAGATTGATTACCCGATGAAGAAGATAGCGGAGTTGTACTTGAATGAAGTCATCCTACTGCACGGTGTGCTGGTTAACATCATTTCTGATCGAGACTCACGGTTTACTTCTCATTTTTGGCAGGGCTTGCACGAGGGTTTGGGTATGGATCTGAGGTATTCTACTTCTTACCACCCACAGACCAATGGGAAGACGGAGCGGGTGAACCAGATAGTTGAGGATATGATCCGATGCTACATTTTAGACCATAGTGGAGCGTGGGATGAGCGACTGCGACTTATGGAATTTGCATACAACAATAGTTATCAGGAGAGCTTGTTGATGGCTCTGTTCGAAGCCTTGTATGGGAGGCGCTGCAGAACTCCGTTTTTTTGGGCGGAGGCTGGTGAGAGGCCTTTGTTGGGTCCTGATGCAGTTGAGGAAATGGAAGTCGCAGTGAAGATTATTCGAGAGAAGCTTCGTATAGCTCAGGAGAGGTACGAGAAGAATGCCAATCGGCGTAGGTCTGCCTTGGAGTTTTCTGTAAGGGACCGTGTATTTATTAAGGTTTACCCGATGGTGGGTGTAAAGAGGTTTGGTAAAAATCGGAAATTGGACCAGAGGTATGTGGGCCCATTTGAGATTATGGAGCGGATTGGCGTGTCAGCTTACAGGTTCGATTTGCCAGAAAACTTCCAGGGTGTTCATAATGTTTTCCATGTAAGCCAATTGCGGAAGTGTGTGCGCAGTAGTGGACAAGTCTTGGACATTGTTCCCCAGTTGGAGCCCAACTTCTCTTTTGTTGAAGTGTCGGTCCGTATTTTGGATACTCAGGAACGGGTGTTTTGAAAGAAGTCCATTCCGATGGTGAAAGTTCTATGGAAGAATAAGGATTTGGAGAGCGCGACTTGGGAGCATGAGTCGGCCATGAGGAAGGCTTACGCTCACCTGTTTCCTTGATTTGATCGGTATGTTTCCCTTCTTGTAAATCATGTTTGTTACTTTTTCCTTCTACAGTAGAAGTGTTGTGCGTAAAGTTTCGGGACGAAACTTTCTTTGAGGGTGAGTGACTGTAACGCCACCTGATTTTTCTGCGACTATTTTATTCTCATTTGGCGTTACGATGATGCGTTTTCGTGGCTTGTGCCATTTGTGGAGTGTGGTTTATCTCCTTAGAACTGAGTGGCCTATTTTGTAGCCAATGGGCAAGGTCTCCCTAGCAAGCCGAGTCGTTTTGGGTGACCCGGTGTGGCCTCTTGGGGGATGCTTGTGTTTTGGCTTTAGGTGGGTATAACTCGAGTTTTGTTCGTCGAAAGTTAATTTCTACTTCGCTGATGTGTTTGTAACGTGGGTATTTAGCTACTGTGCGAATTTCATCAAATTTCGAGGTAATTCGATTTTCGTGTCGTTTTGGGTGTGCCATTAGTAAAGACTATTAAAAATTTCTCTTATTTTATTAAGAGAACCGGCGGCTAGGCTTCAGTTATGCTGAACTGACGTGTTTAAAGCTTATATAAAAGCTTTACTTGGACTGGCGGGCCCACTCTTTCCTCCTTCTTCCCGAGACCTATAACCGCGTCTCCAAATCGCGGAAAGCCGAGGTGGAAACGGCGGACTGCCCTAGCCTTTGGCCGGCGATTTCGGGAGCTTTCGTGGACGGAATTCATTTCCGAAAGCGGTGTTGGCTTGCTCTCGCTCAGATCTACATTTTGACGATAAGAGATTCGATTTTCGTGGAGTTTTAGGAGACTTGGATTTTCGGGTCTTGTGGATTTCCGCCATTTAAGTGCGGGATTTTGCTTTTAGGTGCTGCTGCTGCAAGTGCCGTGTGAAGAGGAGGGAAAGCCGACCGAGCTTCGCCAGAAATCGAGCCAAGTGGTATTTTTGCCCATGCCGTTTTTGTTCTCTTGTTGAATTGGAAAAAAAATCTCGGTTAGCCCTAGGGTAGAAGCCAAGCTTGTCCTTTTATCTTGCTGAAATTAGGGTTTAGTTTCTCCTAATGAGCCCCCCCCCCCTCTTTGTGTTGTTGGTGCTCAACCCGCCAGCGTAATACCTCCAATTTAGACTCCAGATTTCTATCTGGTTATTGCTTTGTGGGTGAAGCCGAGAGAGAGAGAGTAGGAGGGGGGTGCCTGCTGTGTATCGAAAGAGCCAAATTTGGGCTCTCGAGTTGCTGGCATTGAGTGTGGTGCACACACTCAAAGCCTTTGCGGGTTTTGAATTGAATGTGGTGCACACACTCAACGCCACAACTATAGTCAGTTTGAGATTTTTTTGTTAAGTACTAGGGCGTTGAGTGAGGTGGACTCACTCAATGCCACAACCCCTGCTAGCAGCTAAGTACTTTGGCGTTGAGTGAGTCGACCTCACTCAACGCTGTTTCGGGTTTGGCGTTGAGTGAGGTGAACTCACTCAACGCCGTCGCTTTCTGTGCGGCCAAGTACTTTGGCGTTGAGTGAGGTGTGCTCACTCAACGCCACAGCCTTGTCTGATGCTAAGTACTTTGGCGTTGAGTGAGATGACCTAACTCAACGCAATTTCCGGTTTGGCGTTGAGTGAGGTGACTTCAATCAACGCCGTAAGCAAATTTGCGGCCAAGTCCCGTGGAGTTGACTGAGGTTCCCTCACTCAACGCCATTTCTGCTTTGGCGTTGAGTGAGTTAGAATCACTCAATGCCACAGCCCTTCTTCGTGGCCAGAACTTCTTGAGTTGAGTGAGACGACCTCACTCAACGCCATTGCTGTTTTGGCATTGAGTGAGGTCATCTCACCAACACCGCAGATTTACCTTGTTGCGGCTAAGTGTCAGGGCCTTGAGTGAGTGAACCTCACTCAACGCCATTGCTGTTTTGGCGTTGAGTGTTATGGACTCACTCAACGCCGCAGTCTTATTTTGCGGCTAAGTGGCAGGGAATTGAGTGAGTGAGCCTCACTCAATGCCATTGCTATTTTTTCATTGAGTGAGGCCAGCTCACTCAATGCCACTTTCTCATTGTTGTTAAGTACCAGGGCGTTGAGTGAGTGTCCTCACTCATTGCCATGGCTGTTTTGGCGTTGAGTGAGGTTAGCTTACTCAACGCTAGAGTATTCTTGCGGGAGGCATTGAGTGAGTGAACCTCACTCAATGCCATGCCTGTTTTGGTGTTGAGTGAGGCTAGCTCACTCAATGCCAGAGTTGTTCTTCTGGAGGGCATTGAGTGAGTGAACCTCACTCAACGCCATGGCTGTTCTGGAGCTGAGTGAGGCTAACTCACACAACGCCAAGGTCTAGTTAGGCGTTGAGTGGGTCCCACTCAACACCAGGCCGTGTTGAGTCATTTCAACACTTTTTTCCTACCTCGATTTTCGTTCCCGAGTGAATTCCTTGTTTATGTTTTGAGTTTCCTTGTCGGCCATGTTTTTCTTTCCTAAAGGTCGAATCATGGGTCGCGGTTAGTAGTGGTGGTTTGAAGCTCTTCATGGCGGAGGTGTTGTGTAATTTAGCCGTGGCCACCCCTTTTCTTCTATCTTGCTCCAGGTACGGGCTGGGCAAGGGGGTGGGAGGTCCCTAGTGCTTTCACATGTAGACCCTTGAGCTTGTTGGCTTGGAAATGGTGGTTGGGGGACTGAGTTTGCCTTCAACCCAGATCCATGTTGTTTATTTTGCTACTACTATCTCCCACAGTTTAGGGTGTTAGACGTTTCTTCCTTGGTAGATTGCAACATTTATGGCTCTTGGTAGCTTAGTAGACTCTGCAGGAGGTAGTTTTTGGGCAGTGTTGATGCTGTTTCCTTGCACCTAGTGCATTTCTTTTTGTCTTGCCTCTGGGCAGTTGTGACTTTTACTGCTGTGTTTTTCCTCTTTCATTTATCACTTGGTAGACACTTTCGTGCAGTTTTTCCTTGTTTTTCTTGCTGAGGTATTCTTTCTTCTTTTGAATGCCTCAGGTTCTTAGCAGTAGCCAGGTTTGTGGCTAGGTTGCTGTGGTGTTGCATGAGGTCTCTTGGACTTTGGAGATCCTTCTGGATTTGTTTAGTGAGGTAGTTTTCTGCACTTTTCTTACAGGCATACATATTTGCCAGTGGGTTTGTCTCAGGTTGTTGGCGCCCACTGGTAGTTTTAACCTTTGTTCTAGATATATTACTTTTGCTGCTACCATTTTCTGGAGATAGTCTACTTGCTCTGAGGAGGATTTATGCTAGGTTGCTAGTTATTTTTAAAACTACAATTATTATTATAAGTATAGCTCATGATCAGCATGTTTTATAAAACTCAATCACTATTTTCCAAACAACGTATAAAGATCGTTTTCTTATATATAATATAAATTAAATGTGGAGTCTTGCATAGCATAAGTGGTCCTCTTGGGACACTTATGCACTCCTTAGGATGTCAATCCTGAATAAAGTATTTTCTGCAACGTATAAGTATAGTTTTTAACTGTGGACTAGGTGATCCACTGAGCCGGGGGATACGGCTTCTAAAATATAAATGATTTTCTAATCAACAAACTTATGAAATTCTTTCATAAAGCTAAGTAGTTGGTTTTGCCTGGGCGTCAGCAGTTATCCCCTGCTAGACGTGGCATCATGACGCGTGTTTTCTCATACTTTGATAATTCCTAAATTCTGAGAAAATGTGGGTTATGATACTCACTAGAATTGACGTCCTAGGGGCAGTGGTTAGACCACGGACTTTGACCGGGTTCACCGTGTAAGTTCCCCGAGAGCACGGGGTGTGTGGCCGTGCGAGCTTGCATCTGTGATGAATTGTTCAAATATAGTAATTTCTCTTTAATCGTTGGATTATACTAATGCAATGTAGGGAAGGAGCTCCGCCACCCAAAAAGGGGTGGGGTCGTTATAATTTGGTCAGCTTTAGCTAACCGTTGCTTTTGTATGCCACCGTGCGGTGGAATGTTTCTTGCAGGTGATGCGGAGCCGAGTGACAAATAGCGGGCTAAAGCCCTTGTTGCAGTACTGGCCCTCGAAGCATGAGGTGTATTATTTTCTTTATTCTCATGTGTGACCGGCGTGCGTGCCGTTGTATTGAAGACACATTTTATTTAAGTAAACTTTTGTAAGGCCATAAGACCAAGCACTTTGTGTGTTTTGTACGCTCATTCCTTTTTGGTGTATTAGTAGACATTCATGTTGTGGTTGGGTTCTTTTTTTTGCAACTCTTAAAATACATCCGCTAGATGCTCTGTGAAGGACAGTTGTGATTGGAAGAACGGTTTCATTATGCAACCCTTCGGTATGTCTGTGGTATATGACGTCATGCCCCGGCCAGACCTACTGCTATATGCTATGCGACGGATAGGGGTGTTACGGGTGGTCCTTTATCCACTAATAATCAAAGACCACAACAACACATCCAAAACACCGATAAAACCCAAGACAAACACCCAAAATTCCTCAATGACAAAGAGGAGGGAAAATCTCAAAAACAATCACCCTATGGCCAATACTCGACGAATCGACTCAATTTTGCGAGAAAAATCTTAAGTCCACACTGACTCAATAATACCCAACAAATCAGCTTGACTTCTTGTCAAAATATTTCAAAGTCCACGGGAATTTGTCGATGACACTCAACAAATACATGATTCACTCGATGAAAAGGGCTTGGTTCGACGGTTAAACTCGATGAATTATACTTAGCAAAGTTTACTACAATCACTGATACTCAATGAAATTGACTTGACGAGTTTAGGAAAAACCCAAGGACACTCGACGAATTATACTCAATGAAAAAGGCTTGGTCTCCGGATCGTCCGATACTTTCAACGATTAGACTATACTCGATCAATTCGTAAAGAATTCTTGTCTAATTAGATTTAAATCGACGCCAACTGATTTCACTCGACGAACTTGAGGCCACATCAATTCGATGAATTGACTTGACAATTGTTGATATTCGACAAATTTTACTTGGTCCAAATTCCATACTTAGCGAATTTCACTCCACCTGACTCACCTATACCTGACGAACAGGAGACAGACGGTCTTCTATACTATCGGGAGGACTTCGACCTAGCCGAACCCTACGCTACTCCTATCTTCTAATGAGGAAAAACAAGAGGAAAGAAATAAAAGCAAGGAACTTAGTAAGGGGAAGATTCACCACTTGCCTCAAACCTTTCAAAATCCGGTCTCACGAGCGCTCCGCTACACGGATCGGCCGCAAGAACTCCTTGGCAACATTTCCTGTAACTTTTCGGGGGGCAATCAAGGGTTAAAACTGAATACCCTTATGCCAAAAAATCCATGAAACGGGAAAAACTCACCGAGCACGCATTTATCTCGACGAGAGCTTTCTGAATCTACTCGCTGACGATGATTCCTAGCACCAGAACTCCTACAGTCGGCAGCTGAAGGCTTCGCGATGTTCGTCACCTCCTTTCTACCGCGATTAGGTCGACGGCTTGGAAAAGTAGAGAATAGTGTGCACGATCAGTGGCTCACGATCAATGGTCGTGCTCTATTTGTCCAATGATCGTGCATAGTGTTCCTAGACTTTTTAGGAATTTGATGAGCAGGCTGCGTACAACTAGTGGCCATGTAGTAAGGTGTCCATCGATCGTGCGCGTGTAAAAACGCACGACCAGTGGCCCTTAGGCAGGAAACATACCAAAACGACCCGGAACATGCTCACATCCTTTGCACCTGCAGTCAAAACTGTAGAGCCACCAAGATGTAACACCTCCCCTGTAATGACCGTATAATATGGGTCCGGCCGAGGGCCACACAACATATATACGCCACAGCTTCAGTATTATAAGATGATATTTACTACCCGGTCTCATATCTAAGAACAAAACACAGTGCAAACAAACCAAACAACTGGAAGTTATCCACCACTAACAGGAGTATCAAATGTCCTTAATGCCTTACACAAAAAGAGTCCAACATAAAAAGACCACAAGGTTAAACATCAATATACAAAAGCACTCCTAAGCTATCTCGGAGTGCAAGCCGGACAATGTCTAAAACATGGATCATACAATCACAGGAAGCAAACTAAAAATACCACAACACTTCATGAGGCTTAGGGCTTTTTGCCCGGCGCACTAGCTCCTGCTTGCGATCCTTGCCCTGTAAAGATTTGAAGTAATGTGGGTCAGCAAATGCTGACCTCTACTGTGTAACCAACAAATCTCCTCCCGGCCACCCCTTACGGACCCCGGGGTACCCCTCTAACCTGCAAGTCAGCGCTTCGTATACCATATACATAAATATATAATGCTTTAAAACATGTTTGGATGTCTCGTACAACAAACACATTTTCTTTGTTGATAACAGTATGAAAGGGGCCACTATGCAGCATGTATGCAAACCCGAGCTTCGCCCAAGGCACCCTATCTTGAATGTATCTAACACATCATCAAACAACTGGGTACTTCCGTTTCCCCATTGACATAAAGCCACAAACAAAAAGGGGACTACATTGTCCCTAACAGCCCAAGTGCCGTTACACGAAAAATCTTGCAAAGGCCCCACCCGCACATGGGTCTTAAACCCCGGGATTTCCTGAAAATTCGTACTTTTCACATCAGGATTCCGTCTCTCACACAAACCGATTCTAAGAACCCTTGCTGGACCCCACCCGCTCATGACTTCATTGCCCGGGCTTGCCCTACGCTCAACGTTCTTGTCAGTCTCACAGAAGGGGACTAGTCTCGTCAGAAACTCTCCCCACATAATATGCGCGTCACGGGATAGCCAGCCAACCACGGAGACGTATCCACGCCCTATCACAACACAACCATACTTTCCTACCCTAATCCACCATTTGTACTGCAACGTTCCCGCGCACCAAGGAAACCATCTACCGCCAAAGCGGAGCTAACCTTGTCTAGTTCCGGCTACGAGTACTCATTCAAGAAAAGGGGGAAAAAGCATACATCACAACTGCATCTTGCCGCAACAGATTTCTACTGAATCCTCAAGGCTCGCTACAGAACATCACCGAGTCAGACTAACGGTCGCGACTACGGCTTCACCCACAATGCCTAATCCACTAACAGAGCGGATCTCTAATGCAAAATCATGCTAGGGACAGACACAATCGACCTGGAGGTTCCTCTTGAACCATGGCAACCCAAACCCTTCTCATTTGAGAGATTTGGAGCCCAAAATTGAAAAGAAAAGATGCTAAACATACATCCTAAAACCAAGAGGAGAAGTGTCGTTACCTAACAACTTCTCTTCCTAGCCATGGAGAAACTTGGTCGGGTGAACACCACCGTAATGATCTTGACTTCGTGGATCTGGACTCCGCTCGCGAAACGGGGCTCTGAAGCTTCACCTACGACCGGAGATGATCTCCTTCTTCCTCCTTGCTCTCCCCTCTCTCTAACACTTAGAAAGAGAAAGAAAATGGGAAATGAGGGTTTGAAAACCCTATTCCCAGCCTTAAATCTAGGAAAGACCAACCACAGCCCTTGGATCCTAAAAGAAGAAAACGGACGGCCATGATTCGCCCTGAAAATAAACTTCCTGTGCCGAACACGGCTTATGAAACGGCCATTTCCAAGGCCGTGTTCCTCATTCGCTGTCAAAAAAAAATCCCTACTAGGACACGGACTATGACACGGCTTGGGAAATGCCCGTGTCGCATGTGACATGCCCATGTCAAGGCTTATGTCACGACCAGTATGCTCTAAACGACACAGGACCAAACGTCCAGAGAAGGACACGGCCATGTGACACGCCCGTGTACAAATTCTATATGCTAGACATGCCTAGTAGATGCCCCGTGTCCCTGGCCATGTAGCTTCCCCAGCACAAACCAACAAACATACCCGAGCAGGACACGACAATTGACATGCCTGTGTCTCAGGCTGTGTTCCCTCACACAATACTTTTTAAGCGTTGAGTGCTCGGTGAGGCGTTGAGTGACCGACACGCCCCTGGGACACGCTCGTGTCCCAGGTCGTGTTCCCTGTCTCAACACTCGTCGATTGAAATTTCATCGACCACACGATCTCGTCGACCTCAAGCACGACACGCCTTGTGAAATGCCCGTGTCACATGTCGTATCAACCTAGCTAGAACCCATCTTGGCCTTAAAAATGCCAACTGTTCCCTTTTTATGTTTTGGGGCATTACAATTCCTCCCCCCTTTAAAGAATTTCATCCCGAAATTTAAACATGGAAAGTATCCAAAACTTAAACGGTACCTGAGAAGAAAAGCTCGGGGTTCTCCTCAGGTATGGCCTGCTCTCGCTCCCACGAAAGCTCCTTGCGGCCAAAGTTATTCCAACGAACTTTTACGAGTTTAACCTCCTTGTTCCGCAACTGCCGAATCTCTGAATCTTCTATACTGATTGGATGAGCTCGCGTTCTCAAGTCCTCTTCTGTCGGCACTGATGCCAATTCGATCACCACGATAGCCTCTACCAAAGCTTTCCTTAAGATGGTGACATAGAAGACATCGTGTAATCCACTCAGCTCCGTGGACAATGCCAACCGGTACGCTACTTATCCCACCCGTTCTATAACTTCGAACGGTCCCAAAAACCTCGGACTCAACTTCTTGAGTCGGCGAATCCGGAAAATGCCTTTGAACGGCTTGATCTTTAGATAAACCCAGTCGCCTACCGCGAACTCCACATTCTTGTAGCGAGCATTAAAATATTTCGCTTGCCGATCTTGAGCTACCTTCATGCGCTCTTGAATGGTTCGCACCAACTCACAAGCGTCAGCTACGGATTCTTTCCCCAAAATATTGGTGTCTCCCACCTCTATCCAAGCCATCGGTTTTCGACACCGCCTCCCATACAAATCTTGGTATGGCACCATCTTTATACATGCTTGGTAACTATTGTTATATGCAAACTCTACCATGAACAGATGATCCTCCCATTTCTTGCCAAAGTCAAGAGTACACATCCTCAGTATATCCTCCATAGTACGGTTCATTCTCTCGGTCTACCCATTAGTTTTGAGGATGGAATGCCGTATTGAACTTGAGCTTCGTGCCCAGGATTTTCTACACCAACCTCCAATCCTTAGACGTGAAACGTCCATCGCAGTAACTAACTATGCTCTTCAGAATCCCATGCAGTCGCGCAATGTTGCGAACGTACAATTCTACCAGCTTATCCACACTGTCCTCCTTCCGATTTGGGATGAAGTGTTCCACTTTGGTCAAGCGATCCACGATCACCATAATTGCGTTGTTACTCTGCTGCGATCTAGGTAACCCATGCACAAAATCCATGGAGATGTCATCGAATTTCAACTCTGGAATTGGAAGAGGCTTCAAAAACCTGCCCGTCTTTTGACACTCGGCCTTCACCAAGGCACAAGTTTGGCACCGACACACATACAAAGCTACGTCCCGCATCAGACCAGGCCACCGGTAGGATATCTTCATATCCAAGTACATCTTCGTACTACCTGGGTGAATGGAGTACTCTATAATGTGGGCCTCAAACATCAACTCCTCACGGAGCTTGTCGAATTGCGGTACACAAATCCTCCCGCCCTTCCTCAGGATCCCATTAATAATCTCCCAGGCACTACCCTCGCCCTTTTGAACTTCCTCTACGTATGGTTTAAACTCCGCATCCAAACGGGTCACTTCTCGAATACGATCATACAAATCGTTCTTCATTTCAATCCAGTTCAACCGATCCACATTAGACTTGCCTCTTGCCATATATTCTATGTCGAGAGACTCCCAGTCCCGTCTCAAATGCTCATCATGAGCTTCGATCCAATTCCCTTGCCCAGTGTATTTTTTACTCAAGACATCAGCCACCAAATTGTCTTTGCCTGGCGTGTACTGAATCACCACATTGTAGTCCCCAAGGAACTGAACCCAACTGCGCTACCACATATTTAAGTCCTTCTAATCTAGGAGATACTTCAGACTTGGAATAAACAAGGATTTCATCAATAAAGACGACTACAAACAAGTAAAAGTATTTGCAAAATACTCGGTTCCTCAAGTCCATGATTACGGATGGTGTGTTGGTCAGCTCGAATGGTATCACTGAATACTCAAAGTGACCATACCTCGTGCCAAACGCGGTCTTGGGTATGTCTTCGTCTAAAATTCGTAACCGGTAGTATCCTGACTTCAAGTCCAACTTGGAATACACCACTGACCCTGTTGGAACCTTAGGTTCTGATTTGGGTTAGGATCACTATTAGGGTGATTAGTTTGACCCAAAATGTATAGTCTAAGGGTCATAGGTTTTTCCAGACATACCTCAGAAAGAATTCCAGAAGAAGTGCAGAAGAATTTCAGAGAAAATCAGTTTTGAAGTTCAGAAATTTTAGCTCCAGAGATAGTCGAACGGCGCTCTACTATTGCAGTCCAGAGATAGTCGAACAGCGCTCTACTATTGCAGTCCAGAGATAGTCGAACGGCGCTCTACAATTGCAGTCCAGAGATAGTAGAACAGCGCTCTACTATTACAGTCCAGAGATAGTCGAACGGCGCTCTACTATTGCAGTCCAGAGATAGTCGAACGGCGCTCTACTATTGTAGTCTAGAGATAGTCGAACGGCGCTCTACTATTGCAGACCAGAGATAGTCGAACGACGCTCTACTATTTCTGTGCAGATTTTCAGGAAGCTTTAAGAAGGCTATTTTTGGCGTTTTCCTGTGCAGCTTTTCAGACAGACTTTATTACATCTGGCAAAGTTATTTCAGGCTTATTTTAAGGGACTTACAGCTAATATATTTAATGCAATATTCTTATGAATATAGCCGTTGAGGCTGCATTAAATATAATCTTTCTGGGGAAAAGTAATTCAGCCAGATAAAGACAAAGATAAAAAGAAAGATTAGAGTGAGAAAAAGTGAGAAGACTTTTTATCTTATAAATAAAGGATCTCTCTCTCTCTCTCATATACATTAACAGATAAGAAAGCTTGACACTCTCAGGATACAGGCAGAAGAAAGAAAGCTTCATCTTCTTCTTCTGCTCCAAGCTTCAAAGAGACAATTATTCATATCTGTCTAAGGAAGCTTGCTGAAGCTCAACATCAGTTGAAGGCCTACACCCTGAAGCAAAGACTCCCAGCATTCCTGAACCATTTCATATTCTCAGGGGGAGCTTTGACATTAACAGCAATCCACTAGTCTTCTCTCAGTTGATTTGAGAACAGAGAAGAACATCATCAACTTCTAGTTTTATAAACTGTGTACAGGGTTTTTACTCCCTTCAAAAGTAAACCCCTTTGGTGGCAGGGCACCTGATCAAAAACCTGTGTTGGTTTTTAGACACCTGATCAAAAGTCTAAAAGGTCTCTAGATCTACCTGCAGCAGATCTTGTTGGTGGCAGGGCACCTGATCAAAAACCTGAGTGGATTCCTACCAGGGTGGTAGAAGAGTGGACGTACTTATTGAGAGGGAACCACTGTAGCTCCTTGTGTCGTCTGGTTTGCTTGCTCTGTTTCTTTCTTTGTGCTATGCTCTGTTATTTGTTTTAATTTTTAATTTTCCGCATTAACTCTTCCTAAAGAAAATATAAGATCTTCCCTCACTTTCAATTGGTATCAGAGGGAGGTTGGTTGCTCATACAGGCTAACACCTGAACCAAAAGATCCTTGATAGATCTTATTGTTCTTAAGAGTTTTTCATGGCACAAAATAAAGAATGGTCAAGCACTAGACCTCCTAAGTGCAATCTGGACAAGCTTGCACTATGGAAGGCAAGGATTAGGCTTTTTATGAACTCTATTGATGAAGCCATTTATAATTCTATTTTGTCAGGTCCCTTTACACCATCTGCAGCTACAGAAGCTCAAAAACAGCTTAAGATGGCTGATGCACAAGCAATGAACATTCTTGCAGAATCAATGTCTGATGACATTTTTCAAGAGATTGCTGAATGTTCATCTGCAAAGGAAATTTGGGACTCTCTCTCAGTAATGGCTGCTGGATCAACAAAAGAAAGAACATCAAATGTTGATTCCTGGAGTAACTCTGAAGCTTCATCTTGCACAACTGAGGATGAAGAAGAAGCAAGAGCAAGAGAATTTTGTCTAATGGCAATAGATGCATCTTGCAAAAGGTATGATGAAGATAAAGAATCTGAATCAGATGATGATGAAGATCAGGTTATCTCTACCCTTGACTTTTCATCAGAAGAACTTAAAACAGATTTTAAATTATTATGTAAAGATCTGATTCAATCTAAGAAGGAAATAAAACATCTTAGAGAGAAAGTAAATAAACTTTCTTCTAAAAACATAAAATTAAATAAAGATTTAGAAATTGCTTTAAATCATATAGCCTCATTAAAATCAGTTAAAGATTTTCAGAAAATCTGTGTTCAACATAATTCGTCGAGCTCAGGTCGACGAAAATACTATTCATTGAGATCAGATTTTCATAGCAAAGATTTTAAATCATTTTATAATCAAAAATTTAAAAATCCTTATACCCAGTGGTTCATCCCTTCTAGGAAACTTCACCCACTTGGCTATAAAGATTTCCCTGGAGATTACTTTACTTCAAATTATTATTGTGAAAGAAAATTAAGACCCAAGGCAAATCTGGGTCCAGAATTCCTAACATCTCCTTTCAGGAAAATTGTTCAGAAGGCTACAACTATAGGGGGAGATTATCAGAATCTCAGAATGAAAATGAACAGAAGTGCAGCTGTCACTTTATTAGATTCTATGTAGCTGTCCCTTAGTTTTTGTTTGTATTTCTTTTATTTTGAATCCCTTTTTAACAAAGCACCCATGTACATCTGCTATCATATTATAATTAAGGCAGATCTTTTTGCTTTGTATTTTGTTTTTATGTAAATAGTATCCTCACCCAAATAGGGGGAGATTGTTGGAACCTTAGGTTCTGATTTGGGTTAGGATCACTATTAGGGTGATTAGTTTGACCCAAAATGTATAGTCTAAGGGTCATAGGTTTTTCCAGACAAACCTCAGAAAGAATTCCAGAAGACGTGCAGAAGAATTCCAGAGAAAATCAGTTTTGAAGTTCAGAAATTTTAGCTCGAGAGATAGTCGAACGGCGCTCTACTATTGCAGTCCAGAGATAGTCGAACGGCGCTCTACTATTGCAGTCCAGAGATAGTCGAACGGCGCTTTACTATTGCAGTCCAGAGATAGTAGAACAGCGCTCTACTATTACAGTCCAGAGATAGTCGAACGACGCTCTACTATTGCAGTCCAGAGATAGTCGAACGGCGCTCTACTATTGCAGTCCAGAGATAGTCGAACGACGATCTACTATTGCAGTCCAGAGATAGTCGAACGACGCTCTACTATTTCTGTGCAGATTTTCAGGAAGCTTTAAGAAGGCTATTTTTGGCGTTTTCCTGTGCGGCTTTTCAGACAGACTTTATTACAGCTGGCAAAGTTATTTCAGGCTTATTTTAAGGGACTTACAGCTAATATATTTAATGCAATATTCTTATGAATATAGCCGTTGAGGCTGCATTAAATATAATCTTTCTGGGGAAAAGTAATTCAGCCAGATAAAGACAAAGATAAAAAGAAAGATTAGAGAGAGAAAAAGTGAGAAGACTTTTTCTCTTACAAATAAAGGATCTCTCTCTCTCTCTCATATACATTAATAGAGAAGAAAGCTCGACACTCTCAGGATACAGGCAGAAGAAAGAAAGCTTCATCTTCTTCTTCTGCTCCAAGCTTCAAAGAGACAATTATTCATATCTGTCTAAGGAAGCTTGCTGAAGCTCAACATCAGTTGAAGGCCTACACCCTGAAGCAAAGACTCCCAGCATTCCTGAACCATTTCATATTCTTAGGGGGAGCTTTGACATCAACAGCAATCCACTAGTCTTCTCTCAGTTGATTTGAGAACAGAGAAGAACATCATCAACTTCTAGTTTTATAAACTGTGTACAGGGTTATTTAACTCCCTTCAAAAGTAAACCCCTTTGGTGGCAGGGGACCTGATCAAAAACCTGTGTTGGTTTTTAGAAACCTGATCAAAAGTCTAAAGGGTCTCTAGATCTACCTGCAGCAGATCATGTTGGTGGCAGGGCACCTGATCAAAAACCTTAGTGGATTCCTACTAGGATGGTAGAAGAGTGGACGTACTTATTGAGAGGGAACCACTGTAGCTCCTTGTGTCGTCTGGTTTGCTTACTCTGTTTCTTTCTTTGTGCTATGCTCTGTTATTTGTTTTAATTTTTAATTTTCCACATTAACTCTTCCTAAAGAAAATATAAGATCTTCCCTCACTTTCAGACCCCACCAATTGGTCGAACAGATCTTCTATCCGAGGAATCAGAGACTTATTCTTATTAGTCAGTTTGTTCAACTCTCGGTAGTCTATGCACAACCGCATACTACCATCTTTCTTCTTCACGAACAACACCGGCACGCTCCACGCTGAATAACTGGGTCTAATATACCCCTGCTCCAAAAGCTCCTATAACTGAACTTTAAGTTCGGACAACTCCTTTGGTGTCTTCCTGAAGGGAGGACGTGACACTGGCCTAGCCTCTAGCACTAACTCGATAGAGAAATCAATATCCCGCCAAGGAGGTGTTCCCGGAAGCTCCTCAGGAAACATGTCTTTGAACTCTGCCACTACGGGTACTTCTCTAAGAGCTAACCTGGAAAGGAAAACCTGTACAATGCTACAAGGGATACACCTCCTTGGTTAACCGCCCGTACTAACTACATGGCTAAAACTAGGGAACAAGCCACTCCGTGAAGACCCTCAAACTTGACTTCTGCTTGCTCTTCGCCCCTCAGGGTTACCACCTAGGACAGGCAGTCAATACTGTCACGCTGCTCTGCTAGCCAGTCCTTCCCCAATATTACGTCAAACTCGACCAACGGTAAGACTGCCGTTATCAACATGAAGTCGACTCCGTCTATACTCCAACATATACGTCCTTTAGCCCTGGTAGTCTTGGATGACCCATTGGGCATGCACACTTTCAATTCTGTGTCTGTTGAGAAAGACTCAACTCCAATCATCCAGAAAGCTTTCCACAAGGAAGGTGTGTGACGCTCCCATATCAAACAATACCCTAGTGGGGTACCCAAGAAACTATCACAAAGCCTAAACACATCCAACAAACATAAACAGCTTGGAAGCATGAAAATCCAAGGTAGAAGTTAAACTCTCATACCTGCCACCACATCGGGTTGACAGATCACTTCCTGTTGCCCAAGGTTATAGGCCCTTGGCTGCACTAGTTCAAACCGATAAGCGCTCGAATCCTCCATCTTCCCTTTCTCTGCGGCACTGGGGCCGGAGCGCACTTTCTGCTCCTTCCTTGGCTCTTGCTCAGTGCGTCCTTGAGTACCAAATCTTGTTATGTGCCCTGCCTTACCACAAATTCAGCGCAAAAATTACCGCCGCCAATTCCAAATCATGGACGGTGTAGTTTCTCTCGTGAGGCTTCAACTGCCTAGACCCAAAGGCGATCACACTGTCATGTTGTACCAATAGGCACCCCAAACCGTATCTGGATGCATCGCTGAAAATTTGAAATCCTTCAGTCCCCTTCGGCCGACATAGGATTGGAGCTGTCATCAGCCTTTCCTTCAGGGTACCAAACGCTTGATTGCACTCTTGTGTCCACACAAACTTCTGATACTTACGAGTTTGTGAAGTGAGGGGTAGAGCTATCCGCGAAAATTTTTCCACGAATCTTCGATAGTACCCGGCTAGTCAAAGAAAACTCCGGACTTCCGCCACAGACCTCAATACTGGCCAATCTCTGAGGGCTTCCACTTTCATTGTATCTACAGCCACCCCATCCCCACTAATCACATGGCCCAAAAATGCCACTATCTCAAACAAGAATTCGCACTTGGAGAACTTTGCATAAAGCTGGTTCTCTCTCAACACCTGTAACACTAACCTCAAGTGAGTCTCGTGCTCCGCTTCCAACTACTCGTGGGATTGAGAAGGCTTCCCTTCCCCTTGCTTGGGTGGAAAACCCTTGCTGCGTTAGGTTCGCTCCATATCGCATTCCAAAATCCTGGCCGCCTCAACCAATTCGTTGAAACCCGTGCGTTTCATAGATATGAGGGGTTGCCTCAGATTCTCCCACAATCCTAACCCACCAGTCATCTACATAAGTTGGCGTATCGACTCCCCTAATGGTTGGAGGGTGGAAGCTCAGGAAATACTTCATTTTTCGATCACCATGCCCGACAATCACCCTTTCGGCCAGCGGCTCTGCCCGTCTGGCTTCTTCTCCCAACACGGCCATCGCCGTATCCGGGGTTGTAGGAGTTGCTACCTGAGCAACGGGGGCTGCTACTTGTGCTGTCGTTGCAGCTTTGGCCACCACCATTACTTCTGCAAGCATGCGACAAAAGTCGACCGGGGTTACCCCCATGCCTAAAGGACCTTGCACAGTAGCGCTACTTGCTGAGAGCTCTTCTCCTGGCCTCGACGTTCCCGCCTCGTTGCTTGTACTCTTAACACAAGAAAAGAAAGCACAAATCAGTCTCTAATCGCAAGACTCAAACAAAAGGACACTCTTGGTCCCGCGATACTCCTATGTGGATAACTTCTTAAACGCGATTCGACTATGACTTTCGACAACGAATCCTTACCATGGAACGCTAACCTCTGTCTGATACAAAATTGTAACACCTCCCCTGTAATGACCGTATAAAATTAGTCCGGCCGAGGCCCCACAATATACAGACGCCACAGCTTCAGCATTATAAGATGATATTTACTACCTGATCTCATAACTCAGAACAAAACACAGCGGAAACAAACCAAACAACTAGAAGTTATCCATCACTAACAGGAGTATCAAATGGCCTTAAGGCCTTACACAAAAAGTGTCCAACATAAAAAGACCACAAGGTCAAACATCAACGTGCAAAAGAACTCCTAAGCTATCTCGGCGTGCAAGCCGTACAATGTCTAAAACTTAGATAAAACAATCACAGGAAGAAACTAAAAATACGACAACACTTCATGAGGCTAGGGCTTTTCGCCCGGCGCACTAGCTCCCGCTTGCAATCCTTTCCCTATAAAGATTTGAAGTAACATGGGTCAGCCACGACTGACCTCTACTGTGTAACCTACACATCTCCTCCCGGCCGCCCCTAACGGACCCCGGGGTACCCCTCTTACCTGCAAGTCACCACTTCGTATACCATATACATAAATATATAAAAGCTTTAAAATAGGTTTGGATGTCTAATACAACAAACACGTTTTCTATGTTAACAATAGTGTGAAAGGGTCCTACTATGCAGGATGTATGCAAACCCGGGCTTCGCCAGAGGCACCCTATCTCGTATCCATATACCACATCATCAAACAACTAGTTACTTCCATTTTCCCATTGGCATAAAGCCGCAAACAAAAAGGGGACTACATTGTCCCTAATGGCCCAAGCGTCGTTATACGGAAAATCTTGCAAAGGCCCCACCCGCACATGGGTCTTAAACCCCGGGCTTGCCTGCAAATTCTGATTTCTCACGTCATGATTCCGTCTCACACACAAATAGATTCTAAGAACCCTTGCTGGACCCCATCCACTCAAGGCTTCATTGCCCGGTCTTACCCTACACTCGGCGTTCTCATTAGTCACACAGAAGGGGACTAGTATAACTGGGACACTCTCCCCACATTACATGTGTGTCACAGGATAGCCAGCAGACCACGGAGACGTAGCCACGCCCTTGTACAGCACAACCATACATTCCCACCCTAATCCACCATTTGTACTGCAACGTTCCCGCGCACCAAGGAAACCATCTACCGCCAAAGCGGAGCTAACCTTGTCCGGTTCTGGCTACGAGTACTTACTCAAGAAAAGGGGGAAACCCATACATCACAACGACATCTTGCTGTAACGGATTTCTACCGAATCCTCAAGGCTCGCTATGCAATATGTAACATCCCATGTTACTCTTTGACCCCGTTAACTTAGATTGGGTTAGGAATGGGGTGGGTGATAGTGAATTTAGGTAGGTTTGACCCTAAGGATTGGGTTGTAGCCATGTGGGGCCCACTAAAGGGCCAAAGTCAAACTAGGTCAAACAAGCCCTAAGTAAATCCTAGGACATGTCATTAGGTCAACTCTTTGACCCTATTTGACCAAATTCAACCTTTGCCCTAAGATGGTCAAACCTATATCTATAGGCCCAATTAGCCTAAGTAGGGCACCACATTGACCCAACCTAAGTTTGGTGGTGCCATTAGACCCATGACCACTAAGTGGGGTTAGCCACTCATCATGGTTGATCAAGTCAACTCCAAAGTCAACAAGTCAACATAATTGACATAAAGGAGAAAAAGAGAGCTAAGCCCACTCTCCTTGGGCCAACCCTGTAAGACCACCCTCCCGGAACACAAAACACGGCACGAGAGGGATCTTAAGCCCACAATAGTCGTCTTGCGGTAACACTAGCACTCGGGCTAGTGTACCACAAGACACCTATCCTACCGGCTTCAATTAATATCAACATATAAATGCCAACCCAACCATACAATAAAAGAAGTCAACCCACACCAAGCATAAGTCCATAAATATAGCAAAAGAGAAGCTAAACAAGCTTCTACATAATTAGTGTACGAAAATAAAATTGATCCGAAGGGCTACAACATGATCTCCCTCACACACATTTGTAACCGACGGTAGCAACGGTACCGCCCCCTCAGGCACTGTCATCCTTGCTTGGCTGTCCAGCTGCATGGCCTGCTGCTCCACCTGCGGGGTTTCCTCCTAAAAAGGAAGACGTAGCAACCGTTAGTCATAAAGACTAAGTGGCTTCACATCCGCTCCCCCAGCGACTCCTCGGCACCGGGCGGAGGAAGGAACAGGTACAGTATATATAAAACAGTAGTACAAGCAGGTGAAGTAAGCATAAAAATGATAGGTAGCAATAAAAATAGTGTACAAATGAACAAGCTCTTATTATACAATTCTACCATCTACAAGAGAAAGTGAGTATAATGTTATAACAGTAAGTAACTCAACTTATATGAATCCCATACAAGCATATAAGTTGAGGGTCATTCAACAATAGGTAACTCATCGTATAGGAGTGCCCATACAAACTTATACGATGAGGGTCTTGTGTATGTAATGAAGTGCAATGCAATGTATGCAATGCAATGACACACCCATAATCAAGCACATGCAATCGCTATGTCGACACAGACTTATAGTTCTCACTATTCGAGCAGGTAGCTAACCTCTCAAGCGTCAACCATCGTGGCCAAACGGTGACAATAGAGCGGGCATCTCCACTACTAGGCTGGTCTCCACACTACCTGACCTAGGCCTCCGTACGCCTCAACGCTAAGAACACAACAGCGGATCTCACATGCATACTATGGCTCAGCGGGTTCTCTTTGGTAAATGTGCCCCAAGATCCTAGCCCCAATCTGGCCTATGCGTGACACGGAAGGAGCCTCAGAAATGAACACGAGGACAAAGCCCAACTGTTCACTTGGCATAGAAGGAACCTCGGGACGTGAACATTAAGGACCAAGCCAAACCGTCCAAGGTCTAGCTGTCAACTCCCATCGGTGTGACGATTGGCGAGCCCGTAGACCTGCCACACTATCCTTAACTCGGGATTACGACACCACGTGTCAACTCACACCACATGCAATTCAACAATATCATGGCATGGAAGGAGCCTCGGGACGTGAACACCGAGGGCCAAGCCCAACCGTCCAACTTTACTCATCTCAATCCCATTCCATAGCGACGGTCAACACCGCACTTGTTACTTCCACAATGCTACCCGTAGGGAGACGACACTCTAAGCATTGGGTTACTAATTCCCTTTTTATCCATTTAACATACATCATGGCCATAGTTAAAACATTTATACATCTATCAATTTATAACTACCCCTTTATGTCAGGCCCTTTCCTTCAATTAGGCTTTCCACAACTCATTATACGAATTCAGATCTATAACCTAAACTTATCATATCACTATGATGACCATGTCAAAAGAGTTCACCCAAGCCTTGAGTTTGATCGCCACATTAAATTCCACCGAATCGAATTCCACATTACACAGCCAAGAATTTAGGTGCAGACTTAATCTGGGAAGCAACTCCGACTAAGGATTCTCGAGGCTACAGAAATCTGACGAGTGCCTGTAACCACTCGTTGGAAAGATAATTTCAAGGGCTACAACTTTTGTGTTTAGTTGAAAGCCCAGATTTGATCGCATCACACGAGAAATTAACTCGAAGCCTGTTGTGTACAGGATTTTTCCCCAATCGTAGCAGATTCGAACTGACTTTCCCATGGCTACATGTATCTCCTGGAAACGTGCAACCACTTGTTGGAAAGATAAATTTGAGGGCTACGACTTTCGTGTTTAGTCGAAAACACAGATATGACCAGAACACCCCCGAAATTGGCCACGAAGGTCGCTACGTGCAGAAAAAAGATTTCTGCACGCATCTTAAGGCGAGATGAACTGCATCCGTTCATCTTCCTCCTTGCACCAATCTCCCAAAAACTCCTCCAAAAAATTGCCCACCCTTATTCACCCTCACGAAGCCATATTTCTCCACGAATCACTCTCTCATCTTCACTTTGGAGAATGAAGAGGTTGGAGGGGACTAAGCCTAGAAAACGACCTAGGCATGGCTTTTCCCTAAGAAATCTCCTCCTCACCATCAAGACTCTAAAGTGTCGATATATCTCCTGTAATATTAACTACAGATCTAGAACCAAGGGAGAGGGGAGGAAGCTCACCTCATTTCCAGCGGTACCACCATTTCTGGCCATGGATCTAGTCATTGTTCTTTGCGGCATCTCTTGCTTGGTGCAGTTGTTCTTCACGGCAAAGGAAGGAGAGAGAGAGAGAGAGAGAAGGCCGCCTCCAGGAGCTCCGACTACTTCCCGCGGCTCTGTCGGATTCTCCACGATTACGGCATGAACGATCGACAAGGATGGCTAGGGTTCGGTTTTATCTCCTCTTATAAACTGATGTATTAGGTTAAATCCTTCCGCCACGTGTCAACGCCCCATTGGACCGCCCCTAATGGGTCATATTGAAGTGACCCGGTCCAAGGAATCATAATCAGCACGAATCCAAAAGTTCGGTTCGGTCCGCCTGTACAAGCCGGCGAATCTGCCTGGGCGAAGAAAACGCACAAGTCAAATTCGACGGGAATCAACAGTCATTCTCGACGATCGGCGAGAATCGTCGGGCATTCTCGACGAATTCGTCGGGTATCAACAATGATACCCGGCGAATTTCACTTAGCCCACTTATCGGAAATTCCTGGCGTTGAGTGCGTTGAGTATTAGTCAGCGATACTCGACGATCGGTGGGTATCACCGGGCATTCTCGACGATCGGCAAGAATCGCCAAGCATTCTCGACGAATTCATCGAGTATCAACATTGATACTCGGCGAATTTCCCTTAGCCTAATTCTCAATCAGCAGTTCTGAATCCGGCGGGTATCGACCATCGATACCCGTCGAATCGGCAAGTATCATTCCCGATACCCGTCGATAGGCGAGTATCATTCCCGATACCCGTCGATCGGCGAGTATCAACTCCCATTCTTGTCTATTTTCCCTTAGTCCATTTCCTTTCGATCCGTTGGATATCACTCAACCCTACACTCCATTCAACGCACTTGACACCTTTTGCTAGTGCGTCCCGAGCCCGAGTCAAGTCTCTTGACTCAAAACTCGTGCGAGGGGCCGAGCGCGAATTGGGACTTTACAAAGCCCACCAAACTTGGCCCATTATCAGCCCAAGTGGTCAAAGACCACCCTTACCCCTCTGGTTTTAGAGAGAGGACACATGCAAGGGGCATTTTGGAGAAATAACCTAAAATAGTAGATAGAAGAGAAGTGAGAAGAGGAAAAGAGGGAATGGTAGCCACATGGCCATATTCCTTCTGCCTAAGCTTGTTTGCCGGCCTCCCAAATTAATTCCAGAGCATTTTGGCTGCATGGTGGCCACTTGGCACGATTGGTGATACAACCAATGCCCAAACCGAGCTCACCTTGGTTTTATCTCCTTATACAGCCCCTTACATCTCAAACCGACCACTCCATTAGCTTCAGTGAGTGGAAACTAGTGGAGAATGAGTCCTGGAGTAGAGACTTTGGTGAAGAAAAGAGGTTTTGATCAGGAGATCCCTAGAGTAGCTCAGCCATGGCCAACCACCGCCAACCTCGCCGCCATGCCCCCATTCGGGTCCGTTTCGCCGCCTCTATACCCATACTAGCTTTCTAGATCCTTTAGGAGAGACATCGGGCTCAATTGAGCCTGATACCATGAGAGGAAAATGTGTATTTTCCGAGCTTTTCTTCTTGCTCGGGTTCGCCGGAGGAGCCAACTCCGGCAGCCTCACCGCCAGGAATCGCTAGCCACCACCTCAGTGAAGGTGATGGCGATAACCGCCGGTGGTAATGGTGGCTCAGATGGCCGGAAATAGCCAGGCAAGTCGGCCCAATGGAAATCGATCTGGGCCGTTGGCTGATCGGGGACAACGACCCGATGTCGTCCCTTTTATTAAATTAATTAATATATGTTATTTATATGATTCATTTAAATGTTGTCACATTTATACAGTAACATTGCATGTCCATTTTAAGACTCTTAGAAGCATTTTAAGATCTGGAAATTTCGATTAAAGTTTTAGCTTATGCTCTTAACTTTAATTTGGCACCCTAAAATCACAATTAGGTGCAGTAGATTTCCCTGTAGGGCTGTTTTGCTAGGACTGGTCCTAGGTTAGGGCAGAAACAAAAATTAATGCCCAGGCCAAACCAGGGGTCCACATGAACTAAGATTTTGGGCATGTTCTTATCTAGGGTATATCTAGCCCCTATCAAAATTGAGAATTTTTGGGAAAAGTGTTTTTATAGTTTTGATCATAATACACAAAAGTAAATAAATGAAATATTAGGAGTGTTATGGCTCCAAATGGCCCCAAATTTTGGTAGCATGTCCTTGGGGACTATACATGTGCATGGTAAATATTTCAGCACATTTGGACCACTGCATATTGGATAAACTCACTTGCATGTGTTGGTTATATCTAGGCTTGGGGTGCAAATAGCCAATTTTGAAATATTGTGTATTAAGCCTATTTGGAACATCCAAAAAAAATGTTATTGGCTTGAGAGGCTCATTTGGGTGAATTAAACATCTCATTGCTGTAATGTGATTTTTGTAAGCAAAAATCCCATTATTTAGAATTTTAGAAATATTTAGACTTTTGAAAAATAAATATGAAAATTGGTTTATCATTGAAATAAAATCCCCAATCCTTGTCTAGGTTAATAAAATGTCATGTTTAACTCCTGAAAATTTATATATCTCTGTTTGATGAATTTTGATAGGAGTTATGTAGAAATTACCTTTTTGCCCTTATTGTACTTAATTAGAAAATTGATATAAATATTAAGTAAAATTTTGGGAAAATTCTTGATGATATATCTGAGTATGAATAACCTTGCATAATTTTCTCAGCATTTTTGGATTATTCAGTAATTTACAAAACCACATAGTGGCATTTTCATAATATATTTAGAAATGAAATTTTGTAGCCCTTGATCCATAGAAGTTTATGAAATTCTGTCTATAGCATTATTTTACCAGTATTTGTATTTTGTAGTTTTCCTAGAATTTTTAATAACGAACTCCTTGTACTTCCTTTGGAAAATGGTTTTTTTTTGAAATTTGTATAAATTAAGGGATAAATAGAATTAATGAAGGGAAAATTATAGTTCTAGGCAGACAATGATATTTTACCAAATCACAACTTAGGAAAATTTCTTAGGTCAGTAGGATTATAATTTGTGACACTTCATGTATTAAATGGTCTAGAGAATTAATATCAGGATATATTTAAGGGTTTTATTGACATAGGAAAATAATGAAATTCAACGTACTCATCATAATACTCTATACCATCCTAAGATAAATAGTTAAGGACATGTAACCCAACGAAATTGGACGTCATACTCCGGGGTGGTATTAGGTCATAGGCTGCGTATAGTACAAGTAGGTTATACTGTAAGGACCATCGGGGGATAGATCAACGTTCAGGATAAGGTCGTATTTGGAATATAACTCTGATTGGCAGTTATGTCATAAAGACGAGAGTAAAAGTTAAATCCCTTGGATAACAACTAGGTGTAGGCCGGCGGAAGACCGTCGCCCTTCCAATAACATCTTAAGTCATTAGGATCGCTCAAGAGTAATAATGAGAGAAAGGGGGAATCATGGGTAGACATCAACTAAAGTAAATATCCTTGAGAAAGGGAGCTTTAAGCCCCAGCCCAACGTAGTTCCTAGTGCCCTCGAGAGCCCTTCACCGGGTATGCCCAGGGCAGTCCTGGGATTAATCTTAAATCACTAAGAATAATAACCCGTAGACAAAAGTAGTTTAATAGGTTAAGCCTCGTATCCTTATTCTCACCCGTCTAGGGTTGGAGTTATTTGCAGTACATTCTCACCCATGTATGGTTGGAGGGATTCAGGATAGGTTGGTCCTGCGAGGTGGAGGCTCGAGTTGAAATACCTTGCATGTACATAAAAAAACTAGTGGCGGGTCATGCGGTACTAGGCCAATCAGCACACCGATGGCAGTACGGAGACTCAGGCGGGTGTGTGGGTTTGAGGAGCCAGTAGGTTGTTTATACTGCGGTCTGGTGGAGAATCCCCGAAAACTCACACCCGACCTGACAAGACTGACGGGTAGTCACCAATTAGTACACAAGACTCTAGAGTGCACCTAGGACGTGTATAGAGGTGTATGGGAGGCCTAGGTTTGGTAGTGTGCATCCCTGCCTAGGAGTGGAGACGCCCTCTCCACTGCTGTCGTAGCCACAATGGTGGTACTAGAGAGTTATGCTAGCTCTGAAATGCGGGATCTAAAGGTCTGTGATCACAGAGTCGTTGTGCGTGAGTTGCACTTGCGTGATTCATAAATAACCGGCATGCATTCATTCATATTAGGTCATACGTTTCATGTATCTTTATCATATAAATTAATATGGGCTATTTTATATGATAAGTTAAATTCTGAAACATAACTTATATGTTTGTATGGGCACTCATATAAGTTAGGGTACTTCTGTGATGATAGATTAGAAGTAGAATTATATGCTTATTTTACCATACTGCACTTTACTTCTCTTGTTTTACTTACTTCAGTTCTATACTTTACCCACTGCACTTGTACTTCTTTCATAGAACTTCAAGAGTAGAACTACTTTTATTCCTCATATACTTTCTAGTATAGTGTCACTTCCACCTGTTTATACTTGACACCCCTTATTGCCCTTCGCTTCATCCTCCCGCACGGTGCCTAGGAGTTGCGGGGCGAGGTTCAGAGATAATGACTTAGTCTTTTGACTAATGGTCGGTGACCAATCAATTTTTAGGGGCTCGAGGAGATGGAGTACCAGCAGGACCAGCAGGACGAGGTGACAGGACGTGAGGAGCCTATTTGAATACAACCTACTACTACTATGGCAGAGTTGCCTCAGGTGGGATGAGGTTGAGATGATAGACATCTTCCAATGTTAGATTTGTTAGAGACAGACTTTGATATGATGTACTGGGCATAAGCCCTTTTTATTTCTGTACTCATTGTGAACTGATGCATTTCCTTTTCATATATATATATGCTCTTTGACTGTGGACTATTGCGTTATGCTCTGATTATATACTGTTGTTTCTCATAATGGCCTATTGTGTTATGATCATGCTAACTGGAAGAATCGACGTCTTTTAATGTTAACTAACCCATTTGTTGGTGTCACCGTAAGGCGACGGTTCTGGGCATAAGATCTGGGTGATCTCCCGAATAAGGGAGTTTGATCTTACACAACATCACCGAGTCGGACTAAAGTTCGCGACAATGGCTTCACCTACAATGCCTAATCAACTAACAGAGCGGATCTCTAATGCAAAATTATGTCGGGGACGGACACAATTGACCCAGAGGTTCCTCTTGAACCATGGAAACCCAAACCCCTCTCATTTGAGAGATCTGGAGCCCAAAACTGAAAAGAAAAGATGCTAAACGTGCATCCTAAAATCAAGAGGAAAAGTTTCGTTACCTTACGACCTCTCTTCCTAGCCAAGGAGAAACTTGGTCAGGTTAATAACGCCGCAATGATCTTGCCATCACGGATCTGGTATCTGCTTGCGAAACGGGGCTCCGAAACATCACCGGAGGCCAAAGTTGATCTCCTTCTTCCTCCTAGCTCTCCCCTCTCTCTAACACTTAGAAAGAGAATGAAGATGGGAAATGAGGGTTTGAAAACCCTATTCCCGGCCTTAAATCTGGGAAAGACCAACAACAGCCCTTAGATCCCAAAAGAAGGAAATGGACGGCCACGATTCGCCCTGAAAATAAACTTCCTGGGCCGAACACGATTTGTGACACGCCCGTGTCCGAGGCCGTGTTCCTCATTTGCCGTCAAACCAGAAATTCCCGACTAGGACACGGCCTGTGACATGGCTTGGGACACGCCCGTGTCTTATGTGACATGCCCGTATCAAGGCCCGTGTCAAGGCCTGTATCACAGCCCCTATGCTCCAAACGACATCAGACAAAACGTCCTGAGAAGGATACGTCCATGTGACACGCCCGTGTCACATGTCGTGTGCTAGAAACACCTGGGACACGCCTGTGTACCTGGCCGTGTAACTTCCCCAGCACAAACCAGCAAACTTTCCCGAGCAGGAAACGGCCATTAACACGCCTGTGTCACAGGCCGTGTGCCCTTACTCAATGTTTTTCAAGCGTTGAGTGCTCAGTGAGGCGTTTAGTGACCGACAGTCCCCTGGGACACGCCCGTGTCCTAGGCCGTGTTCCTTGTATCAATGCTCGTTTACCAAAATTTTGTCGACCACACGATCTCGTCGACCTCAAGCACTACACGCCTTGTGACACCCCCGTGTCACAGGCCGTGTCAACCTAGCTAGAACCCATCTTGGCCTGAAAAATGCCAACCGTTCCCCTTTTAAGTATTGGTGTGTTACACAAGATGGGCGTAGTATAGTCTCTAAATGGAAAAACAAAACAAGTAGGGCAAAAGAACAAAAATTACGAAATCGCACAAAAAACGGTCCAAAAGTGCACCTACTATGGAAATAAAGATTAGATGAAATATGTACAATAATAAACTAAAAGTGAAGTGCTTGTGAAAGAAAACTAGCCTAGATGAGTCCGAAAATCACTATATAAATAGGACTCATCATTTTACTTGGGTTTTCTTTCTAAAACGAAAGCCAGATACCTTTGATGTGTTCACAAATTTTGTTCGTCAAATTCAGAACGAATTAAACTTTTCCGTAGTTAGAATCAGAAGTGACCGTTAAGCAGAATTTGAATCTGGTGCCATGACAGAATTTTGTGGAAGTCTAGGTATCTTTATGAGTTTTCCTCGCCGCATACTCCACAATAAAATGGAGATCCCGAGAGAGGGAATAGAACACTCATTGAAGCATGTACTACAATGTTGACTGAACCCTCTCTACCTGAGTACTTCTAGGCTGAGGCCATTAATATAGCTTGTCACGTGCAAAACAGAGCGTTGATCAACAAGAATCAGCGTTACACTCTCTATGAGCTATTGAAAGGATGGAGACCGACTGTGTCCTACTTTATGATCTTTGGAAGCCAATGTTATGTACTTAAAAATGGGAAATATCATCGAATAAAGTTTGGAGAAAAGGTTTTGAATGTATTTTTGTAGGTTATAGTAGACATAGTAAGGCTTATATATTTTTTATTAAGAAAATTCTTATGGTATAAGAGTCAATACATGTATCATTTGATGAGACGATCATGCCACAATGTAGCTCTTTTAGGGTTTTCGTTGAAGATACAGGTTCAAAGCTGAAAGAGTTAAGCTTGGTTGAGACAATTGAAGAAAATGCTCAAAAGGTTATCAAGATCACTCCTACAATCTCAATTGGAGAGGGAGATTACTAAGATGAAGAAGTTATCCAAGTTGAGGAAGACACTCTAGAAATAAAAAAAAGCTTCCGAGCAAGGACCCTAGAGCTTAAATAGTTGAGGGATCACCCGGTTGATCAAATCAAAGGAGATCCCTGTGATGGTGTAAGAACTTGAAGAGGTACTACAAATGAAAATATGCATTTGAGTTTTCTCTCCTAGGTTGAACAAAAGAAATTTGAAGAAGCCAATGAAGACGCATATTGGAAAGTTGTAATGGAAGAAGAACTCAATCAGTTCAAGCACTGCCATGTCTGGAAGCTTGTACGAAGACCCAAAGGCAAAAATGTAATTTTAACAAAGTGGGTATATAGGAATAAGTTGGATGAAGAAGGAACCATCATCAAAAACAAATCCAGACTTGTAGATAAGGGATATAGACAAGAAGAAAGAATCGATTTTGATCAGACCTATGCTCTATTTGCAAGACTTGAAGCCATCAGGTTGTTCCTCGCATATGCTTCTCTCATGGGTTTCATTTTCTATCAAATGGGCGTGAAGTCAGCCTTCCTCAATGGTCAAATAAAGGAAGAAGTGTATGCTGAACAACCCCCAGATTTTGTTTATCCTAACCATCCTGATTATGTTTATTTATTATTCAAAGCATTATATGGTTTAAAACAAGCTCCTTGAGCTTGGTATGAAATACTGTCTAAATTTCTTCTTGAGAACAAGTTAACAAGGGAAAGATAGATAAGACATTATTTCTTAGGGAAGTAAAAGACAATATTTTGCTAGTGCAAATCTATGTCGACGACATTATCTTTGGCTCTACTAATGATAACCTTAACAAGAAGTTTTCCAAACTTATACAAGGGAAGTTTGAAAAGAGCAGTATGGGTGAGCTGAGGTATTTCTTAGGACTTCAGGTGAAGGAATCTGAGAATGGAATATTCATCTGTCAGACTAAGTTCACCAAAGTGTTTCTGAAGAAATTCAGAATGAAGAATGCAACCTCTTTGAGGACTCCAATTTGTTCAGCTATGTCTCTGGACGAGTATGAAAAAGGGAAACCTTTTGATGAAACCAAGTACAGAAGCATAATTAGATCCTTGCTCTATCTTACTTCTAGGAGGCCTGATATAATATTTTTGACATTCATTTGTGCTAGATATCAGGTGAACTCTAAGGAATCTCACTAAATTGTTGCAAAGCGGATTTTGAGATACCTTAAGGGAACACCAAATCTTGGCTTATGGTACCCAAGAAGTAATGATAGCGAACTAATTGGATTTTCAGATGCAGAATTTGCAAGTAGTAAAGACGACAAAAAGAGCACTTCCGGGACTTGCCAATTCCTAGGATGAAGGCTCATATCTTGGAGTAGCAAGAAACACAATTATGTTGCAATCTCAACTGTCGAGTCAGATGATATTTCTACAGGCAGTTGTTGTGCACAACTTTTCTAGATAAAGAATCCATTTGAAGACTACAACTTTAAGTTCAGGGACATTCCTATGTTTTATGACTCCTCTAGTGCTATAGCAATTGGCAACAATCCAGTTTCTCATAGCCGGGCAAAGCACAACGAATTGAGATATCATTTCATCCTAGAGCATATGGATAATGGGGACATCAACCTTCAGTATGTTCAAATAGATAGGCAAGTTGTAGATATCTTCACGAAGTCGCTGGATGAGGACAAGTTCTCCTTCTTCAAGACAGAACTTGGTATTCTTAACAAGGAGTCCTGAAAAGTTGGCATTTGAAGACAAGAGAAGATTATGCAATTAGCCAATCTGAATATTCCATGAAAATTCTTTCTCAATAACATTCAGATTAATTCAAGCTCAGAAATGGATTTCTCGGAAAAAGTAATGGATTTCTCGAGAAACAACTTAAATTTCTCAAAAAATTACCAAATTTCTCGAAAAATTAATAGACTTCTCGGGAAACTTAAATGGACTTTTCGGAAAACAGGACTGGATTTCTCGAGAAATAATCTGGACTTGTCGACTTCTCGAGAAATCGGCTAATCTAAATTTTCTAGAAGAATTCCAACGATCATTTTCTCAGGTATGCTTTTCGTTATTCTTCAAAATTTTCAATTTTATATAAATAGATAAGTCCATAAAATATCCAAATCCAAATTTTCGAAAAAGCTCTTTCCCGAGAAAGACGTTTCAGTTCCGCCGAAGGTCTTCGCCGCTCTTCTCGTAAACTCCGCCAATTCTTCTTAGAAAAGTCAGAAATTTCTCATCTTCTTCCATCGATGTCTCCTACTATAAAGATTGGCGTCGGCAGTTCGTTCGTTCGCTCAGGTATTGAAGAACTCTCTGATGATTTACGCAATGTCATTCTACTTCTTGAAACTTCCGGCCTCTCCTTCATTCTCGAGCACCATGCAATGTTTTGATTCCAAAAGTAGAAGAGTTCTTCAGAAATGCTATGCTGAAGAGGAGTAGGAAGTTGTTGAAAAGTTTTGTTAGAGATATGAAGATCAAGATAAAGCCATCCTCCTTGACAGAATTTCTTAGATTGCCCTCCATTAATAAGGAAGATTACTTGGAAGAACCCGATTACTTCAGGGCTCTGTCATTTCGTGGTCTCTTTCAATCCACTACCTCCATTCGCAAACACCATATGAATGATGAAAGCAAGTTGTTGGCCAACATTCTTTGAAAAGTTTTCTGCAAAACAGGATCAATTGGATATATATCCTATGACTTCTTCTACATGATGACTGTTACGGTGTGTCACAAGATATTCCAATGGGGACACATGTTATTTGACAAGATTAAGGATAACATGAAGGCACCTAACATTGCAATGTTCATTTCTCTTTATCCGAATCAAGTGCACCCTTAAACCTTTTACTTGTACAAAGGTGTGTCCATTCACCACCTAAAGAAAGTCACACTTGCGTCCATTAATAGATGGGAAATCAGAATTCCAAAGCCAGGCCAAGATCTAGCAGTTCCAAGGATTATAGTTGATGAGGATAGGACCCCACCTCCCATTCATATTGATATTGTTGACACATCAATTGTAGCTATTTAGGGGGAGCTTGCTCCTACAGTTCATGAGGAAGATCAGCAAGCTCAGGTAAAAGACACAGCTACTGACTTCGACTCTAAAAGGGCTCAGGTAATAGACTAAGGCTATAGCCCTTTTAGGTCCACCGAGTCGACTCCCAAATCAGTCCTTGCACTCATAAGTATTAAAGGATACAACACCCCATCAAGAAATGAATCATTCACAAATTCTTTCTTACCCACTAGACTCAACGTCTTCCTCTCTACTAGGATAATGGTGTCCTTAGCCACAGATACTTATTCCTTCGGAATGGTCGGCCTCAACGTAATGACCATGCCGTTAAATTTAAACTCGTACGTGTTGGATGTCCCAAAGTGTGTCACATCGCGGTCGTATAGCCACGGAAGACTCAACAACCGGTGACAAGCGTCCATTGGAAGGACATCACACCACACCTCGTCAGTATAAGATTTGATCGAGAGGGGTACTAGGCATCGCTTGGTGACCAGAAGGGTAACCTTATTTATCTAAGATACCTGATATGGAGTCGGGTGGGGCTGCGTGGTCAAGGCCATTCGTCTAACGACATTTTCAGAGACGACATTCACACAGCTACCACTATCGATAATCAGTTTGCAGTGCTTCTCACCACTCTTAAAAATCAGAGAAAATATGCTCGTACTCTTCCAATCATCTAACGGATGAGGAGTGGTCAAGATACAATGCATCACCATAAGGTGGTGATCGTCCTCTAAATATCTTGGGACCCCATCTGGGTCACTCTCCTTATCTGCCTCATAAACGTAATCAGCGAGGTTGGTAGTCAAGTATAAAAGGGCTATGGCCTTAGTCTTCGTTGGGCACTCAAAGGCATAGTGGCCTTGAATGCCGCAAGAATAACATGTGGCGTTGGTCTTACTAACCTTCCCTGTGGGGATACACTCACTCGCGGGGTTCTTAGTGTTCTTAGCCGTGATCACTATCGAAATCGACTCGGTGGACCTAAACTTCCCCTTATTCGGGTATGTGGAGGCAGATGCTCTAGCCGTGGACTTATTCTTTGCATAGGAATAGCGGGAATGGGCATAGTGGCAGATGTTTTTCAATGTCGAGGGCGGCATTGAAGGTCGTATTCATGTCCGTATGACCATAGCACAAGAGCTTCCTTTGATTTACGAAAGCTAGATAATATAACCTCGGGGATCTCCCTAAGATCACAATGCACCATACGGTCCTTCAGTTCTCTCATGTACTAAGCTACCGAATTTGATCCCTGCCACAGGGTGGCAAGCTCATCGAACATCTATGTTCGGTGGTACGTAGGGAGGTACTGATCGGTTAACAAATTTTTCATCACCGACCAACCTATAAGTGTGGCTCCATATACGGTTCCTAATCTCCGCTCCTCATTCAGCCAATACGTCTTCGCACGGCCAGTTAACTTCATCCCGGCAACTTGGACCTTTTGAGGGTCCGTAAGATTGTGCCATTCGAAGTAATATTCCATTTCCACAGTCCAATTATGGAAGATCTGGGGACCTCCCATGCCATCGTACGTGGGGGCAATAATCTTAATGGCGCTAGTAATATCAAAGCCTCTCTTATGGCAGTGTTTTCAAGGGGGCACTCGGGGAGGGTCCCCTTCAGAATCCGTATCAGGGATTTGTTGGCGCAGGTGGGGCTGCGCAACTTTAACGGGTGTCGGAGGCGGCCCTCCTTGATTAAAAAGGAGTTTTCCTAACATGGCCCTAATATCATTCATTTCATTACGTAGACCCTCTATAGCCTCAGCGTTGGGATTCCCTTGCTCATTCGCAGCCATCCTAGACGACGAAGGTGTAGTGTATTCCATTCCAAGTCTAGTGCGTATTCAGGTGTAGAAAAAATTGGAAAGATGATTTTCCTTAGGGCTGGACCTACATGAAAAACAAAATAATTTTGTAATTTCCTGACATGATAAAAATGTAGAACGTTAAAAAAATATTTTTTAACTTTGCGCTGAAAATTACAGATTTTAGAGCGCTATTGGCAGACCAGAAATTTTGTTTTTTTTTGCCGTTTGTATTGTGCGTTTCGACAAGAATCAAGCGAGGACATTACAATTAGGAAATTAATACGACCGCCTCTGATATCAAATTAACATAGGGGTCATTTGGGGAGCGTTACGGACACAAGTAACCCAACCAATCCCAACACACCTTAGATCTACCGCACCTACACAAGCATCTATCCACTCGTTACGGATCAGATCAAATGCAGCAAATAAACAAACATTGAGGAGTGATCGACTCTAAACAACGATCAAGAAAAAGAGTCGGATGATTCCCCAAATTAATGCAAAGGTTGCCAATCCCTTTTGAGAGTAAAATCTAGGCTATAGGCCGAGATCCACTCAAGCAAATTGGATCTACCCGATCCAGATTGAAGAAGTTCGAAAACGATGAAATCGAATTTAGAAATAGCGAGCGATTGTATTTAAAAATCATAGAAACAACGGTTGTTCAACCTCCACACAATACTAGTAGGAAAACACAAAGATGAGGGGGAAGGAATTACCTAACCCGGTTTCATGAACACACTTGATATGGTGGGAGAATCACTCTCTCCACGGATCCAGAGGCGTCACACCAAATCGGCTGCAACCTTCTTCCTTGGAGTAGCACCGAAGGAAGCCACGCCAGAGCCACACCGAAGAGGGGAGGAGGTAGCAAAGGGGCCGGCGGTTCACACCTTGGGCGGCGGCTTGGAGGAATTCCCTCTTGGCCGAATTCTATTATGGGGAGATTTAGGGTTAAGCAAAATCTTTCTTATCATTCTCTTAAAAATAGGCTCCTTTTATAGGAGTTACAAAACACATCTAACCATCCAAGATGGAGATGAAATCTCATCCATCCGAGCGACTAAATACACACCAAATATAAATCCTAAAGCATGAAATAAGTGCTATAAAAGTCCCCAAAAATGAATATAAAATTATTAGCAAAACTTGGAATATTTTTATATTCTTACATATAAAAGAAAAGTAATTAAAGCATGATATTTTAAATTAAGATAGTCTTCAAATGGGCTTAGCACGCCCCGGGCAGAGGTTGTAGCGTTGTCTTCCGTTAGTGTCGTCACGGCTCCGAAAGTCTTTATGTTGTAACGCCTCGGCAACTGGATCATCATCAAGTAGTGGTGGCGAGGCCGCGACATCAATCATCCCCCTCTCAAAATCACGTATCTCTGATGCGTGGTCCAAGAAGTAGCGGTGGAGAAGAGAGGCATCCAAGCGTATAAGCTCCGTCTCGAGTACCCATGAGTCGTCCAAAGGGGGACGGTCACGCCAACGGATGAGGAAGCGGTAGGTATCACCATAAGTAGTAGCAAGTGCTTCAGTCGCCTGGATCCTATCTAGAGTAAGAAATGTCTTAGGAAACCTGAGGAATATAATACCAGTAGGAATAAAGGAATGCAAATCACCATCCGATGATATACCTCTGGGGGCCATAAGAGAGAGATCATCCGAACTACCACTCCCCAACCCATTAGAAATTTTAGTGGAAGAAGAGGACGACAAAGAATTCAAATCTTGTGGAGGCGAAACAAACAACGTTAAATCCTCGACATTAAAAATGGGAGAGATTCCCCAATCAGCAGGCAAATCTAAAACGAAAGCATTGTCACCTAGCTTCTTAATAATCCGAAAAGGGCCGGCACGCTTTGGTGCTAACTTTTTAACGGTGCCAGTGGGAAGTCATTCGGGAACTAACAGGACTAAGACAAGATCGCCAACATTAAAGTTTGACACTCTCCTATGTCGATTAGCGTGCACTTGATAAGACTCGTATTGAGTAGCCAAGGTAGCCCGCATACGTGCGTGTAGGTCATGAATGTGTTGGGAGAAGGATTGTGCGAATTGACTTGCTTTGTATGTTGGAGGCAACAGAACCAAGTCAAGTGGCACAGGGGCCTTGTACCCGTGGACATTCTCGTTGGGAGACATACCAGTGGACCTATTTTTGGAATTATTGTAGGCCAATTTGGCATGGGGAAGAAGTAGGTCCCAAGTGACCTTGTGATCGCTCACAAGGAATCTAAGAAGATTCCCCAAGCCCCAATTAACCACTTCTGTCTGCCCATCGATTTGTGGATGGTAGGCGGCGGAAAACAATAATTTGGTACCCATAAAAATCCAAAGTGATTTCCAAAAATAACTTGTAAACTTGACATCCCTATCCAAAACTATTGTCTTCGGCACTCCACAATGACTAACGATGTCCTTAAAATACAATTTTTCAATGTGAGATGCGTCATTGGTCCTACTATACGGAATGAAATACGCCCTTTTAGAAAATCTATCCACAACTACAACAATAGAATCGTGACGGCATAAAGTGGTGGGTAGGCCTAGAACAAAATCCATACTCATGTCTTCCCATGGTGTGGAAGGGATAGGCAAGGGTGTATATAATCCTACGTTGGTTTTGGTGCCCTTGGATAACTGACTGGTACGACAATAACTAACTACCCTTTCTACCATCGCCTTAAATTTTGGCCAATAGAATTTCTCTTCAACTAGCTTAATTGTCTTGTCCCTACCGAAGTGGCCACTCAACCCTCCATTATGCAGCTCCCAAATGATATGAAGTCATAGAGAGGACTGCTTGATACACAACTTCCCATGCCTAAAGAGGTAATCGTCTCTAATAACAAACACAGATATCATCGTGGGGGAGTTATCCTGAGCGGATTAATAGGTTTCCTTAAAATCGGGGCAGATAACGTACTCATCTTTAATGCATTCAAAACCTACAACATTAACCTCCATAGTGGAAAGCAAGAGGGTAAGGCGACTAAGAGCATCCGCGACTCGGTTATCTGACCCCTTAAGGTGCTTAAGGTTAAACGTGTAACCTTGCAGGAAAGCTACGCACTTAGCGTGATGCGGGCTGATTTTATTGCTGGCCATTGATGAAGCGCAAAGCTTCGTGATCAGAGAGTATCACAAAGTCCTTTGAGAGGAGATAGTGCCTCCAATGGTGCAAACATCGCACAACTGCATAAAACTCCCTATCGTAGTTTGAATAATTTAGGTTAGGGCCAGTAAACTTCTCACAAAAGTAACTAACTAGGTGCCCCTCCTGACTCAAGACACCTCCTGCACCCACCCCAGAAGCATCACAAGTTAACTCAAAGACTTTGGTGAAGTCAGGTAGACGCAAGACAGGTGCCTCAGTCATAAGCTTCTTAATGCGATTGAAAGCATGGGTGGAAGAATTCGTCGAAGAGAACTCTCCCTTCTTCATGCACTCCATAATGGGGGCCATGATTATATTGAAGTCTCGTATGAAACGGCGATATAAATTAGCAAATCTATGGAAAATACGCCCCTCTCGTAAGCTACTCGGTTCGGGCCATTCCTGTATTACTTGAACTTTACCAGGATCAACTGGTATACCCTCAAACCCGACTATTTAACCAAAAAACTCTACCTCTAACGCGTAGAAAGTGCACTTCTTAAAGTTTAGAAACAATGTTTCCTTCCTTAAGGTGGAAAGAATCGCTCTCATGTGGGAGATGTGCTCGGCAGTGGTGGTGCTGTAGACTAAGATGTCATTGAAATAAACTACAATAATCTTTCCCAAGAATGGCTGAAAGACATGTGTCATCATCTGGGAGAAGGTGCTGGGGGTGTTGGATAACCCAAAGGGCATCACAAGCCACTCAAATAACCTGCCCTTAGACTAAATCGCAGTCTTCCATTCATCTCCCTCACGGATCCTAATCTAATGATAGCCACTCCATAAGTCCAACTTCGTAAAGATAGTGGCGCCAGATAAGACATCTAAGAGGTCATCTAATCGCGGAATAGGAATCCTATACTTTATAGTAATCTTGTTGATAGTGCGGCTATCAACACACATCCATCACGTACCATCCTTCTTGGGGGCAAGCAATGCTGGTACCACACATGGACTCAAGATAGTCCTAATGAACCCCTTCTTCAACAAGTCCTCAATCTGTGTCTGTAACTCCTTATGGGCAGCGGGATGAAGTCTATAATTGGGATGGTTGGGTTGGGACGAACCGGGAATAAGGTCTATTGCATGTTGTATATTCCTAATGGGTGGCAACGTCGAAGGTAGCTCATCCGGGTAAACATCCTTATATTCTTCCAAAAATGCCCGAATCTCACTAGGTAAGTCATCCAACACTTCCAAATTAGTCTTTGCACTCATAAGTACAAAAGCATACAATAATCCATCAAGAAATGAGTCCTTCACAAATTCCTTCTTATCTACTAGACTCAATGTTTTCCTCTCGACTGGGATAGTGGTGTCCTTAGCCATAGTTACTAGTTCCTTCGGAACTATCAGCCTCAACGTAATGAACTTGCCGTTAAATTTAAACTCGTATGTGTTGGATCTCCCAAAGTGTATCACGACGCGATCGTATAGCAAGGGACGGCCCAACAATACGTGACAAGCGTCCATTGTAAGGACGTCACACAACACCACGTCAGTATAGTATTTGATCGAGAGGGTACTAGGCATCGCTTGGTGACAAGAACGGTAACCTTATTGATCCAAGCTACCTGATACAGAGTCAGGTGGGGCTGCGTGGTCAAGGCCATTCGTGTAACGGCATTTTCAGAGACGACATTCACATAGCTACCACAATCGATAATTAGTTGGCAGAGCTTCTCACCACTCTTAAAATCTGAGAAAATATGCTTATCCTCTTCCAATCATCTAACAGATGAGGAGTGGTCAAGATACAATGCATCACTATAAGGTGTTGATCATCCTCTAAATCACTTGGGACCCCATCTGGGTCACTCTCCGTAGCAGTCTCATAAACGTAATCAGCGAGGTCAGTAGTAGACTTTAAAAGGTCTATGGCCTTAGTCTTCGTTGGGCACTCAAAGGCATAGTGGCCATGAATTCCGCAAGAATAACATGTGGCGTTGGTCTTACTAACCTTCCCTATGGGGATACACTCACTCGGGGGGTCTTTGTTTTCCTAGCCGTGATCACTACCGAATTCGACTCGTTGGACCTAAACTTCCCATTATCCGGGTATGTTGAGGCAGATGCTCCAGCTGTGGACTTGTTCTTTGCATGGGAATAGCGGGAATGGACCTTAGAGGCTAGATGTTTTTCAATGTTGAGGGCGGCATTGAAGGTTGTATTCAAGTCCGTATGACCATAGCGCAAGATCTTCCTTTGAATCTCGGGTTGAAGCCCTTTACGAAACCTATATAATGTGACCTCGGGGATCTCCCTAAGATCACAACACACCATACGGTATTTCAGTTCTCCCATGTACTCAGCTTCTGAATTTGAGCCCTACCGCAGGGTGGCAAGCTCATCGAACATCTATTTTCGGTTGTACGCAGCGACGTACTCATCGGTTATAAAAATTTTCATCACCGGCCAACCTATAGGTGGGGCTCCATGCCCGATTCCTAATCTACGCTCCTCATTCAGCCAATACATCTTCGCACGGCCAGTAAACTTCATCCTGGCAACTTTTACCTTTGCAGGGTCCGTAAGATGTGCCATTCGAAGTAACATTCCATGTCCACAGTCCAATTAAGAAAGATCTGGGAATCTCCCATGCCATTGTATATGGGGGCATAAATCTTAATGAACCTAGTAATATGAAAGCCCTCTCATGGCGGTGTTCTCGAGGGGGCACTCGGGGAGGCACTCGGGGAGAGTCTCCTTCAGAATCCGAATCAAGGATTTTTTGGCGCCGGTGGGGCTGCGCAACATTAACGGGTGGCGGAGGCAGCCCTCCTTAATTCAAAAGTAGTTGTCTTAGCATGACCCTAATATCATTCATTTCGTTTTGTAGACCCTCTATAGCCTCAGCGTTGGGATTCCCTTGCTCATTCGTAGCCATCCTAGACGATGAAGGTGTAGTGTATTCCGTTCATAGTCTAGTGGGCATTCAGGTGTATAAAAACTAGGAAAGATGATTTTCCCTAGGTCTGACCCTACATGAAAAACAAAATATTTTTGTAATTTCTCGACATGATAAAAATGTAGAATGTTAAAACTTTTTTTTTGAACTTTTCGCTTAAAATTACAGATTTTAGAGCACTATTGGCAGACTAGTATTTTTTTTTATTTTTTTGTCGTTTGTATTGTGCGTGCCGACAAGACTCAAGCGTGGACATTTCAATTAGGAAATTGATACGACCGCCTCTGATACCAATTGACATAGGGGTCATTTATAGAGCGTTACAGACACAAGTAACCCAACCAATCCCAACACGTCTTAGATCTACCTCACCTACACAAGAATTTATCGACTCATTACGGATCGGATCAAAGGCAGCACATAAAATAACAATGAGGAGTGATCGACTCTAAACAACGATCAAGAGAAAGAGTCGGATGATTCCCAAAATTAATGCAAAGGTTGCCAATCCCTTTTGAGAGTAAAATCTAGGTTATAGGACATGATCCACTCAAGTAAATTGGATCTACCCGATCCGGATTGAAGAAGTTCGAAAATGATGAAATCGAAAGTAGAAATAGCGAGCGATTGTATTTAAAAGTTACGAAAACAATGGTTGTTCAACCTCCACATAATAGTAGCAAGAAAACAAAAAGATGAGGGGGAAGGAATTACCCAACCCGGTTTCATGAACACACTTAATATGGTGGGAGAATCACTCTCTCCACGGATCAACCGGCGTCACACCGAATGGGCTGCAACCTTCTTCCTTGGATTCGCACCAAAGGAAGCCACGCTAAAGTCGCACAGAAGAGGGGAGGAGGGAGCAAATGGGATGGCGGCTTCACACCTTGGGCAGCGGCTTGGAGGAATTCCCTCTTGGTCGAATTCCCTTACGGGTAGATTTAGGGTTAAGCTAAATCTTTCTTATCATTCTCTTAAAAATAGGCTCCTTATATAGGAGTTACAAAACACATCTAACCATCAAAGATGGAGATGAAATCTCATCCATCCGGGCGACTAAATACAAACCAAATATAAAGTCTAAATCATGAAATAAGTGCTACAAAAGTCCCCAAAAATGAATATAAAATTATTAGCCAAACATGGAATAATTTTATATTCTTACATATAAAATAAAAGTAATTAAAGCATGAAATTTTTAATTTATATAGTCTTCAAATGGGCTTAGCACGCCGTGGGCGGAGGTTGTAGCGTTGTCTTCCATTATCGTCATCACGGCTCCGAAAGTCTTTATGCTGTAATGCCTCGGCAACTGGATCATCATCAAGTAGTGGTGGCGAGGCCGCGAAATCACCTCCTCATCCTCTAAAGTACTATCCCAAGCCATTCAGCTACCAGAAAAGGAAACAAGATAAGAAGGAAGGAAAACACCAACATCAGTTCATTTGATTTTTGATTATCAATATTGTGGAATTTGTGGACCTAGACATTTTTATTGACAAATTGTATATATATATAATTTTGAATTTTGATGATCTATTATCTCTTAACTGTCATTGCATATACTGCTTTATTTGTTAGTTAATTATTTCGTTATCTTGGTATAATTCACCTTAGTTTAGAGGGTTTTGACTTCTACAAATATGAGGAGATTGTTGGGTATTTTTTCTACATAAACTAGATTTGTGTGAAGTCACCCTTGAACTAAGTTGAATAAATTATGTATTTGATGTTATTCTTTTCTTGAGTGCTTGCAGGTCATTATTGCTAAGTGTAGACTAATGTCAGTTTACAATGAGTCACCAGACACAGGACTATACAATGTAATCCCTTATTGTGTGATCTATGGTGTTGACTCATGTGTAACCACTCTAGTGTGATGTAATTCATTTTCAAGTACTAAAGTAATGGAAGAATGGAAGGGTTGCTGGTTTTTCAACAAAGAAGAATTAATTTTTTAGAAAATTTGCCTAAGTTTATTATCGAGAAGATGAAGTCTGTTTCTCGAGAAGTCTAAGTAAATTTCTCGATAAAGCAATTTTGTTCTTGAGAAATTTAAAGACCTCTCGAAAAATTGTCAGAAACATCTTCTATGACTTTTTCTTGAGAAAGCCCAGAAGAATTCTCGAGAAGCCTACAGTTCTCGCGAAATCAAAGTAGTTCTCGAGAAGTCAAAATTCTTTCTCGAGAAACTAAATATCTTTTCTCGAGACATCGAGTTTCTTCTCGAGAAATCAGTATTTCACTTAAAAGAATTTTCGTTAAGTCTTTTCTCAAGGAAGCCATGTCATTTCTCAAGAAAACAAATTCTTCTCGAGAAATAATGTTGTAGAAAAATTTCTTTTTCAAATAGACTGACGGGATTTCGATATAACCTAAGTCTCTCATGATTGATCCACGCGTATCTTTCCTAAACTATTTAAGACCATTAGACAAGGTTCTATAAGTAGTCTTTTTAGAGGAATCGCTAACCCTAAGAAGAAAGAATTACAGCATTCTGAATCACATTCTAATATTCTAAATCTGGAGAAGTCGTGTCGTCAACATCATGCTTCTTTGTCGCTTCTCTCTCGATCCAGCGATTCTAAGAAAATTGATTCTACAGATCCCATATTAAAAGTTCTTCAAAATCTACTTGATCGTGTCGAATCCTAGGTTTTTTTTTTCAAATCATGTTTTCTCGGGATTTCTTCCTCATCTTCTTCATAGATATTTTCATTTTTAAGAAGGAATAAATTTGAAGATTTCAGATCTAAAAGTACAAAGTTTCTATTATTCTTGTAACAATTACTTTAACTCTTGTAGGAGCTTTGTCTCCGAGATTGTAGGATGTTTGTTCTTCCGAGTGTAGATCCAGTCTTGTGGGATTGAGTTTATAGGAGTGTGTTATCTCTGAGTTGTAGGAGCATTGTTAAAAGTTGTAGGATTGTTGAAATCCGAGATTTAGTGAAGTAGTCGAGGCTAACAGTCATGCTAGATAGGCGAGGTGGAAAGTGGATGTACCCAAGATCGGGGAACCACTATAAATTCCTTGTGTCGTCTGCGTTATGCTTGAATATTTTTGTTGTTGTATTCTTCCAAGTTTTTATTCCACAAAAGACGCAGATCTCACCTATTCACCCCCTTTAGGTCATTTAGGTAGGAAACTAGATAATTTCACCAGGTGGAAAATGACGTATGTGTTTAGATGTCACAAAACTTAATAAAGCCTGCCTGAAAGTTTGTTAATCCTTTCCTTGGATAGATTCTTTAGTTTATTCTACAGTAGGGTATACATGTATGAGTTCCTTAGATGTGTTTTCTAGTTATCACCAAATTAGAATGCGTAAGACAAATATTCTTCAGACATCTTCCATTATGAATGATGGTTACTACTATTATCTATTGATGCATTTCAGGCTCAAGATTGCGGTTGTAACCTATCAAAGAATGAAGGACTCTATGTTTAAGCAACAAAAAGGTAGAATTCTCGAAGTTTATGTTGACGATATCTTTATTAAGAGCAAGTCCTTCTCATATCATTTAGAATATCTCAAAGAGACGCTCACAGCTCTAAGAAGGTATATGATGAAGCCAAAAACTTTAAAGTGTGTTTTTCGGGCCAGTAAGGGGAAGCTCCTTGGCCATCTTGTTATAAGGGAAGGCCTTGCTCCAAATCCTGTCAAGAAAAAAAATCTATTCTTGATATGACCCTCCCTCGTAAGTCAAAAGAAGTTCAGCAGTTATGGGGAAGGCTTTTAAGCCTAAGCAGGTTTATCTCTTTGATATGAGATAAATGCAGTCCTTTTTTTCAGGTTACTTTGGGCGGCCTCCAAGTTTGAATGGATGATGAGTAGAAAAAAATATACATATTTTTAGTATATATTTTTTTTGTTTTGATTTAATAAAATATGAATTTTTTATGTAAATAACTAAATAAATCGTTTATTTTTATTTTTAAGTTCTAACTTAATCTGTATTTGTGCCCTATATATATTTCTGAACATTTGCGATATTTCGGAAAAATTTCATAATTCACGCCCCTAGGTCACGCCTGTGACCTAGGTCATGTAACTTTAAAAACAAGAAATGCAGTAGTTTGGCAAATTTCGGGCACCAATTGAAGACCCGCCCATGTTCCACCTGTCATGTCTGTGACATCACCCGAGACCAAGCAATGAACCCGTTGTCGCACCAACCACAGTCCTGAAGCGAGCAAGACAATTCACACCTAGCCTACACGCTCGTGTGCCAGCTGTCATGACTGTGAACTCAGCCATAACCAAGAAGAGTTCCAACTGTCATGCCCCGAAGATGCCAAGCTGTCATGCCATGCAGGTGCCCAGCTTATAGGCTCGTGACCTTCAACACACGCCCATATAATTTCGATCCAATCAACAAATCTTCGAAAATTCTATGCAAATCGGCCACGTTGGCATCACGCCCAGGAAACACGCCCTAGAGGGCATGTTAGGGGGGCGTGTACTCAAATTTTTGCTATAAATATACCTCCAAGGCTGATGTTTAGAAGAGAACTAGTAGAGTTCCACATAGCTGTACATAGTAGTTAAGAGTAGATTTTGAGTTTTAATTTCCTAACCCTAGTTCGGATTTCCTAGTGTGTAACAGTTTTTCAGTAGTAAATTTAAGCTTTCAGTTATTTTTTCATCACCTATAGCCTTATAACTTAGCTTTAATTTCTGTTGGGAAAGGGTGTGTGCGTGTAACATCCCATTTCCAGCTAGACCCCTGGGAGTGGTTTTGTCTTAACAGAACCATAGGAAGCCCAGGAATTGAAGTTTGTCGACCAAGATTTCTAGTCAAGGGGTGGTCACGCCTGTGACCGACCTGGCACGCCCGTGACCTAGGGCGTGACCCCCCTTTGACGATCGTTGACCTAAGGAAGACGATCGTCGAGCTCAGAAATTTTGACATAGGCAGACACGCCGGTGACCTACCCGTCACGCCCGTGACCTTTGAATGGCATTGAGTGAGCTAAGCTCACTCAACACCGTGGTCTGGAATGGCGTTGAGTGAGCTAATCTCACTCAACGCCGTTGTCTGGATGGCATTGAGTGAGCTTAGCTCACTCAAAGCCATAAGCGGGATGGCGTTGAGTGCGTTGAGTGCACTAAACACCATAAGTTAAATGGCGTTGAGTGCACTGACTGCACTCAATGCCATCTGGTGTCGGTAGGTTGGCGTTGAGTAAGATGAGCTCACTCAACGTCGTAGACTGGATGGTGTTGAGTGAGCTTAGCTCACTCAACGCCGTAATCTGTCAGGAGGGATGTCGTTGAGTGCGTTGAGTGCACTCAACGCCATGAGTTGAACGGCATTGAGTGCACTGACCGCACTCAACGCCATTTGATGTAGTCTGGATGGCGTTGAGTGAGCAGAGCTCACTCAACGCCATAATCTGAATGGCGTTGAGTGAGCTAATCTCACTCAATGCCATCATTTAAAAGGCCATAATCCGGATGGCGTTTAGTGAGCTGAGCTCACTCAACGCCATAATCTGGGATGGCGTTGAGTGAGCAGAGCTCACTCAACGCCGTAGCTTGGATAGCTTGAGTGAGCTGAGCTCACTCAACGCTGTAGCTTTGATGGCGTTGAGTGAGCTGAGCTCACTCAACGTCGTATCTTGGATGGCATTGAGTTAGCTGAGCTCACTTAACGCCATTATACTTAGAATTTTCTTGAACTTTTATTTGTAGCTGGGTGCGTGTTCAGCTGAACCGGGCCGGCCTGGTGGTGGGCCGTTTTCTCCAATAAGACCTGATAAGTCTTATTTAATTTAAGTTGACCGGTCGGGCTGTGCCACGTGGACCGTTAGCTTTGCAAAAGGACGGTTGCGGCCATGGACGAAAGCTTGCTGTCTCGGCCATCAATGGGATTTGATGCCATGGCCTTCCCTCTTCCCCTTAAAACGACTGGATTCAACTCCACTCAGGGAGAGGAGGAGTTTCCAGCCCTCCTCTAGCTGTTACAAACCCATTTCAGCTCCTCTCCACCATGGCCAAGCTTGATTTTGAAGAGACAATAATTGCTTGATAGCCTATAACCGCCCACTCCCCATTTCTTCCCTATAAAAAGGCCCCTTAGGCTCAAGGATGAATTTTCCCAGCCTTTACCTGAAGTTCTCGAGCCTCCCCTTGTTGTTGAATAATTCTGGCGACGCCATCACCGCGCAAATGGAATCAAGACGATCGGCTCGACTCCAAACCACAAACAAGGTCCTCCCCTCCCTCTTCTTCTGCGGATAGATCTTAGGATTCAATAGGATTGAGAATCGGGCTCAATTGAGCCCGATTGGAGCTTTAATTTTCATGGATTTTCCATGAAATTCGCGTGCTCGGGGTCGCCGGAAAAAGCCTCTCCGGCGGCTGCGCCACCGCCCGGCGATGGCCGCCACCTCAATAATGGTGGTGGTGGTGGTGGCCGACAAGGGAGGAGGCTGGATGGCCGGTTGTGGGAGGGAGAAGTCTTCCCAGGCGCGTGCTATCTAGACCATCGGTTGGAGGTTGAAGACAACCTCCCAGCCGACGGATCAACCTTTAAGATCTCTGCTGTTAAATTAAGTTCTTGCTTTTATGTGAATTTCTATACAAGAATATCAGTCACTTTGGAAAATTTAGGATAAATACTTAAGGGCTCCTACAGAAAAAGTCATCAACACCAATATTGTAGATCTATGAGTCTAAAAAATTTTAAAATTTGTTTCAACCGTTTTGGACCACTGGATAGACCTCAGAACTCATTTTGGTGAGGTTTACCCATAGGGCTGTCCTGACCTTAGAAAAATTCCCCACTCCAATCCAGTCATCAAAATGACTTAAAATTTGGGATGTGGCCTAATCTTACCTATAACTAGGTGATGTCTAAAAATTAGGATTTTTGGAAAATGTTTTTCTATAGTTTGTAGAAAAATTTAATAATCCTAGAATAAATTAATTAGATGGCTAAATGACTTCCAAACCCTCCCAAATTTTGGTGAGTGGTCCCTCGGTTTATCATAAGGTTCTGGTAAAAATTTCATCTCATTTGGAGATGTGTTGAATAGGTTTTTATCCAACCCTAGGTTGATCCTTATAGGATTATTTAGGATCAACCACCCCTTGGTAATTTGAGTGGCCATAACACCTCAACAGAGGTTGATATTTTGGTCAATGACTTTTTAGGGCATGACACACCCTCCAAGGTAGTTTGGGGTGGTTTTTTGCAGGGTAGCTTTAGAACCCTAGGGTAGATCCCTTAATGGGGATTTGTAGGGTTGTGAAGGTCATGGGGTCAAATGACCTTGGACTGACTTGAAATTTGGTGGAGAGGACCATAGGGCCATTATAGTTCTCTGGAAAAAATTTTAGGGTATTTGGAGACAGTTAGGTCACTTAAAACCCTAATCCTAGTTTAGGTCACAAACATTAATTTGAACTATTATGCTATCAACTTAACTTCAAATCAAATAAAATTTGGGCAAGATGTTTTTCTGTCTACATGGCAATGATATAATTTTGTTGGGGATTTTGGGTTAATTTATACTGTACTTCATTCACAACTCTTAGTGTGCCCTAGATATTTATTTTGATGATTCTGGAAATTCTAGTCACTGGAAAGTTATTAATTCTTGAATAAGGTCATCTTATAGCATGTTAAACCTTCTGTATTTTTCTTGGGAGTTTTATCTGATTTTTTTTGATACTTACTTCTTTAACTTACCATTTGGTATATGTTGTCAAAAATACAAATAATGCCCAATTACTATTTGAAAAATTATGAAATTTTGTCAGTGGGTGTTTCAAACCATGATGGTAACTCTGTAATTTTCTCTTGATTTTTGGATAATTAAAAATAGTACCTCCTTCACTAAGCTAGGAAGATTAGTATTTAACATTAAAATAAATTTAGAGCCCAAATATTAGAGAAGAATCATGGGACTTTGTTCTTGATAGCTTTAGGTTACCATAAAGCTTCTGTAATTTTATTGTGATTTTTGGGTACATATTTACAGTACTTGCTTCTTAATATAGTAGAAGTGGCCTAAAATGGTAAATTAGGAAATATAGGTCTAAACACCTTTGAAATTTCTCAAAACTTGGGATTACTGCTTAAATGTCTCATAGGATTTTTACTGATTTTATGATAATTAATTGTTGGCTCATTAGTGCACTTCATGTTCATACTAGGGCATTTGGAAGCTTAGAATAAATAAATTAAATGCCCGATAAATAGGAAAAATTTGGAAATTTTGGACTTAGCTATATTATGTCACGATAGACCTCCAGTAAATATTATAGGAGATTCAGAAGATAATTTGGAGTACCTCCCCTTATGCATCTCATGTATCTTAGGATGGTCTGCATATTGTAAAACCACGGAAACGGAACTAGAGTGGATAATGAACTTGGGGAGATGGAATTGTGGTAGTTGCTGGTTTGGATAGGGCAAGTTAAGTCTAAGTTCATTATTGGAAGTTAGGATAAGTAGAGTGTGAGATTGGCCACTGTTAAGTGGAGTTCGGGAACGACGAAAGATCGTCCACCCCGGGTAGAAGAGGAAGATTCTTAATACTCTAGGGCAAGATCTAAAGTAACTTAAAAAGGGATAAGGTAATGGGTATCAACCAATAACAATAAGTGCCTTGTGAAAGGAAACGGTGAGCTTCAGCTACCATCATAGTTCCTAGTGCCCTTTGAGAGCCCTTCACGGGGAATACCGGGGGCAGTCCTAAGCTAACTTAAACTGTAGGAATAATAAATTTAAGAGAAACTAGTATAACTATGGTTACACTTTCACACACACCGATAGTTAGGAAAGTAGAATAAGTTGGTTTGGTTGCCATTCAGACGGTAGCTCTGAAGGTAGATGCACAGACGGGACAGCCCGGGGAGCCGAGGTCTCGAGGGTTTGAGTACAGAATAAAGGTTGTGGGTCTTCGGTTTTTGATTGTCGGTCACACCGACATCGGTATGTTGACTCGGCGGTGTGGGACACTTAGCCAAAGAAAGTCTGGTGGATATAGCCAGCAGTTGTACGCGGATACTCTAGGTTGTGTTCTTTTAGGGGCGTACGGAAGGGATAGGCCCGATAGTTTGGATTCCTACCTAGGAGTGGGGGGCCCGACCCACTGTCTCCGTTTTCCACTACGGAGGTTACTGGGAGTGAAGCTAGTTGCCCAAACAGGGGGAACTAAAGGTCTGTGCGCATAGAGTCGTGTGCGTGTGTTGCATTTACATGAATCAAGAAATAGCATATCACTACACTCATATTTGCATACAACCGACACCCCAACGTATTAATCAGTATGGACTTTTTATACGATGGGATCCTTGATGAAGACCCCTTAACTTATAAGTTTATATGGGCATTCATATATGTTAAGGTTACTTACTTAGTACCTACTTATTTACTTACTTGCTTACTTACTTACTTGTTCTACTTGTCTTGTTCTGTTTATACTACTTACCACATGTCTACCTTATTGCTAGACGTACCTTATTTTAGTTAGTTGTTTATACACCATGATAGTGTTAAGTTAGCTCCATTGTCATCTTCTTGATTATTCTCCACCTTTGTAGCTTCCATTTCCTCCTCTCTGCTCGGTGCTTAGGAGCCGTGGGGTGAGGGGTAGGGGATGATAGGGCATAGTCTTTATGACTAATGGTTTTCGAACCACAACATTACAGGAGCTCCGGATGGGAGACAGGGACCAGCAGTCCAGGGACCAGCACCAGCAGAGTACAGTGCGCATAGAGGTGGGTCAGTCTAGGACCGGTGCACATGCGACCAGCTCCGTGAGTGATTAGTACTTTTATAGCTTCCGTGATGAGTGATTTGTAGTGAGGACTCTGATGTACCGGGCTCGAGCCCGTTTCTAGATTTTCATCTAAGCTGATCTTATGTAGTACTTTCTATTTTTATACACTGATGGACTGGATGTGATCTTTTTATTTATTGTATTTTGTGGACATGTTTACATTTATGTATACTCACTTCTCTCTACTTGCGATCGAAAAGTGCCGGCAGAATTGGCGTTTTGTAGTGGCGGCATTCCCTTGAGTCGGTGCCACCACAAAGCGGTAGTTCTGGGCTAAGACCCCGGTGTTCGAAAAGAAAAAAAGGGGCTCTTACAGTGCGTAAGTACTTTTCATTTTTTTTCTTTCTTTTTACTACCACTCCCATCCAAAATGAGAGGTTAAGAACTTTTTAGTGTTTGAATAAGATGGTTGGGATGTTTATTATTTATGCACCTTAAAATGTCTTTTACTTTTCTACTACCACCCCGTCCCGATTAGAGGCTAAGAACTTTTTAGCACTTGATTGAGATGAGTTCGGGAAGGAAATTATTTTTGCCTTTTAAAAACTCTATTTTCTAAATTAAAAACATAAGATTTACCAAGAAATTGACAATTCTCAGGTAAAGAGAAACAGCGCCTTATACTCGAAAGAGAAGAACGTAAGTCTCCTGGGTTAAACCTTTGAAGAATAGTAGGAGGTCAATAGCGGGGTTCACCACGTAAAGCAAGCATTAAAGGTATTTTTGATTAGATACGAAAGTTCAGTCAGAGTATGTAATCATAGGTGGATGTATCCTCGATAGAGGTGCACTCATATTTTAGGAACCTCCAAGGTTAAGTATTTTAATTAAAAAAAAATAGAGTTTTTAATATTTAAAAAGTATTTCCTAAAGTAAGTCAAAATCAAGGGCTCTCTGCCTCATCTATTTTCAAAACCTCTACATCTTACTTTTATTTTTACTTTTTTTAAAAATCATAAACTTTTTTCGATAAAATAGTAGTTCCATTCCTTAAAGTAGAATACTTGTCAGAGATCCGTGGAAAAATATGACCTTTATATTTTAAAAATATATACTGCTACGCGATAGGTGCAGTTTCCTTAATCGAAGTATATATGTAAAAAAGAGATAGAACACATAAATGCTAAATTTACAAATCAAAACATAATTTTTAATTTAAAACTATCTCCAAAGTTAGTTTTTACTTATCAAGTTTTTGGCGCCGTTGTCGGGGATCATTTTGTGTTAATATTTGAAATAAAACTTAATTACTATTACTTTTATCTCAGTTGTTATAAAAAACATTATTTTTTATAAAAAAACAAACCACAAATTCTCTGTGAATTACAAAACCTTTGTTTTTATAAAAACAATCTTTTTTTATTAACAACACTTATATATCTGTCTTTTTATTTTCTAAAACAAAAACAAAATAAAACCACAAAACTAATAATAAAACAAAAAATGGTTATATATAATAGTTTTTTAGTGTATGACCCGACAAAACTCTCCTATTGATTTTAATCTCAATTTTGATCCTGAAATCGACCGCACCTATCACAGGCACCTTCGTTCTCGTGATCAAGACTTAGCATTAAATCTGGAAGAGTCTATCGGAACCACACATGTAGAAGCTATGGTAGATCAAATTTCAGTTGCGGCCCACAACGGACTATGTCTTATTATGCAAGACCAAACTTGGACAACACCGGGTCAAGTATAGTTCGTCCCACAGTTGCTAATAATAATTTTAAAATCAAACCTAGCATAATCCAAATGATTCAAAACTCAGTTAGATTCAATGGATTGCCAGATGAAGATACAAATACGCATCTTTTAAATTCCATAGAAATTGCGATACGTTTAAAATAAATGGCATCACTGATGATGTTATTCGTTTGCGTTTATTTCCATTTTCATTATGGATGAAAGCCAAGCAGTGGTTGGGTTATCAACTTAGATAACTAAAATAGATTTTGAATTGATATATAAATAGTTATCTAGTTAGATGATAAATAAAGTCTTTTTTTATTTTGGAAAATAAATTTTATAAAATTTAAAACCCCTACTTCTTTTATCTATTTTCCAAAATAAAAAAAAATAAATTTTGAGTTGATATATAAATAGTTATCTAGTTTTTCAATTTTCTAGTCATTTATTTATCATCAATAGATAGATCTAATTATCTGGGGTTAAGTTTTAAATAAAATCTTTTGCATTATATTTTTTAGAGGATTTGTTTTTAGCACTACTTCTAATTTATTATAAATAGAGGCATGTATATTATGTTAGCCAAACATATGCAGACTGTAATTATCTTACTTAACTCTTACTGAAATATAGGAATTTTCAAGCTATTGCAGTGGCTCTCAAAATATTTTATCAACATTTGAATTTTTTTGAAACCCCTACCTATTTACTTTTTGCTTCGCATGTTTTCTTATGCAGGCCAGCATCTAGGTGTATGTGCTCCTAGAAAAGAAAAAATCTTATGTCAATAAGAATAAGACTTATTCAGTAAACATAGACATCAAATAATTATTCAAAGACTATATAGAATGGAGTATATGCTCCTAAACAAATACATTGGGTTAAAATAAAATGAAATTCTGCTAAGTTTTTTTTTCTGTTTTGGAAAATATTTTCCTAAACTATTGTGACAAAGAAAGAATGTTATAAAAATGGGAAAGTATAAAATTCATCACCTTCTACATCGTATCCTGCTTTATAGGCGAACACCAAGTTGGTATCCCATAAAACAACTACCACATAGTCAAATTTTGCTTAAAATTTTGAAAGAGCATATTTAATAGGTTGTTTATTTTCCATCATATCTCTTTCAAAGTACGGTTTTGATAATCCCAATCTGACTTGTTACTAATGATTACAATATTACTATTTATTTGATTTTATTCAAGAAGTCTTTTGGCTACGAACATTTATCTCTGGAGAAATAATTTTCATAATATAGGACTTAACGCTTATACTCTTGATTTTTTTATGTCTATTTTTTTCTTGATATAATAAACTGATTGTTAAATTAGAAATTTTATAACTGTTCTTATAGTCGACTGATACATTTTCTCTAGAATAGCAAAGCTTAAGTATGGGGGTATTTTATTAGTAGCAAAATATACATATTTTTAGTATATTTTTTGTTTGGATTTAATAAAATATGAATTTATATTATGTAAATAAATAAATACATCATTTCTTTTTTTCTTTCAGTTTTAACTTAATCTGTTTTTATGCCCTATAGGTATTTTTGGACATTTGGGGCATTTCAGAAAAATTGCATAAGTCACGACCCTATTTCATGCCCGTGACCTAGGTCGTGTAACTTTAAAACAAAGAAATACAGCAGTTCGGCAAATTTTGGGAATCAAGTGAAGTCATGCCCGGGAGACATGCCCGTGTTCCACCTATCACGCCTGTGACATGACCCATGACCGAGCAATAAACCCGCTGTCCTGCCAGCTGCAGTCCTGAAGCAAGTAAGATCAAATCACGATGGGACTACATGCCCGTGTTCAAACTGTCACGCTAGTGACCTCAGCGGTGACTGTTGGAACACCCTATTACTAATTTGGGTAAGGATCACTATGTTTGTCTTAGGAAACCAGTTTGACCTAGTTGTATAGTTTTAAAGGTCAACATTAGAATGTGTCTAGGGCTTAGATTTTAGGTTTGAGCTGCCCCCAGGACCATTCAAGGTATCAGACTTCAAGCTGAGGCAAAGACAATTATCGTCGAGCTTAGGTCGACGGAACGTCGAACTCCATTCGACGGTTTCTGAGCTCAACTTTGCTAAAGTCGTCGAGCTTCGGTCGACGTTCTTCGAGCTCAAGTCGACGATCTCTACTCAGTTTATTCTTCTGATCGCTGAGCTCAGTTTGACGATCTTCGAGCTTAGTTCGACGTTTTCTGTCTGTTGATCTTATTCCATCTCTGAGCTCAGATCGACGATCGTTGAGCTCAGATCGACGATCTTCTGAGAGATCGACGTTTTTACGGATTCAAATTCTATCAGTCTTTGGAATGTTTTTGAATTCTCTCAGCATTCATTTCAAGAGATCTGCCAGCCGTTTTTCTTTATTCTGGAACAAGTTTTAAGGAATTCTTTTTGGAATGTTATATGGGACTTTCCTATAGAAGACAATACTTTTATAGAAGACATTTATGACTTCCAATGGCAATCTTTGACAAGGAATTTTTCAGAGAATAAGATCCTCCTTTTTGTCTTCAGTCAACAAGATAGAACATATAGCACAACAACAAAAGATTAACAGTGACAGACAACAAGTGATCATTTTTTTCTGAAGAATTAGTTGAACAATCCTTTTGGCTTACTGAAAAGTGATCATAGCTTCAACATCAAGAACTCCAGACACCAAATATTTCAGCATCTACTGGAATCATCTTCTGCTGGAGATCTGAAGCTTCTGAAGACCTATCACCCTGAAGCAAAGCTCTCACTCCTGAACCATTCTACATCTCAGGGAGAGCTTTAACATCATCAACAATCCACTAGTCTTCTCTCATTTGATTTGAGAATAGAGAAGACAACTTCACCTCTTTACGTTTTCTTTTCCTGCTGTAAAAGGGTTATCAAAACTCCCTTCAAAAGTTCTGAGTTTGGTTCTGAGAGCCTTGTTAAAACTCAGTGGTGGCAAGACACCTGATCAAAAAATTTAGTTTGGTTTTTGAGCACCTTATCAAAAGCTCATTGGTGTCAGGACACCTGATCAACTCATCCTGAGTGGATTCCTACCAAGGGTGGTAGAAGAGTGGATGTACCCAGGTTTTTGGGGAACCACTATAGTTCCTTGTGTCTTCTGGTTGCTTGAGTATTTTCTTTATTATGTGCTGTGATTCTTCTTTTTGTTGTCTAAGTTTTGATTTATCTAGTAAGACACCTTACACCTATACATAAATTAAATCTTAATTGTTTTATTGTTTAAATTGTAAAGCTATTTTAAAAATACTCTATTCACCCCCCTCTAGAGTTTAGATAGATCTTTATCTCACTTTCAATTGGTATCAGAGGGAGGTTGGTTGTTCATACAGGCTAACACCTGAACCAAAAGATCCTTGATAAGATCAATCTTTTAAGAGGGTTATTTTCATTATATTTAATTTTATAAAGACCTGGCACAGAATAAAGATTATGCAAGCACCAGGCCTCTAGTGTGCAATCTATCCAAGTTTGCACTCTGAAAAGCAAGGATTAGACTTTACATGAATTCTATTGATGAAGATATATTCAATTCTGTTTCGACAGTGTGTCCAAGTCCACCAGCAAGCTCAAGCACAAATGCTGTTCCACCTCCTTTAGGAACAGATGCTGAAATAAAGAAGTGGAAGACTGCAGATGCCAAGGCCATGAACATCTTAGCTCAGAGAATGTCTGATGAGATATTTCAGAAGGTAGCTGACTGCAACTCAGCCAAAGGAATTTGGGACAAGCTCTTTGAAATTGTCTCAGGATCTGTCGATGAAAGGAAAGACAGGAGATCCCATCTGATAAGCCAATATGAGAACTTCATAAAGGGAGAAGCTGAATCAGTTGCTGACATGTACAATATACTAAGTCTGATTGTCAATGAGTTAAAGACTCTGGATAAAGACATCTCATTGACTGAGCTGAATGACAAAATCTTAATGTGCTTCCCCAGCACTTGGGATTCAAGAATCTGGCCAATCAAAGATGCCAGAAGTCTAAATGAGATTACCACTGAAGCTCTCCTGGGCAAGCTCAAATCCTATGAGCTGCTCATTAAAAATAGAGAAGAAGAACAAAAGGCTACTTCTCCAGTCACAAGGAAGGAAAAGACCATAGCCTTCAAAGCTGCAGAAGAGGAGCCTAAAGATAAAGCTACAGGAAATGATGAGCTCCTAAGTCTACTGGCCAAAAGATTCTACAAGATGGCCAGAAAAGACTTCAGAAAGAGATCATACAAGGGTCATGATAAACCAAGGTATGATAAATCAAATAAAAATAAAGAAATTATATGCTTTGGTTGCAGGAAACAAGGCCATATTGTGCCTGACTGTCTAGAAAATAAGAACAAGGACAAGAAAGATAGAAGAGAAAGAAGAAAGGAAAAAGACTTCAGAAAGAACAGCTCAGACAAACCCTCCTTCAGCAAGAACAAACATACAAGGAAGGGATTTGTTGCTGAGACATGGAGTGAAATTGAAGAGGACTCTGAAGCCTCATCCAGCTCCAGTGATGATGAGGATGATTCTGATGAAAAGGAATTCTACATGATGGCTATCAATGCCTCTCAAACAGACTCATAAGCAGAAGAGTCAGAATCAGATTCAGAAGCTCAACTAGAAGAAGATCAGGTAATCAATTCATTTGATTTCAGTTCTGAGGATTTTAAACATGAGTTTAAAGTACTATGCCTAGATCTGTTGGAGTCTGAGAAGGAAATCACTTCCCTCAAAAAACAACTATCTGAGTATAGCAATGTAAAATCAGAGAACCTTAAACTCTCTGAAGAGTTAGAATGCTATAGGGAATAGATAGCTTCACTAAAAAGTGAACTATCCAAGGCCAAGCAATTTGAAGAATCCCTTAATGGGAGAAGTATCAAATTAATGGACATCACAAGCACAGTGAACTCAAGATTAAATAGTACACTGGGCTTGGGGGCCTCATCTAGCCAACCCATAGTATTAACAACCCCAATCAAATTTATTTCTGATAAAGGAAAGGGTGTTGTAGAGGTAGCTAGGAAAAATTCAGATCTACCTAATAAAAAGAAAGCTCAACAGAAAACGTCGAGCAGAGGTCGACGATCGTCGAACAGAGGTCAATGATCTCAGGCTGAAACGTCGAACTCAGCTCAATGTTTCCTGAACTCTGAACTCCCTCATAGTCGATCTTCGAACGGAGCTCGACGATTTTACCCAAGATCGTCGAACCCAGCTCGACGATCGTCGAACGATGTTCAGAGTTTTGAATCTCCTTTCAGAGGCAAATCTCAATTCAATCCTAGAAGTGCTTCATCCCAATGCTTTAATCCCTATACTGAATGGATAGTACCTCCTAGGAGATACCATCCTGAAGGTTATAAGGATCAACCTTGAATGTCTTTTTTTTTCTGAATTTATGGGTTATCAACCTAGGCCCAAGGTTAACTGGGTCAAAAACATATAAGCTGATTTTGTGTAGGTGAAGACCTATCCAACATCAAACCAGCTATAGTATCTGGATAGTGGGTGCTCAAAGCACATGACAGGGAATAAGGACAACTTCACATCCTTTAAAGCAAAGCTTGGACCCAAAGTAATTTTTGGTGATTCAAACTTTGGAACTACAAAAGGATATGATGCAGTCCAAATTGGGATAGTCACCTTCAAGATGGTTGCCATGTTGAAGGACTCAAGCACAACCTGATAAGCATTAGTCAGCTGTGTGATGAAGGATATCAAGTGACTTTCAACAAAGAAATATGCAAGGTCAAGACAGAAGACAACACAACTGTGTTGACAGGTAACAGGAAAGGAAATATTTACTTAGTAGACTTTCATTCATCTAAGGTAGATATTTGCCTGTTTAATTCCATATCTAGACCTAATATTCTATGGCATAAGAGACTAGGACAGTTAACCTTAGAACCATTGCTAGGCTATCCAAGGACAACCTTGTCAGAGGACTGCCTTCTAGCCCCTATAAGAAGGAAGGACTCTGCAAGGCTTGTCAATTAGGCAAGCAAACTAAAAGTAGTTTTAAATCAATTAATAAGAGTGATTCACCTAGGATTTTGTACCTGTTACACATGGATCTTTTTGGACCCATTACAGTACAAAGCTTAGGAGGGAAGTCCTATACTTTAGTAGTTGTAGATGACTTCTCAAGATTCACATGGGTATTCTTTCTGAGGAAGAAGTCTGATAACTTTAAGTGTTTGACAGATTTTCTCAAATGCATTCAGATTGAGTTCAACACTCACATTGCCCTGATCAGAAGTGATCATGGGACAGAGTTTGATTCTCTTCTCATGAAAGAGTTCTGTCAAAGTGAAGGGATCAGGCATACTTTCTCAGCTCCTAGAACTCCTCAACAAAATGGGGTAGCTGAAAGGAAAAATAGAACACTCATTGAATCTGCAACTACATTATTGGCAGATGCTCACCTACCTCTATCCTTTTGGGCTGAGGCAGTGAACACCTCCAACTATATGTTGAATAGAAGCCTGATACATAAACTAAAGGGCAAGACTCCCTATGAATTGCTCAAAGGGAAGAAACCTAAAATAGGCTATTTTAAAGTTTTTGGTTGCACTTGTTTTATCCATAATAATGACAAGAAATATCTAGCAAAATTCCAAGCTAAAGCTGATGAAGGAGTGTTTCTGGGATACTCCATGATCAGTAAAGCTTATAGGATTTATAATAAAACTACTCAAAAAATAGAAGAATCTGTCCATATTACATTTGATGAAGCTAACATGTCTTTCAAGGAGAAGAATGCTTCAACCATAGAACATTTGCAGGTGCACTCTCTAGCTGAAGACATGAACAGATTACAAGTTACACAAAAGGATGATAGTAGTGAAGATGAAGAAGCTGCTCACCATCAGGAAGAAAATCTTCTTGAAGAACCAGTTGTTGTTCCACAAGAGGACACAACAACACAAGTTGGTGAATCATCAACACCCCCTGTTGATCTAGTAACAACAAGAGATCATCCAATTACTCATGTTATTGGAGACATCTCAGCTGGTGTGCAAACCAGAAATCAGGTCAACCAAAACCTGATGCACACTTGCTTCCTCTCTCAAATTGAACCTCAAACCATTCAAGATGCAGAATAAGATCCATACTGGATTGTTGCAATGCAAGAGGAGTTGCATCAATTTGAAAGAAATAAAGTTTGGGAACTAGTGCCTAAGCCAAAATATCATCCCATTGTTGGAACCAAATGGGTGTTCAGAAATAAGCTGGATGATCAAGGAATCATTGTAAGGAATAAAGCAAGGCTAGTTGCTCAAGGGTACTCTCAGGAAAAAGGGATAGACTATGTCCAGACCTTTACACCTGTTGCAAGATTAGAAGCCATAAGAATCTTTCTGTCTTATGCTGCTCACAAGGGATTCAAAGTCTATCAAATGGATGTCAAGAGTGCTTTTCTCAATGGGGAGATCAAAGAAGTCTATATCAGACAACCTCCAGGTTTTATCTCTCTAACCCATCCTAATTATGTTTTTAAACTACACAAAGCATTATATGTTCTCAAGTAACCTCCTAGAGCATGGTATGAGACCCTAGCATGTTTTCTGCTGAAAAATGATTTTGTTAGGGGGAGAGTAGACCAAACTCTTTTTATTTGAACCCATAAGTCCCATACCCTACTAGTACAAATCTATGTAGATGATATTATATTTGGTTCTACTGATTCAAACTTGTGCAAAAAGTTTTCCAAGCTTATGCACTCTAAATTTGAAATGAGTAGCATGGGTGAGCTATCCTTCTTCTTAGGATTGCAAGTCAAACAACATGCTGAAGGCATATTTATTTCTCAGACCAAGTATGCAAAAGAGCTGGTTAAGAAATTTTGTATGTCTGATGCATCATGTATGAAAACACCCAAGCCTACCAATGCTGTACTGGATGCTGATGAACATGGGAAACCAGTTGATCAGACAACATATAGAGCAATGATTGGCTCTCTATTGTACCTTACAGCCAGTAGGCCTGACATAATGTTTGCTACCTGTATATGTGCTAGATTTCAAGTTAGCCCTAGAGAGTCACACTTAAACTTAGTTAAGAGGATTCTTAGGTATGTTAAAAGCTGTCCAAATCTAGGACTCTGGTATCCAAAAGACTCAGCATTTGACTTAACTGGATTCTCAGATGCTGATTATGCTGGATGCAGAATTGATAAGAAAAGCACCAGTGGAACTTGTCAGTTCCTTGGTGATAGACTTGTCTCTTGGTATTGTAAGAAATAAACATCTGTGTCAACCTCAACTGCTGAAGCTGAATATATGGCTGCAGGTAGTTGTTGTTCACAAATATTGTGGATACAAAACCAACTCCTAGAATATGGTTACAACTTAGAGAAGTCAAAAATATTTTGTGACAACACCAGTGCTATTTCCATTGAACAAAATCCAGTCCTCCATAGTAGGACAAAACACATAGAGATTAGGCATCATTTTCTAAGGGATATTGTAGAGAAGAACAAAATTGAACTTCAATATATCCCTACTGATTTGCAAAAGGGAGATATTTTCACCAAGCCTCTAGATGAAAAGAAACACAATTTCTTCCTAAATCAGTTAGGCATATTAGATGGAGGAAGCCTAAACTAAATTACAAGATTTTGAAAAGCTAAAAACAGACCAAGATTAGGCTAAAAAATCATCTCCTTTTGTGTCTGCAGGATAGTTTCTGTCTCTGAACTGAGCTCGACGTTTTTCCCAGAAATCGTCGAACGGAGTTCGACGTTTTCACTGAACGTCGACCTAAGTTCAGAGCTTGCCAGATAGTTGTATACTATCTCTTTCATGTCTTTGATCGTCGACCTGAGCTCGACGCTCTCTAGATCGTCGAACTGAGCTCTACGATGTTGAAGACCTTTCAGCTTCCTTCAGGAGTCCTGATCGTCGATCTGAGGTCGACGATCCTTCCTTTTTCACGTCGAACCCTAATATAAAATCATTATTCGGCCGCCGCTCGTCGTTTACGCCTTCATACTCTCTGCAATTTTTTTCCCTCCAAACCTTCTACACTTGGTCGTGTTTGTTCAATCTTTGCAGGTATAGATGGCTCTGACTATTGCTGCCCTTTCAAAAATGAAATTTGACACAGGATTCGATATCGACATGAACTCTTTCGATGGAAGAGACCAAAGATTCAAGGACATTTTAAATCTACTTCGAGAACAACTGTTAGTTCAGATAATGTCCATCAGGATGAAGATCACCGCAGACGAGATAAAGGAATGGTGCTTTTTTGCCTCAACTGAGAATGAGAATTCTGTAGTCGGCTCTATCGAAGGGACTCAGGTACCATTGTCCCCTGCCCTACTAACAGAAGTGTTCAACCTCAGCACTGGAAATGACTCTATTAAATTATCTGAAGAAGAGTCTGATGCAATGCTAGATAGAATGGGTCACTCTGCTGAGAACCCTAAAAAATTGCTGAAAAAGAATTTGTCGATTGAATATCAATTTCTGGCTGATGTTGTGGGAAAGGTGCTTCTAGCAAAGCACTCAGCCCATGACACCATTTCCAGACATCAGTTCTGTCTAATGGGAGCTGTGGTTGACAAGAAACATCTGGACTGGGGGTCCATCTTCTTCAATTTGATCAAAAAGAAGCTGAGCAAAAGCTGTGTAAGCTTTGGGAGGATCATGGGGGTTTACATGCACTCCAGGTGCCCTGAGCTGCTGACCTCAAGTGGGATGCACATCAATGCATCCAAGAGACTTACCTGTGCCCTCTTCAGCAGGTGGGACAGACAGATTATTAACCCCAACAGGGCTGCTGCATCAACTCCTTCTTTAGGCACAAGGACTGCCTTAGTCACTCCTCCTCAGGTCTCTGCCCCTGCAGAAGTTTTGCCTACTTCTTCTCCTCTTCCAACTGTCTCTACCCCAGCCATCTCATCCTCACCACCAATCACCACCATAGCCATCTCATTCCCCATTACAATCTCATCCCCAATCTCACCTCCTCTAGCATCTACCTCAGAGCAATTCCATCCCTTATACTACTATCCTCCTGCCACCACTTCATCATATTCTCTCTTAGATGACTCCTTCATGGATGATCCTCCTTCAACTCCTCCTGAACTTCCCTCTACTTCCTCATTCCAACAAATTCTTCAAGACATCCTCTATCAACCATCTTTTTCCCCTACCATCTCATCCTTCCCCAACCAAATTACATCAATCTCAACACTTCCTACCCTTAGACCATCCATTCCTTCACCTCCTACCTCCACATTCTCCATTCCATCAGCTCCAGTCAACATCATTCCAGCAACTTTCTCTCCTACCTCTACTCAAGCCCCTCTTGAGCATGTAGATCTCTCAGCCCTGGCAGACAGGTTATATGAGCTGCTAGCTCCCAAGCTAACCTCATTACTGGAGACCACCCTAGCTCCACTCCTGACACATGTTCAGGAGCTGTCTACCAAGCTCTCCTCCTTCATCTCCTCTCAGGCAATTACTTCTTCTAGGTGCCTTGATCCAGCTGCCACTGAGTCCAGGCAGGGGGAGATGCCTTATGAAGCAGTTCCTGCTCCAACATTTGCAGTGGATCTCCAGAAATTTCTTTCAGTTTTTGATCTTGCTTTCTTCAGTTCTCTGCCAATTGAACAAGTTGAAGATTTGACTAAGGCCATTGTGCCTATCTCTGTTTCTGATCCCAGCCTAATTGCCTCATATGTAAATTCTTTCAAGGCTGTGGATATTGCTGCTTCCATCTCTGCTGCTACTGATGTTTCTACAAGTGTATCAGAAGATATTGACATGGTTTCTGTTATTGAGGTTACTGCTGCTCAAGAACTTGCTACTTATCTGGAAGAACCTGCTGCTGTTTCTGCTCCAACTCCTAATGTTGCTTCTGCTCAAATTTCTGATGTTGCTGCTCCTACCCTGACTCCAGATCAGTTGAAATTACAAGAGAAATATATTAAGAGCATTGATGATTTATATGATAGACCACAAAGTTCAGAGAGTGATCAGTTTCAAACTGAATCTGATGATTCCTCTAATATTATTGCAAAGAAAAGGAAATCCAGAAGCAAGGTTATGATGAAAGTACCCCCAGCTCAAGCTAAAGACTCAAATGACATTCCATATTATATTTTGCATGACTGCCCCATTTCTGAGCCCTGGATGCAGTTCTCCAAGAACCAACTAAAAGCTATGAAGAAGAGAAGGAAGCTGGACAAGTATGAAAAGGGATCCTCTCATTTTCAGCCTCCTCCTCCTCCTCCAGATTGTGGTTCAGGCTCAGCTTCTCAAGCCCCAGCTTCCAAGCAAAGTTCCTCCCTGTCTTATCAGAGATATCAACCAAGAGAACAATTTCAAAGAGGATATCAATCTAAGAGATATCAGTCTAGAGGAAGGCAAAGAGATTACAGAACATTATCTAGCCAACAAAGGGGAAGACAAGGTCATATTGAATCTACTTCAGGTCCTTTCCCTTATAGGCTAAAAGATACAGTTGTCTCCAGGACTCCTCATACTGATTCTGAGTCTATCAACAGATATGAACCTCCTGTTCCATTTGAGGATCCTGAGAACAACCCTTTATCATGGACTACCAGAATGAAAGAGCTTGCTACTCTAGATCAAATAAAAAAGGCCAGAGAGCAAGGCAAAGACATTTCCAACATTACAACCCTATCAGATCAAAGAAAGAAAGAACTAGAGAGATATGCTTCAAGGAAATTCTTTAATCCAGAAGATTATATGAAGCTGTACCCTGAGGCTATAGTTCCAAGGCCTAGATCTCAAACTTCCTTAGGTGCAGAAGATGACAGAAGATCAAAGAAAGATGCCCTCAATCCTAACAGGGAAATTTTGTTTAAAAGGGGAACTGAGAAGAAGTGATTTGTGTAAGCTGAACAATCATCCACCTCTGAATATTTGCTGATATTTTATCTATGATCTGCAATGCTGCTATGAGATTTTCTTGCATTGATTGGTTTATCTTTTGCTTTGTCTGTATGATTATTTATTTCCTATTTTTGTCTGTAAATAGTAATCATAACCCAAATAGGGGGAGATTGTTGGAACACCCTATTACTAATTTGGGTAAGGATCACTATGTTTGTCTTAGGAAACCAGTTTGACCTAGTTGTATAGTTTTAAAGGTCAACATTAGAATGTGTCTAGGGATTAGATTTTAGGTTTGAGCTGCCCCCAGGACCATTTAAGGTATCAGACTTCAAGCTGAGGTAAAGACAATTATCGTCGAGCTTAGCTCGACGGAACGTCGAACTCCGTTCGACACTTTTTGAGCTAGACTTTGCTAAAGTCGTCGATCTTCGGTCGACGTTCTTCGAGCTCAGGTCGACGATCTCTCCTCAGTTTATTCTTCAGATTGTTGAGCTCAGTTCGACGATCTTCGAGCTCAGTTCGACGTTTTCTGTCTGTTGATCTTGTTCCATCTCTGAGCTCAGATCGACGATCGTAGAGCTCAGATCGACGATCTTCTGAGAGATCGACGTTTTTACGGATTCAAATTCTGTCAGTCTTTAGAATGTTTTTGAATTCTCTCAGCATTCATTTCAAGAGATCTGCCAGCCGTTTTTCTTTATTTTGGAGCAAGTTTCAAGGAATTCTTTTTGGAATGTTATATGGGACTTTCCTCTAGAAGACAAGACTTTTATAGAAGACATTTATGACTACCAATGGCTATCTTTGACAAGGAATTTTTCAGAGAATAAGATCCTCCTTTTTGTCTTCAGTCAACAAGATAGAACATATAGCACAACAACAAAAGATTAACAGTGACAGACAACAAGTGATCATATTTTCTAAAGAATTAGTAGAACAATCCTTTTGGCTTATTGAAAAGTGATCATAGCTTCAAAATCAAGAACTCCAGACACCAAATATTTCAGCATCTGCTGGAATCATCTTCTGCTGGAGATCTGAAGCTTCTGAAGACCTATCACCCTGAAGCAAAGCTCTCACTCCTGAACCATTCTACATCTCAGGGGGAGCTTTGACATCATCAACAATCCACTAGTCTTCTCTCATTTGATTTGAGAATAGAGAAGACAACTTCACCTCTTTACTTTTTCTTTTCCTGCTGTAAAAGGGTTATCAAAACTCCCTTCAAAAGTTCTGAGTTTGGTTCTGAGAGCCTTGTCAAAACTCAGTGGTGGCAAGACACCTGATCAAAAAATCTAGTTTGGTTTTTGAGCACCTTATCAAAAGCTCATTGGTGTCAGGACACCTGATCAACTCATCCTGAGTGGATTCCTACCAAGGGTGGTAGAAGAGTGGATGCACCCAGGTTTTTGGGGAACCACTATAGTTCCTTGTGTCTTCTGGTTGCTTGAGTATTTTCTTTATTGTGTGTTGTGGTTCCTCTTTTTGCTGTCTTAGTTTTGATTTATCTAGTAAGAAACCTTACACCTATACATAAATTAAATCTTAATGGTTTTATTTGTTTAAATTGTAAAGCTATTTTTAAAATACTCTATTCACCCCCCCTCTAGAGTTTAGATAGATCTTTATCTCACTTTCAGTGACCAATCAAAGTTCCAGCAGTCATGCCCCGAAGATGCCAAGCTACCATACCATATAGACATGAACAGCTTACACGCCCGTGACCTTTAAGTCACGCCCGTGTAATTTCAATCCAATCCAGAAATCGTCTGAAAGTTTATCCAAATCTTCTACGTCAGCGTCACGCCCAGAAGATACGCCCAAGGGGGGCGTGTACTTCAAATTTTTCAGCTATAAATAGACCTCCACGGCTGATGTTTAGAAGAGAATTGGTGGAGTTTCACATAGATGTACATAGTAGTTAAGAGTAGCTTTTGATTTTTTAATTTCCTAACCCTAGTTTGGGTTTCCTAGTGTGTAACACTTTTTAAGTAATAAATTTAAGCTTTCAGTAATTTTTTCTTCTCTTATTGCCTTATAACTTAGCATTAATTTTTGTTGAGAAAGGGTGTGTGCGTAATTACTTTTCATTTTTTTTCTTTCTTTTTACTACCATCCCCATCCGAATGAGAGGCTAAGAACTTTTTAGCGCTTGATTAAGATGGTTGTGACGGATATTATTTCTATACCTTTATAAGTCTTTTACTTTTCTACGACCACCCCCATCCCGATTTGAGGATAAGAAATTTTTAGCAATCGATTGAGATGAGTTTGGGAAGAATATTATTTTTGCATTTTAAAAACCCTATTTTCTAAATTAAAAACTTAAGATTTACCAGGAAAATGATCATTCTTAGGTAAAGAGAAATAATGCCTCATACTCGAAAGATATGAACGCAAGTCTCCCGGGTTGTACCTTCAAAGACTAGTACGAGGTCAATAGCGGGGTTCACCACGTAAAGGGAGCATTAAAGGTATTTTTGATTAGATACGAAAGTTTAGTTAAAGTATATAATCACAGGTGGATGTATCCTCGAAAGAGGTGCTCTCATATTTTAGCAACCTCCACGGTAAAGTATTTTAATTAATAAACAAATAGAGTTTTTATTATTTAAAAAGTATTTCCCAAAGAAAGTCAAAATCGAGGTCTCTTTGCCTCAACTACTTATAAAACCCCTACTTCTTACTTTTATTTTTTACTTTTAAAAAATCATAAACTCTTTTCGATAAAATAATAGTTCCATTTCTTAAAGTAGAGTACTCGACATAGATCCGTGGAAAAATACGGACCTTGATATTTTAAAAAATAATATACTACTACGCGATAGGTGCTCTTGCCTTAATTGAAGTAAATAAGTAAAAAAGAGACAGAACACACAAACGCTAAATTTATAAATCAAAACTTAATTTTCAATTTAAAACTATCTCCCAAGTCAGTTTTTACTTATCAATGGACTAATGAGTGCGATGAATCTTTTGGGTAGCTTAAGAAGTAGTTGATGTCAACTCCTTTGCTTCATAGTCCACACATTGGAAACGAACTGTTAATCTACCAGGGGGTCATCCTAGAGGTAGTCAATTCGATCATTATTAGGGAAGAAAGAAAGAAGCAGTTCCAAGTCGATCTTGTCCTCCATATCCTCAAGATTGTTGAGACGAGATATTCAATTTAAGAAAAGTTGGATTTGACTTTTGTATTGTCTGCTCGAAGACTTTGTCTGTACTTCCAAGCAAATTCTATCCAAGTGGTAAATGGCCTTCCCCAGAGGAGTGTGTTGGAGAAGCCAGAACAATCAGGAGGGCTAACAAAATGTGACATAGAGCTAAGTGAGTTTGACATATCTTATTCCCCCAGGTAATCTATCTAATCACAAGTGTTGGCAGATTTTCTTATAGATACAACAAAAGCTGACCCCGTTCAAGTGAGTGAATTCTCCTCTGTATTGGACCATCTATGTAGACAGAGCTTCAGGTAAGAATTATTTAGGGGTTGGAGTGGTCCTCATAAACCCAAATAGAGTGAGGCTAAAGCATGTAATAAAATTCCATTTCCCAACAACGAATAACCATGTAGAATATAAGGCTCTTCAGGCAGGACTAATATTTGCAAAGCAATTGGGAATTTATAATGCTCACGTTAAGATGTATTCCTTAGTAATTACATCACAAGTCCTTGGAAATTTCAAAACTACGGAATTAGTCCTCAAGAAGTACCTTGCATTGGTTAAATCAAAGATTGGAAGGTTCCAAAGTTTCATCATCGAACATATTCCGATAACAAAGAACACAAAAGCGGATGAAATGGACAAGTTTGGTCTTCCGTCAGGTGGAAAAACTTCAAAGTTTTTCCAACCAACGGTCGAGGAAGGATAATTGATGCAAATTGATCAACATCCATCATGAATGGATCCCTTCATCCTTTACCTTTCACCCAGATAGTTTCACCAAAGAGTAAAGCATAAGAAGAGGTATAGAGTCAAGGATGTCTTTTATTGCCTTATCTAGGGTATTATATTCTGGAAGACTTTCCTCTCTCTCAAGGCAAGATGTGTTTCAGAAGAGGAAGTTCATGTTGTCCTTTAAGAGATTCACTCTTGTAAGTGTGACAGTCACTCGGGAACGAGAAATTTGGAGAAGAGAATTCTTTTGTAGGGATATTTTTTCCCCAAGATGAGAAAGGATGCTGAGTCATATGCAAAGAAGTGCATTTAGTGTCAAAGATTTACTCCACTTTAACTTTAGCCATCTCAGAAGCTCCAGTCAATAGTAACACCATGGCCTTTTGCAGTTTAGGAAATGAATCTTCTTGATCCCTTCCCAATGGAAAGTGGATAGTGCCGTTTTATCCTTGTAATGATTGACTATTTCAGCAAGTTGATCAAAATAAAGGCACTAGCGAAAAATACTACCCAAGTGGTCAAAAACTTCGTCTAGGGGAGATTGTCGGTAAGCATGGCATCCCTATGGTAATCATTACTAACAATGGACCACAGTTAAGTAATGATGAAATGATTAACATCTGTATTCAGATTGGATTGAAATTGAGATTCTCTTCAGTACATAATCCCAGGAGTAACGATCAAGTTGAAGATGCAAATAAGTTAATTCATAACCTCCTCAAGAAGAAAATGCAGAACCTCAAGGAAAACTAGGCAGAGCAGCTTCCTTCAGTCCTCTATACTCTCAGGACAATGCATTAATCAACTACTAGGGAGACACCATTTAAACTCTCATGCTTAAGAGGCTCTGATTATAGTGGAATTTTAGGTGTCTACCCCCACAGTCCTACTTGCCAAGCAAGGGTGGGAGGATTGGTTAGATATTAATGATAAGAAGATGAAGTTTAGCTTCGACTTGATCAATGAACTATGCGAAGAAGAAGCTATCAGACAAGAAGACGTCAAAAGAACGGTAACAAGATATTTTGACAAAAACACCAGAGTAAAGCACTTCTTAATGGTGATATAGTGTTGAAAAAAGCTTATATTGTGATTGGAAAATTTGGTAGGGAAGCATAATCCAAATAGGGTAGGGCCACAAGTCTTCAAAAAAGTGTTAAAGAATGGAGCATACCACCTAAAAACTTATCACAGAGAGGATATATCCCACACCTGGAGTGGTGATGTATTGAATCAGTTTTATTCTTAAAATAATGTCCTCTCTTCATCAAATCATTTTGTATTCCTGGCTAATTTCAACGAAGAGCCTAGTACAAAAACATTTCTTTGTTAAGTGATTTCTCTATAACTTTTAAAGGTTCTATTGATCGGGCGACATTTTTGAATCCTGCTTGAACCCCTATGGAATCGTTGTCATTAGCGTAACACCACGATGACCTCATGTGCCAGGGAGATTTCGCACAGTGTAATTGGAGCATGCAGATTCTTGTGCGGAGGACTTATGGATCTCGAATCCCAACCAGTGTCTAACAATCCATTACATTAAGTGGGTCATTGTGTTCATTATCTCTATCGTGCTTCGATAAGGATATCGTTATAGCTCTGATGATCTCTTTGGGAAAGCTATGCTACCCCACTTGCAACTTCATAACTGATCATCTTACTCTGTGACCTTCGCATACTACTATATACTCTCAAGTAGTGCCTACATGGGACCCATATTTATGTTGATCTCCTGATTAAAGCAATACTATCATACGCTTACTTGCCCAATTAATCAACTTAATCTGTATCCCCGGGCATGAGAGAGGTGGGTTCAACTCATATGCTGAGACCAATCATCTTTGATGATCACTTGAGGAAAGCAATGTTGCCCTTCTCGCACCTGCCCGCTTAAGCATTTTAGGTTGTACATTTTTTGTCCGTAAAACATTTGACACGCCCCTGCATGCCAACCATGTTTTGACTTTCAATCATCTCCGTTGTGTGTTTAAGGGGACATGTTACTGCTTTTGTGACCACTTAAGGAAAACAATGCTGCTCTGCGCGCATCTGCCGACTTGGTCACTATAAGTAATGGAAAAAGAGCTAAATAAACATCAAATTTTATTTCTCCAAAAAAATAATCATTAAATATGTATGCCCCAATATATATAGAAATCGGGGGAGATGAGAGAATAGAACAATCGATGTAGGACTAAATACAAGTCGGGCAGCCTCGTAGTTTGACATAGTCAAACCGCCTACTATACATTAAATAATAAAACACCAAACAACAAATACCAAACTCTCCTTCCGCCAGGGAAGACTGCTGAAACAATTCGCCAGACCACAACTGCGAGTTTCCATCAGACAGCAGTTGCGGCTACCCACCATAATGCAACAGCCGCAAGTTACCAGACTACAACCGCGGGTTGCCACCAGACCGCAGTAGCAGTTAACAATCTGTCTTTTACTTCGTCTTCATCCTGACCGCTGCGGCTCCATACAGACTAATTCGGCTAACCAACAGACTGCTGCTTTGTATTACTACTAGGTTGTTGTAGCTTCATTCAGAGCAGTGCAGCAAACTGAGAACCCGCTAGAGTGGCTTTCTTCTAGACCGCTATAACTTTCGTCAGACAGCTGCGACTATCCTCCATACCGATGCTTCAGCAAACCCTCAAACTGCTACAGTTGTAGTCCACCTGACCACATGATGAAATTGCTAGGTCGTTGATACATATAGACTGCTATGGTTAGGCACCAGACCGCCCGATCTTCCTCAAGCTCCAACACTCCCCCTTAAGCTGCAACATATATATCTACCTTGCCCTGTTTGCTTCAAACCTACCTGAAAGGAGTATTTGTCTTGGTGAAGAAATTATCCAGTTCTCTCTCTGAAGTAACAGACGAAGTGCATATCTGATTCTTCAAAATATCCTCTGTAATGAAGTGGCAATCAACCTCGATATGCTTTGTCCTCTCATGGAAGAAATGATTCCTCGAAATATATATGGATGCTTTATTGTCACAGAACATTGGCAGATGATGATCATAAAGCTCTCCAAAATCAAGCATAAGAGTCCGTAACCACTTTAGCTCGCATGTAGTTAAATCCATGCTCCTATACTCAGCTTCTGCACTAGACTTGGAGAGAACAGCTCGTTTCTTGCTCTTCCAACTAACAAAATTTCCTCCGAGAAAAGTACAGAACCTAGATATAGACATCCTATCTTGTCATCTACATAGCTTGCATTAGATTATGCCTCAACCATCAAATATCCCCTTTTCTGAAACAGAAGTCCTTTCCCTAGAGCACCTTTCACAAACTCCAGAATCTTCATTGCCGACTGTAGATGACACTCCTTAGGAGATTGCATAAACGGACTCACTCTTCCTACTACATATAAGATATTTGGTCTTGTGACTGCCAGAAAAATGAGTTTCCCTACAAGTTATTTGTACCTGGTGACATCCTCAAGAGGAGGTGAGTCCTCACTCCAACACTTGTCATATCCAACCGACATCAGAGAACGAGACGGTTTAGCCCCAAGGAGACCTGTCTCTTGTAAGAGGTCTGAGGCATACTTTTTATGTGATAGAAAAATAGCCCCTGGTTTCCTAGATATTTCAATGCCTAAGAGATATTTCGGAGATCCCATATCTTTAGTAACAAAATGCTTAAGAAAATGCTTCTTGGTCATTTCCACACCTTCTCTATAATCCCCTGTGAGAAGAATATCATCCACATAAACAGCAAGGACAATAAGACTGTCTGATGTCTTCCGAATGAATAACAAGTGATCACAACACTTCTAGCAAACCCAACCAATAAAATTACCTCATTGAACTTGTCAAACCAAGCCCTGGGACTTTGTTAAAGACCATAGATTGCCTTTCGCAGTTTACAAACCTAAGAATCCCCATGAGCAACATACCCAGGAGGTTGCTCCATATAGACAGTTTCCTGTAAATCTCTATAAAAAAGGCATTCTTCACATCCGACTGAGACATTTACCAGTCTCTTATAGCCACCGAAAAAAGCACACGGATTGTAGTAATACTCACCACAGAAGAAAATGTGTCAAATAAATCAACACCATAAGTCTACGTAAATCCTTTGGAAATAAGTCGGGCCTTGTAATAATCAAAAGATCCATCAGGTAGAAACTTAATGATAAAGACCCAACAACAGCCAACCACGTCAGCACCAAGAGGTGTATGAATAAGAGTCCAAGTACCCTATTCAGTAATAGTACCCATATCTTCATCCATAGAAGTCTTCAAATTAGGGATAGCAAGAGCATTCTTATACTAAGTGGGAACAACATTAGCTAAACATAAGAGACCACAACCTGAACAGGATGTTGGGTGCAGGAGCGAACACCCTTCCGAAGAGCAATCAGTAGATCTAAATCTCACCTGTCTACTGTACTAGCCTCATCCAAATATTAGACTATGGTCCTGGGAGCTGATTGCATCGACTCCGAAGAAGAAAAAGGGACAATAGAGGAGTCAGAAGGAGAAGAATCAAAAATAGGAGAAGAGGAAAGTAGGGCAGTATCCTAAAGCAATGCCGGAACAACGAGAGAAGGAGAAGAACTATCAGAAGAAGAAGGAAGAGAGACAGAATAAAAGAATAGAGCATTCTCAAAGAATGCAAAATCCGTCAACACATACTATTTCCGAAGAACAGGATCAAAACAGTAATACCCTTTCTTTGTCGGACAATTGCCCAAGACGATACACTTAACAGAATGAGGAGAGAGCATACCACATCCAGAAGTAGGTGAGTGATCAAATGTTGTGCAACAAAAGATACGAAGATGTAAGGGAAAGGATGTCCCGTCAGGATAGAGAATGGAAAAGGGAGTTTTACCATTGACAACCGAAGACTGAACTCAATTTATTATAAAATAAGAAAGAAGAACTGCATGACCCCAGTAGGACCGGGGAACATGAATATAAGTAAGAAGACTACGAGCTATATCTAAAAGATGGCGATTTTTACGTTCAACAGCACCATTCTGTTGCAAAGTATAAGGGAAAGTTTTTTGATGGACCATGCCATGACCCAAACAAAATGAAGTAAACTGATGACAAAGGTATTCCTTAGCATTATCAGTACGGAGTATTTTAATAGGGGTATCAAATTATGTAGTATTTCATTATAAAAGGCAGAAAAACAAAGAAAATCTCAGATTGTTCGCGGAGCAAATATAACCATGTACACCCTTGGAAAATCATCAATGACTAACAAAATATAAACTACCCCGACCAATAGTTTGAACGGGAGCAGGACCCAAAACATAAAAATGAAAAAAAATCAAAAGGGCGAGAAGAGCTGCGACCTTGTATAGTAGGAAAAGAAGATCGGCGATGCTTCCCAAATTGACAAGCTTCACAATCGAAAGTTGAATCACCGCGAGGGAGATATGGCAAAAGCTGATAAAGATTCCGAGGAGGAGGATGCCCGAGGCAAAGATGCCACTGAAGCAGAGAAGAAGAAGCAGACAAAGCAGTAGTAGTATCAAGGTAGAACAACCTGCCGCTCTTAATACCAGTAGCAATCACCTCCTTGGAATGAGGAATCTAAAAAACATAAGTAGAGGCAGTAAAAATATCTTCACAATATAATTATTTATAAAGAGCGGTAACTGAAAGAAGATTGCATGGAAAATTCGGGATATAAAGGGTATCCTGCAGCTGAAGAGAAAGAGAGTAATATGCACAGTGCCGGACCCATAAACAGGAGAAGGAGAACCATCCGCAATAAGAACTGGGGGCAACTGGTTCCTCTTTTCAAGAGAAGAGAAAAGGCAAGAATTGTCGGTCATATGATTTGTGGCACCAGAATCAATAATCCAACTACCCGTAGTAGCCAACTGAGCGGTTCCAGAAATATCAAGAGAATACGTGGACGGCTTGGAGGAATGAGTTGATGTTCGACGATGATGAGGAAGCTTGGTCCAACACTAATAACCCGAGTGACAAAGTCCGCCACAATGATAGCAAAGATGCTTGGAATAACCATGTCCATCACCTCGACCACCAGTACGGCCACCACGGCCAGCAGATATGTCATGATGAGCTAGATGAGCCACAAGATCGGGAGACAGAGACGAAGAGGATAGATTAAAGGATGTTGAAGAAGAGTAGTAACAACAGATATCCGAGCAATAGTATCATCCAGATTTGGAGTATCCGTCTCTCTAAGGATTTGGTGACGAATCATATCATAGGAATCCGTAAGCAAAGAAAATAACAAACAACTAGAAGTTCTTGAAAATGTCGGTATTGCTCGGATAGATCCGAAGAAAAAGGGCGATGCTAAAGAAGTTAAGCACCAAGAGTCTGAACCTCCTAATAAGAAGAAGGAGTCATTACTGGTCGAGCGAAAATATCAGCATATAGAGTATAGATCTGCGAAGTCTGGGCTCTCTTGGAATATAAGGCGGCAAGATGATTCCAGGCAACCTTGACCGGCGAATCATGCCGAATGATAGGAAGGCACTCATCAGATAAACTGTTGTCCAACCAAGTCCGTACCAACACATAAGAAGCATCCCAATCATCAAAATAAATCGATCCAAAAGGAGGGTCATCAGTCAAATGATGACGTTTGCACTAAGAACGCAAGAGAAAAATGAAAGAAACACTCCAGTCAGGATAATTTGGACCCGTAAGCTTCGAAACAGTTGCCAAAATACCAGAAGCAGGGTAAGAAGAAGTAGAAAGATAAGGAGGAATAGAGAGAGTAGAAGGAGTGTCCATAGAAATAGAAAGAAATCGCACAGTTTCATAAAACATTCCACGCGGACAAACAACGCAACAACCTGTGCGAATAAGGTGAGAGACTGCACTATCTCAGTGTCAACACACCAGTGGCAAGAAAAAGAAGCCGCGACAAGAATGTGGAACACGCAACGGAGAAAAGAAACTGCGCGAACACAATCAAGCCGCAAAGAGACGCCACTAGCAAAGAAAGACGGGCGAACAGAAAAGCCCGAAAGAAAGCAAGTCGTAAGCACAGCGAGAAGAAAGGGAGGGAAGGGAACGGAGAGAAACCGAACAAATTGAAAGAAGCTGGATAAAGCCGGAAGAAGAGGCCGCGCTGTTAAACAAACAAACAATAATCTGATTGGAGCAAAGGATCAGTTTCCTCTGATACCATGTAAGAATTGGATAAAGAGCTAAATAAATCGCAAAAATTATTACTCAAAAAAGATAATCATTACATAGGTATGCCCCCTTATTTATAGAAATTAGGGTAGATGAGGGAATACAACAACTGATGTGGTACTAAATATAAGTCGGGCAACCTTGCGGTTTGACATAGTCAAACCACCCACTATACAACAAATAATAAAACACCAAATGACAACTAGCAAAGTCGTCTTTCTGCCAGGGAAGACCAGGGATACAAGCCGCCAGACCGCAACTGCGGGTTGTAATCACACCACAGTTATGGCTACCCACCAGACCGCAGCAGTTGCAAGATACCAGACTACAACCATGGGTTGCTACAAGAACGCAGTTGTCGTTAACTACTTGTGTGCTGCTGCAGCTTCAACCAGACCGATGCGGCTCCATCCAGACCGATGTGGCCAACAAACAGATCGCTGTTGTTGCTCACTGCCAGACTATTGCGGCTTCATTCAGACCACTGTGGCTAAGTGATAACCCGCTACTGAGGCTTTCTGTTAGACTTCTACGGCTTCTTTCAGACCGTTGCGACTAACCTCTAGACAACTGCTTCGGCTAACACTCAAACCTCTACAGCTGTTGTCCACCTGACTGCAAGACCAAATCGCTAAGTCGCTGAGATATGTAGACTGCTGCGGTTAGGCACCACACCACCTGGTCTTCGTCAATCTCCAACAGTCACCTTTGTCTGTAAGCCTTTTTATTCTTTTTTACAGTTGATGGTTAGTTATTTTAGACCGCAGTAGCCGCCCATCTTTTAAGGGTTATAGGTTTGACAATCTCTTGAGGAAAGCAATGATGCCCTACGTGCAACTACCTGGTTGATCACCGTATGATGTAGGTCCCATGGGCGGTTAGTCTTTTTTGTTCGCACAGGTGGGAATATGTGGGCTACATCCTTGGTGATTTCCTGAGGAATGCAATCTTGCACTGTGCGCGGACCTACTAAATTATCTCCTCGAGTTGTAAGGCCTCAACAGGTGGTCGATGCAGACTGTAGGTTTCATGTGCTACATGAATTCCTTAATTGAATGGCACAAATGGGGACTTAGGGGGCATAAAGTGTACCCCTAAACTTTACGGTAAAGTACGGGACTCCAACGGCTCGTGTGGATTCCCACACACATCTCAATGTGAGTACATCTCACCTCGCTTTGTGATGTGTGTGGGCATCAAACGTGCATCGTTGGATACCTGCACTTTATAGTAACATGCAGCAAGTGCACTTTACCAACCCTGGATCCCCCAAATTGCCATACAAAGCAAATTATTACAGCAAACTTAAGTTATCTACTCCATAAATTTTGCGGCCTGTATTATGTGATTTGGGTTCTTTGATAATTTATGTGGCCTGATTTATCATCTATTTTAGTAAATAATAGAAGCTTGGCATGAACTCATCTAGTGGAGGTTAGCAACAGTGAAGCCGCATTTTTGCTAATCTTTTGGTTATCTTAGGCTCCATTTGGCTTGATGTTGTTGTCGTAAACGCATGGATTAAACCGACATTTGTTAACAATCACATAACAAACATCATCTGCTTGAACTTAGATGGATGTTAACGAATGACAATTTAACTCATTACGGCCACCACAGTGCCAAACAGATCCTTAATTCCCACGGTTAATACTTGCGGTATGAATCTATCTCTTCTATCTCGCTATTACACGTAATTATGATATTTTCCGTCATGATTTAGGCTCCGTTTTTGGGGACTTATTTTGAGCAATCAAACGATTATGACTGCATGTTCCGGACCTTAATTAAGGCCCGGTATATGCGGTTGTAACTGCTTGACCGCTGAAATTAAGTCCTACCAAACAGAACCTTAATAATCGCCAGTTAATGCAGTCAACAACGCGGTCTCATTTATTGTTGTATTCTTCAGTAAAGGCATTATCTCATCAACTTTATTATTGAATCATTAACTGTACATTTGACGATCCATCTTATTTTGCAGTCTAATTTACGCTAATTGGGATCAAGTATGTAATGTCACAGATAACTATTGGATGAAGTTCACCGAATTACTTACGACAAAAAAAATGGGAAGCCGCATGTTTGGATAATCAAATACTCATTTACAAAAGATCCCAAAACGTAATAGCACGATTTGGAACCAGCTGGTCCCCTTAATCATGTCTAATATCTAGTAAGAAAAAGATATCGTGCGGATTGGCATCCATAGCATACCATAAAAGATGGTAAATGAAGCTGGTACATGATAAACTATATGGGTTATTCAAAAGAAAACACGATAAGTATCTCTCTTCATTTTCTTAAAAAATATCTATAAGAATGCGCGGTTAACATAAATAAACTGCCCAGAGTTCTCCAGGAAGAGTATAAAGCATATCTTCATTGTAGCTAGTCGCCCGATTTAAGGTTTTCCACTTCAGGCCGAATCTGACTCCATCGACATCAACGTCTTCAGATGGCAAATAGTCTTTAATATCCGACGAAGAACTTGAACATCCACTTCTACTGACTTCACCCTCTCCTCCGAAAAAGATTTTTGAGCCAATTAAATCTTTAGACCTAGCATCCTTGCTCCAAGACCGCCGGTATCAGACGTGGCATCCTTGCTCTTTTTTTCTTGGCTGTCCACCGCTCCATCCTCTTTTCCCTCTCCCATTCCCACTTCACTTTCTTCTTCCTCTTCTTCCTCGCCGACCTTCCCCTTGCCCATAGCCGCGCGTTCTAATGCTGCCACCATTCTCTTAATGGTGGGGTAAAGGGGTAAAGGTCTTGAAAGGTAAAATCTTTGAAGCCTTGGAACAAGCCACTAAGTTCCCCAAGGCGAACAAGAGCTCCTTCAATAACTTTTACCAAACGAGGAAAGACGACATCTTGGAGGACTGTATTTGTGGAATCATGAATTTTCTGCAAAGAAAAATGGCCAGATCGCGCCGGTTGTATAATGGTATCTCCGAACACGTCAGGTTGCCTTGTATCCCTTGAAGAGGGAATCAATCTGTGGAAGAGGATGAGGCTAACTTTTCTTTAGTTCACCATGTCTTAGCCAGTTCGGCATCTCTTAGGAAATTCGACTCTCTTCTCTCTCTGACTCAGGGTTATGTCACCTGGAGTTTACGACTTATTCAAAGGAATTGCATGTAACACCCCCATCCGTCACATATAATATAACAGAAGGTCAAACCTGGGTCCCATGCAAGATTCCACGGATAGTCAGTGGAGTTAGGTATTGATTCCAAAACCATCTACGTAATCTAACTCAGAGTGCATTCTAGAATAAGTAAATAAATTACTTGGAACCACAACACAGGTGTTAAAACAGGAAATTTGGTTTCTGTGGAGTTCACCCTTGGGGAAGGGGTGATCGCTCACCTACTTCTCTCCTGCAAGTAAAATGACAAAGGAAAAAGAACAGGGAACTGACCCAAGGGCTCGGCGCGGAGGACCCACCACACACCTGAAAGATCTCTGAGTGCTTCCCCTCCTTATCCAAATGTCGGGCTAGGGTACCTCAGAAAGCGCTAAAAGGCTTGGAGAAAAGTGAGCATGCCTGCTAAGGTATCCCTTGGTTCCTATTTATAGATTTCTTAAAACGTCCTGCAAATAGCCAACCTCCGTTGTTCTAAATAAATATGTGCAACTTATCTAGGTCTATCAATAGTGCATCTCCGCTATTCTAACAAGCTATGGCCAGGACCGTAGGGGAAAAATGGTAAAAATACCTCACTGATCACTAGGTGAGTATCCCTCAACAACCTCTGCTCAGCGAGGGAGGTGAGTGCTCGATGGAGCTGGCACTCGCCACTTCCGCTCAACCTTTGGTGAGTATGGGCCCGGCCTGCCCTGCTCGCCTGCTACTCTCCTAGGGCGGCGAGTACCCGCCGCCCATCATTAGCCTTGGGCGAGTACGAGACCGGCCTTCCCTACTCATATGCCGCGAGTTCGATGAATGGCTAGAACTCGACGAAAGGCCCAGAGCTCGATGAAATTCCTAAAGCTCGATGAAAGGCCCAGAGCTCGATGAAATTCAAGAGCTCTACAAACATAGCTAGGCGAACGGGGTTTGGCAAGCACGAGCTCGCCTCTCAAAAATGTCTCACGTAGTCTGGGCGAGACGAGGACTGCCGAACTCATCCTCTTGCTGAGCTCGCCCAGAGACTTCGACTGGCAAGTTTGGCCAGTCAGGCTTCTACCGACCTACTCACCGGATACGAGGTTGTACAAAATCCCCGCTCTTTGCAAGGTTGGCACAAGATCAGAAAGAAACATCCAACCCCGCAGGATTCACCGAGTGTGGCAGTAGCAAGAGAATCTTTCGTTGGGTTTCTACCAGCGGCTTTAAATATGCACCTGCATTCCCGGGTGATCTTTGACATTCCCTTCGATCTAAACTTGCCGAGATGCCTTTCCCCATGGAGTTCCAAGAGAGGCTTTCGAAGGCTCGTGAGGTCTCCTCTGCTCGTGTTGCCAACTTGACCATTGTTCCTCTTAACATCCCGCAGAGTGTCCCGGTAGAGTCCAATTCCGCTAAGAGTGTGAAGCTAAGTACCCATGCGGCCATGCACATCCTCCAAGACTTAAAAATGATACCTGAGCCTGACGCCGACTCCTCTACTCTTCCTGCACTTGAGAAGGAGAGGAACTTTATTGACCTCTACACTGAACCAGGCAGCCGATAGGAGGAAGGCGAGGTCGCCTCACCGCAAGCTGATATCCCTCCTGCCGACCCGCGGTTTACAACTTCGGAGTTTCATCGACGCGACCCATCCCCGCCCTTTAGGACTCTAGGGTTGGACTCGCAAAGGCCGGGCTTGCCACCCCCCACTCTCTTCTCTCAACTTGCTGAGACTTCGAAGGGAGGTTTCTGAAACTCTCCCCATGCCAGACTTCAGCCTCCTTCCGCTGAGAACACACACTCCAGGCCGCGGCAAAATTCTGAAGATGCCACCACCCCGCCTCTGCTTCAAGGCGCCGACCTCATCAGACATGTTTTCCTTTAATGGTTTTCATCCCATAGTCTTCCTGATGTGCACTACTTCAATTCTAAATTTTTACTATCCTTTCAGCCTTCCTCAGTCAATCTAAGGCCGATAAATCTCTGGAGAGAGCTCGCTACTCTGCCCTTCCTGCCCCGAAAACTTTAGAGTCCTTCCTAGACACCGAGCTGGAGGGCCTCGAGCTGCGAGGCGAGGAATTAAGGTCCTCTAGAAGCTGGTACGCGAGCTTCACCGGTTGTGGGAGGACCACGAGGTGGTGGAGTGGGAGTGTGGGTGGCTAGTAGGCGAGGCGAGGGATGCCTCAGTAGGCGAGGTGATGTCCCTTTTACCGCTTTTGGAAGAGCTACACGAGTACCTTAAGGCCGCTCGCTGGAGCTTGGGATGGATCCGTGAGATCCATGATTCACACTGACCTGTATGGAAGGAGACACGAGGCCTGGTTAGGTAGAGAACGACCCCCCTATTGGGCCTATCGGTACTCGACTCTTGTCCCCTCAGCCCGCACATATATCGAACATGTCGCTTCTTTCTACTGAATTTGATTTCTTTGAGCAATAACTTTCTTTGGGTCTGTAATAACTTAGAATATTTTTAAATTTGATTGCTTATTATTCAAATATATTATCCTTCAGTTCGGCATGTGATGGGACAGGACTTGGAAGTCAACGAGCTGAGGTTGGTGAGCTGAACCGATCGATCGGCTCGACCCTGGACTCCTTTTCCTATAAATATGCCCCCTCACCTACCCCCGACTTACTGCTTTTATTGCGTCATACATTCCTTCTCTTCTCGCCTTCTTCTTAACTGTATCCGCACCTTAAACCTTTCGCTAGTATGGGTAAGACCAATCCCGATTCTGACACTCGCTCCAAATGTGATCTGCACTTCACCGACTACTACATCTTCTAGGGGAACACGATGGAGGAGGATTTCACAGAGTTCAATGCCGACATCATGCCCCCTGGCTTCGAGGCGGGCCGGCCTAGGGAGAGCGAGGCCATCAATACTTTCTTCTCCGAGGAGCTCTCCTTCACCATCTCGCATTTCGAGGTGGGGTTGCGCCTATCACTCTGGGAGGAAATCTGCCAGATCTTGAAATACTACTACACGGAGCCCCCACAACTCAACTTGAACGCAATCGCCATGATTGTGTCATTTGCGTGCTTCTTCCGCAGGGAGCGAATAGAGTTCAACCTGACTGTGTTCAGGAAACTCTTCACTTACAAGGGCACTCCCGACGGCATCGCCTACTTCGGGGGCTCCTTCATCAGAGTTCTCAAGATCGCGAACAAGCATCATAATTGGATGATAAAGATCGTCTACATAAAGGGCGACCTCGACAACGTCCCCCACTCACCACAATAGAAGGGCGAGGAGGTATACTGACCCCCCGCCATCTCTGGAAATGATGCCGAGTTCTATATGTTCTTCCTCCACAAAGACTTCGAGGTCATCTTTCTCCGAAGGGGCCTTTACTCGCTCCTCCCCGTCCATCCTGACGAAGGTATACTTCACACTATTCTTTCTGAGCTCGCAAAATAAATAAAATTTTTCGGACAAGTTTCTTGTGCAGGGGAGCGACTTGTTCCCAAAAATCCGCCCTTCGCAGACTCGGGGCTACTCCCTTACCCCCCTTGTCCATGAAAAAGCAGCTACAGCCGCCTTCCAAGATGAGCCGTCATCGACCAATCCCTTATCTGGCAAGAAGCGGGTTGACCCCGCGGGGTCTAAATCACCACGCCATAAACTACCAAAGAAGAAGTTGGAGGCGGAGGTGGTTTCTCGGGCGAGACAACAACAACAACATCAAAAACCCAAATACATGAGCTCGCCTGAGCCCTCCCCGGATAGATCGTCGGAGAGCCCTCTAAAGGAGAAAATTGACAAAGGGCGGGAGGGAGGCGAGCCCTTTGCTCCTCCTGCGGTCAAGAAGACCCCTCCCCGCGAGCCGAGTCCACCGAAGTGTCACCCTATCTTCGGCCTTGGGGGGAGGTGGAAAGATTCGGATGGCGAGCCCATGGTCCAATGGGACGAGTCAGCCCACCGGATCTCCATCTCCACCCTCAAACCATCATGGACTGACCGCCAGCTTTCCTCTGGTCATGCCTATATGCTCGGCTTCGACCTCTACGGGTACGAGGATGCTGCGTCCTACAAGCGCATGACCCTATGCCAACTCGGTCATGAGGGCTTGCAGGCCCACATGCGGGACCTAGAGCTGCACCACATGGTGGTCCGTCATGGCATCAACCTCAGCCACCCCCTGTAGATGGTTGATAAGAAGCGTGACATTACCCAAGACAAGGTCGTCGACCTGGAGAGGAGGCTCGGTATTGTCGAGGATTTTCTCACCTAAGGCGTTGGCGTGCTTGTAAGCAATGATCACCCCTTTCTCCTTTTACTTGGAATTTCTCCTTTTTAGATTTACAAACATGTTTTTGACTCCCTGGATGTCGATGCAGCTAGGGAGCTACGGTCTCGCGCAATTAGGCTGGAGGAAGAAAACAACCAGCTCCATGCTAACTTCGCCACGCTGGAAGCTCACGCCACCGAGCTAGAGGCTCACACCGCTGAGCTGGAGGGGAAGAATGCGAAGGTAAGCGAGGAAAATAAGGGGCTCCATGGCGAAATCATCCGCCAGGTGGAATCCTTCCTTCCTCCAGGCGGCAGTGAGACACCCTTCCCATAAAAGAGCCCAAGGATCTTCGACAAGGCTGAGGTTATAGAAAGGCTATGGGTCTACTCGATCGGATCTGCTGAATGCACCTTCCAGATCATGAAGGACATGCGGGTGCTGGTAGAGGGCTGCGAGGAGGTCATGGTCTGAGACCTCATGTCGTGTCTGTTCCCGCCTACGGTGCCCAGCGAGAAGGACGACAGCTTCGATCTTCTCTTTAGGAAGGATTATAAGGACGATCAATCTAACGGAGCGGGCGAAGATCGCTAATCCAGGGGAGGAGGTGAGAGCTGACCCTCCCTTTCATTTCATCTGTCTAACTCTCCCCCCTTTTTGTAACCTCGCCTAGGCGAGCTCCCTTTTTTTAACAAGATTATACTTAATGAAAAATGGATTTCTCTATCTTCTTTTTCTTGAACCGTCTTTTTGTGGCGCACTCTCCCGCGAGCTCTCCTCCTTGATAAACCTCGTTAGGATAGAACATTCCATTAGAATGCATGTTAGGACTCATACCCGTGAGTAGACCCTGAGAGCTCGCCACCTCTAGGCAATCTGGGAGGGGACCATTCGCCACGCCGTGCTCGTCTCCACTCAACATGCTCGTGAGCTGCCTCCTTTCTTGTTAATGTCAAGCAAAAATTGTTTAAAATTTCACAAGTAAAACTGAAGGGGGGGAGTGCACTGTTGGAGCTCGCCTTCTTTAGTGGATGCCGAGTACCCGGCTCGTTACCCCTCTGCCGAGCTGAGTCTGTGAGCCCCGACTCTCTTGTGAGGACTTTCCTCCCCTATCCTTGGTGAAGAGGCCAATCATTTCAAGTAACATCCGGAGAGGGTAGGACTCCCTTGAGTGATATCCAGCCCTGCTAGCTAGGTGAGAGTCTGACAGCGGGATCTGCTTGGGGTCTTGGTAGACATTCTCTCGAGTGACATCCAGCCCTGCTAGCTAGTTGAGAGCCTGATAACGCGATCTGCTCGGGGTCTAGGTAGACTCTCGAGTGACATCAATCCCTACCAGCTAGGTGAGAGCAAGATAGAGGGATCTGCTCGGGGTCTTGGTAGACTCTCTCGAGTGACATCCAACCGTGTCAGCTTGGTGAGAGCCCGACAGCGGGATATTCTCGAGGTCTATCAAATGAACACTTCACCCATTCGCATGAACCACAATGTGAGAACTAGTGCATCATGTTTCATTAAAAAAAGAACGTTACTTACATGGCTTCAAGGGAAAAAACGTTTCAAGTCATTACCGCTCCATGTGAGTCTTAGGGTCTCTCCCTCCACATTCTGGAGGCGATACCCTCCTGACTTTAATGTTTCTTTTACAATGTACGGACCCTCCCAATTGGGGTTGAGCTTCCCCACAGCGGCCAACCATCCTACGGCATCCACCTTCTTCAGGACCAAGTCCCCTTCCGCGAACTATTGTAACGACCCCATCCGTTAGATGACGTATAGTGGAAGGTCCGGCCGGGGCCCCACACTATATGCCACAAACAGACGGTGAGGTCACAGGATAATACCAAACCAAATACGAATCTTAACTCAGAGCATTCTAGCGGAAGCTTTAAGTAGTACTTTGAACTCTCAACCGGAATGTCCAATATATAAAACCACCTTTATATATATACTATGGAATGTACACAACCACAAGAGTTTGGCCTTAAGGCCTTACAGTTCCTCTGAACATACAACATGTTTTACAAACCTCGGTGCGCAGGCCGGCCATACATGAGTAAACGAGAAAACAAAACAAAGCCATTCTCTTAGCCTTCACGGGCTAGCCGCAGCAGCAGCAGCAACAGCAGTAGGGCTTCAGCCCATCACTTACCACTTGGCTCTCCAGCACCTGCACGGGAACAATCCACCCAACCGGTGGCAAACAATGCAACGGTCAGCATTCAGCTGACCCAATTATAACAATCCTACCCCTTTCTCGGGGCATGAGCATTCTTTCCCTGCAAGCATGGCATCATCAAATAGCAACTATGTGCGCGCAGGCACATTCAAGCCATCACAACCATCGGCCACCCGGCCCGACAGTCCGTGCACTCAGGGCACATTTTCGGTGTACCGGAATACCAGGGTCAACACCACCGTCTACACGGTATTTGAGCATTCTAGTCTTTCCGGCGCGCGGGCCTAAGACTCTCATTAGGCGCTCCAACAAAACCTATACCAGGCTTCCATGTCGGACGGACCTAACGCAGGTACGGATCAGCCACCCCCCGTTGCTCAAGTCACCGAGCCACCTCGAATACGGAAGTATCCATGGCTTTTTATAGGCGCGGGTCGGTTTCACCTTTCCTGTTCGGCAATCTGCCTTTTCATCGAGTTGCAGCCCAACGGCTCAACTACTCACAAAGTGGCAACACACGGCCACAAGAGTTGCATCCAACCCTCTTCATTACCTGGACATCGTCCAGTACTTCCTGCCGCACCAAGCAACAGGTAGGAACAAGGCATCACAAGCCATTATCACGGAGCCTTCTCCGATATGCAAACAAGCATCACCAATCCAGATTACATCCAGATGGGCTTCACACAGCATGCCTAGAGCCGTACTCCAATTCCGGCCTCTAACAAGGGGGACTTCACATATCTACCCCAAGGGACACCACAACCCACCGCACACTCGCGGGGAAGGGCTTTCCCTATGCAATGCAGAAAAGAAGGACTTCACATGTCCAAGGAGGGAGATCGTTACCCTTGTCGATCTCTTCGGTGCCATCGAAAACTAGCCGGTGAGAAAGAACCGTAGCAGCCTTGCCTTCACAACGCCGGCTTCGGATCACGAATCGGACCACGGGAGCTCCGCCGGTGGCTTGCTCTCCTCCTCCTTCTTCTTCTTCCTCTCTCCTTCTCTCTTCCGTAAGGACAAATGAAGAATGACCTCTTCATTCTTCCTTCACGATTTAATCCAGCCAGGAAACCACCTGAGCCTTTGGATCAAAAGAGAGGAAACTGAACGGCCAAGATTTTCCCAAAAAATCACTTTTTGGCCGACACGGCCTGTGACACGCCCGTGTCACAGGCCGTGTACCCTTTAAGCGGCACACACAGTTTGAACCGACTGAACAACACGTGTCATCGACACGCCCGTGTCGAACCTGACACGCCCGTGTCGAACTTGAGACATGCCCGTGTCTCCTGTTACATCGAGCTGCAACCAGTACACGGGTCGGAACACGGCAGCTGACACGCCCGTGTCCAGCTTGACACGCCCGTGTTCAAGGCCGTGTTCAAGGCCGTGTCCGGCTCTGACTTGAATAGGCCAATTTCGCAAAATAATTCGAACACGCCCTGGGACACGCCCGTGTCCCAGGCCGTGTACACCCGACACGCCCTGGGACACGCCCGTGTCCCAGGCCGTGTAAACCAGCCTGCTACTCAAACTTCATGTTGAGTCTTTTGGGGTCTTTTTGGGGTGTTACAACCCTCCCCCCTTAACGAAATTTCGTCCCGAAATTTGCACGGTAAGGAAACAAAAACCAGCAATGCTATAACTCTGTTATAACAAAAAGTACACGGTCTACAGTTTATACAAATAACTCGGGAAACTCAGCTCGCATGGTCTGCTCTCGCTCCCATGTTAGCTCTTCACGGCCACAATTGTCCCATCGGACCTTGACCATCCCGATCACTTTGTTCCGCAACTGTTTCTCAGCTCGATCCTCGATCCGAATGGGTCTAACCCTCGTCGTTAGCCCATACTCGACCGGTACCCGATCATTCTCCACTACGTGAGCTGGATCCTTTACCGCCTTATGAAGGACTGAGATGTGAAACACATCATGTAATCCACCCAAGTCCGCTGAAAGTGCTAGTCGATAAGCAGCTTCCCCAACTCGCTCCACCACCTCAAACGGACCAAGATACCTCGGACTTAGCTTTTTCAAACGCCGAATCCTGGACACACCTTTGAAGGGTTTGATCTTCAAATATACCCAATCACCCACCGCGAACTCCACGTTCCGATGTTTGGCATTGTAGTACTTTGCTTGACGATCTTGGGCTATCAATAGCCTCTCCCGAATAGAGCGTATGAGCGAAGTAGCTTCTTCGACTTCCTTTTTCCCATTCAGCTTAGATTCGCCTGCTTCTGCCCAAGCTAACGGTGTACGGCATTTCCGACCATACAACGCCTCAAATGGTGCCATACCAATACTCGTTTGGTAGCTATTATTATAGGCAAATTCGACGAGAAATATATAATCTTCCCATCTCTTACCAAAGTCTAGGGCGCACATGCGGAGCATGTCCTCCATCGTCCTGTTGGTTCGTTCAGTCTGGCCATCCGTTTCGGGATGAAAGGCCGTACTAAACGCCAATTTTGTACCCAACATTTGATGAACGAGCCGCCAATCATTCGATGTGAACCGCCCATCACGATCACTAACGATGCTCCGAGGAACACCGTGTAGTCGAACAACCTGCTCCACATAAAGCTTGGCCAGGGTTTCCACTGAATCGTCTCTTCTGTTTGGAAGGAAGTGCGCCACTTTCGTCAACCGGTCCACAATCACCCAGATTGAATCATGACCGCGTTGAGATCTCGGCAACCCGTGCACGAAATCCATCGAAATATCATCGAACTTCCACTCCGGAATAGGTAACGACTTCAGAAACCCGCCAGGCTTCTAGCATTCTGCTTTCACCAACGCACAGGTAGTGCATTCAGCCACATAACGTGCGACATCTTTCTTTAGTCCGGGCCACCAGAACAGCTTTTTCATATCCCTGTACATCTTTGTGCTCCCTGGGTGAACTGAGTACTTTGCAAAGTGCGCTTCGTACATCAACTCTTCCCTCAATTTACCCACACTTGGGACGCACACTCGACCATTTCTCCGTAACAACCCGTTATCCCAAGAGAATTGATCATCCGGCCCATCTTTAGCTAGCGCTGGAGACTTTCATCAAGCTCCGTTGCTCGCCGAACTCTGTCCGTAAGGTCATATTGCACCTCCGTCCAGTTCAAACATGCATCGGTTGACGAACCCTTGTCAACGCAAGATATCTCCAATGCTTCCAATTCCTGGATCAAACGCTGATCATGCCTCTGCAACCAGCTAGCCCGTACCGGAGTCTTCCGACTCAAAGCATCAGCGACTACATTTCCCTTCCCGGGAGTATAGTGAATCTCGAAGGTGTAGTCCCCGAGGAACTCCATCCATCTTCGTTGTCGCATATTCAGATCCTTCTGATCCAACAAATACTTTAGGCTCTTGTGATCCGTATAGATATCCACTTTGACGCCATATAGATAGTGCCGCCACAACTTGAGCGCAAAGATTACCGCCGCCAACTCCAAATCATGGACGGGGTAATTCCGCTCATGCACTTTCAACTGACGCGAGCCATAAGCAATCACTTTCCCAAACTGCAGAAGAACGCAGCCTAAGCCGCTCCCTGATGCATCACTATAGATCTCATACCCATCGGTACCACATGGCGATGTCAACACCGGCGCCGTGGTCAAACGACTCTTCAAGTCTTCAAAAGCTCGCGCGCACTCCGGCGTCCAAATGAACTTTTGATCTTTTCTCGTCAGCGTGGTCAGAGGTAAAGCAATCCGTGAGAAGTTTTCTATAAACCGTCTATAGTAGCCCGCAAGTCCAAGGAAGCTCCTAACCTCGGCCACTGAAGACATCACTGGCCAATCTCGGATGGCACTTATCTTCAACGGATCCACCGCGATACCCTCTCCGCTTACCACATGGCCTAAAAAGGCTACTGAAGAGAGCCAGAACTCACACTTTGAGAACTTGGCAAAAAGCTTATTCCTCCGCAGGGTATGCAAGACCAACCGCAAATGGTTTGCGTGATCCTCTTCCGACTGAGAGTATACTAATATGTCATCGATAAACACAATAACAAACAAATCCAAATACTCTCGGAACGTTCGATGCATTAGGTCCATAAATACCGAAGGCGCATTACATAGGCCAAATGGCATTACCGTGAACTCATAATGACCGTAGCGTGTTCCAAACGCCGTCTTGGGAATGTCACCTTCCCGAATCCTTAGCTGATAATATCCCGATTTCAAATCCAACTTGGAATAGACCGTTGATCCCGCCAGCTGATCAAAGAGGTCATCAATCCTCGGAATCGGATATTTGTTTTTCTCCGTCAGCTTATTCAACTCGCGGTAGTCAATACACAACCGTAAGCTACCGTCTTTCTTCTTCACAAAGAGAACAGGCGCGCTCCAAGGTGGCATACTTGGGCGTATATAACCCTGCTCCAACAACTCTTGCAATTGGACTTTCAACTCAGCCATCTCTTTTGGCGCGACGCGATATGGAGAGCGGGCCACAGGTTTCGCACCTGGCACCAACTCAATAGAGAAGTCAATCTCCCGCTGGGGTGGTAACCCAGGAAGATCTTTAGGAAACACATCGGCAAACTCTGACACAACTGGCACTTCACCGACACTGGCCTTTGGCTCAACAGCCTGAATTAGCGTGAAGAATAACTCCGCGCCCTTCCGAACAGCATTGACGACTTGGAGTGCAGACAACAACGTTCCGCCAACTCCTCGCATACCAGCGAACTTCGTCACAAGCCCGGTATTCTGGCCCAGTGTAATCTCTTTGGAGTTGCAATCAATAAAGGCACGCTGCTCCGAGAGCCAGTCCATACCAAAGATCACATCAAACTCCGATAACGGTAGCACAGCTGCACTCAAACCGAAATCCCGACTTCCTATTTGCACATCCACATCGCAAGCCCTATCCGCAAGCATCATACAGCCATTCGGCAATAGCACCCTTGTACTATCCACCGTCACATGACTTGGTACCCCAATGCGAGATACGAAATCCTCAGACAGAAAAGAATGCGAAGCACCCGTATCAAACAGGGCTCTCGCTAAATTATTCCGAATCAGGACAAAGCCTGCAGCACACACACATCATGCACAAGCTAAACAAAACCAAAACCAAAAGCACAGCAAGTAAACTAACTCAACTCGTACCTGTGACGACGTCACTTTGCTTAATCGCTTCCTGTTGGCCAAGTTGATAGATTCGGGGCTGCGCCTGGGAAGCAGAGGAATCCACCACCGCTTTGCCCTTCTCAGCATACGACGCACCCGTCTTCTTTTCCCCTTTGGGCTGCACAACCCGACAGTCACGAGCAAATATGCCCCACCCGGCCACAGTTATAGCATGTACGAGCATCCGGCCTTGATGTCGCTCCCGACACAACGGTCGTAGTCACTTGCCCAGATGGCTTGGACCTCTTGCCCCCTTTCTTCTGGTAAAACGATTTGCTCGGGCGAGGTGCTTGAAACTCTGGCTTTGACACAACCAAGCCCTTGTTCCCTTGCACTCGCCTCATGTCCTTCTCCAACGCGCACGCAGTATCAACCAACGCCTGAAACCCTTGGCTCACAGAACTCGAAAGCAGGAATAGCAACTCATCCCGCAATCCTTCATAGAACCGATTCGTTTTCCTTTGGTCATCCGCGAAGATTGTTCCCGCATATCGTCCCAACCTGGTAAACTCGTGCAAGTAGATATCCACACTATCTTCCCCTTGCTTTAACCGTTGGAACTCATTTTCCATAGCGATGCGTTGCGCCGCTGGGACATGTTTTGCCAGAAATATTTGAGAGAACTCCTCGATCGACACTTGTGTTAATTGCCTGCCCGCCAAATGGTGTAGCTCAACCTCGTCCCACCACAACCGCGCCTCCCCTTCAAGCATGAAGGTGGCTAAGGTGACCTTGAGAGTTTCCTCCGCCCTGATCGCTGTCATTATCCTCTTGACACGCGATAACCAATCTTCCGCCTGCGTTGGGGATCCCATTCCCGCAAACGTAGGAGGACTGAAGCTCATGAATTGCTTCAACTGTTGGTCAGCTGCTCGTGGATCTACAGCCTCAACCGGCTCGGGTCTTACATCAACACGAACTGGCACTACCGCCGGCTGCGCTTGCCCGGTCGGCTGAATCATGGCAAATAGCGCCTCAGCCACTAAGCGAACAGATTCCGCAGATGGAGGAGGTGTGGGCACCTCAGCTGGTGCCGCACTCTCATCAGAACGCTGGGGCTCAGACTGCCCAGCACCACTACGTGTCACCTATAGGTGGACAAGACACACATTAGCGAACCTATGCAAGCAAAACAACACAAAAAGGAACGCGCAGGTTCCTCAAACCAGATTTTGTACATTCCTTAATGGACATTCCAGAGTTCATTAGCGTTACAGCAGGTCGCACAAACACGTGCTCGCCACCCCACAAAATAATTCGACCACGAATTCGAAAGAGGAAGACCGAGAAAAGCTGATACCAAAATGTAACGACCCCATCCGTTAGATGACGTATAGTAGAAGGTCCGGCCGGGGCCCCACACTATATGCCACAAACAGACGGTGAGGTCACAGGATAATACCAAACCAAATACGAATCTTAACTCAGAGCATTCTAGCGGAAGCTTTAAGTAGTACTTTGAACTCTCAACCGGAATGTCCAATATATAAAACCACCTTTATATATATACTATGGAATGTACACAACCACAAGAGTTTGGCCTTAAGGCCTTACAGTTCCTCTGAACATACAACATGTTTTACAAACCTCGGCGCGCAGGCCGGCCATACATGAGTAGTAAACGAGAAAACAAAACAAAGCCATTCTCTTAGCCTTCACGGGCTAGCCGCAGCAGCAGCAGCAACAGCAGTAGGGCTTCAGCCCATCACTTACCACTTGGCTCTCCAGCACCTGCACGGGAACAATCCACCCAACCGGTGGCAAACAATGCAACGGTCAGCATTCAGCTGACCCAATTATAACAATCCTACCCCTTTCTCGGGGCATGAGCATTCTTTCCCTGCAAGCATGGCATCATCAAATAGCAACTATGTGCGCGCAGGCACATTCAAGCCATCACAACCATCGGCCACCCGGCCCGACAGTCCGTGCACTCAGGGCACATTTTCGGTGTACCGGAATACCAGGGTCAACACCACCGTCTACACGGTATTTGAGCATTCTAGTCTTTCCGGCGCGCGGGCCTAAGACTCTCATTAGGCGCTCCAACAAAACCTATACCAGGCTTCCAAGTCGGACGGACCTAACGCAGGTACGGATCAGCCACCCCCCGTTGCTCAAGTCGCCGAGCCACCTCGAATACGGAAGTATCCATGGATTTTTATAGGCGCGGGTCGGTTTCACCTTTCCTGTTCGGCAATCTGCCTTTTCATCGAGTTGCAGCCCAACGGCTCAACTACTCACAAAGTGGCAACACACGGCCACAAGAGTTGCATCCAACCCTCTTCATTTCCTAGACATCGTCCAGTACTTCCTGCCGCACCAAGCAACAGGTAGGAACAAGGCATCACAAGCCATTATCACGGAGCCTTCTCCGATATGCAAACAAGCATCACCAATCCAGATTACATCCAGATGGGCTTCACACAGCATGCCTAGAGCCGTACTCCAATTCCGGCCTCTAACAAGGGGGACTTCACATATCTACCCCAAAGGACACCACAACCCACCGCACACTCGCGGGGAAGGGCTTTCCCTATGCAATGCAGAAAAGAAGGACTTCACATGTCCAAGGAGGGAGATCGTTACCCTTGTCGATCTCTTCGGTGCCATCGAAAACTAGCCAGTGAGAAAGAACCGCAGCAGCCTTGCCTTCACAACGCCGGCTTCGGATCACGAATCGGACCACGGGAGCTCCGCCGGTGGCTTGCTCTCCTCCTCCTTCTTTCTTCTTCCTCTCTCCTTCTCTCTTCCTTAAGGACAAATGAAGAATGACCTCTTCATTCTTCCTTCACGATTTAATCCAGCCAGGAAACCACCTGAGCCTTTGGATCAAAAGAGAGGAAACTGAACGGCCAAGATTTTCCCAAAAAATCACTTTTTGGCCGACACGGCCTGTGACACGCCCGTGTCACAGGCGTGTACCCTTTAAGCGGCACACACAGTTTGAACCGACTGAACAACACGGGTCATCGACACGCCCGTGTCGAACCTGACATCGCCCGTGTCGAACTTGAGACACGCCCGTGTCTCCTGTTACATCGAGCTGCTCTAACCAGTACACGGGTCGGAACACGGCAGCTGACACGCCCGTGTCCAGCCTGACACGCCCGTGTTCAAGGCCGTGTTCAAGGCCGTGTCCGGCTCTGACTTGAATAGGCCAATTTCGCAAAATAATTCGAACACGCCCTGGGACACGCCCGTGTCCCAGGCCGTGTACACCCGACACGCCCTGGGACACGCCCGTGTCCCAGGCCGTGTAAACCAGCCTGCTACTCAAACTTCATGTTGAGTCTTTTGGGGTCTTTTTGGGGTGTTACAACTATTTGACCCGGACATGCTTGTCAGAGTACTTAGCCATCCATCTTTTCACTTCTTCCTGGCGGATGGCGGAGAGGTTGCGTACCTCCTCCACCATGTCAAGGGAGAGTCGCAACTCCTCTTCATTTTCAACATGCCATTCCTCCCTACCAGCCTCTGCCTCGACCACCCGAGGCGTTCAGACTGTTGGAACCCTAGGCTTTGATTTGAGTTCAGTCCCCTCGTTCTGTCTCTTGACCCAAGATTTATCTATGGTCAAAGGTTAGTTGATAGGTTAGAATCTCTAGTTGTGTAGAATTGCTTTTCCAGATGAATATTTGGTAAGTAGTTTTTCGTTCGACTATGGTCGAACGTCGCTCGACTATCGTCTATCGGCTGATCGACGATCGTCTATCAGTTGGTCGACGCTCTATCTGCGTTGATAGCTCGACTATCTGCTGATAGGTCGACTATCTGTTTGCCTTGGTAGTTCGACTATCTGTCCTGATAGTTCAACTATCTGATAGCTCGACAATCTGTTGATAGGTCGACTATCTATCCGCTTTGATAGTTCGACTATCTGTTGATAGGTCGACTATCTGTGTTGCTTTGATAGTTCGACTATCTGCTTGGATAGTTCAACTATTTGATAGTTCGACTATCTGTTTTGTTTGATAGCTCGACTATCTGTTGATAGGTCGACTATCTGTTTTTCTGTGATAGGTCGACTATCTGTTTGATAGGTCGACTATCTGTTTTGTTTGGTAGTTCGACTATCTTCTTTAATAGTTCGACTATCTGGATCGTTCGACTATCTGTCCGATAGGTCGACGATCTCCGTGCATCGGTCGACGATCTCCGAGGGTCGTTCGACGTTTTGCCGTATGTTTTAAAATAGTTTTGTCATCTTCTATGATGTGACTAATTTCATACTTATTTTGGCATATTTTATAAAAGATTATCTGAATAAATTGTGATATTTTTTCCATGCAATATCAGTTCCATTCTTTATGCATGAGCTAATCTTTTCTGACAAAGTTGTTTGTCTTATAGCTGAGATATGATTTCTGCCAGGCTGTCCTCTATAGCCGTTAGACTCAAAAAGACTTCCTTGGCTATAAAGAGTCTTTTCTGATGTGTCGTTCTCTTATATTATTTCATCAGAGTAATTTGTAGCTTCTTAGAAAGCTTTATCCTTTTTTAGGATATCTGCCTGCAATATTTTATTTTGCTTTATGCTTTTTGCAGCCCAGCTTGCAGAGTCCAGAAGAAGACAAGATTCAAACTCAAGTAAGAGTCGTTGCTACTGCTGCTATATAAAGACTTCTTTGAAGAAAGAAATGAGCTAGCTCTCACGTACCAAAAAGCAATCAGCAGCATTCAAGCTTAAGAACTTACATTTTCCAACTTCTCTCAGCACATTCACATCTAACTGAGAAGAAGTGATAGTTCTTCACTCTTCTTCAACCTGAGTTCTCCTACTTACAGGAAGATCTTCACTCAGAGCCTTTTGAAGAAGAAGAAGAAGAAGATAGCTGATTAAAGAAGAAATTTGATTTAATATTATTTATCTTCTTGTAGCTTTTCCCTTCAGTAATTTCTAAAGTGTTTCTGCATTGAAGCAAGACTTCACCTGGACGTTCTTTGAGCCAGGATTCTTTTAGAGCTTTCTAGCTCAGTGCAAGTTATTGTGCTTCTCTAATCTATTGTAAAATAGAGAAGACACCTTAACCTCCTTTCCCCCTCCTGTACAGGGTTATTACTCCCTTCAAAAGTATCCCTTGGTGGCAGGGCACCTGATCAAAAACCTGTGTTGTTTTTTAGAAACCTGATCAAAAGTCTAAAGGGTTTCTTGATCTACCTGAAGCAGATCTTGTTGGTGGCAGGGCACCTGATCAAAAACCTGAGTGGATTCCTACCTTATTGGTAGAAGAGTGGACGTACCCAAGTTGTTAGGGGAACCACTATAAATTCCTTGTGTCGTCTGGATTGCTTTAATTAATTACTTGCATTGTGGCTGTGATTAGATCTTAACTAGGTTTGCTAGTTGCTGTTTAGGTTTCCAAGCCTTAACTGTAATTACAGTTGGCTGCCTTTTTGTGCACAACACTTGTGTTAGGCTCTAAGGTTTAATCTCAAATATCTATAACCTTCATTCCGCATTTAACTCCAAGGGAGTTGAGTAGAAAGTCAACTTTGCTAGTGCAATTTTTTATTACTCTATTCACCCCCCTCTAGAGTAGTATCTATCCCTTCTCTTTCAATTGGTATCAGAGGGAGGTTGACTGACTGACTAGGCTAAACCTAAGTCACAAGATCCTGATAGATACCAAAGTTTATAGATATTCACTTTCACTATCATGGCCCAGTCCAAATTATTCTAGCACCAGACCTCCAGCATGCAACTTGGCTAAGTTTGGCATCTGGAAGGCAAGGATTAAACTATATATGAACTCTATTGATGAAAGTATTTTTGCTTCTATTTTGACAGGACCACAAAGAGCACCTGCTGCTGCTACTGCCTCATTATCATTTGATATGAGTGCAGTGCCTCCTCCAGACTACAATGATGAATACAAAAAAGGCAAAGATAGCAGATGCCAAGGCAATGAATATTCTGGCTCATCAGACAATGTCTGATGAAGTATTCCAGAAGGTTGCTGACTGCTCCTCAGCAAAAGCTATGTGGGATACACTGAACCAGATTGTAGCTGGTTCAGCTGATGAAAGGAAGGACAGAAGGTCCAACCTTATCTCACAGTATGAGAATTTCAAGAAAACTTATGCTGAATCAGTTGAAGCTATGTACACAAGGCTCAGCTCAATCATCAATGAGCTGAGGACCCTTGATAAGGATATTTCATTGACAGAGGTCAATGATAAGATTCTTATGTGCTTCCCTAGCACATGGGATCTGAGGATCTGGCCTATCAAGGAAGCCAGAAGCACAAATGAAATCTCAACAGAAGCCCTTCTCGGCAAGCTCAAGTCTTTTGAGCAAGTGCTGAAGTCCAGGGAAGTAGAAGCTGAAGCAAAGACCCCAACTCCTACAAGAAAAGAGCAAACCCTTGCTCTTAAAGCTGCTGAAGCTTCTGAAGGAAGCCAGTCCAATGAGGAACTGATGGCATTATTTGCCAAAAGGTTTCTCAAGATGGGAAGGAAGGAATTCAGAAAGAAATCTTCAAGTATGAAGATAAACCAAGGTATGATCATACCCCTTCTAAAGAAATAATCTGTTATGGTTGCAGGAAGCCTGGACATATTCTTCCAGATTGTCCAGAGGAAAAGAACAAAGATAAAAGAAAAGACAAGGATCAGCACAGGAAGCACTCCAAGCCATCCTCCTACAAGAACAAAAAGAAGGAGAGAGACTTTGTTGCTGAAACTTGGAGTGATTTTGATGAGGAATCTTCCTCCTCAAGCTCCAGTGAGGATGAGGAAGAAAAGAAGGCGAAGGAAGTTTGCCTGATGGCAATTGATGCCTGCAGTAATCACTCAGCTGCAGAGAATTCAGATTCTGATGAAGAAATGCCAACTGAAGATGAGGTATTGTCATCTAATGACTTTACTTCTGCTGAATTTAAATCTGATTTTAAATCTTTATGTTTAGATTTAATTAGTTCTGAAAAAGAAATAAAAGAGCTTAGAATTAAACTAGCTGAATCTGAATTGATTGCTAATGAAAACATTAGGTTAACAGCAGAACTCACTAATGCTAGTGAAGAAATAAAATTCCTTAAGAATGAATTAGCTAAGTCCAAAAGATTAGAAGAGTCTCTGAATGGTAGAAGCCTTAAGTTGCTTGAAATAACCAGCATGTCTAACACTAGGTCAGGCAATAACAAATTAGGCTTAGAAGCATCTTCTAGTGAGCCCCCAATCATTCTTAAAAACCAACTTTCAACTCCAGTGAATTTTATTTCATCTAGTGGAATAAAAATAACTGAGCAATTCAATCAAGTAAATAGAGCTTTAAATAAAGATAAAAGAGAGAAAAGAAAACAGAAATTTAAGGAATTACAAAGAGCGTCGAACGCTGCTCGACGAACGCAGGCCCAATGGTCGAACGAAGATCGATGATCTGGTTACCAATCGTCGAACGCCGATCGACGCCTTCAACGAGAATTTCAAAATTCCAACCAAAACTTTAGAAACCCGAATATGAATAGAAACCCTAGGTTTATTGACCCATCATCTGCATGGAGAATCCCACCTAGGAGATCTTACCCATTAGGTTATCACCCTCAGCCTCCTTATTCATTTATTTCCAGTTTTTCTTATGTGAAAAACAAGGGACCTAAGGTTACCTAGGTCCACAATGTTTAAATTGATTTATTTTCAGGTGAAGACCTATCCTATCACTCAAAATAAGTGGTATTTGGATAGTGGTTGCTCCAAGCATATGACAGGAAATAAAGAACATCTGTCAAGGTTCAAGGCAAAGCTTGGCCCAAAGGTAATCTTTGGAGATTCAAGCTGTGGTCAATCTGAAGGCTATGGCAGGATGACAATTGGAGCTGTTACATTCAAGAGAGTTGCTTATGTGACTGGTCTGAAGCATAATCTAATTTCAGTAAGTCAGTTATGTGATGCTGGATACCAGGTATCATTCTCTAACTCTCTTTGTAATATTACTTTAAATAATAGTGTTGTATTGGAGGCATTAGACAGGTAACATTTATTTAGTAGATTTTAATTCAACTCACTCTGAAATCTGCTTGTTTAATGAAGTAACCAATAACAATACTCTATGGCATAAAAGGCTTAGCCATGTTAACCTCAAGAATATATCTAGGTTATCTAAACACAACCTTGTTAGAGGTTTACCTTCTTGCCCCTACAAGAAGGAGAGCCTATGCAAGGCTTATCATCTAGGCAAGCAAACCAAGAACTCTTTAAAATCAGTAAATAAAAGTGATTCTCCTAGAATCCTGTATTTATTACATTTGGACCTATTTGGCCCAATAAATGTACAGAGTTTAGGAGGGAAGTATTACACCCTAGTCATTATAGATGACTTCTCTAGGTTCACTTGGGTGTTCTTTTTGAGAACTAAGGCTGATAACTTCAAAGCCCTTACAGATTTTCTATTATGTGTGCAGACTGAGTACTCTACTCATGTGGCCTTGATCAGAAGTGATCATGGTACTGAGTTTGACTCTCTTCTCATGCAAGAATTCTGTGAGAGAGAAGGTATCAAACATAGCTTTCTCAGCTCCTAGAACTCCCCAACAAAATGGGGTAGTTGAAAGGAAGAACAGAACACTAATTGAAGCTGCTGGCACATTGTTGGCAGATGCTAATATGCCTCTTTCCTATTGGCAGAAGCTGTTAGTACAGCCAACTATGTCTTGAATAGAAGTCTGATACACAAACTTAAGTGTAAAAACCTTATGAGTTACTTAAAGGAAAGAAACCTAAAATAAATTATTTTAGAGTTTTTGGCTGTGTTGTTTATATTCATAATAACAATAAAGAATACCTTAGAAAATTTGAATCAAAGGCTTCAATGGGAATTTTTCTTGGATATTCCCAAGTAAGCAAAGCTTATAGGGTTTTTAAATAAATCATCTTCTAAAATTGAAGAGTCTGTTCATGTGTCCTTTGATGAATCCCAAATGTTTTACAAGGAGAAGGAAACTTCTCCTTCCTCAAGTTCATTACAGGTACAAGAATCTTCCAAAGATGTCACTCAAGAAATCCTCCATCTTTCAACTCTTCATACACTGAATCAGACAGTGATGAAGACATTGCAGAAGTTGTTGTTGTACCACCAATAGTAGATCAAATTCCTCCTGAGGAATTAATCCCAACTATTGTTGAAGATCACATCCCACCTGCTGATGTTGTCATACTTAGTGATCATCCTACATCTCAAGTGATAGGAGACATATCAGCTGGTGTTCAAACAAGACATCAGTTAAGACAGGATGTGATGCATGCTTGTTTCCTTTCACAGATTGAGCCCCTCACCATTAAAGATGCTGAGCTAGATCCCCACTGGATCATTGCTATGCAAGAGGAACTCAATCAGTTTGAAAGATGTAAAGTATGGACTTTGGTTCCAAGACCTAAAGGCCAACTGATCATAGGCACCAAGTGGGTGTATAGAAACAAGTTGGATGTAAATGGAATCATTGTAAGGAATAAAGCTAGGCTTGTAGCTCAGGGCTACAGACAGGAGGAAGGTATAGATTATGACCAAACCTTTGCTCCTATTGCAAGGCTAGAGGAAATAAGGATCTTCTTAGCCTATGCAGCCTATAAGAAGTTTAAGGTTTTTCAGATGGATGTCAAAAGTGCTTTTCTTAATGGTGAGCTAAAGGAAGAGGTATTTGTTGAACAGCCACCCGGTTTTGTTTCTTCAACTCAGCCCTCACATGTTATTCAAGTTGAAGAAAGCTCTTTATGACTAAAACAAGCACCAAGAGCCTGGTATGAGACTTTAGCTAGTTTCCTGTTAGAGCACAACTTGTTAGGGGAGTAGTTGATAGAACCCTCTTTGTCAAGCACCATAAGGACACAATCCTGTTAGTTCAAGTGTATGTGGATGACATTATTTTGGTTTTCCACTGAACCCAAACTATGCAAAAAGTTCTCCAACTTGAGGCATTCTAAGTTTTGAGATAAGTATTAAGGGTGAGTCTGTCATTACTTTATTGGTCTCCAAGTAAAGCAAGATGCTGATGCAATCCTTTATCTCCCAATCCAAATATGCCAAGGAATTGGGTAAAAGAATTTGGGATGGCAAATGCTTCAGCAATTCATACACCTTGACTACTAATGTAGTTATTGATTCTGAAGATCAGGGAAGCCTTGTTGATCAAAAGAATTATAGGGCCATTGTTGGTTCCCTATTGTATTTAACTGCAAGTAGGCCAGACATAATGTTTGCTACATGCCTTTGTGCTAGATTCCAGGTCAACCCCAAGGAATCTCATCTGATTCTTCTCAAGAGAATCTTGAGATACCTGAAGGGATGTCCAAATCTAGGACTTTGGTACCCAGCTGAGTCAGAATTTGAATTAATTGTATATTCTGATTCTGATTATGCTGGTTGTCGAGTTGACAGGAAAAGTACCTCAGGAACTTGTCAGATCCTGGGAGAGAGATTGGTCTCTTGGTTCTGTAAGAAGCAGGCCTCTGTCTCAACTTCAACTGCAGAAGCTGAATATATAGCAGCTGCTAGTTGTTATTCACAGATCCTGTTGATACAAAATCAACTTTTGGATTATGGGTACTCACACAAGAACACTAAAATCATGTGTGACAGTACAAGTGCTATCTCCATTGCACAAAATCCAGTGCACCACTCTAGAACGAAGCACATTGAGATTAGACACCATTTCCTGAGAGATTGTGTGGAAAAGAACAAGATCAGCCTTGAGTTCATATCCACAGACCTTCAGAGAGGTGATATATTCACCAAGCCCTTAGATGTACAGAAGCATCTGTTCTTTTTGGTTCAACTAGGCATGATTAATGGAAGAGACTAAGTGTGACGTCTGCCTTATTGAAACTTGTTCGAAGATAGTCGAACGAAGTTCGACGATAGTCGAACGGATCAAGCCTATCGTCGACCTATGGTTGAAGATAGCTTATCTGCTTGAAGATTGTCGACCAGCGTTCGAAGATAGTCGAACCGGTCGAGCCTATCGTCGATCTATGATTGACAACAGCTTGCTGTTTGTGAAGACAGAAATAGTCGAACGATTGATCGACTACTCTGCTTTAGGACCGATCGTCGAACGACCGTTCGACCATCGTCTCCAGTATCTTTTAAATAGATCGACGATCGTTGTTTTAATATAAAGCCGATGGTCGACCTAGGTTAAGAGATAGTTGCTTTTATCGTCGACGGAGAGCGTCTTTTCGCATTCCGTCTTCCCGCTCGCTCTTTGTCTTACGCTCCGCCCTCGCCATCTCTCTCTCGTCTTCTCCAGCGTTTTCGATGGCGTTTGCTCCAGCGCTTCTTGCAGTAGTGAAGTTTGATGCCGGCTTCAGCATAGATTTCGACGCCTTCAGCTGCTGCGAACCAGGAATAGTGGAGATTCTGAATCTGTGCAAAGATCAAGGGTTAGAAAAACTCATGTCCTACAGAATAAAGATAAACACTCAAGAGATCAAAGAGTGGGCCTTCACTTCATCTTCAACTGATGACTCGATGACTGGAACAATTAGCGGAGAAGAGGTAATATTGACTCCCGCTATTCTGACTGAAATTTTTTGATTGATTAATGGTGAAGAAGAGTATGAGCAAGATACTCCTGAGTTCGGAAGGATGTTAACAGAGCTGGGACATGCCGAAGGCATTCCCTCTAAGCTGCTCAAAGTAAATTTCTCGTTTAAGATTAAGTTTCTTGCGGAAATAGTTGGAAAAGTGCTACTGGGAAAGCACTCCGCCCACGATAATATTACAAGGCAGCAATTTGCACTGATGTGTGCAATTGTAAATAAGAAGCAGATCAATTGGGCAGGCGTTATGTTTAACTTGATCAGGAAAAAGAATGGAAAAAAAGAAGTTACCCTAGGAAGGGTAGTTGGGATTTTTCTGAAGGAGAAATTTCCCCATCTGCTAGTGTCAGCTGCCACCTCCATCAACGCTAGCAAGAAGATGGATCCATCCCTATTCACAAAATGGAAAAGGACCTTCCTGAAGCCCGCTCCCGCAGGGGTTGCTCCAGTTATATCTGAGAGCACCAGGACTGCCGCAGTCACTCCCCCCCTTCTAGAAGCTGGCTCAGCAAATCCATCTCTTCCATCTTCTTCATCAGTTTTGCCGTCTACTTCAGTTGAAGTTCCCTCAACTTCAATTGAAGTACGACATTCTGCTTCTCCTCCTGCATCTCCTCTCCCGACTCATCTTGCTGCGATCTCTCATCCCAGTTTTGATTTGTTGGTGTCTGAGATTTCTACTCCAATTCACTCTCCAATTCCCTCTCCTAATCACATTGATCACCCTGATTCCACTCATACATCTCCAGTTCCATCTCCAGTTCATCCTCCAGCTCATCTTGCATATACCATCCCTGCTGCTCTTCCACCCTCTGAAATTCCTCCATCATCTTCATAATCTTCTTTTGAAATAACTCCAGCTTTTATTTCTAGCATTGTGGAGTTAATTACCCCCTCAATTAAAACTATGATTGAAGAGGCAATTTCTCCCCTTGCTTCTTCTATATCCTCCTTGACTGCTGCTATTCAAAAACTCTCAAAGTTTGCTGAGCCCTCTTCCTCTAGGGGCCTGATTTCAGTTTCTACTGAAATCAGGCAGGGGGAGATGCTTGATGAAGATGTCTCAGAGCAGCCTTTGGCCTCCCCTCCAGTAGATCATCATGCAGTAGCAGAGAAAGCAACAGAAGATTCAACTCCTCCTCCTCTATCTGAAAAGGAAATTTCTGATGCAGTATTGAAATCTGAATTCTTTGTTAAAGCTTGTTTAGAAGAATGTTCTACTCCCTTGGTTGCCCTGTACCTAGAAGGAATTATCACCTCCTTTCTAGATGAACTGTGGGAGTTAGGACATGCTGTGGTCAATTCTGAAGGTATTCCCTTTACTTACTTTTTAGACTTGTTAACTGATATGCTAGTTTGGGAATATCTAGAAGGCATGATTAAATGTCATTCAGAACAATTTTATTCCTAAAACTACAGATAAATTGGAAGAAATTCTAGAAGTTCAAGAGCCTGTTATCCCACCTGCTCCAGAAGTTCAACCAGAACCAGAGGCTCAAATTTCTGAAGTTGTTCAGCCAGAAGTGCAAGCAGAACTGGTCACTATGACAGTTTCTGATCTTCAAGAATCAGCTGCAGATGCCCAAATTGAAAAATCTACTGTATGGGATGATTCCCCAGGCTTGGATTTAGATACTCTCCTGGCACAGGATGCCATAGAAGAAGAACTAGAAAGAGCTGCTCGAAAGGAAAAAAGAAAGAGCTATGAAAGATGCTATTGACCCATATGATCTACCTATCTCTTCTAATTCTGAAGATGAAATCGATTCTGATGAGTCTGCTGAATCTAAAAGAAAAAGAATTGCTAAAAAGAAAAGAAAAGCTGTAGCTCCTCCTCCTGCTAATCCAGATAATGATACACCGTATTATATACTGAAAGGAATTGATCCAAAGTCAAAAGACTTCCAGCATTAGATGTTGTTTTCTAAGAACCAGCAAAAGCAAAGGAAAAAGTCAAAGAGGTATGACTCTCCTGTCCCTAGATGTAATCCTAGAGGTCCTCCTCCTCCACCTCCCGGTGCAGGAGCCTCAGGAAATTTATCTTCTAAACCTGCTACTCAGTCTGAAAGATCAAATCTATCTCAGTCTGCTCAAAGGAGAAGTTCACAAGGATTCCAAGGTAAAAGTCAAACTGGACATCAAAGAACTGATGCTGTTAAGGAACAGGTAAAGGAGGTAGTATATCAAAGACAAACATTTTCTCCTCCTCAGTCCAAAGAACTTAAAAGCTCTACCTCTTCTAAGCCAGATCTTTCTGTGAAGGATGCTCCAAAAGTTAATCAGGATAAAGAACCAGTTGACACTTCTTCTGAGATTGTCTATGAAAGCCCAGAGCTTGATCCTAACTTTAGGATGGCTCGTTTTCTTGAACTGGTTGGAGCAGCGCAAATTAAGAAAGCAAAAGCAGAAGGAAAGGACACTGCAGGATTGACCACAATGTCTAAATTCAGAATGAAGGAGCTAGACAAGTTCCAGGTTAGACCTGAGATATTTGATCCTTCAAAGTATATGGAAAAGCATCCTGAGGCAGTGGTCCCAAGAACAACAGAATTGAAAATTATTGGAGAACAAGACTTGAAGCTATCGAAAAAAGAAGCTCTAGATCCCACAAGAAAGATTACTTTTGTTTCTAGCTCTTCTGATTCTAAGCATAACTCTGAAGCACCTTAATTATTCATTGATTGACAGTTAATTTCTTATCTGATTGATTGATGATATCTGCTTAGTTATTTCCCTTTATGCATTTTATTTTACTTTCAGTAATTAGTTTTGTATGTTTTAATTGTTGAGAGACTTAACTCAAATAGGGGGAGATTGTTGGAACCCTAGGTTTTGATTTGAGTTCAGTCCTCTCTTTCTGTCTCTTGACCCAAGATTTATCTATGGTCAAAGGTTAGTTGATAGGTTAGATTCTCTAGTTGTGTAGAATTGCTTTTCCAGATGAATATTTGGTTAAGTAGTTTTTCGTTCGACTCTGGTCGAACGTCGCTCGACTATCGTCTATCGGCTGATCGACGATCGTCTATCAGTTGGTCGACGCTCTGTCTGCGTTGATAGCTCGACTATCTGCTGATAGGTCGACTATCTGTTTGCCTTGGTAGTTCGACTATCTGTCCTGATAGTTCAACTATCTGATAGCTCGACTATCTGTTGATAGGTCGACTATCTATCCGCTTTGATAGTTCGACTATCTATTGATAGGTCAACTATCTGTGTTGCTTTGATAGTTCGACTATCTGCTTGGATAGTTCAACTATCTGATAGTTCGACTATCTGTTGATAGGTCGACTATCTGTTTTGTTTGATAGCTCGTCTATCTGTTAATAGGTCGACTATCTGTTTTTCTGTGATAGGTCGACTATCTGTTTGATAGGTCGACTATCTGTTTTATTTGGTAGTTCGACTATCTTCTTTAATAGTTCGACTATCTGGATCGTTCGACTATCTGTCTGATAGGTCGACGATCTCCGTGCGTCGGTCGACGATCTCCGAGGGTCGTTCGACGTTTTGCCGTATGTTTTAAAATAGTTTTGTCGACTTCTATGATGTGACTAATTTCATACTTATTTTGGCATATTTTATAAAAGATTATCTGAATAAATTGTGATATTATTTCCATGCAATATCAGTTCCATTCTTTATGCATGAGCTAATCTTTTCTGACAAAGTTGTTTGTCTTATAGCTGTGATATGATTTCTGCCAGGCTGTCCTTTATAGCTGTTAGACTCAAAAAGACTTCGTTGGCTGTAAAGAGTCTTTTATGGTGTGTCTTTCCTTTATATTATTTCATCAGAGTAATTTGCAGCTTCTTAGAAAGCTTTATCCTTTTATAGGATATCTGCCTGCAATATTTTGTTTTGCTTTATGCTTTTTGCAGCCCAGCTTGCAGAGTCCAGAAGAAGACAAGATTCAAACTCAAGTAAGAGCCGTGCTACTCTTGCTGCTATATAAAGACTTCTTTGAAGAAAGAAATAAGCTAGCTCTCACATACCAAAAGCAATCAGCAGCATTCAAGCTTAAGAACTTACAGTTTCCAACTGCTCTCAGCACATTCACATCTAACTGAGAAGAAGTTCTAGGTTCTTCACTCTTTTTCAACCTAGTTCTCCTGCTTACAGGAAGATCTTCACTCAGAGCCTTTTGAAGAAGAAGAAGAAGAAGAAGATAGCTGCTTAAAGAAGAAATTTGATTTAATATTATTTATCTTCTTGTACATTTTCCTTCAGTAATTTCCTGAAGTGTTTCTGCACTGAAGCAAGACTTCACCTGGACGTTCTTTGAGCTAGGGGGAGCCTTGATTCTTTTAGAGCTTTCTAGATCATGCAAGTTATGGTACTTCTCTAATCTATTGTAAAATAAGAAGACACCTTAACCTCCTTTCCCCCTCCTATACAGGTTATTACTCCCTTCAAAATTATCCTTGGTGGCATGGCACCTGATCAAAACCTGTGTTGGTTTTTAGATACCTGATCAAAAGTCAAAGGGTTTCTTGATCTACCTGAAGCAGATCTTATTGGTGGCAGGGCACCTAATCAAAAACCATAGTGGATTCCTATCTTATTGGTAGAAGAGTGGACGTACCCAAGTTGTTTGGGGAACCACTATAAATTCCTTGTGTCGTCTGGATTGCTTTAATTAATTACTTGCATTGTGGCTGTGATTAGATCTTAACTAGGATTGCTAGTTGCTGTTTAGGTTTCCAAGCCTTAACTGTAATTACAGTTGGCTGCCTTTTTGTGCACAACACTTGTGTTAAGCTCTAAGGTTTAATCTCAAATATCTATAACCTTCATTCCGCATTTAACTCCAAGGGAGTTGAGTAGAAAGTCAACTTTGCTAGTGCAATTTTTTATTACTCTATTCACCCCCCCCCCTCTAGAGTTGTATCTATCCCTTCTCTTTCACAGACCATGAACTCGATTGGAAGCACTTCCTCGTATCTATGGGAAAGCATGAAGGGGGTTTCTCCCACGACAATATTGGGAGTGATTCTAAGGGCCCAAATAACCGAGGGAAGTTTCTCCACCCAGCTACCCTTCAAATTCTCAACTTTTTTCTTTAGGAGGTTCATAATGATTTTGTTTGTCGCCACCTTTACCCGTTGCTCCTAGGGTGACGGACTGACACAAATCTGAGATCAATCCCGAGGTGCCAGCAGAAGCTGATGAACTCGGCACAGGAAAAATGAGGTTCGTTGTCCGTGATAATGGCTCGCAGAAACCTGTGCCGATATGTTATCTCCCCTCAAACAAAATTCCTGATAACCTGGGAGGTCAGTTTAGCCAGCGCCTTCACCTCCACCCACTAAGAAAAATATTCTATCATGACGAGTAAGAACCTCCTTTGCCAGCTAGCCTGGGGGAAAGTCCCCACCAAGTCCATTCCCCAGATGGCAAAGGGCCCGGGGTCCGTAACACTTTTGAGACGCTGGGCCGGATGAAACTGGAGGGGGCATGCAACTGGCACTTGTGGCACTTTTTTGTGAACTCTGCCGCATCGTGACCCATTGTAGGCCAAAAATACCCTTGCCTGACAATCCTCCCTTCTAGGGTCTGACTCCAGGAAGTACTCCCACCCTCCCCAGAGTAGACCTCCTCCAAGATCCTTTGGACCTCTCTCTCGTCCACGCAACATGCCAACATCCTTGAAAGGGTCTTTCGATATAGCTGCCCATCTCACATGAGATAGTACGCCGACTTATACTTGAGTTTCTTCTTATCCATCCCCTCTAGATACTCTCCTATGGAATGGAAGGTTGTGAATGAGTCCATCCATGAGGGGTATTGATCCACCCCCCATCAGCTCTCCTTCTTTGATGGAAGGGCGGAATGGGTCAGAAATGGTGACCACAACGCGGGGACCATACTTTGCTAGTCGATCCACCTGCTCACTCTCTTCCCGGGGTACATGCCCGATGGAGAAGGTTTGGAATGCGACGATGACACCCTTTACCTTTGTCAAGTATATCTTGAGGGTAGACACCCTTGCCTTTAACTCCCTTTTGATCTGGGAAGCGACCACAATTGAGTCGGTGAGGACCTCCACATCAAGTACTCCAAGCTCCCTTGCAAGGCGCAGCCCGGCGATTTCTGCCTCATACTCAGCCTTGTTGTTTGTGATGGGAAAGTGCACCACTACGTTTTGATCGATTCTCGTCCCCTAGGGGCTTTTTAAGATCACTCCAACTCCCACGGAATGTCTCCCCGACGTGCCATCTACCATCACCTTACAAGGAACCGGTCAGGTGAGCTCTTCCTCCACCACCTCGACTATATAGTCGGCCAAGAAGTCGGCTTATGAGTCCTCTTTATATACCTATTTTCGGACTCATCTAGGCTTATTTTCTTGTCTTTGCACGCTGTTTAGCGTCATTTGCACTTCTTTTGGTTCGCTACAGTTTTACACGTCTTGTGCACTCTTTTAGCCTATTTCTGTGCGTGTGTGTATTTCCCTTTTGCTGTGCATTATATTTATGTCTGTGACTGCCATGATCGACATCCCGTCCAGTTTTCCTGCAGGTTCTGGGATCGTGTGGGCATCCGGCATCAGACTTTCACCATTTTTGGCAAAGGAGTCAATGGTCGTGCGTTTTTACCCACGCACGACCATCGACCTCTTGGCGCACGATCACTGATCGTGCGCAGCCCAGCCTCATTTGTGAAATCTCTGTCTTGAACCATCCGCACGATCACTTACTATACCGCGCACGATCACTGCTCGTGTGCTGCTGGTCGTGCATAGTCATGCCATCTTTTTCCACTTTTCTGCCTCCATATCGCACGATCACTGACCATATCGCGCACGACCACTGGTCGTGCGCCAGTGATCGTGCGCGCTGTTTATTCTGCTTTCTATAAATACGCAGGTTCCGCCCTAATTTCGAGAGATCGCCCCTTTCCGCGATTTTCCGCCGTTTTCTGTTCCGAAGAGGGATTTCGCCGCCTTCCATCATCCTCCACCATAGGGAGTTGCTCCTGGCAAGCCTTCAACGCCAAATCAAAGCCGGAGCATCCCCTCGGGCTCCTCCTTCATCCCCAAGCTTCAAGCGGAGTTTTAACCGAGCTTTCTCCATCAAGCTAGGAGGGGCTGGAGCCGCAATCTACCGGGTCATTTCAACGAAGAAGACGGGTCCATTGGGAGTGAGTGACAGCCTCCTCTACCATGAACGCAGTTGAGGACCGAGCTTGGACTCGGATTGACAACCCGGGATTACAACCGTGAACCCTCAATAAGGCTTCGGATTCGGTCGGTTCGCACACCTCTTCCTCTTGTTGTTGTTAGCTTAGTTATTTTCCATGTATTGATGAAGAATGCTTATTTGTAGTTAACATTTACTCTTATTCATGTCTATGTGAGTTATTGTTTTTGTTATATTTACTTGAGGTGTGCCATATTCCATCCTCCACCATCCACCCTTGCCGCACTAGCAATTGCTAGTGGCGTGCGTTGCGAAGAGGTGCTCACGATCCTCATTCCGCCATTCTAACCACCTCATCTGCTAGCCTACTCGTCCATCCGCCAAGCGATTCGGTGCATAGCAGCCCGTGTAGTTTCCATCCCTCCTGGCAAAGCATCGCATAGCGGCGTTGCATAGGAGTAGCTTGTAGATTTTACTTCCTGTTTCCGCAACAATCAACCCCCCCCCCCCCTTTTGAGCCGACCCGAGGACTTCAATCTCAAGTCCTCCTCGACATTAACTCATCCCTTAATGTGTTCCTCAAGAGACCGACACTCGGGGATTTATTCCCAACTTTATTACTTGTGCGACCGGTACGCTTGCCGTATTTTACGCGCATCAAGTTTTTGGCGCCGTTGCCGGGGAACACAGTCGTTTGAGTTTTTGAAGAGGTAGATGCGAGATAGTCGCCCTTGTCCATTTGTTCATACCCTGTTTTGTCTTTTTTTTAGTTTTTGAAATTGTTTACTTTATTTTTCCTTTCCCTTCCTTGTTTTCTTTTTTTTTTAATATTGCAGATCCGAGTTGTTTTATTCTTGTGTGTAGTAATTTCCGGTAAATATTTCTGTTCGCGATGGATTCTGCTGCCGAGTGCCGTATTTTTGACGCTTTGTGGAGTTGCATCGATGCCATGGCTGTTTCTAATGCCGAGCACTGTTTTCGGTGTATTCTATGTCAAGGTGTGGGCCATATGTTGAAGGATTGCCCTCGCTTGTGCAAGCCTTCTACCTCTGTGGGCGCATCCGCAGCAGTCCCCTGTTCGCGGGAGACTACTGTGGATGGGCCTACCAGGGTGTTGCCTGGCCCATACACTAACATGGCGCACCTTGCTCGTTCTTTGCCCGTTGAGATTATGGAAGAATCTCTCGCCGCATATAGTTCCTTTATGCGTTCCTCAACCCCTTTTTACGAGCTTGATTTGAGTGATCACTCTCACTCGGATGTTAGCCCGCAAGGAGTGGATCGGGAACTCATGGACGATCCTATTTGGGACGATGAGAGTGTTCCGGTCGTCGACGGGGTGGCATCTGCGGATGATGTTGCGAAGGGGCCTGCGCATTCTATGCCTGATTTTGAGAGCATCTTTGCCCCTACGCAGTATTTGCCGGAGTTTTCTACTCCTTTTTCTTGTGAGTTGGCTGATGAGGCCGTTATTGTGGATGATTCGGTGCTTGAGGTTGTGCCGAAGTGCGATGACTATTCTGCTATCTCCGATGGAGAATGTGGATCTTCAGACCACTATGACGCACCCCGGTGGGACGAGGAGTATTACCTTTCGGATGCGGAGGTTTGCACCTCCCTATCTGACGAGGCGGTCCCCCTTTCCACCGCGGACTTTGAGTTCTCGGATTCTCCCCAATACGACACATATGACACTGACGATTATCATTGTTTGGATCCTACTGGGGGTGATACCGGGATCACTCCCCCGATTTCTGATTATTTTTGTCCTTCTTCTCTTTTATTCCTTGATCCCCCTTCCATATCTGAGCCTGTGCGGGTTAATTCTCCGCTGGTGTGCTGGGATGACGATGAGCCTTGTGCTCAAACCGTTGACTCCTACGCACCTATGTGGGATGACCCCTTGCTAGGCAAGAATTCTTTTTGTGATGAGACGAGCGAGGACCAGGTCGCCTCCTCATCTTATTTCCTGCTTCCTCTACCTGAGCTTTTCAGGTATTATTATCTAGGTAGAGGGGTAACTGTTCTATCACCGTATCGGTACCCATTACCGACACGGATATTACGACAGTTACCTGTGCATTTTCTATTTCATAGGCCCATTAGCTAGAACTGTTTAGAATTTAATAAGTCGTGTTGGGATGACAGTAACCCCAGTAGTTATCTTAAATTTCTGCATTTTACTTTTTATGTCTAGCTTAGTTTAGTATTTCTTTTTGTATATTTTTCTTGTGTTTTTGCGGAGCTCACCCCTGCAGGTATTCATGGAAACAACGCATTGGCGGGGTTGTGATTCTTCGTTTGGCGGGCCTGCTGCTACTTTCCATGCGTCTTCTGGTATGCTCACTAGCTGAGCATTGGGTAACCTCTTCCCTTAGCTCATTCTAATTTTAATTTCTCTATCATTTGATGTGTGGTTTAGTTTAAGTCTGGGGGAGAGCATGTTTACCTTCTGCACGTGCACATTTCTTGCGCATACTAGAAGCTTTTCGTATTTTATTTTGTTTATGTTCATTGCATCGCACACCACTGCACCCACATGAGCGCGCGCTTAGCTGTTAGCGTGCCACGAGTTGAACTTGTATCTTTGTTAGATTTGGAAAATTTCTGTGCTAGTTTAGGATTATGCGACGGAGTAAAATGTTGGCCTTGCCGTGTTTCTAGTCAACTGCTCTCGTTTTGTATAGAAATTTGTGTAGATTTAATTTTTCTGTATGCTTATAGTTTTATATTTTTCTATTTGCGTACATATTTCTTATTCTACTCAAAAGTTGGTGAATCCGGTGTGAATCAAACGGTAGCGTAGGAATGTGTGTAGCCGCCACTAGACTCGTATTGCTTGAGTCGGGAGGAAGGATTATCTTTCTCGGTTGCTAAGAACTTGCCCCAAGCTATTCTCGAAGCATTGGTACACGGTTAGTCTAGCGTGAGAGTGATGTAGGCGACCTTTTGGCCCGGTTTAGCTTTGTACCCATTCCTAACATCGCCCTTGCTAGCCCCTTTGTGCCTACCCTGCCTTTTGATTCAGCTCCACTATATTCGCCAAAGCCTCATAGCCGATCCTAGTCGCACACCCAAGTCGAGCTTAATGTTTGTATTTTCATGTTGGGTTGTGATGTGGTGATTCGTATTTGTGATATGTGGTTGTGCCCAAAAGAAAAATGTGCTGATTTTGTAAAAAGAAAAAGAAAATATTTAAAAGAAAAATATTTGAAAAAGAGAAAAAGAGAAAAGAAAAAGAGAAAGAAAAAGTTTGATTGAAAATCTTTATTTGAGATGATTTGGATTTGGAGTAGGCGGTGCACACACCCATTTAGTAAAAGTTAAGTCTGGGGGTGTGGTGCACCCGTGTTTATTTTGTGGCAGCGGGTACTAGTTTTGTACGTTAGCTCATTTGGGTTAGGTGCATACCCTTCATGTTTATCCTTGTTTTCCTCACCGTAACCCAAGCCCCATTATTACCCGAAGTCCTACGGACTTGCGCTTGAGTTGACTAGTGTCGTGGAGAGAGTGCGAATGGGCAAGCTTATGGTTTCTGACATTGGTGGATTCCTTTGGGGGTAATCTTGAGCCCCGGTCTTCGGCAATGCTCACCTTAGTGGCCTGCCTACTTTCTCCCTGCGTAGGACCGGATGATTCACCGTGATTCCACTTTTGAGTAATAATAAATTTTTGATACGCATTGTGAAAAATATAAAATATTTTGTATACTTAAAAATTTCCTCTACTTTATTTTTATGCACGCGAGCATGCGACTTCGCATGGTACTCCGTTTTGCAATTTTTTTATTAGCTAGTTCATTTTCCCCGTCTGCTTAGGTTTTGTTTGCTCGGGACGCGCAAACGGTTAAGTCTAGGGGTGTGATGAGTCCTCTTTATATACCTATTTTCGGACTCATCTAGGCTTATTTTCTTGTCTTTGCACGCTGTTTAGCGTCATTTGCACTCCTTTTGGTTCGCTACTGTTTTACACGTCTTGTGCACTCTTTTAGCCTATTTCTGTGCGTGTGTGTATTTCCCTTTTGCTGTGCATTATATTTATGTCTGTGACTGCCATGATCGACATCCCGTCCAGTTTTCCTGCAAGTTCTGGGATCGTGTTGGCGTCCGGCATCAGAATTTCACCATTTTTGGCAAAGGAGTCAATGGTTGTGCGTTTTTACCCACGCACGACCATCGACCTCTTGGCGCACGATCACTGATCGTGCGCAGCCCGGCCTCATTTGTGAAATCTCTGTCTTGAACCTTCCGCACGATCACATGCCATACCGCGCACGATCACTGCTCGTGCGCTGCCGGTCGTGCGCAGTCATGCCATCTTTTTCCACTTTTCTGCCTCCATATCGCACGATCACTGACCATATCGCGCACGACCACTAGTCGTGCGCCAGTGATCGTGCGCGCTGTTTATTCTGCTTTCTATAAATACGCATGTTCCGCCTTAATTTCGAGAGATCGCCCCTTTCCGCGATTTTCCGCCGTTTTCTGTTCCGAAGAGGGATTTCGCCGCCTTCCATCATCCTCCACCATATGGAGTTGCTCCGGGCAAGCCTTCAACGCCAAATCAAAGCCGGAGCATCCCCTCGGCCTCCTCCTTCATCCCCAAGCTTCAAGCAGAGTTTTGACCGAGCTTTCTCCATCAAGCTAGGAGGGGCTGGAGCCGCAATCTACCGGGTCATTTCAACGAAGAAGACGGGTCCATTGGGAGTGAGTGACAACCTCCTCTACCCCGGACGCAGTTGAGGAACGAGCTTGGACTCGGATTGACAACCCGGGATTACAACCGTGAACCCTCAATAAGGCTTCGGATTCGGTCGATTCGCACACCTCTTCCTCTTGTTGTTGTTAGCTTAGTTATTTTCCATGTATTGATGAAGAATGCTTATTTGTAGTTAACATTTACTCTTATTCATGTCTATGTGAGTTATTGTTTTTGTTATATTTACTTGAGGTGCGCCATATTCCATCCTCCACCATCCACCCTTGCCGCACTAGCAATTGCTAGTGGCGTGCGTTGCGAAGAGGTGCTCACGATCCTCATTCCGCCATTCTAACCACCTCATCCGCTAGCCTACTCGTCCATCCGCCAAGCGATTCGGTGCATAGCGGCCCGTATAGTTTCCATCCCGCCTGGCGAAGCATCGCATAGCGGCGTTGTATAGGAGTAGCTTGTAGATTTTACTTCCTGTTTCCGCAACAATCAAACCCCCCCCCCCTTTTTGAGCCGACCCGAGGACTTCAATCTCAAGTCCTCCTCGACATTAACTCATCCCTTACTGTGCTCCTCAAGAGACCGACAGTCGGGGATTTATTCCCAACATTATTACTTGTGTGACCGGTACGCTTGCCGTATTTTACGAGCATCATCGGCCATCATTTGAGCCTTGATCGAGAGGCGGGGAATAAAGGAGATGTTGAACTCACTCAATTCTTTTGACCACTTGGTCAATCAGCCTTAATTCTCCACCCCCTCGAATATGTTGCGGAGGGGGTGGTCAGTTATTATTTGGATTGAGTGTGCCTAGAAGTAAGGCCAGAGTCTTCGAGCCGAGATGACCAGAGCGAACGCCAGCTTCTCTAAAATTTGGTAACGTATCTCTTACTTCCTCAGGACCCGGCTCACATAATATATGGGGAGGTTATTCTTCCTCTCCTCTCGAACCAATACGGAGCTCAAGGCCTCTATTCCGACCCCAAAATACAAAGACAGATGCTCCCCCTCCTTGGGCCCATGGAGCAGGGGGGCATGAGTCAACTTCCCCTTCAAGGCTTGAAACGCCTCCTCACACTCAATAGTCCAATCGAACTTCTAGCCCACCCTCAACATTTTGAAGAAGGGGGAGCACTTCTCCCAAGCCCGGGAGAAATCTGCTAAACCCTGCCAGTTTCCCCATCAATCGCTGCACCTCTTTGGCTTTTTATGGCGATCATAACTCCATGGTCACCCTCACCTTGACAGGATTGGGCTCTACACCTACAGGAGTAAGGAGATGGCCCATGAACTTTCCCCTTCCTGCCCTAAAGAAACACTTTAGTGGGTTTAACTGCATCTTGTACTTGTGAAAGGTGGTAAAGGTCTCCTGCTGGCCCTGAGGGTGAGAATCTACGTCTTGACTCTTAATCATGAGGTCATCCACAAACACCTCAAGGTTCCTACCCTTCTGCTCTCGGAAGACCCTTTCCATCATTTTCTGGTATGTTGCCCCTACATTATTTTGCCCAAAGGGCATCATTTTAGAGCAGTAGTATCCATACCCCTTGTGCTAAAGGAGACATCATTGATGTCTGTGGGGTACATCCTGATCTGATGGTAACCTGAAAATTCATCCAGAAAACTCATTACAGGAAAACCAATGGCTGAGTCAACTAGCGCGTCGATCCGAGGCAAAGGATAATAGTCCTTACGTCATGATTTATTAAGTAAAGAAAAATCGACACACATACGCCACCAGCCGTTTCCTTTTTTAACCATTACTACATTGGAGACTGATGACTAGTAATTTAGTCATCATTTTAGCTTAATTTGTTATTTGATATTTAAATAAATTATTGTATTTATTTGTTCTTTTTAGGAATTTTTCATAAAATTTATATTTTATGTTCTAAAAATATATATTTTGATTCTTGTAGAAATTAATGCGGCGGGCCTGGGGGAAATTCTGTGTAATATCTTGTTGTCACATCCACAATATATTATTCAAGTCAAGATCGCTCGAACACCACCCTCCATGGATGCAACCCGAGCTCCTCCGGCACCCATGCAAGCTACGTTCATTTTATATATATGTATATGAATGTATATATATATATATATATAAATTTATATATATCTACATATATATATATATACATATATATTTATATATACACACCCATATATATATATATATATATAAACAAAATCATCTCGGCCACCACTTCAACAGCTCCGACCAACACCCCCGCCAACCACTTCAACAACTCAGGCCAACACCTCCTCCACTACTCCGGCAACCTCCAGCAAGCAGCAGCTCAAGTCCAGGCCCCCTCCGGCAACTCCACCATGAAGCATGCTCAGCCGACCTCCTAATTGCAGCACCTCCAACTGCCCGAGCTCACTTTCTCTCGGACACCATCCCTCCAAGCATCAGCCGCAACTCTGCTACTTGGCAAACCATCCAGGCACCACAACCGTGCTCGGCCACTCGGCCAGCAACTGCACATGTAAGATCCGCCACCACCGTGCTCCGGCTAGCACCTCCATATAGCTCCTCCACTTCGCCTCGCACTTCCTCCTCCTAGCATGCAGCGCCAGCCACCATCCAGCTCTCCCGAGCTCATAACATGTTGCACCACCACCTCCTAGAAGCAGCTCCGACCAAATTCCAGCAGCTCCATGTAGCCACATCATCAATCAAGCCCGCCTCCTCCACATCAGCGATCCAGCCCGTCTCAGCTTCTTCAAATCCTTCCAAACAGCCATGATAAATAATAATAATGTCTGAAATTAATTCCATTCGGCCAATTATTATAGCATGAACAGTAACAGCCGAATGAAATTAATTTGAGCCATTAATATTAACCATGCTTATAAATATTATTGTTTTTGGAGGATGAGGGGAGGGATTCAACAAGAAAATATTTATTCTTATACTAGTTTTCAACCCGATTTCTCGATTGGAGAAATTCATTCCGGGATCACTAATAAGTTTTCTTGTTTTTTTGTCTTTATTTTATTTTATAATCGTGTATGTCTCTTTGCTTTCAACTGAGGATTTGAAATACTTTAACCTCGCAAATTTTATTACTTGTAATTTTTTGTCTTACTAGCACTAGAAACAAATTTCTTTTTCTCCTACAACATTAATATTATTCCTGCTTCAAATTATCTCTAGTCACTCTCATCTCTTTTTCACAAAGCAATTTTTATAATTATAATCTTCTCATCATCATGAGTAACTAATTTCTTTAGTGCTCGATCACGATGATCCGATGATGAGTTAATTTTTGTTATGATTTTAGTTTTGCTTCTCTTAAATTGTTGAAGGCTTAAGATTTACTGTTGATCAATTCATTGAGGCTATATATTTTATATAGTTTTCAAAATAGTTTTCTCTCTTTAGTTGGCCGAGAGGCTCGTAAGGCGAATCGATCACTCATTGGTAAAAAGAGTAGAACGCAACCCTCGAGAGAGGTCGACGTAACTCTTTCCCGATATGAGTAAAATCCAATAGCAAGGTTCACTACCTAAATCAAGTCTTAGACGATGCGATTTGAGAATGAAAGTTCGGTCGATACACCTAAGCTTAGTTGAACCTAATCCTCGAGAGAGGAGCGTTCATGCTTTTGGAAGCTCCACGGTCAAAGCCTCTTCAACAAGAGAATTGCACTATATTTTCATTTCATTATTCTCTTTATCCGAGGTGATTCAACGATCGGGTGCTAGATTTTTACCCTTCAAATTAAGTCCGATAATATTTCTAGTTTTTTACTATTCGTAACCTGAGCTTCAAGTTCTTTTGATAAAATAATAATGATTTTCAAAGTAGGATTATTCGATCACCCCGAGTCTAATATGACCTTGGTTTTATAAACCTATTCTACTCTCGATACGGTACACTTGTCGTTGTTATTTGTGGATATTTTTTTGCGTGATCAGATACCTAGACGGGGTATTGTATTTCGGATACAAAGCCAGCCTTGAAGATCTTGTCCACCTCCTCCCTCATGGGCTTGGCCAGCTTGTCCGTGATGGACCTCTTCTTTTGCTGGATGGGGTGAGCCTCTGAGTCCAAGTTTAGGTAAAGGCAGGCGACATCTGCATCGATCCTTGGCATCTATGCGGTGCTCAAGGCGAAGATGTCCACGTTCTTTTGGATGCACTCTAACATCCTCTCCTTATCTGCTGGGGTCAACCCTCTTTTGATGCGGACCTTCTCCACCCTACACCCCCAAGGTGAGAACCTCTATCTCCACCACCTCCTCTGCTGTCTCTAGATAGGACTGCTCCCCCCAATCTCTAATAGCCTCTCCTCCTGGGGCAGGAACTTCCTCCTCAGCCTCCTCTATGGCCATGACTTTGGCCGGCTCGTGGAATTCCTATGCCACCCCCACCTTTCTGCGTTTCTCTACCTCCATCTCCATTACGTCCTTCTCAACATCCTACATCCTCCACTCCATCTCCTCGGCCCCATTCGGAAAAAGAGGGAGTTTACTGCCGTGATGTAGCACTCGCTTGCAACCTTGGGGTCTACCTAGACCCGGACCTGGATCCCCTCGTCGTTAAACTTCAGGCTTTGGTGGAAGGACGAGGGGACGCAGTGGACGGCCATGATGAGGGGTCACCTAAAGATGGTGTTTTAGCTTCTGGGGGAATCCATGATGACGAACCTGCAGGTGCGGGACTGCTCCCCTAGAGTGACACGGAGTCCCACTCCTCCTTCGACCTACTTCCTCTCCCCAGAGAACATAAACAGATGTCCATCCGAGGCCAGCACTCTCTTAGCCTTGACCTTGATCACGTCAAATGCCTTCTTGAAGATGAGATTGACCAAGCTCCCGTTGTCGATGAGGATTCGGGAGACGGTGAAGTTCCCGACCTCTGTATGGATGACCAGTGCTTCGCAGAAGGGGTCCTCATGGTCTGGCATATCCTTCCTTGAGAAGGCGATCTTCTCCTCTAGGGGTGGGGTCTGGGATGTGGACCCAATGCTCCTGCGGTACATGTTGTGGAGACTTTCCTTGCGGGAAGCCTTGATCCCCCATGGATCACTCCAATCCACCCGAGCCCCAACATCAGTCTGGTCCTCACACCTGTCCCCCTCAGCCCGAGGGAAGACTTCTTTGATCCGCACTTCCCGGCGGCCTTGTTGCTACTCTGGCTCCCTTTTTCCTCTTATCTCGAGGAACTCCGGGCACGTGGCTGTGGCGTGCCCCTACTCTTAATGGAATTCACAGTAGGGCAACTCCACCCTATCCTCCCTTATCCTACTCAACACTGCTGTCCTCTTCTACCCCAAGGATATAACCATAGCCTGGTTCTGGTCGGGGAGAGGTGGTCTCTTGCCTTGCCTCTCACTTGGAGGGCAAAATTGGCCCTGGCCTCCCTGGATGTTGTCCCCCCCCCACATGGTTACCTTTCTATGGCCCTGGGTCTTGCCACTCCAGCCTCTAACGTAGTCGATGGTTCGGCTACTGGCTCTCCCACCTAGGCGGCTTCTACTACTGCTGTTCCCTTTACATTGGTTCAACTCTTCTCTCCTCCTGACCTCTGCCACCTCTTGGTCTCTCTTCCTCCGTGGCCCACCTGGCCAGCTTCCAAGCAAACTCTGGGTTCGACGCTTCCCCGTCAAATTCCCTTTCTACCCTCTCCATTAGTTACTTGTAGGAGAGGGGCTGCACCCTCTTCAGCTCCATTCAGAAGAAACCATTCTGTAGCCCTAGGGTGAAGGTCATCATCAGGGTATGCCCTGACACTTCTTGGACCTAGGTCACCTTCATATGGAACCGGTCCACATAGCTCCCTAGGGTCTTGCTCACCCCCTGTTTGATGCTGAAAAGGAACATTGACTCCTTCTTCCTCCTCTTGGAGGTGGTGAACATCAGCATGAACCCCCACCATAGGTCATCGAAGCAGTAAATGGAATTGGCCGGCAATTGGTTGAATCACTCTCTCACCTTCTCATTGAGAGTGATTGTAAGAGTCTGCACCTGAACCCATCCGACATTAGTCGGATCGAGACCACGTCCTCAAACCACTAGACATGCTGGATCGGGTCTCCCATCCAGGCATAGTAAGACATCTTTGGCTCCCTAAAACCCTTTGGAACTAGGGCGGAAGAAAAAAACTCGCTAATGGGGCTACCTCCCCCTGCTGGGCGAGCTGGAGGGTCTCGCACCCCCATCTCGCCGAACCTACTGCCGCTCGCCGAGCCCGGGAAGAGTACTTTCCCCGGGAGCTCATAGCCTCTCCCTTCCTCTACAACCTCCTTTCCAGCTCGCGTGCTGTGAGCATCCTCTCCAAGGGACAGGACCGTGAGTACTAGCTCCAATGAAGTCGAGCACTCGGCACGTTCTCTGATTGCAAACCTGACAAGGCCGAGCATCTCCTGCCTGAAGTATTCGAACATCCCCACTATGACGAGAGGAGGGGGGTGAGTCGTACCTATCCGAGCCTTGTCCTTCTCCTCCCGTCATCTAGCATGCAGAATATTTTCTATGCTGACCACGCTCCACGCTCACCCCACCAAAATGTTGAAACCGGAAATTTAGTTTCTGTGGAGTTCACCCTTGGAGAAGGTATGATCGCGCATTTACTTCTATCCTGCAAGCAAAATGACATAGGAAAAATAACCGGGAACTGACACAAGGGCTCGGCACGGAGGACCCACCACACACCCGAAAGATCTTTGAGCACTTCCCCTCCTTAGCCAAATGTTGGGCTAAGGTACCTCAAAAAGCACTAGAAGGCTAGGAGACAAGTGAGCACGCGTTCTGAGGTACCCCTTGGGTCCTATTTATATATTTCTGAAAATGGCCTGCAAATATCCACCTCCGCTGTTCTAAACAGCTATGTGCAGCCCAACTGGGTCTGCCAACAGCGCAACTCCACTGCTCTTACTGTCTATGGGCATGCTTGTGGGGGAAAATTGTAAAAATTCCTCACTGATCACTGGGCGAGTATCCCTCGACTTCCTCTACTCGGCGAGGGCGGCGAGTGCTAAATGGAGCTGACACTCGCCACTTCCACTCGGCCTTTGGCGAGTACGGGCTCAGTGATGAGTTGTAAATATACGTTTTTTTAGTTTTTTTATTTAAGTAGTTTTAGAATGTATTAGTATTTTTCTGTTATTTATCTTTAATAAATATGCTTGTTTTTGTAAAAAAACTTATCTAACTTAGCTTAATATTGATTCCAGAAAAATTCCCAAAATTGGTAAAAAATTGACCTGACACGCCCGTGTCCCAAGACTGACACGCCCGTGTCTCCCCTCGATGATCAACCATCATCGACCCCAACTCGACACTCAATGCCTTCTTCGACCCAAGCAGGACACGCCCATGTCCTTAGACTCGACACAGCCGTGTAAGCCACTCAATGCCTTCATCCACTCGACACTCAACGCCACCCGAGAAGTACACGCTTAGTGACACACCTGTGTTCAGCACCCGTATCACACCACTCAATGCCTCCCGCTAGTCAACACTCAATGCCTTCATCTAGTCTACACTCAATGCCACCCGAGAAGGACACGCCTAGCAATACGCCCATGTGGTAGCCCGTGTGGTAGCCCGTGTCACCAACTAAACTAAACATCAAGTTGCAACATGTCCTGACACGCCCGTGTCATGCAACCCAACACGCCCGTGTCTGACATGTGTCCCATCCCGAAGCATCCAGAAGTAAGCCAGTTGGTCAAATTTTGCAAAGTCATACACGGCAACTGTAACACGCCCTTCCGATACGGCCGTGTGGTAGGCCGTGTCACCCAATTTTTTTTGTCTATAAATAAAAACTTTCTGAATGATCCAAGGGTTCACTTTTTTGAGCCAAATTTAGTGTATTTTTGTGGGCCGCCCTTGGTGATTCCATAGCCATGTAAGGAGATTTCTCCCCCCCTTCCTTTTTGTTTGCTTTTGCTTTAGCTTTAGCTTTGTAATAGACTTTTAATAGTTCTCTTCATTAATAAAATATGTTAGCTTTTCTCTTCTTAATTGTCTTTGGAATGATCTTGTGTGCCCACATTCTTCTTCTTTTTATTCTCATGTTTCCCTTTGTTTCTTTTCTCTTTATGAAAAGTGTGTGTGTGTGTGTATGTGTGTAACTAGTATTTTTCATGCTCTTAATTAGTTGTTATGTTAGATTTTATTTTAGTTTTTATTTCAAAAATGAAATGTTATTATGGTAATTTTTCTTCAAGCTTTATGTTACATTAAAAGTATATCTTCTTCATCCTTATGAACTTGTAAAAGTGATTTCAAAAGTGATTTTTATTTCTTTAACTTAGGTTTTGTGTAGGTTATAAAACTTTTGGTACCTTTTAAATTTTATTTTTTACTATTTCATCACTTTTATGAACTCTTAAGAATGAAAAAGTTATAATTTTAATTTTTAAGCACCATTGATTTTAACTTTAATTTCCAAAACTTTTTGCTCCTTTTAATTTTATTTTGCCTTTTTATTCATTTCTAGCAAATCCTAAGTATAAGAAAGTAGTTGTTTTAATTTTAGGTAACTTTAGTTTTGATTTTAATTTGTGTGTGTGAGTCTATGAGGATAGATTTTCATTATGATCTTTTAATTTCATGTTAATGTGTGTGCGTGTATGAGGATAATTTTATTGCTCTCATTCTCCCGCACAGTATTTTGAGCTGGGACTCACAATTTTATCACTTTCTCAATCTTGTAGAGTGTGTGTGTGTAGGAGATAAATTTTCATGCTTTATTTTATCGCTTTCTTTCAATTCATGTAGAGTGTGTGCGTGTGCACATTTATTTATTCCTACTCATTAAGAGTTAAATAGCGTGTTTTAATTTCCCGCCTACTCATTCGAGTAGGACTTGTCATTTACCGTCTACTCGTTTGAGTAGAACTCGTATTTGCATTTAATTCTCGCCTACTCGTTTGAGTAAGACTCACCTTATTTCCCGCCTAATCATTTGAGTAGTACTTGTCTTTACTTTATTTATGGTTTTGAAGAGTGCGCGAGTTCTCATTTTAGATAGCTTCCCAACATTTCTAAATGTTTGTTGTTTGTTGTCTTCTTTCTTATAACTGTTTAGTGCTTAATTTAGAACTCGCGCCTCATTAAAACCATAAAGCCGTCCCCATACCGATGAGTGGCTAATCATTTTTAACCCTTGGCATTGAAGAGCATTGGGACATATAAAATGATTTGAAATAATTAAAGTTCTTTATTTTCAGTTTAATATTAGGACTTATGGTTTAACCCGGGTTTACGACGCGTAGGTCCACATAATCGATGTGTGGCCTCTATTTCGGTTATTCATACGCTAGCCAGCCGAGAGGCCGTGCGTATTGACTGATCCCCCTTGGGTAAATAGAATTGCGTACATACCCTCGAGTGAGGAGAAGCATAGTTCTGCTGGATTGGGTTCCCCACCCAATAGAGGGGTTCTTAGCATAAAGCGAGCGTTAAGAGTAATCCATCGTTGAACTAACATTTGGTCGAATAGTCTTAGCGTTCAGGTGAGCGCTATTACCTAGAGATATGTGTGCTCATATTTATGGAACCTCAACGGCCAAGTGCCTTTTATTAACTTAAAAACTAAGTTCAATAATTATTAAGATTATTTTAGTCTTAATCCGATTCGGTACCAAGAGTTAACCTGTCATTGAATAATCTAGTAATTTACAGCTTTCTTTTATTTCTGTTGTTAGTGACAAACAAATATCCACCTTACTTTCAGTAAAATAATAGTCCTACTGGAGGAGTAAGAATAATCAACCCGACCCCGAGAACAATACGACCTCGGTATTCTCTAGAATATCGAGTACTACTTGCGATAGGTGCACTTGCCTCCTTTCGTTAGAAACTTCGATTTTCTAACAGTTCCCGATGGTCGACTCATCAAAGCAACCACCCAAATAAGAGTTTGCTCGCGGGCCAATCAAGATTTTGGCGTCGTTGCCGGGGACATCTCACGAGGTGTTATTTCGAATTCCGGAGTCTATTACTTTTACTCATTTTCTAAAAAACTAAAAAAATCAATAAACTTAAAAACAAAAAAAAAGAAAATCTTCCCCTTAGTTTTTATTAACTTTATTTCTTTTTTCTTTTTTTGGGTGTATGGCCCGTGGACAACTTTCGGATTCTTAAACCTTTGATTTTGATCCCGAGATCGACTGCACCCTTGCGCGCATTCGATCTCAATGCCAAGATCAAACTTTAGAACCCGAAGAATCTATCGGAGAAACCCCAGCTATTTTATTGCTGACCAAGTTCCAAATATGGTCGCGGAGTGTACAATGTCTTACTACGCCCGACCAAATTTGGACGATACTGGGTATAGTCTTATTCGCCCTACGGTGGCGAATAACAATTTTGGACTAATGTCAAGTGTAATCCAAATGATCCAAAACTCCGTACAGTTCGATGGACTGCCAGATGAGGACCCTAATGTCCACTTGTCCAACTTTTCGGAGATTGCAATGCATTCAAAATTAATGGAGTCACTGATGACGCCATTCGTCTGCGCTTATTTCCCTTCTCCCTCAAATCCAAAGCCAAGGCATGGTTGAATTCCCTCCCGCGAGGATGTATCACCATCTAGGCTGAATTGACGGAACGGTTCCTAACGAAGTACTTTCTGCCCGCAAAAACTGCAAAGTTGCGGCGGACCTTTCTTCGTTTGTGCTAAACGATTATGAGTCTATATATGAGACTTGGGAACGGTTTAAGGAATTCCTCTACTGGTGCCCGCACCATGCGCTGCCAACGTGGCTGTAGGTACAAATTTTTTATAACGACCTTAATTTCTAGACGCGTCAAATGATTAACGTGGCTGTCGGGGGGCACCAATAACAATAAGACCCCCGAGGCCGCCCATACTTTATTCAAAGAGATGGCTATGAATTCCTATCAAAGGAACGTCCCGCGGGGACACCCGAATTCGGCGGCTGGCCTTTTTGAAGTGGATGCCACTGCTCTGTTAACCATTCAAGTTTAAAGGTTAACAAAGCAGGTGGAGGAGATGACTGCTACCTCCTACATTCCGCCTTGTCTTCTCCCCCCTCTAATGTCTGCGTAGTCGATGAGTTCGTGGACTACATGGGAAATTTGGTTCGTCCCTCCTTCCCCTAAAACAACCTTTGTATTAATACCTATAATCTGGGTTGGAGGAACCACCCGAATATTTTATAAAGCAACGCGAACAATGCGCAGAGGCCTCCTCCTCCTTATTTTGCTCCCGTGTTTCCTCCTCCTCCTTCGAAGCCTTTTCTGGTGGAGGAAATTTTTAATAAATATGTCACGCCCAACGAGTCCAATATCTGGAACATCACCGGATTGCTATAAAATTTAGAACTACAGGTTGGACAGTTGGCGCGACTCATGTCAGAACGCGCGCAGGGGGCACTGCCAGGGAATACGGAGCCCAACCCACGTGAGAACCTCAACGCTATAATCCTCCATAGTGGTAAGGAGGTGGTCGATCCAAAATGGATCGATCCTCAGGTACATATCTCTCCTCCGACCCCTCTTCCCACTTCTTCGATTACGCCGCCTTTACCGATTTTAAACGACAAAATTATTTTAAACAAGGCGTTGTCGTATCCACTTAGGTTAGAAAATGAGCGCAAGGACGCGCAATACGAAATATTTATTTTTTAATAAAACAAATTCATATTAATGTTCCTTTTTGCGAGGCAATCTCGCAAATGCCCAAGCATGCGAAATTTTTAAAAGAACTACTTTCTAATAAAAGTAAACTCGAGGATATTTCGCATATATCTCTCATTGTTGTCTGCTCGGCGGCTCTTACAAATAAGTTGCCCACAAAACAAAATTACCCGGGACAATTTTCCATCCCGTGCCTTTTTGGAAATATATTAGTAAAATACGCCTTAACTGATTTAGGGGCTAGCATTAATCTGATGCCGTTCTCGCTCTTTCTCTGATTAGGTTTGTGTACTCCTAGTCCTACGAATATGCGGATCCAATTAGTGGATCACTCGGTCAAGTTCCCTATCGGGGTAGTGGAGTATGTCCTTGTCCGAGTAGATAAGTTTACCTTTCCGGTAGACTTCATCATCTTAGACATTGAAGAGGACGTCGAGGAACCAATAATACTCGGTCGCCCTTTTATCGCCACCTCCCACGCACTAATAGATGTTAGTAATGGTCGTCTTCTCCTCCGGGCAGGAGATGATCAATTTACTTTCTCTATTAATCCCTCGATGGAAAATTCGTCATCGAGCGACAATTTCTGTTACACTTTAGATCCCTTTTTTGGAGATTGTTCTTCTCCCGTTTTCGAGTCCGTATTTTTAAAGGACGATATTTATCCGCTCGAGAATTTTTATTATGATGAGGATACCTCTATAGACTTACCTTTTGAATCAATTGGTAAGAAAGACATAGGAATTAAAACCTCCCTAGAAGAACCGCCCTCCCTAGATCTTAAACCCTTGCCCGAATCGCTCAAATACGCATTTTTGGGAAAAGACGATACGCTTCCCGTTATTATTTCTTCGGACTTGAGTGATTCGGAGACTTCTGATTTATTGGAAGTTTTTCTTAAACATCGCAACACAATTGCATGACAAATCTCTGACTTAAAGTGGATTAACCCCTCATTCTGTACCCATAAGATATTTCTTAATGATAATTGCCGCAAAACAATTCAGCTGCAGTGACGTCTTAACCCAGACTTGAAAGACGTCGTTAAGGCCGAGATCATTAAGTTGTTAAATGCGGGGATTATCTTCCTTATTTAGGACAGTGCATGGGTTAGTCACGTGCTTGTTGTGCCCAAGAAGGGTGGTCTAACCATAGTTGCGAATGAGCACAACTAGCTAATCCAAACTCGTACTGTTACGGGTTGGCGTGTATGCATCGATTATCGCAAACTTAATGATGCCACCCGCAAGGATCATTTCCCACTACCGTTTCTGGACTAGATTTTAGAGCGTTTATCTGGTCACCCATATTATTGTTTTCTTGACGGTTTATCAAGGTTTTTAAAAATCCCTATTTCCCCTGATGACCACTACCGCTTAGAATTTTTTCGCATACCGAAAAATATCAGAAATTGGTCAAAAATTGACCTGACATGCCCGTGTCCCATGACTGACACGCCCGTATTGGCCCTCGACGATCAACCATCGTTTACCCCAACTCTACACTCAATGCCTTCTTCGACCCGAGCAGGATACGCCTGTTTCCTTAGGCCCGACAAAGCCATGTCAGCGACTCAACGCCTTCATCCAGTCGACACTCAATTCCACCCGAGAAGGACACGCTTAGTGACACGCCCGTGTTCAGCACCCGTGCCACGCCACTCAACAACTCCCGCAAGACAACACTCAATGCCTTCATTCAGTCGACACTCAACGCCACTCGAGAAGGACACTCCTAGCAATGTGCTCGTGTGGTAGCCCGTGTCACCAACTCAACTCAACATCAAGTTGCAACGTATCCTGACACGCCCGTGTCACGCATCCCGACACGCCCGTGTCGGACACATGTCCGGTACCGAAGCTTCTAGAAGCAAGCCAGCTGGTCGGATTTTGCAAAGTCAAACACGGCAACTGTGACACGCCCTACCGACACGGTCGTGTGGTAGGCTGTGTCACACAACTTTTTTGTTTATAAATAAAAACTTTCTGAATGATCCAAGGGTTCACTTTTTTGAGCCAAATTTAGTTTCTTTTTGTGGGTTGCCCTTGGGGATTCCATAGCCATGTAAGGAAATTTCTCCCCCCTTCTTTTTATGTTTGCTTTTCCTTTAGCTTTAGCTTTGTAATAGCATTGTAATAGTTCTCTTCATTAATAAAATATGTTAGATTTTCTCTTCTTAATTGTATTTGGAATGAACTTGTGTGCCCACTTTCTTTTTCTTTTTATTCTAATGTTTCTCTTTGTTTCTTTTCTCTTTATGAAAAGTGTGTGTGTGTGTATGAGTGTAACTAGTTTTTTTCATGCTCTTAATTAGTTGTTATGTTAGATTTTATTTTATTTTTTATTTCAAAAATGAAATGTTATTATGGTAATTTTTCTTCAAGCTTTATGTTACATTAAAAGTATATCTTCTTTATCCTTATGAACTTGTAAAAGTGATTTCAAAAGTGATTTTTATTTTCTTTAACTTAGGTTTTGTGTAGGTTGTAAAACTTTTGGTATCTTTTAAATTTTATTTTTACTTTTTCATCACTTTTATGAACTCTTATGAATGAAAAAGTTATAATTTTAATTTCTAAGCAACTTTGATTTTATCTTTAATTTCAAAAACTTTTTGCTCCTTTTAATTTTATTTTGTCTTTTTATTAATTTCTAGCAAATCCTAAGTATAAAAAAGTACTTTTTTTAATTTTTAGGTAACTTTAGTATTGATTTAAATTTGTGTGTGTGAGTGTATGAGGAAAGATTTTCATTATGTTCTTTTAATTTCATGTCAGTGTGTGTGAGTGTATGAGGATAATTTTATTACTTTCATTCTCCCGCCCACTCATTTGAGCCAGGACTCGCAATTTTAACGCTTTCTCAATCTTGTAGAGTGCGTGTGTGTAGGAGATAAATTTTCATGCTTTATTTTCGCTTTCTTTCAATTCATGTAGAGTGTGTGAGTGTGCGCATTTATTTCTACCTACTCGTAATGAGTTAAATGGCGTGTTTTAATTTCCCGCCTACTCATTCGAGTAGGACTTGTCATTTACCGTCTACTCGTTTGATTAGAACTCATATTTGCATTTATTTACCGCCTACTCGTTTGAGTAGGAATTGCCTTATTTCCCGCCTACTCGTTTGAGTAGGACTTGTCTTTAATTTATTTATGGTTTTGATGAGTGCGTGAGTTCTCGTTTTAGTTAGCTTCCCAAATTTTCTAAATGTTTGTTGTTTGTTGTCTTCTTTCTTATAACTGTTTAGTGCTTAATTTAGAACTCGCGCCTCATTAAAACCATAAAACCATCCTCATACCGATGAGTAGCTAATCGTTTTGAGCCCTTGGCATCGAAGAGAATTGGGACATATAAACAAATTTGAAATAATTAAAGTTCTTTATTATCAGTTTAATATTAGGAATTAAGGTTTACCACGGGTTAACGACGTGTAGGTCCACATAATCGATGTGTGGGCTCTATTTCCCTTATCCATACGCAAGCTAGCCGAGAGGCCGTGTGTATGGACAGATCACCCTTGGGTAAATAAAATTGCGTACATACCCTCGAGAGAGGAGAAGCATAGTTCTACCAGATTGGGTTCCCCACCCAATAGCGGGGTTCTTAGCGTATAGCTGGCGTTAAGAGGAATCCTTCGTCAGACTAACTTTCGGTCGAATAGTCTTAGCGTTCAGGTGAGCGATATTACCTAGAGATAGGTGTGCTCATATTTGTGGAACCACCACGACCAAGTTCCTTTTATTAACATGAAAACTAAGTTCAATAATTATTAAGAATTATTTTAGTCTTAATCCGACTCGGTGCCAAGCGTTAACCTGTCATTGAATAATCTAGTAATTTGAAGCTTTCTTTTATTTCCATTGTTAGTGAGAAACAAATATCCACCTTACTTTCAGTAAAATAATAGTCCTCCTGGAGGAGTAAGAATAATCAACCCGACCCCGAGAACAATACGACCGTTGGAGTACTACTTACGATAGGTGCACTTGCCTCCTTTCTTTAGAAACATCGATTTTTTAACAGTCCGCGATGGTCGACTCATCGAACAAACCACCCAAATAAGAGTCTGCTCGCGGGCCAAGCAAGTTTTTGGCGCCGTTGCCGGGGAAAAGAAAATAGGAAAAGCACGAAAACACACCCATACTTAGTTCGAACATTGTCCCCAATGCTGTAAGATAAGTATGTGGAAAGAGTTAAAAAATAAATGTTATATATACAAAAAAGAATGAGGGAGGGTAGAAATGTCCCTGATGCGTGTTTGGGGAAGCCCATTTAGAAACCCTGCATTATTATAAAAAATAGCAAACATGATAAATAAAGAGTGAAAATGATAGACAAGGGGTGCCTCCAAGGTGCGCTTTGTTTATAGTCATGTAGCTTGACTATATTGGCGGGTTTATAAGTTGAGGAGGGTTATTGTTTCGTTATGCTCGATCACTGGGTCGCCCGCTATGTAAGTCTTTAACCAATGACCGTTTTCTTTAAACGAACCTCTTTCTGGGTGGGAGACGTGTACGGCCCCATATGGAAAATCTTCTTCAACTTTGAAGGGATCGGACCAATGAGATCTAAGTTTACCCAAAAAAAGTCTAAGACGTGAATTGAAAAGAAGGACAAGATCGACCGGATAAAAAAATTTTGGGGACTTAATTTTTCGATTGTGATATAACTTAGAACGCTGCTTATAGAACTTATTGCTCTTGTAAGCATTCACACGCCATTCATCGAGCTTGTTAAGTTGCAGTTATCTATTTTGAGCGGCTAAGTTAGCGTCAAGGTTTAAGAGTTTTAAAGCCCATAGTGTGTGATGTTCTAGTTCTACGGGTAAATGGCACGCTTTGCCATAGACTAGTCAAAACGGAGTACAACCGTTTGCGGTTTTGTATGTCGTACGATACGCCCATAATGCGTCGTCTAGTTTAACAGACTAATCCTTCCTATTTAGTGAAACAGTTTTCTCTAATATACGCTTAATGTCTCGATTTACTACCTCAACTTGGACACTTGTTTGCGAGTGGTAGGGGGTGGCAAGTTTGTGCGTGACTCCGTATTTAGCTAACGTCTTAGCCATAAGAGCGTTACAAAAATACGTTCCCCTATCTATAACAATTGCGTGAGGCATGCCAAAGCGAGAAAATAGTTTTTTAAGAAATGTAATGACGACGAACACATCATTGGTGGGGAGAGCTTGTGCTTCCACCCACCTCGATACGTAGTCGACCGCCACTAAAATATACATATTTTTGAAAGATGGAGGTAGTGGGCCAACAAAATTTATGCCCCATAAATCGAAGACTTCACATTCTAAAAACATATTTTGGGGAATCTCGTCTCGACGAGAGATGTTACCCGACCGCTGACAGATATCGCATGCGCGCACAAAATTATGAGCATCTTTAAAGAGAGTGGGCCAAAAGAAGCCCGCCTCTAGCGCCTTTCGAGCGGTCCGTTTGCTTGATAATGCACACCGGCTGGACCCTCGTGGTAGTGCCTAAGTATTTACAAGCACACCACACCCGCAACGCATCTTCGGACCGCTTGGTCCGTGCAGATACGAAAAAGTAATGCGTCCTCCCAAAAGAAATTTTTCAAGTCAGAAAAAAATTTCTTCTCTTGATGACTTGAAAATTCTTTTGGAAGTACCAGCGCGACTAAATAGTTTGCAAAATCTGCGAACCAAGGCAAAGATGACGAAGACAAATGAATGTCTAGGAGGCATTCCTCGGGGAATCTGTCATTTATTTAAAATTCGACGAGCCCTTCTGCACCCGAATTTTCTAAGCGGGAGTGGTGGTTTGCCGCTAGATTTTCTGCGCCCTTCTTATCCCGAATTTCCAAATCAAACTCTTGTAGGAGGAGAATCCATCATAGAAGGCGGAGCTTCAGATCATTTTTAGCTAATAAATATTTACGGGCGGAGTAATCGGCATAAACGATAACTTTAGATAACGTTAAATATGAGAAAAACTTATCGAAAGCGAAAATGACGACTAAGAGTTCCTTTTCCGTCGTCGTGTAATTCACTTGGGGGGAAGTGAGCGTCTTGCTAGCGTAATAAATTTGATGAAAATGTTTTTCTACGCGTTGGCCAAGAACGACGGCAATATCACTAGCATCGCACATGATTTCGAACGGTAGGGACCAATTAGGGGCCACTAAAATCAGTGATGTGATAAGTCTTTGTTTTATTAGATTAAAGTCAGACTCGCATTCGTTACTAAAGATGAAGAGTGATTCCTTTTCCAAGAGGTGAGTTAGCGGCTTTGTTATTTTTGAGAAGTCTTGAATAAAACGTCGGTAAAGGCCTGCATTCCCTAAGAAACTCCTAATACATTTTTCGTTTGTTGGTGGCGGGAGTTTTTCTATGATTTCTACCTTGACTTGATCTACCTCCATCCCCTTAAACGAAATCTAATGGCCGATGAACAAACCTCCTCGAACTATAAAGTTACATTTTTCGCAATTTAGAACAAGGCTTGTGTCCTCGCACCGTTGGAGGACACGATCTAAATTTTTAAGGCAATCGGGAAAAGAGTGTCCTAAAATAGAAAAGTCATCCATAAAGACTTCCATAATGTCTTCTACTAACTCACCAAAGATCGGTAGCATACATCTTTGGAATGTAGCCGACGCATTACAAAGTCCAAATGGCATTCTTCGGTATGCGAAGGTGCCAAACAGGCAAGTAAAGGTTGTCTTCTCTTGGTAAATATGCTTCTTTTTGTAAAAACATATCACATCACCGATTTTAGTGGCCCCTAATTGTCCCTACCATTCGAAATCTTGTGCGACGCTAGTGATATTGCCTTAGGTACCGTTCTTGGCCAATACGTAGAAAAATATTTTCATCCAATTTATTACGCTAGCAAGACGCTCAGTTCCGCACAAGTCAATTACACGACGACGGAAAAGGAACTCTTAGCCGTCATTTTCGCTTTCGATAAGTTTCGCTCGTATTTAACATTATCTAAAGTTATCGTTTATACCGATCACTCCACCCTTAAATATTTATTTGCTAAAAATTATGCGAAGCCCCGCCTTCTTCGATGGATTCTCCTCCTACAAGAGTTTGATTTGAAAATCCGGGATAAGAAGGGCGCGAAAAATCTAGCGACAGACCACATCTCCTGCTTATAAAATCTGGGTGCAAAAGCGCTCGTCGAATCTGAAATAAATGACAGATTCCCCGAGGAATGCCTCCTAGCCATTCATTTGTTTCGTTATCTTCGCCTTGTTACGCAGATTTTGCGAACTATTTAGTTGCGCGGGTACTTCCAAAAGAATTTTCAAGTCATCAAAAGAAGAAATTATTTTCTGACTTGAAAAATTTCTTTTGGGAGGACACATTTCTTTTTCGTATCTGCGGGGACAAAGCGGTCTAAAGATGCGTTGCGGGTGAGGAGTGCTTGAAAATACTTAGGCACTGCCAAAAGGGTCTAGCTGGTGGGCATTATCATGCCAACCGGACCGCTCGGAAGGCGCTAGAGGCAGGCTTCTTTTGGCCCACTCTCATCAAAGACGCTCACAATTTTATACGCGCATGCGATAGCTATCAGCGGTCGGGTAACATCTCTCATCGAGACGAGATGCGCCAAAAAATGTTTTTAGAATGCGAAGTCTTTGATTTATGGGGCATAGATTTTGTTGGCCCCCTACCTCTGTCTTTAAAAAATATCATATTTTAGTGGTGGTCGACTACGTATCAAGGTGGGTGGAAGCGCAATCTCTCCCCATTAATGATGCGCGTGTCGTCGTTACATTTCTTAAAAAACTATTTTCTCGCTTTGGCACGCCTCGCGCAATTGTTAGTGATAGGAGAACACATTTCTGTAACGCTCTTATGGCTAATACGTTAGCTAAATATGGAGTCGCGCACAAACTTGCCACCCCTATCACCCGCAAACAAGTGGCCAAGTAGAGGAAGTAAATCGAGAGATTAAGCGTATATTAGAGAAAACCATTTCATTAAATAGGAAGGATTGGTCCGTTAAACTAGACGATGCGTTATGGGCGTATCGTACGGCATAAAAAACCGCAACCGGTTGTACTCCGTTTCAATTAGTCTATTGCAAAGCGTTCCATTTACCCGTAGAACTAGAACATCGCGCACTTTTGGCTTTAAAACTCTTAAACTTTGTCGCTAACTTAGCTGCTCAAAATAGAAAACTGCAACTAAATGAGCTCGATGAATGGCGTGCGAACGCTTACGAGAGTAATAAGTTCTATAAGGACCATTCTAAGTTATATCACGATCGAAAAATTAATTCCCCAAAATTTTTTTCTCATGGCGATCTTGTCCTTCTTTACAATTCACATCTTAGACTTTTTCCGGGTAAACTTAGATCTCGTTGGTCCGGTCCCTTCAAAGTTGAAGAAGTTTTTCCATATGGGGTCGTACTTGTCTCCCACCTGGAAAGAGGTTTGTTTAAAGTAAATGGTATTAGGTTAAAGAATTACATATCGGGCGACCCAGTGATCGAGCATAACGAAAACATAACCCTGCTCAACTTATAAACCCGCCAATATAGTCAAGCTACAGGACTATAAACAAAGCGCCCCTTGGAGGCACCCCTCGTCTATCTTTTTCGCTCATTATTTATCATGTTTGCTATTTTTTCTAATAATGCAGGGTTTCTAAATGTTCTTCCCCGAACACGCATCAGGGACGTTTTTACCCTCATTTTTTCTTTTTTGTACATATAGCATTTATTTTTTTACTCATTCTGCATACTTATCTTACAACATTTGGGACAATGTTTGAACTAAGTATGGGGGTGTTTTCGTGCTTTTCCTGTTTTATTTTATGCACTTCTCTTATTTGAACTTCTATTTTTTCAAAAAAAAATTATAAAACAAAAATCCGAAAAATATTTTGGTTTACTTTGTAAATATTTTTTATAGATAAATTTTTGTAAGTATTTTTTTTTGTAAATATTCTTTTCTCTTTCCCCTCTCCCCTTTTCTCTCTCATCCTTGTAAATAACTTCTCTTTTTCTCCATATTTTTGTAAATAGAATGAAAATTTTCGGAAAAAATTTGCAAAACCTAAAAATCAAAAATTATTTTATTTTCGCATTTTCCTTTCTTTAGTAATATATTAAAGAAATAAATACAAAAGTACAAAAAAAAAGATAATAACTTTAAAAAATTTAAAAATATTTTATAAAACAAATAAATTAAATATACCATTCTTAATTTTCTTTCTATCCAAAAATTTTGTTTTGAGTTTATTTATTTGCGAAATTTATTAATTCTTTGTTCACTATTAGTTTGTTTATTATAGATTGAAAAATTTAAATAACCGGGGTTAAGTTTTAAAGAATTTATTATGCTTTGTTAAAAATAGCGAACTTGTTTTAGGCACTGCTTCTAATTTTTATAGATAAGAGCACGTGTATCATATTAGAAAATAACTACTATAGAATTCAATTATGCTTACTTTTAGCTTTCTGAAAAATTAGAACGTACAATTTATAAAGGTTGCTCTCAAAATTTTTTTAATTAAAAAACTAGTTTTCTTTTCTTTCCCTTATTTATCATGTCCAACTTGGCATGATGAAAATTTATCCCTTAAAAGATCCTATGTCAATGGGAATAAGATTTCGTTCCGTAAACATAGGCACCCAATAATTTAAAAAGATTATATGTTATGGAATAAGAGGATAAAATTCATTACTCCTGCACATATACATTGGGTTAATTTAATTATTATGATGTTGAAAAAAAATCATATTAGGAAAATAAGATTTCATTTTCCTAAAAATCCCAAAAGAAAAAAAATGGAGGTTCGAGAAAAAAATTCCCTCCCCTCAAAATCCAAGCCTCTACGTAAACCAACATCAACCCCCCTTTAGCTAATTTCATGACTCTAGAACTAATTCAAAACTTTTTTTGAGAGCATAATTCGTAAATTGCATTATTTCCGATAAAACTCCTATAAGCTAAAGTTCATATAATTACAAACTATTCTTGTTAACCTAACCATTACAACTATTTCTTTCTATTTTATTACATCAAGAAGTCTTTTGGCAAAAACTTTTTGCCCTATTTAAATCATCTACAAAATTTTAGGACTTAACTCTTATACCCCGTATATTTATTTAGATCTCTATTATAATTAATTTAAAACGGTAGCTAAACTTAGAGTTTTTTTATTCCTTATAAATTCACATCAAACTTTTTCTCTGGATTAGTAAAAGCTTAAGTATGGGGGTATTTGATGAGTTGTAAATATACATTTTTTAAAGTATTTTATTTTAGTAGTTTTAGAATGTTTTAGTGTTTTTCTGTTATTTTTTATTAATAAATATGCTTCTTTTTGTAAAAAAAACTTGTCTAACTTAGCTTAATTTTGATTCCAGAAAAATCTCAGAAATTGGTCAAAATTTGACCTGACACGCGCGTGTCCCTTGACTGACACGCCCGTGTCGCCCCTCGACTATAAACCATTGTCGACCCCAACTCGACACTCAATGCCTTCTTCGACCTGAGCAGGACACGCCCGCATCCTTAGAGCCGACACAGCCGTGTCAACTACTCAACTCCTTCATCTAGTCGACACTCAACGCCACCCGAGAAGGACACGCTTAGTGACACGCCCGTGTTTAGCACCCGTGTCATGCCACTCAATGCCCCCCGCAAGTCAACACTCAATTCCTTTATCCAGTCGACACTCTACTCCACCCAAGAAGGACATGCCTATAAACACGCCCGTGTGGTAGCCCGTATCACAAACTCAACTCAACATCAAGTTATAGTGTGTCCTGACACGCCCATGTCACGCAACCCAACACGCACGTGTCAGACACGTGTCCCATCCCGAAGCTTACCTAAGCAAGCCAGCTGGTCGAATTTTTCAAAGTCAAACACGGCAACTGTGAAACGACCTACCGACACGGCCGTGTGGTAGGCCGTGTCACCCAACTTTTTTTATCAATAAATAAATACTTTCTGAATGATCCAAGGGTTTACTTTTTTGAGACAAATTTAGTGTCTTTTTGTGGGCTGCCCTTGGTGATTCCATAGCCATGTAAGGAGATTTCTCCCCCCCCTTCCTTTTATGTTTTCTTTTTCTTTAGCTTTAGCTTTGTAATAGCCTTGTAATAGTTCTCTTCATTAATAAAATATGTTATCTTTTCTCTTCTTAATTGTCTTTGGATTGAACTTTTGTGCACACTTTCTTATTCTTTTTATTCTCATGTTTCTCTTTATTTCTTTTCTCTTTATGAAAAGTGTGTGCGTGTGTATGAGTGTAACTAGTTTTTTTCATGCTCTTAATTAGTTGTTATGTTAGATTTATTTTAGTTTTTATTTAAAAACTGAAATGTTATTATTGTAATTTTTCTTCAAGCTTTATGTTACATTAAAAGTATATCTTCTTCATCCTTATGAACTTGTAAAAGTGATTTCAAAAGTGATTTTTATTTTCTTTAACTTAGGTTTTGTGTAGGTTGTAAAACTTCTGGAATCTTTTAAATTTTATTTTTACTTTTTCATCACTTTTATGAACTCTTAAAATTGAAAAAGTTATAATTTTTTGTTTTTAAGCACCTTTGATTTTAACTTTTATTTCCAAAACTTTTTGCTCCTTTTAATTTTATTTTGTCTTTTTATTCATTTCTAGCAATTCCTAAGAATAAAAAAGTAGTTGGTTTAATTTTTAGGTAACTTTAGTTTTGATTTTAATTTGTGTGTGTGATTGTATAAGGATAGATTTTCATTATGATCTTTTAATTTCCTGTTAGTATGTGTGAGTGTATGAGGATAATTTTATTGCTTTCATTCTCCCGCCCACTCATTTGAGCCGGGACTCGCAATTTTATCGCTTTGATAAATTTTCATGCTTTATTTTATCGCTTTCTTTCAATTCATGTAGAGTGTGTGCGTGTGCGCATTTATTTCTGCCTACTCATTAAGAGTTAAATGGAGTGTTTTAATTTCCCACCTACTCATTCGAGTAGGACTTGTTATTTACCGTCTACTCGTTTGAGTAGAACTCGTATTTGCATTTATTTCCCACCTACTCGTTTGTGTAGGACTCGCATTATTTCCCGCCTACTCGTTTGAGTTGGACTTGTCTTTACTTTATTTATTGTTTTGAGGAGTGCGTGAGTTCTTGTTTTTGTTAGCTTTCCAATTTTTCTAAATATTTGTTGTTTGTTGTCTTCTTTCTTATAAATGTTTAGTGCTTAATTTAGAACTCGCGCCTCATTAAAACCATAAATCCGTCCCCATACCGATGAGTGGCTAATCATTTTTAGCCCTTGGCATCGAAGAGCATTGGGACATATAAAATGATTTTAAATAATTAAAGTTCTTTATTTTCAGTTTAATATTAGGACTTAAGGTTTACCCCGAGTTAATGACGTGTAGGTCCACATAATCGATGTGTGGGCTCTATTCATGTTATCCATACGCTAGCTAGCCGAGTGGCCGTATGTATGGACTGATCCCCCTTTGGTAAATAGAATTGCATACATACCCTCGAGAGAGGAGAAGCGTAGTTCTACCGGATTGGGTTCCCCACCCAATAACGGGGTTCTTAGCGTAAAGTGGGCATTAAGAGGAATCCTTCGTCCGACTAACGTTCGGTCGAATAGTCTTAGCATCCAGGTGAGAGATATTACCTAGATATAGGTGTGCTCATATTTGTGGAACCTCCACGTCCATGTGTCTTTTATTAACTTGAAAACTTAGTTCAATAATTATTAAGAATTATTTAAGTCTTAATTAGATTCGGTGCCAAGCATTAACCCGTCATCGAATAATCTAGTAATTTACAGCTTTCTTTTATTTCCATTGTTAGTGACAAATAAATATCCACCTTACTTTCAGTAAAATAATAGTCCTCCTGGAGGAGTAAGAATAATCAACCCGACACCGAGAACAATACGACCTCGGTATTCTCCCGAATATCGAGTACTACTTGCGATAGGTGCACTTGCCTCCTTTCGTTAGAAACCTCGATTTTATAACAGTCCGCGACAGTCGACTCATCGAACCAACCACCCAAATGAGAGACTGCTCGCGGGCCAATCACCCGGACTGCCCTTATCGCTTGTTACTCTCCTGGGGCGGCGAGTACCTGGTGCCCATATTTGGCCTTGGACGAGTACGGGCCCAGCCTTCCATACTCGTATGCCTCGAGCTCGACGATTGGACAGTGCTTTACAAAAGTCCTTGAGCTCGACGAAAGGCATAGAGCTCGAAGAAAGTCCTAGAGTTCGACGAAAGGCCAGAGCTCGATGAACAGGGCTATGCGAACGGGTTTGGCGAGCATAAGCTCTCCTCTCAAAAACATCTCACCTCGTTTGACCGACCTAAAGACCGCCGAACTCTTCCTCCTTCCGATCTAGCCCAGAGACTGAGACTGCCCAGTTTGGACGGTCGGGCTCCTTCCAACCTACTTGTCGGATACGGGGTTGTATAACAGGAAGTTCCACTAACTGTAAAATCGGAATGATAACCCAAATACACAATTTTATAGCTTAATGGTCTTACAAATGTTTTCTGAATTATAAGTGTATTACAGACATTGACACGTTGCTCGGCCATACATGAAAACAATAGAAGATATTCTTCACTTGACATTCGTGTGTCGGCATTGTAAATAGGGCTTCCGCCTGGTACTTCCCATTTGGCTCAGCTTCACCTCGACAAAAGCATTCCACCCCCAACGACGTCAATCAAAGTAACGGCCAGCATTAGCTGACCAATTTATAACCACCCCGCCCCTCAACCGAGGCGGCAGTGCTCCTTCCCTGCAATAATTAGCATAATCATAATATACGTTGAAGTCAAACATAAACACTAACCAACACAGATGATGGCACTACCATACAACCGTCCCGTGCACTCTAGGCACATTATTAGTGTACCTGATTGCCCAGGATCCCTCCTTTGCCATCACAGCAATCACTAGTATCAAAGATCCCACATAGGGATCTCCACGATTCCCGTCACCATCCTCAGTCCCAGACTGGATGGTCTGACCTGAGCATTACTAGCATAGCCTATAGCCCCAACTCTCCACTATTCCAATGATAACTGCCACGCACTTTAAGTCTGTTTATTGGAACGACATAGTGTAGGTATAGTTCAGCACTTTCCTGTTGCTCAGATTGTCGTGCCAATTAATGACATCGAAATGGGTCAGCTTCCCCTTTCCTAGAATTTCAATCACACATAACAACATTATGTTCCAATGCAGGCACTCACAACCACAAAAACTGGGCCCTTCAGGGTCGCAGCTCAACACAATGGCCCCTCAATTCTCCAAGAGACAGGACTCAAAATCAATGCTCAAAGGGAGCTACTGAGAGCGGTAGTGCTACCGCCACATGGTAGGGGAAAGACTATCGTTTCTTCACCAAATAGTTGTTTTCCTGGAGACCTACTCTAGTACTCTCACTGAAGAAACCTGCATACCCCGTAACTCCGTAAATTTTACGTTAACCACAGAGTCTTCTCTAGCATCAAAACAATCATCACCTATCCAGAATAACCTGTCCGGATGGTCTTCTAATAGCATGTATATTCCTTACTTTGATTTCGGATTCTAAATGCACAGCTACCAGGGATACACAGATCAACCAGTCGGTAGGCTCGCCTTTATGCGCCCGTGAATCATCGACCCCTATATGCCAAAATAGAGGACTTCACATGTCCAAGAAGTAAAAATTTTACCCTTGACGTTAGTTTTGGCATCATGGACAAGCATCTACCCAGATGAGAATGATCGCAACGGACTAGCGGAAGCAGATCTGGACTCGGCTCGTGAATCAGAGCTCTGAAGCTCCAACAAAGCCAGATCTCCTTCCTCCTCCTGTTCCTTCTCTCTCTCTCTCCCTCTCTTTACCACGTAGAAGGGAAGGTCAAGAGAAATGAAATTGAAAACCTACTTTCCTAGCCTTAAACCGAGCTACTGTCGCTCAACACCAAAAATGTTAGCTTGTTCTGCAAGCCCATCACCCAAAATCTCCAATCATATGCCAACAAATGGTCACACCGTAACTGCCCGGCTACCGCCAAACAGTAACTCACTACCATCGTGCGGTAGGTGATGCTTCCCATCTACACTACCGCTACGCTGTATTGCTACAATCGAGCGGTATCCCTCCGAGGGCTTTATAAAATAAATCGACCTTATTATAGCTTGCGCAATCCTTATCGCCGGGCGGTATCTTTCAGAGAACTCTCTCGATTAATTCGCCTATGCTCCCGTAGTGTGATATCTCACTATTGCCACGCGATGCCATTCAATGCATCCGTTCATCAACTGTATCGAGTAGTACCACCGCGTGGTATAAACCTACTGCAGGGCTGTATCTTGCAGAGAGCTCCAGCAATAATTCTATAACTCTACCACCGATGCTAACTCTACTGTCGGGCTATAGCTCACATAACCAATCTCCCAACTATAGGAAACTTGGGGAGATATATGATGTAGTGGTCCAGAGCCGCCCCGCTCTGGTTCTGCACCAGAGGACCACGTCCGGTCCAACCACCGGGCTACAGCCCAAGCACCCTACCCATGACCGTACATATTCTCAGCGCGGCGGGAAGTTGAGTCGGAGTCTCGAACCCAACCCTCTTGATAAATCCTTTTCCTAATGGGGACTATCACCAACTAAGCTGCACTTTTTTATGTAGTGGTCAAGATCTGCCCCGCTTTGGTTCTGCACCAGAAGAACACGCCAGGTCCCACCACCAAGCTGTAGCCCAAGCACCCCACCCAGGAACACACCTATTCTCAGTGCGGCGAGAGGTTGAGGCGGAGTCTTGAACCCATCTTGAGCTGCATATTGCCGCACTTAGAATATGTGTGGTCATGGGTGGGGTGCTTGGGCTGCAGCCCGGTGGTGGTACTAGACCCATTCCTCTGGTGCAGAACAAGAGCAGGGTAGCTCTGGACTACTGCATCATTATAAATCTCCCACAATTAAAGAAATTTCATCCCAAAATTACATGTTGTTGGAAAACACAGAAGTATTAATATTACAAATGTATACCTCAAAGAAACAGCCCGAGAGACTCAGCTCTCGTGGTTTACCTACACTCCCATGATAGTTCCTCATAGACACAGTTGTCCTAATGGACCTTGACCATTCTGATTGTCATATTTCGTAGCAGTTTGACCTCACTGTCTTCGATTCGAATGGGCTTGACCTTCGTTGTCAACCCACTATCGAATATAACTTTAAATGTAGTAACCACTTGCATAGGCTCTTGCACTGCCCTTTACAGTACCGATATGTATAATATATCGTGCGGACCACTTAGTTCAATCGAAAAATTTAATTGATAGACAGCTTCACCAATGCGCTCCAATATCTCAAACGGCCTAAGGTACATCAAACATAGCTTTTTCAAGCGTCGAATCCTCGATACGCCTTTACACGGTTTGATCATTAGATATGTTGAAGCCAAAATTGACCTCAACGAATGTTCGCAAACCAAAGTGCAGCCGATGCCTACTTCTCTCAAATCTCGACCCCTGACTAGCTTTTAAGGTCCTAAGACTGACCCAAAGCCTCAGCTGGGAGGTCCCACCTCACACCCGGAAGATCTCTGAGAGCTTCCCCTCCAAAACTAATAGCTGGACTGGGAGCTCTTCAGAAAGCACTGGAGTTAGAGAATAATGAAAAAGCTTGGCTTCCAAAGTGCCCCTATGGGTCTTTTTATAGTCTTCCCTTATTCTGAAAATACTAAAATACCCCTGATGAGTCTGCCAATAGCCAAATCCCGCTGTCCTCCCAGGGGTATACATGTAATTTAACCCGAGGATAATGAAATAATAATAATAAAATGACCCTTTTTTCTGGGTGCCGGGCCCCACCACATGAACCTACTCTGGCGAGAACCCTGGGCGAGAAGGCTCTCGCTGAGCCTTAGCTGAGCTCACCTTGGCAAGGACTCCCGCCGAGAGGGTTCTCGCCATTATTGGTTTTTACGTCATTACCGCTGGACGTGAAGACTTGAGTCCTGGCGCGAACGATCTCGCCTACCAATGGGCGGGAGCACCTTAAGGGCGAGAACTCTGTCGGTCTGCCCTGGGGGCTGACCCGGGCCTGACCCAAACCTGACTACTGAGGTCATAGTCCTCCCGGGCCTCCCCAGCGAATATGGGGTTGTACACAATCCCCGCTCTTTTCGAGCTAGCCCTGCGCTCGACAAGACAAGTCCAACCCCAAAATATTCGCTGGACACGTGCCCGTCAGCCAAGAGAATCTTTTGGCGGGCCCTACTGTGGCTCTAAATACACGCCGACGGATGACCATAAGTCTTGCCTCTGAACTGTTGTTTCTTCACTGAGCTCTCGCCCGGGATTCTATGCGCGATACCAAGATGTCTGCTAAGCGGGTCGGCAAGCCACTTCCGCAGGACCTTCAAGATTGGTTACTCGCGGCTCAGGCGCGAGCCTTAGCGAATAGTGCTGCGGTGGCGCCCTGGATATCGAGAAAATATTCAGACACCGGCCCCTCTGAGCCGAAGAAGAGAAAGGGGAAGAGGAAAGCGAAGGTGGTCCGGCGAGACCTTGCTCGCGAGAATAGGGATTCACCTTCTCCTACTCCCATTCTTGCGGGGGACCCCTCCCCTCCCAAGGTATGCCTTCGACCATACTTACCGAGCTGATTATGCTATAGGCCCGATAGTTAACGTGACCTTCTGCAGGAATCCGCTCCAAACGACGTCGTCGGGTCTTCCCCGATCCCCCCGGATTCGTCAGCCCTCCCTCCTGAGGATCGAATGAGGGTCTCGGAGACCATTCCTCCAGCCGAGACCCGGGTGATAGGTATCTTTTCCGCCACTTCTCAATATTTCAACCGTGCTTTTCCTTGTCTGAGCTATCTTCTCGCAGAGCCAGCTTCCGCCGTCCCGGGTCTTGTCCTCCGGGGGGATGAAGCGAGGACCGGCGAGATGCTTCCTTCCACGGCAGATCCCGCCCTGCAGGCGAGAGGGGTGGCCTTTGACCCTTCCGTTGCTAAGGAGGCTGATCCTCCCTTGAGAGATGACAACTCTCTCCCTGTTTCTGGCCAGGCTGGGACTATTGAGCGCGAGCCCTTCCGCCCAGGGCGTGGAAAGCCTCTCCACGTCCTTTATGGAACAGACGGAGGGGTCGGGCCTTCTCACCCAACGCCAGTCAATGGCTCTCGCCAGACTGCAGGTATGTGAGACATTCTTGTCGGCTGGTCGTTATGTCTTAAAAAACCTTGGGCGCACTTTTTCGCAGGGGATCCCAGCTCTCGGTCGGAAGCCAACGAGGAGAGAGAGGAAGAAGAAGAAGAAGAAGACGAAGAAGAAGATTCCCTTCCTCCTTCGTCCGGCGAGATAGAAGAAACCATGAACGGCGCCGGGAACGCGATGGAGCGAAGGAGGAAGATCTCGGCCATTCTGGCCAAGCTCATCCGGCGAGACCGCGCCCATGCTGCCGCGGCGAGAGCGTTCCGCGAATCCGTGGACCAAAGGCTGGAGGTCCTGGAGCGTGATTTCTTCTTGGGCGAGATTGATCGATCGGGAGGGCCTACCGCCGAGTCTTCGCCACAGAGGTGCATCGCGCAGATCCAGGATCATGCTAGGCGGATCAACCTAGGGTGTACCACCCTGTCATCTTACTTCAATCCGTTGGTGCCTCCGAGAACCAGGCGGCGGGAGCGAGGGCGATGGCGCTCTGAACCGTATTAGTTCTTCTAGGTCTCGCCCCTTCTCCCTCGTTAGCCTTCCCTTCCGCCATGTACCTTTATGCCTTCGCAATAATTGTTATTAATTTTATTCAGCTCTCGGCGGCGAGAGCAAATTATTATCCGTTCTTCTTTCATTGTGCTGTGAATTTTAAGAATGTGTTGAAATTAGGATGCTCACACCAAAACTAAGTGGCTTGTGCCAAAACTAGAGATGATCGTCAACTGCCGTCATCCCCCGGGGGAAAAACCGAGGCGTCGCCGGCCCAGATCGTAACAGCTGTACCCCGCCGTCATTTTCTCTTTTCATCGGACGGAGCCATAACGACCACGGTTCCCTATAAATAGAGAAGTCTACCCACCACATTTATTTCTCTGATCCGGAACCTCCACTCCCCTTCCTTGCTTTCGCTCAATTGCTTCCGCCTCATCCTCTCTATTGTTCTCGCTATTACCCCCAAACTCAAAATGCCGGGCGAGAACGAGGGCCGCGCCCATTGCACGGAAGCATTCCGCAAGCATCTCTTCCCCTCTTGCACGCTCACCTTGGACGAATATAACCTGATCGTCAGCCGCTTCATTCCCGCTGGCTTCTCGGCGCGGAACCTGGGTAATCACGACAAGGTGAATACCCCGGAAGCGGGAGAGCTCGTCATCCCCCTCGAACATTTCGAGGTGGGCTTCCGCCTACCCCTCTGGCCGGAGATTCATCAAGCCCTCCGCTACTATGGGGTGGTTCCCACCCAGCTGAACCCGAACTCTGTCGCGATCCTTGTGGCATTCATTTGCTACATGCGATCCAAGAGGATCGAGTTTACTCTGCCGATCTTCCGCAAGTTGTTCAACTTCCGCGCCAAAGGCGGCGTGGTCTTCTTCTCCGGGCAGCTGCTCAAGACCACCGGCCTCGCCAATAAACATCACCATTGGGGCGAGAAGTTTGTCTACGTCACCGGGGACTTCGGCAACGTCCCGCTCCGACCCGTCCAGTACGAGAATGCTGCTTACAAGCTGCCCGTTCTGGGATCGCGCGAGAGCGCACTCCTGGAGTTCTTCAGAACAAAGGAGTTTGACGTTCTCTTCCTCCGCCGAGACGTCGACTCCCTGCCTCCTGTTCACCCAGGCGAAGGTATGGTCCCGCCTTAGATTTGATCTTTCGCTTAGGATCTTCCTGTGTTGAACAGTGCCATCTTTGCAGGAGAGTGGGAGTTCCCCCTACACCAACCTTTTTCTGTGGCCCCGGGCGTCGAGGATCGGGTCGCGAGAGGCTCTCTCGCTCTCACGGAGGCCAGCACTCGCGCCTGCCGGGAAGAGCCTGTTCAGCCTTCGGCGCCTGAAGGTAAGAAGCGAAAAGGCGCCGCTCCCGCCTCGCGATCGCTGAAGAGGCCAAAGCCATCTGCTGCGGACAAGGGCAAGGACTTGGCCGTCTCGCCTGCCCGACATCCTGCTCTGGGCAAGTCTTTTGAAGGGCTGCTCCAGATGGCCAGCAAGATGGGTGCTTCTGCCAGGAGGCGTGCCGAGGCTACTGCCGAGAATCCTCCGGCCGCCGACAAGGCGGGAGGAGAGGGAGTCGTCACCGAGACCTCCGCCCGGACCCGCCCCGGGAAGTGCCGAAAGGGCACAGAAATTATGGCCTCGGCATGAAGCACGTCGACGCGGAAGGGAAGCCTCTGCTCCAATGGGATCCCGAATCCAACAGGGTTGCAGTTTCAATGCTCCTCCCTAGCTGGTCGGAGCAGGATGAGAATACCGGTGAGGCCTTCTCGCTGGGCTACGACCTCTATAGCCGAGAGGGCGCCAGTGTCTTCGACCAGACGCACACCCGGATCCTGGCTTTCGATGCTACCCGGGCCCTGCTTCGCGGGTTCGAGCTTGCGCATATGTGCGTGCGTCGAAGCATCAACATCGACAAGAACTTCGCCGATATGTACAAAGCGAGGGAAGAAGCGGTGGCCAGAGCACGCTATTCGGAGACAGAGCTCGCGGGTGTTCGACAAGAGTTGGCGAATGCTCAACAAGCACTGTCTCTACCCCCCGCGGCCGAGGTAAGCGGGATCTTCCTGGACCCTTGCTCTCGCCACTCGAAGTCTCGCTTGCGCCATATTTACTGAGTTGATATCTTCTCCACAGGATTCCGCCCAGGCCAAAGCGCTCCGCGCGGATTTGGCTGACGTACGTTGTGAGAACGTCCTGCTAAGGGACCAACTCCGGCGTGCGGAAGCGGCGAAAGACCCGCCTCTGAAGCTTGATGAGAGACAAAAGTGTCGACACTTCTCGGTGTATGACATCGACAAGCTGCTCCAGGCGAACGCCCAGGCTACCGTCAGGCTGAAGGTCGAGACGCTGCGAGACGCGAAGCTGCTTCGGGAGGACCGCGTAACCATCGACGCCCGCCAACTCCTCCCTTGGCTATTCGATCCCATACCGAAGCCTCCCGGTGCGCCTGACTCTCCTCCTTCGGATACCCAGAAGTCCTCCTCCACTGCCGGCGAGACGTCTGAAGCGAGCTCGGGCGAGGACTCCGGCGAGGACTCGGGCGAGAGTACCAGCGGGGATTACAGTGCGTCCCCTTGAAGTGCTCTTCTTTTTTCTTTTGCTACATTTTTGTAATAAGCGAGAAGCTCCAAACCTCTGTACTTATTAAATATAATGCAATGTTTTATTTTTCACTACCGGTGTTTGCTTGAATGAATAGGTCAGTCAACCAAGTGGCTTCCGCGTGAGCCTCCACCGAGACCCTTAGTCTCCTTAGGGTAACCTTCCTTAGAGATTGATTAGGCGGGAGCCTTGCGCCATCAATTAGGTCGTCCTGCACAGGTCTGCTGGAGCCCTCTTCAACGAGATCCCCCCCGGCCGAGACCTTTTGGCCGAGACCCCGATTGGCCGAGACCTCTGCTGGCTGAGACCCTAACTGGCAGAGACCTCTACTGGCCGAGACCTTTCGGGCTTTGTCTCTGATCTAGGCCAGGGTCATGATAAGATACCTTCCCACAAACTGGATCTATGCTCCACCGGCGAGCCTTCGGACCTGCCATCTAGATGGGAGCCTGCGCAGCAGGTCTACCGGGGGCTGAGCCGGGCTTGTTGTAACACTGAGTAACCATAAATCAAGAACCAAGTGCCACAAGTCAAGGACTCAACCTATCCCCCACAGGCAAGCCTTCGGACCTGCCAGCTGGATGAGAGCCTGCGCAGCGGGTCTGCTTGGGGCCGAGCCGAGCTCGGGGTGTCGATGAAGATCAATCTAAACCTCTACCCCACAGGAGAGCCTTCGGACCTGCCAGCTAAATGAGAGCCTGCGCAGCGGGTCTACCTGTGGCCCAGCCGAGCTCGGGGTGTTGATGAAGATCAAACCAAACCTCTCCCCAACAGGCGAGCCTTCGGACCTGCCAGCTAGATGAGAGCCTGCGCAGCGGGTCTACCTGGGGCCGAGCCGAGCTTGGGGTGTTGATGAAGATCAAACCAAACCTCTCCCCCACAGGCGAGCCTTCGGACCTGCCAGCTAGATGAGAGCCTGCGCAGCGGGTCTACCTGGTGCCGAGCCGAGCTCGGGGTGTTGATGAAGATCAAGCCAAACCTCTCCCCCACAGGCGAGCCTTCAGACCTGCGAGCTAGATGAGAGCCTGCGCAGCGGGTCTACCTGGGGCCGAGCCGAGCTCGGGGTGTTGATGAAGATCAAACCAAACCTCTCCCCCACAGGCGAGCCTTCGGACCTGCCAGCTAGATGAGAGCCTGCGCAGCGGGTCTACCTGGGGCCGAGCCGAGCTCGGGGTGTTGATGAAGATCAAACCAAACCACTCCCCCACAGGCTACCCTTCAGACCTGCCAGCTAGATGAGAGCCTGCGCAGCGGGTCTACCTGGGGCCGAGCCGAGCTCGGGGTGTTGATGAAGATCAAACCAAACCTCTCCCCCACAGGCGATCCTTCGGACCTGCCAGCTAGATGAGAGCCTGCGCAGCGGGTCTACCTGGGGCCGAGCCGAGCTCGGGGTGTTGATGAAGATCAAGCCAAACCTCTCCCCCACAGGAGAGCCTTCGGACCTGCCAGCTAGATGAGAGCCTGCGCAGCGGGTCTACCTGGGGCCGAGCCGAGCTCGGGGTGTTGATGAAGATCAAACCAAACCTCTCCCCCACAGGCGAGCCTTCGGACCTGCCAGCTAGATGAGAGCCTGAGCAGCGGGTCTACCTGGGGCCGAGCCGAGCTCGGGGTGTTGATGAAGATCAAACCAAACCTCTCCCCCACAGGAGAGCCTTCGGACCTGCCAGCTAGAAGAGAGCCTGCGCAGCGGGTCTACCTGGGGCCGAGCCGAGCTCGGGGTGTTGATGAAGATCAAGCCAAACCTCTCCCCCACAGGCGAGCCTTCGGACCTGCCAGCTAGATGAGAGCCTGCGCAGCGGGTCTACCTGGGGCCGAGCCGAGCTCAGGGTGTTGATGAAGATCAAACCAAACCTCTCCCCCATAGGCGAGCCTTCAGACCTGCCAGTTAGATGAGAGCCTGCGCAGCGGGTCTACCTGGGGCCGAGCCGAGCTCGGGGTATCGATGAAGATTCCTTCTCCCTGGCCTGTTCTATCGTCAAGATGGGGAGACATAGTCGGTTAGAGCAAAAGCATTTTTAGGGTAGGAAAGACCTATTCTTGTGATAGCATTTTCTAGAGTCAACATTTTGAAAAGACTATTTTGAAATGATAACATTTATTCACCATATTGCAACACCTTCTCTCTCTTCAAGGGTAGAAACGTTTCAAGTCATCACCGTTCCAGGTGTGGCTCAAGGTCCTTCCCTCCACATCCTAGAGGTAATAAACCCCGTTAGCCAGAACCTTCTCTATTATGTAAGGTCCTTCCCAACTGGGGTTGAGCTTGCCCACAAGGGCCGACCTTCCCGCCGCGTCGACCTTTTTTAGCACTAGGTCCCCCTCGGCGAATTGCTTAACCCTAATGTGTTTATCGAATTACCTGGCCATTCTCCTTTTTATCTCTTCTTGTCTGATGGCAGCAACATTCCGTAGCTCTTCCACCATATCCAACGAGAGGCGCAATCCCTCCTCGTTCTCCAACCTCCAAGCTTCGCTTCCCTCACCAGCGGCTGAGACCCGTGGAGACCGAACCTCGAACTCCACTAGGAGGACAGCCTCACACCCATGAGAGAGCTTGAAGGGGGTCTCCACTGTGGCCGTGTTCGGAGTTGTTCGCAAGGCCCACAGGACGGAAGGGAGCTGCTCCACCCAGTTGCCCTTCAGGTTCTCCACCTTCTTCTTGAGCAAGTTCACGATGATCTTGTTTGCCGCTTCCACCTAGCCGTTGCTCCGGGGGTGATGGACAGAGGCAAACCTAAGGTCAATCCCCAGTTGGGCGCAGAAGCTGATGAACTCTTCACTGGCAAACTGAGGACCGTTATCCGTCACTATAGCTTGGGGTAGCCCGTGCCTGCATATGATTTCCCCCCAAACGAAGTTCCTGATGACTTGGGAGGTAACTTTGGCTAGGGCCTTGATTTCCAGCCAATTTGAGAAGTAGTCGATCATGACTAGGAGGAACCTCCTCTGCCCGCTAGCTGGAGGAAAGGGTCCAACCAGATCCATTCCCCAAATGGCGAAGGGCCATGGGGCCGTGATGCTCCGAAGCCTTTGTGCGGGTAAGAGCTGGAGGGGGGCGTGTACTTGACATTTCAGAACATCTCTTTGCAAACTCGACTGTGTCCTTCCTCAAGGTCTGCCAGAAATACCCTTGTCTTATCACCCTTGCCTCCAACGTTCTTCCTCCCGAGTGGCTGCCGCACTCTCCCAAATGCACCTCTTCCAGGATTCTCGGGTCCTCCTCCTCGGTCACACATCTCGCGAGGAGCCCGGATAACATTTTCCGGTGCAAGCCCCCTTCCAACATCAGGTAGTGGGCTGCCTTTCGCCTAAAGCTTTTCGCCTCCTTAACCCCCTCTGACAGTTTGCCTGTAGTAAGGAAGGTAACCAATGGGTCCACCCATGAGGATCGCCGACCCACCTTCATCGATTCCTCCTCTTCAATTGCTGGTCAGAAAAGTTCAGTTACGGTCCCTCCTCCCCGAGGGCCAAACTTTGCCAACCGATCAGCTGCAGCGCTTTCTTCCCTGGGAATGTGTTGAATGGAGAAGGAACGGAACCCTCCGATGATTGCCCTTACCCTGGATAGATATTTCACGAGGGTAGGCTCCCGAGCCTCAAAATCCCCTCTGATCTGTGACGCTACCACACTCGAGTCAGTGAAAGTCTCCACATCCCAGATTTCCAGTTCCCTTGCCAATCAAAGGCCGGCTATCACAGCCTCATACTCCGCCTGATTATTGGTGACAGGGAAGTGGAAAACCACTACCTGTTCTATGGTAACCCCTTGAGGACTCACCAACACTACACCCCTTCCTAGGGAGTGCCTTCCCGAGGCCCCATCGACCATCATCTTCCATGCTTCGTGGGACTTCAGCTCCTCATTCTCAGCCTCAGTGACATAGTCTGCCAGAATGTTCGCCACGACCTGAGCCTTGATGGAGAGCCTCGGGATGAACGAGATGTCGAACTCGCTTAGTTCGATAGACCACTTTGCCAGACTTCCCGAGTGCTCCTCGAAGATTTTGCGAAGAGGATGGTCGGTGACCACCCTAATGGAGTGTGCTTGAAAGTAGGGACGAAGCTTTCTTGCCGAAACAACCAAGGCATAAGCTAGCTTCTCCAGGATGGGGTAGCGGAGTTCCGCCTTTTTCAGGATTCGGCTTACGTAATAGACGGGCAGCTGCTTCTTCCCCTCTTCCCTAACCAAGACGGAGCTCACAGCTTCCACCCCCACCCCGAGATACAAGGCCAGGTCTTCCCCTTCCTTGGGGCTTTGGAGTAGCGGAGCCTGGGAGAGTTGTCTCTTCAGCCCCTGAAAGGCCTCTTCGCATTCATTCGTCCAGTCGAACACCTGATTACTACGGAGCACTTTGAAGAAAAAAGAACACCTATCCCCGGACCGGGAGAGCAACCTGCTTAGCCCGGCCAACTTTCCCGTCAGGCGCTGGACTTCCTTGGCGCTGCGAGGTGACTCCAAGTCCAATATAGCCTTCACCTTGTCCGGGTTAGGTTCTACCCCTGACGGAGTCAAGAGGTGTCCGAGAAACTTCCCGCGACTGGCCCCGAAGACACACTTCAAGGGGTTCAACCTCATCTTGAACCTCCGTAGGGTGGCAAACGTTTCTTCCAAGTCCCGCAAATGGGAATCCACGCATTTGCTTTTGACCAGTAGGTCATCGACGTAGACCTCTAGGTTCTTTCCCCTTTGGTCTCGAAAGACTCGATCTATCATGCGTTGGTATGTTGCCCCTGCATTTTTCAATCAAAAGGGCATCATCTTATAGCTGAAGCATCCCTCTCTCGTGATGAAGGAGACATCCTTGACATCGGGAGGGTGCATCCGGATCTGGTGGTAACCTGAAAAAGCATCCAAAAAACTCATAACAGAAAAACCGACGGCTAAATCAACCAGCGCGTCGATTCGAGACAGGGGATAGCAATCCTTGGGGCATGATTTATTTAACAGGGAAATATCGATACACATACGCCACTTTTCTCCCCCCTTCTTTACCATTACCACATTGGAGATCCAGCCCATATACCGAATCTCTGAGATGAAGCCTGCCTCTAGAAGCTTCCTGACCTCCTCTCGGATGGGTTCCTCCAGCTTGGTGGCGATGGCCCTCATCTTCTGGCGCATGGGGCGAGCCCTCGGGTCCAGGTTCAGGCGATGACATGCTACGCCCGCATCGATACCCGGCATGTCTGCCGCGCTCCACGCGAAGATGTCGATGTTATTCTAGGATGCAGCCTAGCATCCGCGCCTGGTCCTCGAGGCTTAAGCCTCCGCTGACTCGCACCTTCTGCACTTGCACCGCTCTGGTGAGTACCTCCATCTCCACCACTTCCTCGGCTGGCTCCAACCTCGACCGATCCCATCCTGCCCTTGCCTCCTCCTGCTCAACTTCCTCTCCTCCGACCTCTTCGATCCCCATTGTTTCCACCAGGCCTTCTTCTTGCCTCTGCTCTCCTTCCCCTGCCTCTCCCAGGCCCATCTCTCCCATCTCCGCTACCTCCTCCATCATCAAGTCCTCCGCCTCCTATGGGCTCGCCTTCTCTACTTCTATACCTCCCTCCTGCCCTGCCATATCCTTCTCCAGCTCCTCCGCCTCAGCCATCCACAACACGGTGTTTACCGCCGTCACATAGCATTGCCTTGCCACCTTCGGGTCCCCCCTGATCCTAACCTGCACCCCTCCGTTGCTAAACTTGAGGCATTGATAAAATGAGGAGGGGACACAGCGAAAGGCGCTGATGAGAGGACGCCCAAAGATGGCGTTGTAGCTACTTGGGGTGTCTACGATCACGAACCTACAGTTCCGCGAGACGCCCCCAAGCTTCACATGCAGGCCCACTCCCCCTTCTACCTCCTTCCTCTCTCCAGAAAAACCAAAAAGCGGTTTGTCGGAAGCCAGGACCCTTTTTCCTTCCACCCTCATCTCATCAAAGGCCTTCTTGAAGATTACGTTCACGGAGCTCCCGTTATCCACCAGTATCCGGGAGACTGTGAAGTTCTCCACCGCTGTCTTGATCATTAGCGCGTCGCAGAACGGGTCTTCGTAGTATGGCATATCTACGGATGAGAAGGTGATCTTTTCTTCTGGGGGGGGAGCTAGGGTGGTCGAGGCGACCCCTCTGCGGAACATTGTTTGAAGGCTCCCCTTGCAGGTTGCCTCGATCCCTACTCCACCATGGATCACTCCGATCCCCCCTCGGGTCCCCACATCGACCCTGTCTTCACATCTATCCTCAGCCTCTCTGTGCTGCACCTCGACGATCCTTGTAGGCGGATCCTGCCTTCCAGCTCCTCTGGCCTCCCTCATCTCTAGAAATTCCGGGCAGTTGGCCGTTGCGTGACCTTCCTCCTGATGGAAGTCACAATAAGGCAACGCCATCCTGCCCCCTCTTCCTTCTCCTCCTCCTCTTCTCCCTGCTCCTCGAATTCTTCTTCCTCTTCCTCTTCCCACATCCATGGCCTCCTGCGGTGGTGGGGGGTGACCCCTCGGTCCCTGCCTCCATCCTCCCTGCTCGAGTCTCCTCGGCTCCCGGAGGTTGTCTCTTCCTTGAAAACCCCCTTGGCCTTGGGGGCGACCTTCCTGAGGCCTCCAACCCAATCGGTTGTTCAGCTCCCTGGCCCCCTGCTGCTGCCCCTGCCCTCGGGGTTCTTCCCTTCTCCTGTCTTCCCTTGGCTCCCTCTGCTCTCTCACTTCTCTCTGCCTCCCTGTTGTCGGCTCCTTCACATCATCCTCCGCCAACCTGGCCAGCTTCCTCGCAAACACAGGGTTTGCCCTCTCGAAGTCTATCTCCTTTGCCTCCCTCTCCATGAGCTCCTCAAAAGAGAGAGAGGGCACTCTCTTTAGCTCCATGCTAAAAAACCCCGGCCTCAGCCCCAGGGTGAAGGCAAGCATCAGTGCATACCCCGGGACCTCCTGGACTAGGAGAATCTCCTCTTGGAACCGGTCAACGTAATGACCCGACGTCTCCTCCGGCTTCTGCCTCACCGCAAACAGGCACTCAGCCTCCTTCTTTCGCTTCTTCGAACTCGAGAACCTCAACAGAAAACCCCTGCACAGGTCCTCAAAACTGTAGATCGAGCTCGCCGGCAACTGGTGGAACCAGTCCCTGACCTTTTCCTTCAGAGTGATGGCAAAAAGCCTGCACTTGAAGGCATCCGACATCTGCCTTATCGACACCACATCCTCAAACCATTGCACGTGCTGAACCGGGTCATCCTTCCCGGTGTAGTAGGTCATATCCGGCTCCCTGAACCCTTCCGGCACTAGGGCCGAGACAATGAGCTCACTAAAAGGTGTCTCGCCCCCTGCATGGCGAGAGGGCCCGTCCCGCAACCTCGGCTGGCTGGACCGATCCGCGAGACCGTGCCCGGGGAAGAGCTCCCGCACTGCCGCCTCCTTCTCGCCTAGATCCACCGGAACCTCCTGCCCGGGACGCTGGCCTGGGAAAAGCTCCCGCGCAGGCACATCCCTCTCGCCTGCCTCCACCGGGACTTCCTTCCCGAGGCGCTGCCCCGGGGCATTCTCGCCTAACAGCGGGACCGTCTCCACAGGAGCCCGCGGCGTCTCCCACTCATTTCTTGCCGAGAAGGCCAAGCTGATCGTCTGCATGACCTCTCGCCTGAAATCCTCTAACATCTTCCTCGTCGCTTCTTCTCCCTGGGTGGGTGATTCTCCTGTGCCAGATCCTTCACCTTAACCTCCTGCCATGGGATTCAACTCAAGATTTTCTTGCACCGACCGCTTCCATGCTCACCGCACCAGAACTGTTGAAGCCAAAATTGACCTCAACGAATGTTCGCAAAACAAAGTGCTGTCGACGCCTACTTCTCTCAAATCTCGACCCCTGACTAGCTGTTAAGGTCCTAAGACTGACCCAAAGCCTCAGCTGGGAGGTCCCACCTCACACCCGGAAGATCTCTGAGAGCTTCCCCTCCAAAACCAATAGCTGGACTGGGAGCTCTTCAGAAATTACTGGAGTTAGAGAATAATGAAAAAGCTTGCCTTCCAAAGAGCCCCTATGGATCTTTTTATAGTCTTCCCTTGTTCTGAAAATACTAAAATACCCCTGATGAGTCTGCCAATAGCCAAATCCCACTGTCCTCCCTGGGGTATACAGGTAATTTAACCCGAGGATAATGAAATAATAATAATAAAATGACCCTTTTTTTCTGGGTGTCGGGCCCCACCACATGAACCTACTCTGGCGAGAACCTCGGGCGAGAAGGCTCTCACTAAGCCTTAGCTGAGCTCACCTTGGCAAGGCCTCCCACCGAAAGGGTTCTCACCCTTAGTGGTTTTTACGTCATTACCGCTGGACGTGAAGACCTGAGTCCTGGCGCGAACGATCTCGCCTACCAATGGGCAGGAGCACCTTAAGGGCGAGAACTCTGCCGGTCTGCCCTGGGGGCTGACCCGGGCCTGACCCAAACCTGACTACTGAGGTCTTAGTCCTCCCGGGCCTCCCCAGCGAATATGGGGTTGTACAAGATAAACCCAGTCACCCACGACGATCTCGACATTTTTGTGCTTTGCATTTTAAAAATTGGCCTGCCTACCCTAAGAGATCAATAATCGCTCCCGGATTGTACGTATATTCGAAGTATCATCTTAAAATTTCTTTCTCTTAAACAACTTCATTTTGCCTATCTCCAGCCACGCCAAGGGAGTACGACACTTTCTACCATAAAGGCCTCGAAGGGAGCCATCTGAATACTTACTTGGTAGTTATGTTATAGGTGAACTCTATCATAGAAAGGTGGCCCTCCAACCTCTTCCTGAAATCTAGGGCGCACATGCGAAGCATATCTTCCATCATCCTATTTACCCTCTCAGTCTTACCATCCGTCTGAGGATGAAAGGCCGTACTAAAATTCAGATTGGTACCCAATAGTTGATTAATAAGCCTCTAATCATTAGACGTAAAGCGCCCATCTCAGTCACTAACAATGCTATGAGGCACACTGTGCAATCATATGATATTTTCAATGTAATGCTTCACCAGCTTTTCCACTGAATCGGCCTTCCTATTACGAATAAAGTGTGGTATTTTTGTTAAATGATCAATGATCATCCAAATGGAATCATTCGCATTCTACAACCTCGGCAAGCCGTGCATGAAATCCATAGATATGTCATCAAAATTCCCCTCCGGTATAAGTAATAACTTTAGAAAAGCACAAGGCTTGTGACATTCGGCCTTTTCTACGATACTGGTCTGACACTTAGTCACATATTGAGCTATGTCCTATAATCCTGGCCACTAGAACAACTTTTTCATGTCTTTGATCATTTATGATTTCATCGGGTGGATTGAGTACTTTGTGAAATTTGCCTCGTACATCAATTACTCTCGAAATGTTCCCACATTTGGGATGCACAAACATCTGTCCTTCCACAAAAGGCCATCATTAACAGAAAATTGGGCATTCGACCCTTCAAAAGACTCTGCTAAGTAGTGTTTCATGTTGTCATCAAGCTCTAACACTTGTCGAATTTGGTCTGCGATATCATACTGCACCTCTCTCCAGTTCAAACATGCATTTGCACTAGATCTCCCATCAACATAAGAGATATCCAAGGCCTCCAAATATCCAATGAGATGCTCATCATGCATATGTATCTAGTTAGCCTGTGCAGGAGCCCTACGACTCAACGCATCCGCAACAACATTTCCCTTGCCGGGAATGTAATATATCTTGAATGTGCATTCCCCAAGGAAATCCATCCACCTTCGCTGATGCGTGTTCAAGTCTTTCTGATCTATCAAATATTTTAGGCTTTTATGATCTGTATAGATATCAACTTTAACACCATATAGGTAGTGCCTCCAAAGCTTCAGAGCTAATATCATGGCTGCAAACTCCAAGTCGTGGATCGGATAATTTCTCTCGTTCACTTTCAACTAGCGAGGGCCATTTGCTATAATCTTCCCGTGCTAATGTAGAACGCAGCCTAAGCCTCTTCCCGAGCCGTTACTATAGATTGCATAGCCATCCGAACTATATGGAAAGCACAAAATAGGCGTCATGGTCAGGCGACTTTTCAATTCTTCAAAATCTTATACACACGCTGGAGACCAAACCAACTTCTGATCCTTCCTCATCAAGGTAGGGAGGGGTAAACCTATCGGCAAGAAGTTCTTTACGAAGTGCTTGTAGTATCCAACAAGTCCAAGGAAACTCCAGACATCCGACATAATAGACAACACATGCCACTCTCATATCACAACTATATTCTTCGGATGCACTACAACTCCCTCTCCGCTAACCACATGTCTGAGGAACACCATTGAAGATAACCAAGACTCACACTTCGTGAACTTGGCGTATAAATGACTCCTCCTTATGGTCTCCAAAATAGTGCATAAGTGATCCACATATTCTTCCTCAGACTAAGAGTACATCATGATATCGTCAAAAAAGACTATCACGAACTAGCTCAAGTACTCTATGAATAATCTATTCATCAGGTCCAGTAATATGGAAGGCGTATTCATTAGGCCAAACTACAGGACCGTGAATTAAAAAAGGCCATAATATGTACTTAATGCCATCTTGGGAATGTCACTTTCCCTGATACTCAACTAATAATACCAAGATTTAAAATCCAGCTTTGAGTGCATAGTCGATCCAACTATCTGATATAACAGATCATCGATTCTCGGAATTGGATATATATTCTTCTCTGTCAGCTTATTTAACTCACAATAATTTATACACAACCGCAAGCTTCCATCCTTTTTCTTGATGAAAAGGACCAGTGTGCTCCAAGATGACAAACTTGGACATGCATAACCTTGACGTAATAGTTCTTGAAGATGCACATTCAATTCTGACATTTCCTTTAGTGTTAAATAGTATGGAGATTTTTACAAAGGCTTGGCGCCTAGCACCAGCTCAATGGTGAAATTAATCTCTCTCTGAGGTGGGGCTCTAGGGAGATCTTTAGGGAAAACGTCCGCAAACTCCGATACCACGGGAATACTATTAGAACCGGGCTTGGGCTTTGGAGCCTTTATTAGAATAAAGAATAACTCTGCACCCTTACAAACTGCCTGGACTATATGGAGAGCATACATCAGCCTCTTGCTCGATCCCTTCATGCCAGAGAAGGTAGTCTCATGACTCGTATTCAGCTCCAATTTGACCACCATGAGACTGTAATCAATGTATACACGTTGTTCCAAGAGCCAGTCCATGAAAAAGATCACATCAAAATCTACTATCGGCAGTAGTGACCCTTCCAAGTGAAACTCTTGTGTCCCTATCCGCACCTATATACAACAAACTATTTCTGCGTGCATTGAACACTCGTTAGGCAGCAACACATCCAATATTTCATTCACCGAAAAAGAAGGCACTCTGATACGTGACACAAAGTCCTTGGGAAGGAAGTAGTGTGAAGATTCAGTATCAAAAAGTGCTCTCGCAGGATAGTCCAAGATCAAGACAAAGCATAATACAAGATAGTCATACAACCAATGCATTGGGCGTAAGTTATATAATGTAATAAAGATAAAATATAAATCATACATGTAACCACATTGCCCTGCATAATGGTCTCCTCCTTGCCTAGATTGTAAACTCTGGGTTTGGCTAGAGCATAATCGGACGCAGTTGACTCCACCGTCTTTCTTATCTCATAATATGATGATCCTGGCTTCTTCTCCATCTTTTGGCAACCACTCAAGCAATCTCGAGCATAATTTCCCACCTTACCATATATGTAACAAGTAATAGGCCCTCACCTAGTGGTGGTTTCAGAAACAGCAGATGAAGCTGGCCCAGAATTCCAAGACTTCTTATTCCACATACGGAACCTAGACTTCATAGAATTTAGTTGATTGAACTCGGGCTTGTTCACATCCACGTCCTTCTTACTCTGTAATCTTAGCATATCTTTCTCCAGAGATCGAGCAATGTTGAAGAACATTAGAAAGCCCTATGTCATTAGCCCTTCAAGAAGTAGCCTTAAATCCTCCCGTAGACCTTCATAGAACCAGTTGGTCTTGCTGTCCTCATTAGTAAAGGTGGAGCCTACATATCTCCCCAATCTAGTGAACTCTTGCAAGTAGTCATCAACACTACTCTCACCCTGATTTAAACTTCAGAATTAATTCTTCATAGCAATTTGCTCCGCTAAATGGAGAGATCGAGCCAGAAACATTCTCGAGAACTCATCTATCGAGATATTTCTGAGCAGTCTTCCAGCAAAGTGATGCAACTCCAATTAATCCCACCACATCCTTGGCTCTCTGTCCAACAGGAAAGTGTAATGCCCATATCCATCGTATAGCATATGACAGAAGTTCCGTACAGGGCCCGACGCCATATAAAATGGATAGGTATGGAGATTACATGTTGCTTTCAAATCCATGTTCACTTAGAACGCACCGTAACTCAGAGAATTCTAGCGGAAGCATGTTATTTTATGAACCCATACCAAACAGGAATTTCCACTACAAAATAGGAATGATATATATACATATAACACATGTTTTGGTTGTAGCGCTATTTCATTTAACAATAACTGGTTTCATACTTCGACACTCAGGCAAGCCACACATGAAAATAGTAAATGTTCACCTATTGTCCTTCAAGGGCCAGCCAATTGTTGCATATGGGCTTCATCCCACTACTTTCCACTTGGCTCTCTAGCACCTGCATAAAAGGGGACACCAAAACGTGGCAAATAAAGAAATGATCAGCATTTTGCTGACCCGTTTATAACAATCCCACCCCTTACTCAGGGCAACATTTCTCCATCCTTGCAAACAAGGCATCATATATATTGTTGCATTTTTAAAGTGAACTTTAAGCACCATTTATCACAGACGTAAACTCAACGGCCATACACCCCGTGTACTCATGGCACATTTTTGGTGTCCCCGACTTCCCGTGTATCACCACCGTTAACTTTGTCTTTCATAGGTCCTTAACTTGACGACTATGTCATTTAGAGGTAATTAACTTAACGGCTAACTTCCAATTCCGAGGTACTTAACTTAGTTACTTGGTCATTCAGAGGTACTTAACTTGATGGTACGGTAATTGGCCTTCACGGCACAATTCATTCTATTTTTTCCATTTCAGGAAACTACCCACCACTGTTAGGCAATTTAAGCTCATAGCTTTACATACAATGACTCCCAGGTCTCTTCAAAATAGGTCACACAAAATTCCAGCTCATAAGGAGCTATCGTCTAGCGATACTCACTATCGCCCAGCGATATCAACAGTTCTCCATACCATGCTCGTTTTTGGGTATTTTCCTGGAAATGCTTCAAGTAATTTAATGCAGCATCCTGCATACCCCTAGACCTTGTATTTCATATGTACATCACACACATTATAATGCCGCCATCAGTCGTATTGAATATGACAGAAGGTCCGGATGGGGCCCGATGCCATATACTACAGACAGGTAAGGAGATTATAAGTTGTTTCAAAATACAAGATCACTTATGAACGCACCCTAACTCAGAGCATTGTAGCAGAAGCTTTTTAGTTTATCAACTCATACCAAACAAGATTGTCCACTACACAATAGGAATGATATATATATATATATATATATATATATATATATATATATATATATATACATAACACATGTTTTGGTCATAGCCTTATTACAACCATTTCTTTTAAACAAAAAGTGGTTTCATACTTCTGCACACAGGGCGGCCACACATGAAAACAGTATTATTCGTATTGGGGCCTTTTAGGGCTATCCACCCGCAGCATAAGGGCTTCAGCCCACTACTTCCAATTTGGCTCTCCAACACCTGCAACAAAGGGCCCACCAAAATGTGGCAAACAATGCAACGGTCAGCATTTTGCTGACTCGTTTATAATGATCTCTACCCTTACTCGGGGCGGCATTTCTCCATCCCTACAAACCAGGCATCATATATATATGGTGGCATTTTCAAAGTTCAATTTAAGCACCATTCATCACAGACGTAGGCTCAACGGCCACATGCCCCGTGCACTCAGGGCACATTTTTGGTGTCCATGGCTTCCCGCCTATCACCACCATTAACTTTGTTGTTCAGAGGTCCTTAACTTGATGACTATGTCGTTCAGAGGTAATTAACTTAACAAATAACTACCCATTCATAGCTACTTAACTTAATGACTCTGTCATTCAGAGGTACTTAAACCTGATGGCACTGTAATTGGCCTTCACGACACAATTTTTTCGTTTTCCATTTCAGGCTTTAACCCACCCTTGCTTGGCAATTTAAGCTCACAGCTTCGCATATAGTGACCCCCAAGTCTCTTCAAGGTAGGCCACACAAATTCCAGCTCACTAGGAGTTATCGCTTGGTGATACTCACTATCGCTCGGCGATATCAATAATTCTCTAGACTGTGATATTTTCTGTCTTTTCCTGGAAATACTTCCAGTACTTTAATGAATCATCCTGCACAACCCTAGACCTCGGATTTCACACATATGTCACACGCATATCCACGGAGTCTTCTCTAACACGTAAATTAAACATCACCAATCCAGACAAACTTGTCCAGATGGGCTTTTCACATCATGCATATTCCGTACAATACATTTTCGGATCTAAATGCAGGAATATATGGGGATCAAATTGATCTTCCAATTGGAATACACCATTTTTCACCTTTTGGTGAGCGGATCCAAGCAAATATGCATATTGAGTACTTCACTTGTCTGGGAGAAACTCGTTACCCTTATCGTTCTCTTCAGGGCCATGCCAAGCTTTTCTACGCGAATGGAAAGAAACATCTCACTCTCCTCTTCGTGGATCTAGCTTCGTCCCTTACTACCAGCTACCAGATTTTCTCTAGTAATTTATGCTCCACCCAAACCTAACACCAGCCGAAAGTTCTGCTCCAAAACTAGGAAGCAAAGAAGAGAGAGAGAGAGAGAAAAGGAAATAATGATTTTCGCATTCTAATCTCTCTGCATATATGGCCTCGTATTTGAGCTGACAAAGTCAACCACCGCTCAGTGGCCGCGCACCAGTAACCTAATAAGGGTCGCAGCTTTCGCAACAACTTTAATTCAATAATTCATAGAATGGGAGCGCAACACCGCTCAATCTCTACTCCACGTTTTCTTCGAGCTCAGCTCGACGTTTCGTCAAGCTCTCCTCGACTTTTTAGCCTGTACGTTTTGGGGTGTTACACGCATTGATGAGAACAATTATATATGTCTTTTTACTATCATATTTGTAATCATGTAGACTATTATTTACCTCCAATCGTTATAATTATGCGAAAACAGTTAAGAATTTGAGTTATCATGAATAGAAGAGCACAGTATGGAGTTTCCTTTACTTCTTGTAGTAAGCTATTTATTTATTCATGCATCTTCTTAATGAAGGTATTACAAGCCCTTGGAATTAAAAGTCTTGGAGCAAACAGAGGAGTTCACGTAGCCAACACGACTGATGACAGGAATGGAGTTGGACAAACATGGGCAGGAACACGCCCGTGCCACTACCCGTGTCCTTATTTTGATAGATCACAATGATTGGAAGAAAAGACAGAGAACCACACGGGTAGGCATACGCCCATGTCACTACCCATGTCCTTTTTGGGAAGAATTACATCCCTACTGCCGACCAAGCCGTGTGCGAAGAACACGAAGTACAACACGGTCGTGTTCCAAGCCGTGTCAGATGACACGGCCCCCACGACCAGACACATCTTCTCGTGTTAAACCACCTTTGAGTAGTCCATACAGACAGTGACACGGCCGTGTGGGAACCCGTGTTCGACCCTATTTGCAAGGAGACTATAAAAACCTATATGTAAAATAGAATATGAGTTTTTGGATTGATGAACTGTGAGAATTTTTGGAGGATGAAAGTAGAGCACTCGGTGGAGGGAAGATCGATGGAGATAATTCATATGATTTTAATCTTCATGTATCTCTTTTATTTTCCCCTTTCTCTAAGTGAGTCTAACTTTATTTTTTACATTTCGCATGAGACTTGTCTTTTTGAACAATTTGGTAATCACGTATGTTAGTTTTTATATCAAATTTGTGGAAATTTATTCATATGTATGCTTTATAACAATGAGATTAATATTAGATTTTAATTTAGAATTTGTTTCATTTGAATCCAAAACTTCTAGATTGAGAAATTAGATGTTTGTGATGATATTTATATATTCACGTTCTAATGTTCTTTCTCTTTGTATTTCAAATTGCATGATTGAGAGATATATTATTTGGATCATGGTAATACGGATAATTGGACTCATGCTATCTTAGAGATAAGATTTCATGAATTTATGTATAAGATAGGGACTCTTATTATTAATGCAAATTTGAGTATTGTGAATTTTTCGAGAGAAAATTTACTCAACTTAAGTTTAGGTATTGAATTGCTCAAGATATATTTCGATGAATGTTTAACCCTTCCAATACAACAAATTTTATAATCTTGTTATTACGTGATTACATAGAATTGAATTATTGAATTTTTATTCTCATGTGATTATTCTTAGATTTTCTGCTTTTTTACTATCCTTAATCCTCCAATTTATCTTTATCCAAGTAGTCCTCGTTAGGTTAATTTAGATTAAAAATAAATTTTAATTATAGGTATGATAATAAAGTGAGAGTGAGTACGAGTACTTGAAAAAATCCTATGGAATATGACACGAGAGGTAGATTTCTCCTATACTATAATTTATAGGTGCACTTGCCTGAGATTAAAATCAATATAATTTATGCCTATCCACATAGTTTTTACATAGAGTAAAAATATCGCATCATGTTTTTGGCATCGTTGCCGGGGATCATTTTCAATATTTTGAAAGCTTAAACTTTATTAATCTACCAATTTTTGTTTACTAACATATAACTGTAAATTAGTTTATTATATAATTATATCACTTAATCTCTATTTTGTAGTCTGTTAGTGAATGACCAGGGGGAGAAATTATGGGTTAGCAACATTTCATCCTGAACCGGAACAAATTATTCACAATACTAGCCAAAGGGACTTGGGAACTGATAACACAGTTAATTCAAATGGACTATCAGAAGATAAAACAGTAAACTTAGGAGATCATAATTTAGATATCATGGCAAATTAGGACGAGCAAACCATGTTTGACATTGCTAGACCCAATATCCAGGGTACTGGGTCAAGCATCGTTAGACCACCAATTATCGCAAACAATTCGAGTTGAAGCCGAGCGTTATTCGGATGGTTCAACAATATGTCCAATATGATGGTCTGCAAGATGATGATTCCAACACACACTTAGCTAGATTCTTGGAGATATGTGATAGATTCAAGATCAATGGCATTACCAATGATTCCATTCGATTGAGGTTGTTTATGTTCTCACAAAGGCACAAGGCGAAGCAGTGGTTAAACTCATTATCAAGAGGGTCGATTACTACATAGGATATGATGGTTGAGAAGTTCTTAATGAATTTTTTTACACCGGCAAAGACTGCAAAGCTAAGGAATGACATTTCTACATATGTTCAACTAGAATCTGAATTATTGTACGACACATGGGAACGATTCAAGGATCTGTTAAGGAAGTGTCCCCATCATGCATTACCTTCATGGCTTCAAATTCAGACATTCTACAATAGTCTCAATCCAGCCACTAAATAGATGATTGATGTATCTAATGGAGGCATCTTGAATAATAAGACACCTGAAGTGGCTAAAAATTTCATAGAAGACATGGCAATGAATAACTATCAATGGACTTCCATGAAACAGCAGCCAAATAAGCCTGCGGGAATGTATGAAGTGGATGCCGTCACTACCTTAGCTATTCAAGTGGAAAAACTTCACTAGAAGATGGATAACCTAACATTAGCATCACCCTCCATGGTAAATCAACAATGGGACCCTTCATTTAATGGAATACCAGGTTGTGAACCTCAAGTGCAAGAACATGTTGACTATATGGGAAAAAACACCAGACCTCCTTTCAACTAAGTAAACAACACATATAGTTCTACATACAATCTTGGATGGAGGAACCACCCGAATTTCTCTTGGGGAGGATAAGGAAATCAAGGCAAGCCACCTGTGTTTGGACAACAATAATAACCGGAGCAAAGGAAGTCATCATTAGAAGATGTACTCGCCAAGTTCATGCAAGGTACTGATGTAGCTTTCCAGAATCAAGAGGGCTAGATTCAAAATTTGGAGAATAAGATAGGTTAGCTCGCAAGGATGGTATATGAAAGACAACAAGGAACACTTCTGGGTAATACTGAAACAAACCCAAAGGAGCATGCAAAAGCAATTCAATTGAGGAGTGGAAAGGAATTACAAGACCAAAGGCTTACAAATGAAGAACCCCAAGAGGAGTCTAGTGGTGAAGGCCAGAATAATGTGCATTCAAAGCCAATGGAGTATCAACCAATAATATCGTATCTAGCAAAGCTGAACAAGTAGCGCATGGATGCACAATACGGTAAGTTCTTAACTATGTTTAAATAATTACATGTTAATTTATCCTTTTCTGAAATTAATCAAATGCCAAAGTATGCTAAATTTCTAAAGGACGTTATTTTACATAAAAAGAAAATAGAAGAGCTATCTTTAGTAACATTTAATGAAGAATGTTCTGATATTTTACAAAACAAATTACCACAAAAACTTAAGGATCCCGGTTCATTTTCAATTCCATGATTAATTGGTGATTTACAAGTGAATAAAGCTTTAGAGGACTTAGGAGCTAGTAGAAATATAATGCCTTATAAACTATATTTGAAACTAGATCTAGGAGAACTTAGCCCTACTAGAATGAGTATTCAACTAGCAGATCGGTTGGTTTAGTATCCTAGAGGAATAGGAGAGGATGTATTGGTTAAGGCAGATAAGTTTGTATTCCCCGCCGATTTTGTTATTCTAGATATGTATGAAAATATCGAAGTACCATTCATACTAGGTCGTCCATTCTAAGCTACATCTAGAGCTCTTATTGATGTTTTTGATGGTAAATTAGTTTTGCGAGTAGGGGAAGATGAAGTCACATTTCAAATTGGCAATACAATGAATCAATCCTTAGATAATGATGATTGTTGTTATTTTTGTCATGATGTTTATAATTTAATGACTTTTATTAATTCTAATTTATTTTATAGAGATCCTTTGGAAATTTGCATCACTAACTGTTATCTAGAAAAAGATAAAAGTGATGATATTGTTGAACACTTATATTATCTAGATAACTCCGTTTCGATGAATAGGAATACTGAGTATAGTTTTATTACACAAGGAGATCTTGAAGTTCTTAAGAATACTACTTAGGATCCACCTATAGTAGAACTAAAAAAAATTATCGGATCATCTTGAGTATGTATTCTTAAGATCTAATTCTTCTAACCTAGTTATTATTTCTTCTAATGTTTCTAAAACTAAAAAAGCTAAATTAATAACTGTAATGAAGAAATGTAAAGGTGCTATATCAAGGAAAATATCTGATATAAAATGTATCAACCCTAGTTTTTGCACCCACAAAATCCTTCTAGAAGAAAACTATAAGTCATCTATTTAACCGCCACGTAGGATAAATCCAAATATGAAAGAGGTATTGAAAGCTGAGATTATTAAGTTGCTAGATATTGGTATGATATACCCTATTTCAGAAAGTTCATAGGTTAGTCCTGTACAAGTTGATCCTAAGAAGGGTGGTCTTATAGTAGTAGCAAATGATAAGAAGGAATTAATTCCAATGCGAATAGTAATATGTTGGCATGTCAGTATTGATTATAAAAAGTTAAATGATGCCACTAGGAAAGACCATTTCCCTCTACCTTTTATTGATCAAATATTAGAATGCTTATCAGGTCATTCTTATAAATGTTTTCTAGATGGACTTTCTGGTAATTTCCAAATCCCTATAGAAACAGAAGACCAGGAGAAAACAACATTCACTTGCCCATTTGGTACTTTTGCCTATAGACGCATGCCATTTTGTTTATGTAATGCACCCTCCACTTTCCAAAGGTGCATGTTAGCTATATTTGATGAGTATATTGAAGATATTATGGAAGTATTTATGCATGATTTCTCTCTGTTTGGTGATTCTTTTGATTTGTGTTTGAATAATTTAGAAAAAGTTCTGAGGAGATGTAAGGAAACAAACCTAGTGCTTAGTTGGGAGAAGTGTAATTTCAGGTGGAAGAAGGGTTAGTACTTGGCAATAAGATCTCAAGCCAAGGAGTTCAAGTAGATAGAGCGAAAATTGAAACCATAGAAAGGTTGCCACCACTAACCTCCGTTAAGGCAATGAGAAGTTTTTTATGTCATGCCGGATTCTATCGCCGGTTCATTAAAGACTTCTCTAAAATAACAAAACCACTTACTAGGCTTTTAAAAAAGACACATCTTTTGTTTTTAATCAAGAGTGTCTATACGCCTTTGAGTTATTAAATGAAAGATTAATTAATTCTCCTATTATGATTGCACCTGATCTTACTCAGCCTTTCGAGATCATGTGTGACGCTAGCTGTTTTGCATTAGGGGCTACTTTAGGTCAACGCCAAAACAAACACGTTCACCATATATACTATGCTAGCAAAACACTTAATAATGCACATGAGAATTATACAACTACAAAAAAAGAACTCCTAGCTGTGGTATTTGCCTTCGACAAATTTAGATCATACTTATGATTATCTAAGGTGGTAGTTTATACAGATCACGCCGCCCTAAGATATTTATTAGCCAAGGTGGAAGCCAAACCTCATTTAATCCATTGGGTTCTTTTATTGCAAGAATTTGATTTGGAAATTAGGGATAAAGGAGGAGCAAAAAAATTAGCGACAGATCATCTCTCACATCTACAAATATAAATGCTGATTATCCGTGGTTTGCCGATTATGCAAACTATCTTGTAGCTAAGGTCCTTCCAAAAGAATTTCATATCAGCAAAAAATAAAATTTCTCCAACATGAAATATTACTTTTTGGAGGACCCCTATCTATTTCTAATATGTGCAGATTCCATTATACGTAGATGTGTATTAGCGAATGAGGGCTGGAAAATCCTAGAACAGTATCATTCAGGCCCTACAGGTGGTCACTTTGGAGCAAACCGCTAAGCTAAAAAGGTTCTTGATTCTGGTTTTTATTGGCCCCTACTATTCAGGGATGACCAAAGGTATGTGCTTTCATTTGATTCTTGTCAAAAATCAGCTAATTCTCTAAATTTCATGAAATGCCACAAAAATTTATTCTTGAATGTGAAGTGTTTGATGTGTGGGGCTTTATTTTATGGGACCATTTCCAATTTCTTATGGGAATAAATATATTTTGGTAGCTATAGATTATATATCAAAGTGGGTAGAGGCGCAAGCTTTCCCTGCTAATGATAGTAGAGTAGCAATTCAGTTTCAAAAATCCTTATTTGCATGATTTGGCACACCACATGCACTTATTAGCAATAGGGGTACACATTTTTATAATCTATAGCTAGATAAAGTTTTACAAAAATATGTGGTCACACATAGGATAGCCACTCCTTACCATCCACAAACTAGCGGCCAGGTTGAAGTTTCTAATAGAGAACTTAAGAGAATCATAGAAAAATCTATAGAAGGGAATAGGAAACAATGGTCTAAAAAACTGCATGATTATTTGTGGGCATATAGGACCGCCTACCAAACACCCATAGGGACCACCCCCTTTATATTAGTCTATGGTAAATCATGTCATCTGCCTATAGAATTAGAACATAAATCGTATTTGATGTTATTAGTTATCTACCTAAATCACGTAGAGGGGGTGAATAGGAGAGTTGAACGCCTTTTTGCGGAATAAAAATTTAGAGATCTAAGCCCAGAAAATAATCAAGCAATCACAGACAATAACAAGAATTATAGTGGTTCCCCAACCTTGGGTATGTCCACTTTCCACTCACCGATTTAGCAAAGCATAAGACTCGGCTACCCCACTAATCTCGGATTAAAACAATCCTTCCATTCGGAACAATATTCCTACAACTCTATCCACAAAATAGATCTATACTCTGACGATAAAAACATCCTACACCACGGATAACAAAGCTCCTACTCTCGGATAATAATCTCCTACAAGAATAAAATGGATTTAAGAAATACAAACAAAATAATTTTTCAAATCTGGAAAATTCATAGTACGTCTTCCTTCTTGATCTTAACGGCTTTATCAGAAATTTTTGAAGAAGACAAGGCTGGATTCTTGATTTTAAATTCTTAGACTCACAGAATTAAAGAGAATATTTAGAGATTGAAAATGATCGTGATCTACAAGTATTTCTAGATTGAAATCTCCTTTTGCGATCAACACGATGAGCGGCAACGGCTTCTGAATGTTTTTGGAAGGAGACGACCCATCCAAAATTCTTAGAATATTTCTTTTCACGCGCTTGTTAGGGTTTAGTCGAAATGACAAGACCTTATATAAGATCTCCCTAACGGCTAGATTTCACATTAATGACGGCTACGTGGACCAATCATATCAAGTTATTTTAAAAAACTGTCTGTCAGGGACTTAGCGAATTTTTCTGAACAAAAGACAGTATTACTCGATTTAAGAGAGTACTACTCGAGTACTAAGACTGGCTCTCAAGAGGACAACATAAAACTACTCGAGATGAACAATTAAAGAAACTTCAATTGAAAACTCAATATCAATCGAGTGGAATGAGGATTACTCGAGTGCTAGAAATACTACTCGAGAAGAAGAAGTGGATTTCTCAAGAAAATTACTTAAAGAAAATTTTGGACAGGAAATCCTAGTTACTCGAGTGTTGGGTCTATACTTCTCGATAAGTAGATAAATTACTCGAGTACTGGAACTTTACTACTCGAGAACTTTCCTTCTGTCACTCGAAACAAATTGCTCATCTACTCGAGTGATAAACTTAACTACTCGAGAGATATACTTAGAAAATTTCTGAGATGTAAAAACATATAACTCAAGAAAGAGAAGAGGTATACTCGAGTAATGGACTTGGCTTCTCGAGGGCTAGAATCAAGCTTCTCGAGAACAATTTCCTTTACTCAAATTTTAGACTAGACTTACTCGAGTGCATCTAAAGGTTCTACTCGAGTACTATAGTTATACTCGAGTTAAAGACTTAGAATAATTTCAGTTTATGAAAATTTTTGTTTCTTCATTCCAATCAGCAACATGTCTTCCTTCATCAAACTTAGTGCTTGAAAATGAAGTGTTTCCCAATAGAGAGGCTACATATGAGTCAATACCATGGATCACACAATGAGGGAGTACATTTTATGGTCCTGTGTTTGATGACCCAGTGTAGACTGACAATGGTCTATACTTGGTAATAAGTCCTACAAACACAACTCAAATAGGATATCAAATACAACTTAATTCATCTTAGTTCAAGGGTGACTTTATACAAATCTAGTTTACTGTGGATAAACTACCCAATAATCTCCCTCTATTTGTAGAAGTCAGAACCCTCTACACTAAGGTGAATTATATCAAAATAAAAAGACTAGTTATAAAAGATAAGAATAGAATAATATGCATAATAATTAAAGACAGAGAGGATCATCAAAACTAAGGATTTATATAAAAAAAATGTTTCAAAATTTCAGTTCTACACAACTTCAATCCTCAATCTTGGAACTATTCTTCATTCTTAGCCTTGATGTTGTTGTTGTTGTTGCTATTGCTGCCAGTCTTGCTACTCTTGTTGCCTTCACTGATAACTGAATGGTTTAGGATAGTACTTGGGAGGTCTTAGAGGTGCATTATGATTGTTCCTCCCATCTTCTCTATCATATCCTTCTTTTGGTCATGGACTTCTCATATAATTCCCATTTAGATGAGTTAAAATGAAGGTTCCATCTTTCATTATAATCCATCACTAGCTACAGAGTATTAAGAATCATGGATTTTTAAGTAGGGCTCCAGATTTCTGCAAATTCTTGTGCTTTCATTCTCTCTGTCTCTGGATTTGCAAATGATCTGCTGGCAGAAGCTCCATCACCATATTTTCTACTTTTGGGGATCTAAACTTCAGATAGATCTTGTGGTATAACTGATTGCCATACCTGAGCAAATGATTCTGGAGGAGGAGCTTCCCCTTCAGGCCTAGGAGAAAAAGATGGTTGAGAAGAAGGCATCTGAACTGGCTGAAGTTCTGCAAGGGGATTGAGATGATGAGGGATAATATTTGGGTCTTAATGGAAATCATGAAATATCTGGTTATGTATCCATACTGTAGTATCATAAGTATAAAATTTCACAGAATGTATGTGGGCTTTTACATCAGTATGAATTTCTTTCAGCTTTTCATCCCAGAGGGTTTGCTTATTAGTATCTGATTTTTCTAAATATTCTTTGACTAGACTCTTCCCCTTTCTGAATTCTACAGTGAGTTTCTCTATAGTAGATTCTTTGAATTTACCAACTTATTCACAGATATTCAAAAGGCACTCTTGGGCATTTTTTCCCAATTGAATCTGAATATTAGCTAGAGTAACAGATTGTTCAATTACCTGACCAACACTGGTGATGGTATAGTCTAGTCCTTTACCACCTAGCTTGAATAAGTGCTTCAGCTCATCTGTATTGTGCTGAATTTAAGCAAAGCCTCTGCTCATTTCCTTTTCAAGAGCAGTCACTTTCTCTTGAACAGCCTTCCAGGAGTCATCAAAATATTTTCTCTAGTCCATCAGAATCTGTTCTATATTACCTAGAATATCATTTGCAGTAGGAGTTGGAGTTATAAATGGAACAACTGGTGGAAGAGGAGGAGCAGTCCATGGAGCAATCTCTTCAATGATCACTAAGCTCTGAGCTCTAGAAGTGTTAATCAGAACAACACCTTCCTCACCAATGATGGTGGGAAGAGTGAAATCTAATCTCTTCAAAGGAGCTTCAGCTGGTTAGGGGGATTTTTTTATTTGATTAGAAATCAGAATGGAGTCTTCTTGCTGTTTCTCAGCAGCATGGGAATGATCAGCATGGGATTCTTGAGAAGGAGTAGGAGAGCGTGATGGTATTGGAGTTGGTTCCTTGGATGGGTCTGTAGGTTGTTCTTTCTGGAGGAAAGGAATAGGCTCTTTAGAGCTGAGTTCTTCAATCTTCTTGTTGATGTCTTCTATAGTAGAAAGGATGGTTTTCGGTACTTGATCATCTGAAGGAATATCTTCTGGAGTGCTTGGAGGGAGAGAAGTAGAAACAAGAGGAGTAGGTATTCTAACTTCTGGAATAGAAGGAGCAGGCTCCCCCTCAGCAGCTGCACCAAATGTGCTTGATATATGAGGTGGAGAGGGAGATGGAGTCCTGTCCTCTATAGCTGGATGTTCATGAGATTTAACAGCCTGCATAGGATTCAACAATTTCAATTCCCATCTCTGAATAGAAGAGATTGATACCTTTTTCATGTGATGGAGGGTTATTCATTTGGAGAAATAAAACACCTCAGGATTTCTCTCATGCAGCATTAAAGAGATAATCCTTGAATAATTAGGAACCTTAATGCTCTCCCTTATCTTATCAAGAATTAACATACAAAACTGAAATCTTTTTCTACGGATTATAGCAGTCATTATGTCAAACATATCATTAGTAATGAAACTTATAGAACTTGTCCTGCATAGGAGAATCTTCCCAATGATGTCCACTAGAAGTTTGATTTCTGGGTTTAGGTCTGGACGTAGAATAGAAGTAACTGCGGTAGAGATGCAACAAAAGCTGCAAGCTCTGTCAATATCTTCATGTGTAAGATCATCCTCTTTATCAACTATAGGTAGCCGAAGAAGTTTAGAAACAGAGTTCTTGGATAGTTTGATCTTAATCCCTTTAACTTTTCACTTAAGGACTTTCCCATTCCTCTTTACTTTGATATTCGAAAAGAATTCTGCTACCTCAAGAAATAAAATCTTACAGGGCTGTTGGAGAACGAATGCCAAATCGGCGGAGTCGAGAAGGACAAGAAGATTTCTTAAATTGTCTGACAGCTCTACAATTCCGGCAATGACAAGTTCACTGTCGATCCCAACTTTGGAAGATGGTGCCATTTTCTCCAGAAAATTACGAGAGATTGACTACTGGATGACGGCGACGGAGGCAAGTTCTGCGTTAGTGGTGGAAGTCGAATGGTCTTTAGAGAAAGAAGGATTTTAACTCGTGTAGAATCTTAAAATCCAGTGTTTCTATTTATATAACCCTAACTATCGATGATTAAAGAATAAATTAATCGAACATACCTTAGAAACTGGCGATATAAGTTTCAGGTTGCGAATAAAGAGATTTGAACAGAATTTGAGAATTTGTCTACCTATTTCTCGAGTGGATCATCATTACTCGAGTGACGGAATGACGGTACTCTAGTGGCAGCTTTCTATTTCTCGAGAATAAATTCAGTACTCGAGTGATATCACTCGAGTGACTTTCTTAATTCTCGAGAGTTCAAAGCAGTACTCGAGTAGTCATTACCTATCTCGAGAAATGAAGTCTAACTTTGAGAAATTTCAACTTTTTGACTTATTCCTTGATCTCTGAGCTATGTTATGAGTCCTCCTTCTCTATTCTTCTTTGTTGAGCATTCCAAGTTCAGTTTTGAACAAAGAGAACTTGGTCTCATCCAGCGGCTTTGTGAATATATCTACAATCTGCCCATCAGTTGGGACATATTGTAGATCTATGTCTCTATGCTCCACATGCTCCTGAATGAAGTTTTATCGCAGCTCTATGTACTTTGTTCGGCTGTGAGAGACTGGGTTATTGGTTATTACAATCGTACTGGTGGAGTCACAAAACAAAGGAATGTTTTGAAATGTCATGTTGTAGTCTTCAAACTTGTTCTTTATCCAAAGCAATTGTGAACAACAAATGGCGGCAGAAATGTATTTTGTCTCAGCCATTTAAATTTTGACACAATTTTGTTTTTTTGCTGCTCCAAGAAATGAGTCTTTTTCCAAGGAATTGGCAAGTCCTGGAAGTGCCCTTTCTATAATCTTTACTACCTGCAAAATCTGCATCTGAGAAATCAATTAGTTTGCTGTCATTACTTCTTCGGTACCATAAGCCAAGATTCGGTGTACCTTTAAGGTATCTCAAAATCTGCTTTACAGCATCATAGTGAGATTCCTATAGTTCACTTGGAATCAAACACATACACATGTTGAGAACATTATGTTTGGTATACTAGCAGTAAGGTAGAGTAAGGATCCAATTATGCTTCGGAACTTGGTTTCATCAAAAAGTTTCCCATTCTCATCCGTCTCTAGAGATACAGCTGAACCCATTAGAGTCCTCAAAGAGGTTGTATTCTCCATTCAGAATTTCTTAATCAACTCTTTGGTGAACTTAGTCTGAGAGATGAAAATTCCATCTTCTTATTGTTTCACAAGAAGTCCTAAGAATTACTTTAGCTCTCCCATACTGCTCATTTCGAACTTCCCTTACATAAGTTTTGAAAACTTCTTGCAGAGGTTGTCGTTAGTAGAGCCAAATAAAATCATCGACATAGATTTGCACTAGAAAAATCATGCCTTTAATTTCCCTAAGAAATAAAGTCTTATCTATTTTCCTCTTGTGAATTTGTTCTCATGAAGAAAATAAGACAACATCTCGTACCAAGCTTAAGGAGATTATTTCAAACCAATCAAAGCTTTACATAAAAGATAAACATGATTAGGAGAGTTAGAATCAACGAAACTTAGGGGTTGTTCCACATACACCTCTTCCTTTATGTCACCATTTAGGAATGCAGATTTCACGTCCATCTGATACACAGTGAAGCCCCTAAGTGCAGTATAAGCTAGGAACAACCTGATTACCTCCAGTCTTGCCACTGGAGGATACGTCTGCTCAAAGTCGATTCCTTCTTCTTGTCGGTATCCTTGGGCGATGAGTCTAGCCTTGTTCTTTATAATTTTTCCATTATCATCCATCTTATTCCTGTAGACCCACTTATCTCTGATGACGTTCTTACCTTTGGGTCTTGGAACAATCTTCCAGACTTGACAACGCTTGAACAAATTCAACTCTTCATACATGGCCGTTATCCATGATGCGGCCGAGTTTTCTACCTCAAACTTTCTTGGTTTATCCAGTGACACAAAACTCAAATATAAATTCTCATTAGTAGTACCTCTACGAGTTCTGAACCATCCCTGGTATCTCCTATGATTTGCTCCATTTAGTGATCCTTCAAATGTCTGAGCTCTAGAGTCTTTGCATCTTGAGTGTCTTCAACCACAGGATTGACTTCATCAACTTGGATCGTCTCTTCATCTTGAGCATCAACCTCTCCAATAGGGTTTGGAGTGGTTATCTTGATGAACTTTTCACCTTTTGCTTCAGTCCGCTCACCCAGGTTAAGTTCTTTAATCTTTGAACTTGCATCTTCAATCAACACACTAGAAGAGTTGCCTGCAACAACCTTATCTCATTAAATACAACGTGAATAGATTCTTCTACAACTAGGGTTTTCTTATAAATACCCTATATGCCTTACAATGGCTACTATACCCTTCGAAAATACCTTCAAAGCTCTTTTCACTAAATTTAGTAGTGTTGAGAACGAAGCATTTACAGCCAAAGTTTCTAAAATATGAAATAGTCGGCTTTCTTCCATTTAAAAGTTCATAAGGTGTCTTATTATTGTTCTTGTTTATGAGTGCTCTATTATGCACGTGGCATGCAGTGTTGACAGAATCAGCAAAGAAATATTATGATATTGAGGCATCACTCAACATGGTCCTCCAGTCCTCTATAAGTGTTCTATTCCTTCTCTCAGCTACTCCATTTAGCAAAGTAGTACGAGTAGAGAAAAACTCATGAAAGATACCTATGCTTTCACAAAATTCTATCATGGCCCAAGACTTGAACTCAGTTCCATTGTCACTTTTGATTTTTACTACGGAATAGTTGTATTCATTCTGGATCTACTTTACAAAATTTGTATAGATGTCAAAAGTATCTGACTTGTGTTTTAGAAAGAACACCCAAAAAAGCTCGAGTAGTCTTCAACAATAACCAAAATATAATCCTTACCTCCCAAACTTCTAACTTGCAGTGGACTAAACAAGTCCATATAAAGAAGGTGTAAACAACTATTAGAGTCTTTACCAATAATACTTTTAAATGTAGCCCTTGTTTGCTTGCCTTTTACACATGTATGCCAAGGTCTATCATTAGCGCACTTGACATTTGGGGCATCACGTACTAAATTAAGAGAAAATAATTTATTAATAGTTTTGAAATTAATAAGTGCTAATCTCTTATGCCATTGTTCACTAAAAGACGCACTACCTTTTGCTAAAAAGCACACTGTCATAAAAGAGTCTTTGCAAATAAAATTCAAACAAAAGATATTTCTACTACGAGTGCCTGATAAAATAGTTTCTAAATTATCAACTGATTTTATCAATCACTTGTCTTCATGAAATTCTACGATGTATCCTTTATCATAAAGTTGGCTTATGCTTATGAGATTGTGTTCCAATCCTTCAACATAAGCTACTTCCGAAAAGGATACACTACTGTTGGTAATCATATCGTAGCCTTTCATGATTCCTATGTCAGAGCCTCCGAAGATGTCCTTTGGTCCGTTCTGGACTGGAGAGTAATCTTGGAGAAGGCTTCTAGTCCCGGTCATATGCCGAGAGCATGCACTGTCCAAGTACCAGATTGGAGTTCTGGTGGTCTTTGGACATACCTGCAATCACATGTCAGTTTGCCTTAGGAACCCAAACTTGCTTGGTTCCTTGGTCTCTAGTTAGCTTGCTCCCCCTACAAGTATTAACATTATGAGCGGTCTTTCTTAAGTATTAATCTGAGGAGTTACATAGTTTCTGTAGTCAAATCAGCAATCAATGGTAAAGTGACCAATTCTACCACAACACAAACAGTCAAATCTGTTGTATCTTTGCCTAATAATTTCCTACTAGACCTTTTTAGATTGTGGTCTAGTGGGGGAAGTAGAGTTGGAGGTAGATGCTTCATGATAATGACATTCACATGACTTCTTCTCCTTAGTAGTATTTTCCACAATGGGTTTAACCCTTGGAGCATTCTCGATGTTGTAACCATGATCATAAGGTTCATAGTTCTGCAGAGTGATCTCCTCATAAGATGCCTTGAAGACACTCTCGCCAAAGTCTTGGGGACAGTTCCATCCTTGGTAACGGGACTTGGGCTCTACATAAGTAGGCCTAGCAAAGTGACCATAAGGCGAGTCCAGATCAAACTTATTTGTCGGAAAGATGACCTTCCTAAATGAACTTTGTTCTAGAGGAGCTTTCCCTTTTTCCTCGGCAAGAGGCTTCTTTGCCTCATTATTTCTCCTTTGGGCTTTATTTCTCCAAGAAGATTTACTAGGAGCACCCACATGGCCTAAGCTAGCACCTTTGGCCTAAGAAGAGAACTCAGCAACAAGTGGGAGAACTATCTTGGGCTTCGAGAAACCTTCAACAAGTTTCTTTTCGACTTCAAGTTGTTCTTCCAACCCTTTGATGATCTTCTCCTTCAGATCTAGGTGCTCGAGGGTCTTATTATACTCTTTAATAGCAAAATTTAAGTCTTCTCTAAGTAAGTCCATCTTGATGACTTCCTCTCTCAGAGTGCTCTCTTCAGCCTTAAGAGATTTGATCTCCTTAGCCTGAGCTCTTGCCACTCCACAGCATTTGTCATAGAATTTGATAAACTCTTTATATTGAGACATGAGTTAAGATTCCTTGTCAGAAGAACTTTCCTCATTTTCATGGCCAGAACTAACAGATTTAGAAAGAGGAGTATGAGAGTTTACCTTCCCAGTTAGCTGGGGTTCTACTTCTTCATCAGTTTGTGCCATTAGCCCAAAGTAGGCTTCCTCTTCTTCAGTTGACTCAGATGAGTCAGAGTCGCTGAGAGTTTTGCCCTTCTTGGCTACTAGGCTTCTTTCAGTTCTCTTCTTATGATAAGAAGATTTCTTTTCGTCTCTTTTTCTACCCTCCTTTTTGTGGGGGCAGTCAGCAATAACATGACCTGGCTTATTGCAGCAATAAAAAACGATGTCAGCAGAAAAATGTTTGTTCTATTAAGTGTTATACCTGTCTTGGCTACTAGAGCCTTTCTTGTAGCGATCACCATCATGCCATGATTTTTTGAAAGAGGCATCCTTGCCTTTCTATTGCTTCTTCTTGTTCAAGAATTTCTTGAACTTTCTTGAGAGTAGAGAGAACTATCCTTCAGATAGTTCTTAGCTTGAGTTATATGTCTCCGAGATTTCTTCTTCACTTTCTTCTTATGCTGGGGAAGGGGAGGCAGCCTTAGACTTCCTTGAAGTGTCTTCCATGAGAGCGACAGACTTCTCCTTGGACGATGACCCGATCTTCTCTTCTTCAACTTTTCTTGAATTTATTTGCAGTACATATGATATAAGCTTTCCGAAGAGATTCTGCGAGTTTGTCTCAGCTAGCTTTCCAAATTCACGAATAGCACAGACCTTATTATCCCATTCCTTAGTTAGGGATCTCAAGAACTTATCATTTATTTATCCGTTGGTGAAGACTCGGCCGTAGACTCTTAGGCCATCAACTATCTTGAAGAAATTCTCAAAAGTGTCTGCAATGGAGTCCTTAGGACTTTGTCGAAACGCTTCATATTTATGATTTAATAGTTATCTTCTGTTATCCCTAACTTCTTTAGTGCTTCCATCAGAATAATAAGAGACTGCCACATCTCCTTAGCGGACTAGCAGTGAATCAGGCTTTGCAGCATTGAGTCTTCGACTGCACTTGCTATAATACTTTTAGATTTCTTGTCTAACGAGACAAGTGCAATCTCATCCTTATAAAGATCCATCAACTTCTTAGGAACTTGTTTGGTAGGATCTATAGTGGAGACGATCATAAGAACATAAGGACCTTCTTCAACAATCTTGAAGATCCTTGGAACCACGGCTTCCATAAAGAACTTTATCCTTTCTTTCCACATAGCAAAGTTGATCTTTGTTCACAGAGGAAGCTTGGCAAAATCCTTGCATCTGTCCATGCTTGAATAACTCAAAATACAACTAAAAGGCGATGTGTCCAAGGTTTTAACCTTTTGACGAACAACGACCCTTTGATACCAATTGACGTTATTAGTTGTCTACCTAAATCACTTATAGGTCGGTGAATAGGTGAGTTGAATGCCTTTTTGCGGAATAAAAATTTAGCAATCTAACCACAAAAATTAAACAAGAAATCATAGATGACAACAAGAATTATATTTGTTCCCTAACCTTGGGTACGTCCACTTTCCACTCACAGATCTAACAAAGAACTAGACTCGGCTACTCCACTAATCTCGGATCAAAACCATAATTCTACTCGGAACAATGTTCATACAACTCGATCCATAAAATGGATCTACACTCGGAATATAAAAACTTCCTACAACTCGGAGAACAAAGCTCCTACACTCGCAGAATAATCTCCTACAAGAATAAAATGGATTTAAGAAATACAAACAGAATAATTTTTCAGATTTGGAAAATCCAGCCATGGTATTCCTTCTTGGTCTTAGTGGCTTTATCAGAAATTGTTGAAGAAGACAAGGCTGGATTCTAGATCTGAAATTCTTGGACACACAAAATCAAAGAGAAGATGTAGAGATTGAAAACATTCTTGATCTACAAGTCTTTCCGGATTGAAATCTTCTTTGGCGATCAGCACGATGAGCGGCGACGGCTTCTGAATGTTTTTGGAAGGAGATGACCGATCCATAATTCTTAGAATATTTCTTTTCACGCGCTTCTTATTGTTTAGTCGAAATGACAATACCTTATATAAGATCTTCCTAACGGCTAGATTTAACATTAATGATGGCCACGTGGACCAATCATATCAAGTTATTTGAAAAATCTATCTTTCAGGGACTTAGCGAATTTTTCCGAACAAAAGATAGTATTACTCGAGTAAAGAGAGTACTACTTGATTATCATGACTGGCTCTCTAGAGGATTGCATCAAAGTACTCGAGAAGAACAATTAAGGAAACATCAGTTCAGAACTCAATATCACACGAGTGGAATGAGGATTACACGAGTGCTTGAAATACTACTCGAGAAGCAGAAGTGGACTTCTCAAGAAAATAACTTAGAGAAAATTATGGACATGACATCCTTGTTACTCGAGTGCTGGGTCTAGACTTCTCGAGAAGTAGATAGAATACTCGATTAATGGAACTTTACTACTTGAGTGGGGTAGACATTACTCGAGAACTTTCCATCCGACACTCGAAACAAATTGCTCATCTACTCGAGTGATAAACTTAACAACTCGAGAGATACAGTTAGAAAATTTCTAAGATGTAAGAACTGATAACTCTAGAAAGAGAAGAGGTATACTCGAGTAATGGACTTGGCTTCTCGAGGGCTAGATTCAAGCTTCTCGAGAATCATTTCCTTTACTCGAATTTCAGACTATACTTACTCGAGTGCATCCAAAAGTTCTACTCGAGTACTATAGTTCTACTCGAGTAAAAGACTTAGAAGAATTTCAGTTTATGAAATTTTTTGTTTCTTCATTCCAATCAGCAACAAGTCTTAATTCATCAAACCTAGTGCTTGAAAATGAAGTGTATCCCAATAACGAGGATACATATGAGTCAACACTATGGATCACACAATGAGGGATAACACTTGGCAATAAGTCCTGCAAACACATAACTCAAATAGGATTTCAAATACAATTTAATTCATCTTAGTTCAAGGGTGACTTCATACAAATCTAGGTTATTGTGGATACAATACCCAAGAGTATTGGGCAATACGCTCTTTAACTTCTGACACCAATTCTATAGGGGAGAAATGGAAACTACACTTTAATGAGTTATATGAGTGGAGAACCATCGCTTAAGAAAACTCCTGTATATAAAAGGAGAAGGCAAAATTACTCCATGACTGTCACCTTTGCAAACCCAAGACATTCCAAAAAGGTGACCAAGTCCTCCTTTTCATTTCTCAACTTCGTTTATTCCCAGGGAAGTTAATGTCTAAGTTGTCCGGACCCTTCCAAGTCAAAGAAGTTTTTCCTTATGGAACCATCGAAAAAACCACCCTGAGAAGGGAGATTTTAAAGTTAACAGACACTGTTTAAAACTTTATTATGGTGTGTTTCCTCAAGACTTTACTCGCCAAGAATCATTCCTCCGGCTAGACTAGGATTAAGTATAATGTAGTAATTTTTCCTGTTTATAAAATTTTTGGTAAAAATTCTATTAAAATGTTCATATAGAAATTTTATAAAAAAAAATCACTTAGGAGGAAATATATATTCAAAGGAGGACACAGGTACACACACGCCCGTGTTCATAACCGTGTTCATACGCATTTTCTTTAGCCCAGCCGTGTACGATTTAAAATGAGCAGGAGTCATTTTTTCCGAGCACCACAGGGCTGGCCATACGCCCGTGTGCCCGGCCGTATTGGTAACACATTTTCTCACCTAGCCGTGTTCAATATAAAACCTAAAGTAGGAAGGAATCATCCTGAGAACAATACGGATTAACACACGCCCATGTGTGTTACTGTGTCCTTATAGCTCAACTTTTCCCATAATCAACCAAAGCAAGACATGGGTTAACACACATCAATGTTGGTAACCCTGTGCCATATGCTGAGATCGACGTTTTGCTCATCCTGAGAAGGATACAACTACCTAACAAGCCGTGTGTTGAGCCGTATGCAGATTCTACGCTTGACGAAGCACAATTCCCGAGAAGGACATTGGTAGATACACGCCAGTGTTATTGACCGTGTTTTCCTGGCGTGCTTCTTTCCCGCCAGTTTGACCGCACATCCTTTCGATGCCCGGGTTCCTTGCGGTTAAAGATTCCATAACACGGGTGTACACACGTCCATGTGGTAACCCGTGTTCGCCTTATTATATACGACCATTTAATCTTCTTCATCTTCGCTTTCTGTTTTTTGCCCTAGCGTCCAACACTCCTTAAACCCCAGAACTCGGCTTCAAGCTCTTGACTTCCATCTTTGCGGATTTGGCTCCTCTCTTCGTGATCTATCCTCATAGGTAAAAATTTTTGAATTATGTTGTTATTTTTTTCAATTTCTTCTTCTTCTCCACTCTCTTCTCCTTCCTCTTATTCTCATATTCTCATTTATTTCATTCCTCATTTTTCCTCCTCTTCTTCCTTCTTTATTTCTTAAAAATCCTTCCACTTGGCTGCAGATCATGTCATTCGAATATGCACAAGGGGGACATCGTCGTCCCAATGTCACAACATTATCAACAAGAAGGCGCGACGCTCCCGCACCACAGGAAGTTACGGATCCGACAAATATCAACCGTTATAATCTCCTCCAGTCCAAAAAAATTGAATACATTCGAACAATCGACTAGAGTGTGTTAGAGGAGATTCATTTAGCCGTGGAAGTCTTTGAGTTAATTTCTATAACGGGGTGGGAGCAATTTTGTAATAATGAGGCATTAGGATTTAAGGAGCTCACATTAGAGTTCATGTCATCCTTATACTTAAACCTTAGGCTGACTTTCACTGAGCAGACCAACACACAAGAGGGGGTCATTTCATTTCGAGTAGCGGGTACTACTTATACTCTCCATCTTCTTCAGTTCACCCAATATTTAGGGGTGTATGAGAACTCGTTCCTCTATAGCACCGCCTACTCCGACCTTCATTTTGACCTCCATTCTCGTGATCATGCCACCAATATTAGGGACCTTCGACCTCTCTCTATATGAGGCCAAGAGGACTAGTGCCTCAAAATTGCATTATATGGCTGTCTATTACATTCATCATCTACTGAGTCATACATTGAGTGGCCGGGGCGAAATCTCAGTTGTCGTGAGAAGGCAGGACATGTTGTACCTCTATAGCATGTCATCGCGCTACCACATTAATATTGGTTTTATGCTAGCGCAGTTCATTCTTCACCAGGACAACAACTCACGTATTGGGTCTATTTGTGTAGCACCCTACATTACGTGCTTGGCAAAGAATATGAACATCTTTTCGTCACTTCCGCCGATGACTGTGGTTGCGAGGACTTCCCTTATCATGATGTCTTCGCTCTCTCTGCCTTGTCACTGCTGTCCAGGGTTTGAGTGGATCCATTTATTCCATTGCAAGGCGTGGGCCTCAGTATGCTCATGATGACGATTATGACGATGATGTCGATCATGATCTCGAAGAGCCGCTGATTTCTCCAGCCCCCACTACTTATACTCAGGGAGAGTCTTCTGCCCCTCCTCCTTGACAGCGCATGCAGTATCTGCGGGACTTTCGACACTTTTATGAGACCGTTCTCTCACCTCACTTACAGCATATCGAGGATTCGAAGAAGAGGACAGAGGATGCCATCATTCAGATCAGGGACCACCTAGGGATCTCTCCTCCACCCCCGACAGCTCCTGGATCCTCTCACCTCCCCGACTATCCTTCATACTCTACTGCACCAGCTTATTATTTTTGATTTCCCTGTACTTTTTTTATATTTAGTTCGATCACTTCAGATGTTCTATGCTCATTTTCTGTAATCCTATCTAATGTAATTTGAAGGAAACTCATTTTTGCTCCTATTGTAGCTCTTATGCTCTTTTATTCTTCATAGCCAGTCCTTTAAAAATTGTTGTGTTTGTTTTCTCCGTTCTTTACGTTGTATTGAGTACATTACAAATTATAATTCGGCGGGTGGGTGTAGTTCAATTCTAATATTTCAGTGCAGTATATGATTAAAAATTTTAAAAAAAAATCGTACTCAATGTTGTTAAAAATCCCCTAATAATTTTTTTTGTCACTCCTTTAAGATTTCATTAACTCACTCATTTGGTTTATAACTAGCTAATTTACTTTCACACGCTGATTAAAATGAATTGCGTAAGACTCATCGAGGGTATAAATTTGTTGATTAGTAATTATGTATAGAAATTCATTAGTTTAATTTTCTCTATATAACTTATTTTTAGTATTAGTCCTCTATATTATTAACTAACAATCACTCTATTTTTTAAAATATAATTATCCATAATAAAGAGAGTCAATGAGTGTAACAATTTGATAATTTTGTATTAGAGACTCAAAATGAAGAATACCCTTTATTGGTCTCCAGAACTTGCCCCTAACGATCCTCAAAACTTTCATATAAGTTAATTAGTTAGGGCGGAAATGACTTAGGCCTCCCTTTGGATAACTTGAGCCTTGCAAGCCCAAAACCCTAAACATTATACCCTTGCACACCCAATTTGAACCTAAGCCCTATTCCTTTTGATACTCGACTACTAAAATTCACCAAGTCCAAAATCCTTACCTATTAGCACACATATCATTGAGACCTTCATGTAATGAGTTTGTTCATAGTGATATGTGACCTGAGTGCGGGTACACCCACTCGAAATGATCCCTACTATGGACGCTTGAAAAAAAAACAATAGTGATATGTGGTCTGAGTACGGGTACACCCACTCGGAATTATCCATACTATGGACCCTTGTATAAGAAAAACAAACAAAAATATAGAGTATCCATCAAAAAAAAAAATTGTGGGAAGTATAACAATGGTGAAGTCTGGGGGTGTAATTATAATATTGATGTATATTAGGGTAATTACCCTACAAGAGGCTCTTTTGTTATATAGGTGTGATATGAACCATCAAATTTATCTTTGATTACCCCACCTATAATCCTATATCCTAAGCCAAAAGGTTACACCATAATACAAGTCCTAAGGATCCAACTTTACTAACTCTAACTAGTGATGTGAAGAGGGTGTGAAAAGGCAAGCTTATAACTATCAATATTGATACTTTTAAATTTTAAAACATTAATGCCTATCTTATTAAGATTGTTATTTTCTCCTCGCAATTATGGGTGATTGTAATTCTTTTTCTAGGAAAGAGTGAAAGATAGATAAGAGATATATGGGAGGAATTTCAAGATAAAGTTATATTTAGAAAAGTCTACTATACTATTTCCTATACAATTACAACATCAAATTTCTCGTTGAATTCATGGCAATTAGCTTGGGAAAAAAATTAATTACCTATCGTTATTTCCAAAATTTTAAATTAGTTTGCTTTGGGACAAGCAAACACTCATGTCTGGGGGTATTTGATGAGTACAATTATATATGTCTTTTTACTATCTTATTTGAAATCATGTCCACTATTGTTTACCTCCAATCATTATAATTTTGCGAAAATATTTAAGAATTTGAGTTATCATGAATAAGAGAGCACAGTATGGTGTTTCCTTTACTTCTTATATTTAGCTCTTTATTTATTCATGCATCTTCTTAATGCAGGTATTACAAGCCCTTGGAATTTAAAGTCTTGGAGCAAATTGAGGAGTTCACGAAGCCAACACGACTGATGGCAGGACTGGAGTTGGACACACAGGGGTAGGAACACGCCCGTGTAACTACCCGTGTCCTTATCGGGATAGATCACAAGGATGGGAAGAAAAGAAAGAGAGCCACAAGGGTAGGCACACTCCCGTGTCACTACCGGTGTCCTTTTCAGAAAGAATTACAGCCCTGTTGCAGACCAAGCCGTGTGCGAAGAACACGAAGAACAACACATCCATTTTCCAAGCCTTATAAGATTGTATGGCCCACGACCAGACACATCTTGTGGTGTTAAACCGCCTTTGAACCGTCCACACTGCCTGTGACACGATCGTGGTGGAACCTGTGTTCGATTCAGTTTGCAAGGAGTCTCTAAAAACCTGTAGGAAAAATAGAATAAGAGTTTTTGGATTGAAGAACATGGAGAATTTCTGGAGGAAAAAAGTATAGCACTCAGCGGTGGGAAGATCGAAGGAGATAATTCGTATGGTTTTAATCTTCATGTATCTCTTTTAATTTCCCCTTTCTCTTATACAGCCTAACTTTATTTTTTTATATTTCGCATAAGACTAATCTTTTTGAACAATTCGGTAATCATGTATGTTAGTTTTTATATCAAATTTGTTGTATTTTATTCGTATGTATGCTTTATAATATTGAGATTGATTTTAGATTTGAAATTAGAATTTGTTTCATTTGAATCCCAAACTTCTAGATTTAAAAATTGGATGTTTGTGATGATATTTATATATCATGTTCTAAGGTTCTTTCTCTTTGTATTTCAAATTGCATGATTGAGAGATATGTTGTTTGGATCATGGTAATACAGATAATTGGACTCATGGTATCTTAGAGATAGGATTTCATGAATTTATGTATTAGATAGGGCCTCTTATTATTAATGCAAATTTGAGTATTGTGAATTTTTTGAGAGAAAATTTACTCAACTTAAGTTTAGGTATTGAATTACTCGGGAGAGATTTCGATGAATGTTTAACCCTTCCAATACAACGAATTTGATATTCTTGCAATTACGTGATTTCATAGAATTTAATTAATGAAAAATTATACTCATGTGATTATTCTTAGATTTTCTGCTTTTTTACAATCCTAAATCGTCCAATGTATCTTTATCCAAGTAGTCCTAGTTAGGTTAATTTATGTTAAAAATCAATTTTAATTATAGGATGATAATAAAGTGAGAGTGAGTACGAGTACTTGAAAAGACCCTGTGGAATACGACATGAGATATAGATTTCTCCTATACTATGAATGATAAGTTCACTTTCCTGAGATTAAAATCAATCTAATTTATGCCTATCCACATAGTTTTTACATAGAGAAAAAATATCGCATCATGCATATCCACCAAATCTTCTTCAACATGCAAATTAAACATCACCAATCTAGACCAACTTGTCCAGATGGGCTTCTCATAACATGCATATTCCATACTCTACATTTCCGGATATAAATGCAGGAAAATATGGGGATCAAACCGATCTTCCCTTTGGAATCTACCCCTTATCACCTTTTGGTGAGGGGATCCATGCAAATATGCATATTGAGGATTTCATATGTCCGGGAGAAACTCGTTACCATTGTATTAATCTTCGGAGCCATGACAAAGCTTTTCTCCTTGGATGGAAATGATTCCCTCACTTTCCCATTCGCAATTTTAGCTACGGCTCTTAATTCTAGCCACAAGATCTTCTCTTATAACTTCAATTTCCACCCAAACCCTAGCACCAGACGCAAGTTCTCTGCTCCAGAACTGGGAAGCAAGGAAGAGAGAGAGAAAAGGAAATTATAACTTCCTTAATCCCATCCTTTTGTAGATATGGCCACAGGTTTTACCCCAGCCATATGATCTCTTCACATCAAAATAAAGCAACGGCTCGAGTTTGAGTTGATAAAGTCAACCACTGCTCAGTGGCCGCACACCAGCCACATGACACGAGTCGCTACTTCGGCGACATCTTATTTCAATAATTCATCGAACAGAGTCAAGTTGGTCGAACGAAATTCGTTGAACAGGAGTTGTTCGTCGAACGGTCCATAACAGCGCTCAGCTCAGCGACGTTTTTGTTAAGCTTTGCTCGACGTTTTGTCGAGCTCTGCTCATCATTTCGTCGAGCTCTGCTCGTTGCTTTCATCGAGGTCAGGTCGACTCTTACCATGTTAATTTTTGGGGTGTTACAATCATCCCCTCCTTACTAAAATTTCATCCCAAAATTAAATACAGCGTGCAGAAACTAGTAATAAATATGTAACAACATATATTTTCTGCATAACAAAAATGTTATAACAGTTTACACAAATAACTCGAGAAACTCAGCACGCATGGTTTTCTCCTGCTCCCATGTTATATCCTTACGGCAACAGTTGTCCCACCGGACCTTGACCATCCCGATAGTTTTGTTTCGCAGCTTCTTATCCACTTTATCCTCAATTCGAATGGCCCAAACCTTCATCGTTAGCCCAGATTCAACAGGTACGCGATCATTTGCAATCACTTGAGTTTGATATTTCACGGCTTTTCAAAGCACTGATATGTGGAACACATCATGTATTCCACTCAATTCTGCCGAAAGAGCTAACGATAGGCAGCTTCTCCAACTAACTCCACCACTTCAAACAGACCAAGATACCTCTGACTTAATTTTTTTAAGCGTCGAATCCTGGACAAGCCTTTGAATGGATTGATCTTCAAGTATACCCACTCGCCAACAAAAAACTCTATGATTCGGTGTTTGGCGTTGTAGTACTTTACCCGTCTATCTTGGCTACCAATAGCATCTCTCGGATAAAGCGTATCGTCGAATTAGCCACTTCGACTTCCTTACGCTTATACAACTTAGACTCGCCTGTTTCCGACAAAGCTCATGGTGTAAGGCACTTCCTACCATATAAAGCTTCAAAAAGCGCCATATTTATCCTAGATTGATAGCAATTGTTGTAGGTGAACTCTACCATATATATATGGTCTTCCCACCTCTTTCCGAAATCCAAGGCGCACATCCGGAGCATATCCTTTATAGTTTTTTTGGTCCTTTCGGTCTGACCATCCGTTTGCGGATGAAAGGCCGTACTGAACTTTAATTTTGTCCCCAACAACTGATGGATTAGGATCCAATCATTCGAAGTGAAGCACCCATCTCGGTCACTTATGATGCTACTGGGTACACCATGCAATCATACCATTTGCTCGACATAATGTTTACCCAAAATTTCCACTGAATCATCCCACTTGTTCGGAATGAGGTGAACCTCTTTAGTCAACCGGTCCACGATCACCTAAATCGAATCATTCCCGCATTTAGATCTTAGCAAACCGTGCACGAAATCCATCGAAAAATCATCAAACTTCCATTCCAAAATAGGTATCAACTTCAGGAAACCTCAGGGCTTCTGGAATATAGATTTTACCAAGGCACAAGTCTTACATTTTGCCACATAATGGGCTATATCTTTCTTCAGACCTTGCCACCAGAACATCTTCATCATTTCCTTATACATTTTTGTACTCCCTGGGTGGATTGAATACATCGTTAAGTGTGTCTCATATAACAATTCTTCACATAATTTACCCACATTCGGGATATACAAACGATCACCTTTCCGCAAAATGCTGTCATCCAAAGAGAATTAGGCATTTGACCCATCCACTGCATATCATTGTAGACTTTCATCAAGTTCCTTTGCTTGCCAAATCCTATTTTTAAGGTCATATTGTACCTCCGTCCAGTTCAGGCATGCACTTACAGTGGCATTCTTGTCTATACAAGAGATATCTAAGGCCTCCAACTCCTGGATCAGATGCTCATCATGCATCTGCAAACAATTTGCCCTTGTCGGAGTCCTACGACTCAAGGCATCTGCGATAATGTTTCCTTTCCCGGGAGTGTAATGAATATCAATGGTATAGTCCCCCAGAAATTCCATCCACCTTCGTTTTCTCATATTGAGATCCCTCTGACCCAATATGTACTTCAGGCTCTTATGACCCTTGAATATATCCAATTTCACTCCATATAAATTGTGACGCCACAATTTGAGCGCAAAAATCAACGACGCCAACTCCAAGTCATGGATGGGAAAATTTCACTCATGCACTTTCAACTAGCTTGAGCCTAAGTTATCACCTTACCAAATAGAAGAAGAACACGGCCTAAGCTACTCCCTGATGCATCACTATAAATTTCATAATCGTCCGAACCAAATGGCATCGTCAAGATTGGCGCCTTAGTCAGACGACCTTTTAGCACCTAAAATGCTCGTGCGCACTCCGACATCCAAACAAACTTCTGATCTTTTCTCATCAATGTAGTGAGAGGCAAGGCTATCCACGAGTAGTTCTCTACGAAGGGCCTATCATATCCTTCCATTCCAAGGAAACTCCCGACTTCAGCGATAGAAGATAACACCGGCCACTCCTGTATTTTAACTATCTTCACAGGATCCATCGCAATGCCCTCTCCACTGACCATATGGCAAGAAAGGACACTAAAGACAAGAAGAACTCGGACTTCGAGAACTTGGCATAGAGCTTGCATCTTCTCATGGTGTGCAACACCATCCATAAATGGTTTGCATGATCTTCTTCATACTGGGAGTACACCAAAATATCGTCAATAAAGACGATGTCAAATAAATCCAAGTATTCTCGAAACGTTCAGTGCATTAGGTCCATAAATACTGATGGCATATTTGTTAGTCCAAGCGGCATTACCGTGAACTCAGAATGACCATAGAGTGTACCAAATGCTGTCTTGGGAATATAAAATTCCCGAATCGTCAACTAGTAATAGCAAGACTTTAAATCCATATTTTAGTAGACAATTTAGCCCACTAGCTGAACGAACAAGTCATCAATCCGTGGAATCAGATACTTGTTCTTTTCCATCAGCTTATTCATCTATCGATAGTCAAAGCATAGCCACAAGCTTCCATCCTTCTTGTTCACAAATAGGACCAGAGTGCTCCAAGGTGACATACTTGGGCGTATAAAGCCTTGCTCCAGCAACTATTGCAATTGAACCTTTAGATCAGCCATCTCCTTTGGCGCAATACGATATGTCGAGCAAGCCACAATTTTCGCACCTAGACCAACTCAATAGTGAAGTCAATCTCCCACTGGGGCTGTAACCCCGAAAGATCCTTGGGAAATACATCATCGTACTCCAATACAGTAAGAACATCACTCACACTAGGCCTCAGCTCAACAGCCTCCAACAGCGTGAAGAACAACTTCGTGCCCTTCCGAACTGCCTTGACTACTTGGATAGCAGACATCAATGTCTCGCTCGAACCTCATATTCCAGTGAATCTAGTATCTCGTTCGGTGTTCTGCACTAGTGTGACTTCCTTAGAGTTGCAATCTATATAGGCACGGTTCTCCGAGAGCCAGTCCATACTAAATATTACATCAAACTCCGATATCGGTAGAACTAATGCTTCCAATCCAAAGTACCGACTTCATATTCACACCTCAACACAGCAGGCTCGATCCACGCGCATCAAGAACCCATTAGGTAGCAGCACATTCACTCGATTTTTCGGTGTATTCGAAGGCACTCCAATAGGCCCCATGAAATCTTTCCACAAAGAAGAATGAGAAGCTCCTATATTGAATAGTACTCTCGCCAGACACTACAAAATCAGGACAAAGCCTAAATTAAACCAATCATACACAAGCAAAGCACAAGGTACTAAGTATGGAAAGCATTAAAAACTGTATCTTAAATCATACCTGTTACGAAGTCGCTTTATTTTATGGCCTCCTATTGGCCAAGATTATAGACTCGGGGCTGCTCTTGGGATGCAGTTGATTCCACCACTGCCTTTCCCTTCTCAGCATAAGACACACCCATCTTTTCTCCCCTTTTGGAAGCCCACTCAGGAAATCTCGAGCAATATGCCCCACCTTACCATATGTATAATATGTGAGCGGACCACTCCCGGATATTGCCGAAGACAGAGGAGAAGAAGGAGCTGGCCTAGAAGTTTTAGGCTTCTTTTTCCACCGTTGATACCCATACTTTGAAGAAGTAGGTACCTTGAACTCTTGCTTCTTCCCTACCAAGTCATTCTTATGTTGCACGCGCTTCATGTCTAGCTCAAGGGAGCGGGCCGTATTTACTAAGGTAAGAAAACCATGCATCATCGGTCCTGAGATAAGCAATCGTAGATCATCTCTTAGCCCTTCATAGAACCGATTTGTTTTTTGTTCCTCATCTACAAATGTTAAGCCTGCATATCTTCCCAATCTCGTAAACACGTGTAAGTAGTCATCCACCGACCTCTCGCCTTGAGTTAGCCTTTGAAATTGGTTCTCCATCACAATTTGCTATGATGATGGAACATATCTTGCAAGAAAACACCTTGATAACTCCTCCATTGAGATCTCGCTCAACGGCCGACCAGCGAACTGGTGCAGCTCCAACTCATCACACCAATGTCTTGCCTCACCATTCAATAAGAAGTTAGTCAAAATGAATTTTTTCCACTCTTCTATTTCAGTTGCCATCAAGACCCTCTTTATTCTTGAGAGCCAATCTTCGGCTTTTGTAGGGGTTCCAGTACCAATAAAAACATGGGGATTGAAACACATCACGTGTTTCAGTTGCTTCTCCGTTGCTCACCTTGCGACCATTGGCTCAATATCCACTTGTCTCACAGCTACGTGCTCCACTAAGACACCGGTTCTTGTACCATCGTAGGAATAGGAGGTTGTACCTGACCTCCAGATTGTGCATTCATCATTGCGAACACGGCTTCCGCAACCAACTATATAGTTTCTGCCGAAGGAGGAGGTATCGGCGCCTCATTAGGTGCACTACTCTCCATCGAGCGCAGGGGTTCTTGCTGCGCCGCACCAGTTTGAGTCACCTACAATGTGAAACACACAATTAGGCAACTACGAATATTACCCAAAGCAATCACAGAAACATACAAGTTCCGCAAATATGTGTATTTTCATTCCTAAGTGGTCATTCATGGGTTCAATTATTTTATCACGGTACCTAACATACAAGTGCTTACCACCCCTTAAAATAATTCTACCATGAATTCAAAGAATAAAGACCGAGAACAGAATCTAATACCAATTTTGTAACGCCCCCATCCGTCATATAGCATATGATAGAAGGTCCGACCGGGGCCCGACGCCATATACTACGGATAGGTAAGAAGATTACAAGTTGTTTCCAAATCCAAGTTCACTTAGAACGCACCATAACTCAGTGCATTCTAGCAGAAGCATGTTAGTTTATGAACCCAAACCAAACAAGAATGTCCACTACACAATGGGAATGATATATATACATATAACACATGTTTTGGCCATAGCGCTGTTTCATTTAACAATAAGTAGTTTCATAATTCGGCACGCAGGCCGGCCATACATGAAAATAGCAAATGTTCTCCTTTGGGCCTTCAAGGTCTAGCCAATTGCAGCACATGGGCTTCAGCCCACAACTTTCCACTTGGCTCTCCAACACCTGCATAAAAGGGCCCACCAAAATGTGGACCACAAAGCAATGGTCAGCATTTTTCTGACCCATTTATAACGATCCCACCCCTAACTCGGGGCGGCATTTCTCCATCCCTACAAACAAGGCATCATATATATTGTGGCATTTTAAAATTGCACTTTAAGCACCATTTATCACAGACGTAGACTCAACGACCACACGCCCCGTGCACTCATGGCACATTTTTGGTGTCCACGACTTCCCGCGTATCACCACCATTAACTTTGTCGTTCAGAGGTCCTTAACTTGACGACTATGTCATTCAGAGGTAATTAACTTCACGACTAACTACCCATTCAGAAGTACTTAACGACTCTATCATTCAGAGGTACTTAACTTGATGGCACAGTAAATGGCCTTCACGGAACAATTCATTCTTATTTTCCATTTTAGGCTGGGACCCACAATTGTAGGGCAATTTAAGCTCAAAGCTTTGCATACAGTGACTCTTAGGTCTCTTCAAGATAGGTCTCACAAAATTACAGCTCACTAAGAGCTATCGCTTGGCGGTACTCACTGTCGCCTGACGATATCAACAATTCTCTAGACTGTTATCTTTTCTTAGTCCTTTCCTGGAAATGCTTCCAGTACTTTGATGAAGTATCTTTCAAACCCCTAGACCCCGGACTTACATGTACATCCCACGCATATACACGGAGTCTTCTCCAGCATACAAATTAAACATCACCAATCCAGACCAACTTGTCAAGATGGGTTTCTCACAACATGCCTATTTTGTACTCTACATTTCCAGATCTAAATACAGGAATATATTGGGATCAAACCAATCTTCCCATTAGAATCTACCCTTTTTCACCTTTTGGTGTGGGGATCCATGCAAATATGCATATTGAGGACTTCACATGTCCGGGAAAAACTCGTTACCCTTGTAGTTCTCTTCAAAGCCATGATAAAGCTTTTCTATATTGATGGAAATGATCGCCTCAATTTCCCCTTGGTGATTTTAGCTTCGGCTCTTAATTCTAGCCACAAGATCATATTAAGTAACTTCAAGTTCCACCGAAACCATAGCACCAGACGCATGTTATTTGCTCTAGAACTTTGAAGCAAGGAAGAGAGAGAGAGAGAAAAGGAAATAATAACTTCCTCAAGCCCATCCCTCTGTAGACATGGACTAGGGTTTTACCCCAGCCATACGATCTCTTCACATCAAAATAAAGCAATGGCTCGGGTTTTAGCTGACAAAGTCAACCACCGCTAAGTGGCCGCACACCAGCCATCTTACATGAGTCTCCACTTCGGCGACATCTTATTTCGACAATTCATTTAACTGAGTCAAGTTGGTCGAACGAAATTAATCGAATGGGAGTTTTTCATCGAACGGGCCATAACACCGCTCAGCTTTGCTCGTTGTTTTCGTCGAGCTCTGCTGGACATTTCATTGAGCTCTGGTCGATAAATTCGTGAAGCTCTGCTCGACGTTTCGTCGAGATCTGCTCGACGCTTTCGTCGAGATAAGGTCTACTCTTACATTGTTACTATTTGGGGTTTTATAATGGCTATAGTGACTTTCCACCACTCTTCCATTTCCATTGCCATGATGATTATCCTAACACGAGAGAGCCAGTCTTTCGCTTGCGTTGGAGTTCTATTCAGCATAAAAACATGAGTATTGAAGCTTATCACATGCTAGATCTGATTCTCTGTCAATCTTCTTGGAACTAAAGGCTCTGTAGCCGCATGATCAGCCACTAGAGGCTCGACCATGCCAAGAGGCACATGACCCAGATCAGGGTCCATAGGCTATTGGTGTTACCATTGTGATCTTGAAATGATCAAGCATATAGTCTTACTTCCAACACAATATGAGCCTATAGGGATGCATATAAGAGTATATGAAGAAATTAGAGGAATTGATTATGTTGGTCTTACTTATATGTGATGTTTGAGGGACTATGCACTGTAAGGCATTGAGCGGGTTGATACCACACTGCTAATCGTTGAGTGCGACGAGACCACTCGACGCTTCATCGAGTCAAGTGTTGATTCGTTAAGTTAGGCATTGAGTCTGTCAAGAGCACTCGACGATTTGTCGAGTCATGTGTTGATTTGTCGAGTGCTGGCGTTGAGTGCATCGAGACCACTAGGCAATTCATCGAGTCAATTGTTGATTTATCGAGTCAAGTGTTGATTTGTCGAGTGTTGGCATTGGCTGCGTAGAGATCACTCGACAATTTGTCGAGTCAAGTGTTGATTTGTCGAGTTAGGCGTTGAGTGCGTTGAGTCGACTCGATGCTTCGTCGAGTCAATTGTTGATTCGTCGAGGAAAAATTCCATATGTTACGGGTCTGCCGATAGCGACGACTTTCTGTTGTTTATTTCTTTAGGTATAAATAGAAGATATCTTAGGGTTTTAGCGGGCCGCTAAGAAGCCAAAAAAGTGTGTACTACACTGATGCAGTAGCCCCGACCCGACCCCTCTCGGTCGGCCAACCTCGGCCTAGCCAGCAGACCACGTGCTGGCGACCACTACCGGGCTGCAGCCCAAGCACCCCACCCATGACCGCACCTATTCTCAGCGCGGCGGGATGTTGAGGCGAGGTCTCGAACCCAGCCCCCTTGATAAAGAGCTTTCCTAACAGCTCTCATCACCAAATGAGTTGCAGCTGGTGATGAGAGCTATTAGGAAAGCTCTTTATCAAGGGGGCTGGGTTCGAGACCTCGCCTCAACATCCCGCCACGCTGAGAATAGGTGCGGTCATGGGTGGGGTGCTTGGGCTGCAGCCCGGTAGTGGTCGCAAGCACGTGGTCCACTGGCTAGGCCGAGGTTGGCCGACCGAGAGGGGCCGGCTCGGGGCTACTGCATCAAAAAAGTGCAGTAGCCCCGAGCCCAAGCACATTTTTGATGTAGTAGCCCCGAGCCGGCCCCTCTCAGTCGGCCAACCTCGGCCTAGCCAGCGGACCACGTGCTGGCGACCACTACCGGGCTGCAGCCCAAGCACCCCACCCATGACCGCACCTATTCTCAGCGCGGCGGGATGTTGAGGCGAGGTCTCGAACCCAGCCCCCTTGATATAGAGCTTTCCTAACAGCTCTCATCACCAACTGGGCAGCTCAGTTGGTGATGAGAGCTGTTAGGAAAGCTCTATATCAAGGGGGCTGGGTTCGAGACCTCGCCTCAACATCCCGCCGCGCTGAGAATAGGTGCGGTCATGGGTGGGGTGCTTGGGCTGCAGCCCGGTAGTGGTCGCCAGCACGTGGTCCGCTGGCTAGGCCGAGGTTGGCCGACCGAGAGGGGCCGGCTCGGGGCTACTGCATCATATACTGTGCTAAACTCGAGATTAAAAAGACCGACGAAAATCATTAACGAAAGTCTGATCCTGTCGTCATTGCTCAACCCATTTGTAGCGCCAGACACCAACGCGGCTTCTTGAGCAGATCTAGCAGTCTTTAAAGACGCAGAGTGTTTTCCTCCAACATAAATCTTATGTGTCAAGAGTCTAAGGGTTCTCCCATTCGTGTGGATCACTTATAGAGGAATGAACATCATTTTGAGCTCGGAACTCTAGCCGCTATTATCCGCCAGATTTCTTTGAGCATCTCGATTGAGTAGTGACTCAATCCTGCAAAGGTAAATTTTATTTATAATTATTTTACTTCTTGATCAATGTTCATCAGAAGATCTATTTCTTTGGGGGTTTTCTTGTTTCCTTATTCCGCTATGCACAAGTGTTGTGACATATAGAAAAACCCAACAGTGCTATCAGAGATAGGTTGCGCGATGATCATTATTATTGAAGTTTCTAAATCTATTGCGTGTACATCTGGAAATTTAGAAATGTTCTAAATGCCCAATCTATTCTTGGAACCCCGCCAAGAATGCATGTAATTTCTTTGTGATATACTTATTTCTCCTTAACAGTAACCATTACTCTTTTTGGTTTGTGAAACAAATTGTGTTAGATTTTGAATTTCACATAGAGGGATGAGCTTATCTACAGTGTAAGTGGAGTTATTGTTGTTCATGTACAATACATGTAAATCTGAAGATTTAGAAAGGTTTTGGATGTTCAGATTTAGCTGAGTCCGTCAAGTGTTGATTTTTTTTCTTGTGCATATCTTTGAAGTATTTGGATTGTTAATACTGTAAGTTTTTCTTCTAAATGTGGACATTGGTTAATTGTTAACCAGGATTAAGTGTAAATAAATTATCTTAAAAGTTCTTTATGTAATATTAAGTATTCAGATTCCTTCCGATGGATAATACTCTACCTGCCACGATCGATGAAGTGTGGGCTTACCAAAGTAAGGTACATTAATCTATCTTGGTTAGGGTGCAAGCAGATAATTGTGATATCCCAAAGTAAACATTGGATGAAACTTTACTGGGTGACATCAAAGATTGAGTTCCCAGAGGCATGGGGTTGGTATGCACCATATGATGGAGGAAAATAAATATTTATTCACCAACCATACAAGAGTTGCATAATGATGCAATTTGCAAACATTTCCTACCTAAATTACTACATTATGAGAGAAAAGCCAAAGCTGAGTGATGGTGTTGGTGAAATACGGATCATGTCCACTAAGAGGGAATCTCGCATAAACTCTCTGAACTGATTTTGAGGGTTATCAGTTTGATTGAAAAAAGTGGGAGTATTTTTTATTAATGTCCTAATTGAAATAAATAAAAAAATTGTATTTTAAAATGAAGCACTGAGTTTTTATTTGCACAAATTCTTATAGAATTTCCATGGCAAGTGGATCTCACTCCACCCTATCCTTCAGAGCTATCCTTGAGAAGGAGAAACTGAGTAGGACAAATTATTTGGACTGGTATAGGAACCTGAGAATTATTCTCAGGCAAGAGCATAAGCTCTATGTCTTAGAAGAGGATTCCTTTGAAGAACCAATTAGGAATGTGTACCGAGCTGATAAAGATGCTTATAAGAAGTATCAAGACGACTCCTTGGATGTCGAATGCCTGATGCTCGCCATCATGAGCTCTGAGCTATAGAAGCAACATGAGAATATGAGTTGTAAGTGTTGGATCTAGTGGCCAACCTTAGAGGGGGGGGATGAATATGGTTTTGGACGTTAATTGGAAATTCAAAATATTTTAGCCCGGAGAAACTAGTTTTGGAAGCTACTACGGGGCGTTAAGTAGCTAACGCGCGGTGGTAGGTCACAGACCTTATTTTTAGGGCAAATTCCTCCTTCAAGATCTATGCACCCTTTGGAGAATCACTGGCAAACAATCACTACATTATATGCAAATGAAGAAATAGAAAGTGAATTTCCTTAAAAACTAAATCAAATACTGTTTTTATTAATACAAAATCTTGATCTCCATGACACTGAAGATCAGAGGGGCGAATGAAGAAAGACTTTTGGTTTTTTATACCGACCCGATCCCCGGACCGGTTTGCTTTCTCCCTTTCCCTCCAAGAAAGGTCTTCGAGCCGGCTCTTCACCTTCACAGAAGGAAGTATCTCAGAGCCCCGCTGTAAGACCCCCTTTTTCTTCTTTTCGAACACCGGGGTCTTAGCCCAGAATTGCCGCTTTGCGGTGGCACCGACTCACGAGAAGGTCGCCACTACAAAACGCCAATTCTGCCTGCCCTTTTCGATTACAAAGAGAGAGAAGTAAGTATACATAAAATTGTAAACAAGTCCACATAAACATGTATGAATAAAAAATCATAACCAGTACATCAATAGATAATATCAGAAAATCGAAGTACTGCAAAGATACAATTCAGAAGAAATATAGATAAACGGGCTCGAGCCCGGTACATCAGAGTCCTAACTACAAATCACTCATCGCGGAAGCTATAAAATACTAATCACTCACGGAGCTGGTCGCAGGTGCACCGGTGCTAGACTGACCCACCTCCATGCGCACCGTACTTCGCTTGTGCTGGTCCCTAGCTCCTATCCGGAGCTCCTATAATGTTGTGATTCGAAAACCATTAGTCATAAAGACTAAGCCCTATCATCCCCTACCCCTCCCCCACGGCTCCTAAGCACCGAGCGGAGAGGAGGAAAGGGAAGCTACAAAGGTGGAGAGTGATCAAGCAGAAGACAATGGAGCTAATCTAAAAACTGTCATGGTGTATAAACTTCTATCTAGAACAAAGTACATCTAGCAATTATACGGTAGTAAGTAATAAAGTAGACATGTAGTAAGTAGCAAATATATAAGAAGGCAGATAGAGAACAAATAAGTAAATAAGTAAGTAATCTTAACTTATATGAATGCCCATACAAACTTATAAGTTAAGGGGTCTTCTGCAAGGCTCCCATCGTATAAAAAGCCCCATACCGATTTATACGTTGGGGTGTCGGTTGTATGCAAATATGAGTGTAGTGATATGCTATGCTATGATTCATGCAAGTGCAACTCACGCACACGACTCTATGCGCACAGACCTTTAGTTCTCCCTGTTCGGGCAGCTAGCTTCACTTCCAGGAACCTCCTTAGTGGCAAATGGAGACAGTTGGTTGGGCCCCCACTTCTAGGCGGGTGTCTACACTATCGGGTCTAGCCCTTCCGTACGCCCCTAGAAGAACACAACCCAGAGTATCCGCGTACTAGTGCTGGTTATATCCACCAGACTTTCTTTGGCTAAGTGTCCTACACTGCCGAGTAAACGTACCGATGTCAGTGTGAACGACAATCAAATACTGAAGACCCACCACCTTTATTCTGTACTCAAACCCTCGAGCCCTCGGCTCCCCGGACTATCCCGTCCGTGCATCTACCTTCAGAGCTACCGTCTGAATGGCAACAAACCCAACTTATTCTACCACCCTAGCTATCGGGGTATGTGAAAGTGCAACCCTAATTATTCTAGTTGCCCTTTTAATTTATTATTCCTTCGGTTTAAGTTAGCCCAGGACTGCCCCCGGTATTCCCCGTGAAGGGCTCTCAAAGGGAACTAGGAACTATGATGGTAGCTGAAGCCCACCGTTCCCATTCGCAAGGAACTTATTGTTATTGGTTGATACTCATTACCCGATCCCTTTTTAAGTTACTTTAGATCTAGCCCTAGAGTATTAAGACTCTTCCTCTCTTACCCGGGGTGGACAATCTTTCTTTGTTCCCGAACGCCACTTAACACTAGTCAATCTCACACTCTACTTATCCTAACTTCCAATAATGAACTTAAACTTAACTTGCCCTATCCAAACCAACAACTACCAAAATTCCATCTCCCCAAGTTCATTACACGCTCTAGTTCAGTTTCTGTGGTTTTACTATATGTAGACCATCGTAAGATACATGAGATATATAAAGGGAGGTACTCCAAATTGTCTTCCGAATCTCCTATAATATTTACTGGAGGTCTATCATGAGATAATATAACTAAGTCCAAGATTTCCAAATTGTTCCTATTTATCGGGCATTTAATTTATTTATTCTAAGCTTCTAAATGCCCTAGTATGAACATGAAGTGCACTAATGAGCCAACAACAAATCATCATAAAATCAGTAAAAATCCTATGAGGCATTTAAGTAGTAATTCAAAATTTTGAGAAATTTCAGAGGTGTTTAGCCCTACATTTCCTAATTTACAATTTTAGGCCACTTCTACCATATGATGAAGCAAGTACTGTAAATATGTACCAAAAAATCACAAGAAAACTACAGAAGCTTTATTGTGACCTAAAACTGTCAGAAACCAAGACCCATGAGTTTTCTCTAATATTTTGGCTCTGAATTTATTTTAAGGTAAAATACTAATTTTCCTAGCTTAGTGAAGGAGGTACTATTTTTAATTATCTTAAATTCTAGAGAAAATTACAGGGTGACTATCATGGTTTGAAACACCCACTGACCAAATTTCATAATTTTCCAATTAATAATTTGGCATTATTTGTATTTTTGACTACATATCCAAAATGGTAAGTTAAAGAAGCAAGTACCCAAAACAATAAGATAAAACTCCCAAGAAAAATACAGAAGGTATAACATGCTATAAGATGTCGAAATCAAAGATTTCATAACTTTCCAGAGAACATAAATTCTAAGATCATCAAAAGAAATATCTAGGGCACAACTAGGGTTGTGAATGAAGTACTGTATAAATTAACCCAAAAGCCTCAACAAAAGTATATTATGGCCATTTAGATCAGAAAATCACCCTGCACAAACTTTACTTGATTTGAAGTTCAGTTGGTAGCATAATAGTTCAAATTAAGGTTGGTGACCTAAAATAGGGTTAGGGTTTTAGGTGGGCTAAAGGTCTCCAAAAACCCTAAAATTTTGACCAGAGGACTTTAATACCCTTATGGTCCTCTTCACCAAATCTCAAGTCAATCCAAGGTCATTTGACCCCATGAACTTCACAACCCTACAAATCCCCATTAAGGGACCTACCCTAGGGTTCTAGGGCTACCCTACACCAAACCACCACAAGCTCCCCTTGGAGGGTGTGTCATGCCCTAAAACGTCAGTGACCAAAATATCAGCCTCTGTTGAGGTGATATGACCACTCAAATTACCAAGGGGGTGATTTACCCAAAATACCCCTTTATGGGCCCAACTAGGGTTGAGTAAAACCCTAGTCAAAACACTTCCAAATTGAGGTTGAATTTTTACCAAAGTTCTAACATTCCCCCTAAGACCTCCCACCCAGATTTAGTAGGGGAGGGTGTAAGACCCCTTTTTTTTTTCTTTTTCAACCACCGGGGTCTTAGGCCCAGAACCGCCGCTTTGCGGTGACACCTTCACGTCCTGAAGGGTCATGACCACAAGGCGCTGATTCTGCCGGCCAAATCGATCGCCGAAAGGTAGCACAATGTAAAAGTAAGAGCAAGCAGTCCACAATAATAAAATCACATATATAAATAATAAAGCTCCACGAAGGGAGTGTCCACAGAATCATCAGAGTACTATAAATACGGGCTTATGCCCGGTACAAAATGTCCTCACTACAAGTCTCTCATGCGGAAGCGAAAACAGAAGCTACTCAAGGTCGAGACTCACGGTCCCGGCTGTGTGAACTCCGGAGCTAGACTGCCCCATCTCTAGGCGCACCGATCTCTGGGGCTGCTCCTCCATGCTGGGCTCCACGATCCCCTAAATGATACGGTTCGAAAACCGTTAGTCATAAAGACTAAGCCCTATCATCCCCTACCCCTTCCCCCATGGCTCCGAGGTACCGAGCGGAGAGGAAGAAAGGGAAGGACATGAAGGTAGAGATTAAACATGAAACAGATGGCAGCGGAAACTAATCTAGGAAGTTGTGTTAGGTGAGCAGTTAATAAATTGTTATAATAGGTCTAGCAGTAAGAAAAGCATTTATATGAATTTAAACCTTCACATATGCGGGAACACATAAGCAAAAGGGATCTTTTGCAAGGCTCCCATCGTATAGAGTGTCCCATACCACTTATACGTTGGGGTGTCGGTTATCAAACAGCAATGGTTGTTATATATTGAAATTAACCTTTGATTTATAAACTTGCCCACACAAGCTTATAGACCAAGGGGTCGTTTTGCATGTCCTAATGTATAAGCGTCCCATACCACTTATACTTTAGGTGTCAGGGTTAAATGAATCGATTATGCTATGACATGCTAGTGGGTATGATGAAACATGCAAGTGCAACTCACACACCCGACTCTGTGCACACAGACCTTTAGTTCCCCCTTTCGGAGCCGTTACCTCCCAGGATACCTCCGTAGTGGCAAACGGAAGCGGTGGGTTGGGCCTCTCCCACCTCCAAAACCAGTAAAAGCACCACTGGTCTGACCTATCGTACGCCTCAACGCTTGGTGCACTAAGCGGACGCCTGCGTACTCTTGCCGGCTGGCGCACCGGACTTCTGTTGGCGGAGTGCTAATCACCCGCCGAGTCAACGATATCGGTGTCGGTGCAATCGAACTCCCCGATATCGAAAGACCCACCACCTTAACTTTTCCTATTTTATGCACATGCAAGTTTAATCGTAAGCACACAAAAACCGAGCCGAAGCTCCCCGGACCAAAACGTCCGTCTCCCAACCAACCGAGCCGAAGCTCCCCGGACCATCCCGTCCGTCTCCAAACCAACCGAGCCGAAGCTCCCCGGACCATCCCGTCCGTCTCCAGACCAACCGAGCCGAAGCTCTCATCAATCTTCCTGTGCCAACAGTGTTTGTGAAAAGTGCAATCCTAGTTACTAAGTTACTCTTGCCAGTTTATTATTACAGTTTAGGTTAGCCCAGGACTGCCCCCGGTATACCCCGTGAAGGGCTCTCAAGGGGCACTAGGAACCAAGACGGCGGCATTATGGCCCGAAGTTCCCTTTCGCAAGGCACTTATTATTATTGGTTGTTTTCCCTTAGCCCGATTCCCTTCTCATATTACGATAGACTATCCTAGGGTGATTTTTAAACCTTCCACTCTTCGGGAAAAGCGATCTTTCGCCAAACCCGAGCACCTCTTAACTCTAACTATCACCACTACTCACTACTCTTTATATCTTCATCAGATCATGTCCTATTGCATTTCACAATTTACTAAATGCAGACCGACCTAGGCTACATGTCGAACCGGTTATGAAATGATCCATTACTCATCCAAATGCCCTAAATTATTTACTGGAGACTTGCCATGACCTAAATGACCTAAATCCAGAAAATGGAAATTTTCCTAATTTATTTGGCATTTAATTAAATTCCTCGAAAATCCAAGGACTACCGGTTTGAACATGAACTACCCTAAGTTCTCATGCAAGATGTCCAGCAATTTTATGATAAATACTAGGTTATCTCAATAGGTTAAATCCTGAGTATCATAATTTTTCAATCATCAAAGTGGCATGAAAGCTATTTTAGAAATAATCTCTAACTTCTATTATTTATGAAGCAAGTACAGAAAATATTCTTCCAATAATTATAAGTAATTCATGACATGCAGATAAGGGCCTAAAATTAGCACTGGCCAAGTTTCATAATTTTCCAGCAAGTATTTTATCCATAATTAATTTTTAACATAGAAGCCCCTTTCTATCATCTGTGAATAAGGTACTAGATTTACTCAACATAAAATTCTATAAAAATCCAGGGGTCATTGTGCTACTAACAAAGATCTAAATCCAGAATTTCAACTGATTATAATTAATTTTAAACCACCAAATAATTGAAATAATAATTCCAGCAATTAATCCTTTTACACATGAAGTATAATATTTAATAATCATAAAATTCCAGAAGATTTACTATAAGTCTAAAACAACCTAAAACCCCCTCCTCCCGAGTTTCATAATTTTTGGATTAGATTTAGTGCTTAAAATAACTAAATTACATTTCTATCCTATTCCAACATCTCAACTTTCGAGGTACCTAACTACCTCCAATTCCTTCACTATTTCAACCAGAGGGTTTTCATTATATCATCCCCCTCTCCTCCAAATTTCAAGGGCATACAAGAGCTTTTGCTCCTATGTCCTTCACAAACCTCAAACTCCCACCCGTTGGATTTGAGCCAATCTCTTAGGGTAAAATCCACCCTAAGCCACACCATGCTACCCAAGAGGGTAGACATAGACTCCACAAATCAGTGGCCAACAACTTCAGCCTCTTTTGAGGAGATTTGTCCACTCCAACTCCAATCGTACTTTTCCCCAATGTACCCCTCACCAAGACCTATCTAGGACTTGATACTTCCCTATTCAAAACTCGACCAATCGAGTTGAAATTTTGTACAGATCTTAATATTGATTCCAGGGACCACCACCCAAAATTTGGGGGAGTTTGGACTTAATTTCATCTCCTAATTAATTTTATATTGTTTATTAAATTCTTACAAAAACTTTAGGCAAAAGTTCTCCAAAAATTCTCATTTTTGGACAGCCTCTCGATATACATATTATAGACCTCCAGTCCAAATTTCAAATCATTTGGACATGATATGAACCGTGGGCAACCATTTCAATTTCTGGTTAGCCTAGGTCTTGATCCCACCAAAATGAGTACTGTGGTCAAACCACTCACCCAAATTGAATAAAATCAATTTTAAATTAAAGTAGACCCCGAGGGCTACAACTTTTGTGACTGGTCATTTTTCCTAAATCGGCCTCTAAGTGCTTCGTTTTGCAGCCTCAAAAATACATTCAAATAACCTATTTTTCCATTATGCACTATATAATAATCTATGTATTATATATTAAATCCACTGTTCATCTTCTTCATGAACCCGAACAGACACAGGAAAACATTTTTCCTGTAAGCATTCCGTGGTCCGTCGCCGGCCGTTCGGTCACTTCCCTGGCCAGCCACCACCACCACCACCTCCGTTGAGGCGATGGCTATCGGTCGGCGGTGGTTTGGCCGCCGGAGGTGGCGGTTTCCGACGAACTCAAAATACCCTTTTTCATGGTTTTTCCATGAAAACGAGAGACGGGTCCGGCTCCGTTGAGCGCGAACCTCCTTTCTAAGAATCCTAAGATCTACCCATGAAAGAGGAGCAAAGGAGGACCTTGTTCGCGGTTTGAAGGCGAGAAGAACGTCGGGGTGCCATGGCGCGGTGGTGGCGTTTGCTGAACTTCTCCTACAGCAAGAACAAAGGTCTGTTCTGATTACTTGAGCGTGTAACCTTCTCCTCTTTCCCTAAGTGGGCTTTTATAAGTCAGATAGTGGGAAGATGAATGGGAAAAGCCATTATGGCCATGAAGGCTCCTCCCCTTAACGCTTCAGTTATTATGCATGGATAAGAAACAGTGGAAACTGAACAGGTGTGTCCAGATGGCGATTTTCTATTGGACCACCTTTTCCTCATTTATTATATAATTACGGAAGGAAAACGGCCGGAAGTTACTCATGGTGTAACTTCCCACACCAGCATTTATTACCACGCGTGTTGGAATAATTTCGGGCCTGAACCGTCGTTTCGGCCAATGTCACGGGCGTGACACATAGGTCACGGGCGTGACAGGCACGGATAGCCAATTCTGGGTTCGACGATCGTCGAACTGAGATCGACGATCGTCGATGGAAGGTCACGGGCGTGCCACGTCGGGTCACGGGCGTGACAGACCCAAACGGCAGATTGTGGGTTCGATGATCGTCGAAGGCTGGTCACGCCCTAAGTCACGGGCGTGACCTCTAGGTCACGGGCGTGACATGCCCGAACGGCAAATTTCGAGGTCGACGATCGTCGAATTGAGATCGACGATCGTCGAAGGCTGGTCACGCCCTAGGTCACGGGCGTGACACTCATGTCACGGGCGTGACATGCCCGGGCCGCAAGCTCGACGATCGTCTCACGGCGATCGACGATCGTCGATGGGGTCACACCCATAGTCACGGGCGTGACACCTTGGTCACGGGCGTGACATGCCCAGACAGCACGTTCGACGATCGTCTCGTGGAGATCGACGATCGTCGAAGTAGTCACGCCCAAGTCACGGGCGTGACGGGTCGGTCACGGGCGTGACCAACCCTTGACCCGAAAACTCGGTCGATTTATTTTCACTTTTTGTGCTCCCTGGGGTTCTGACTCGACCAACCGACTCCTAGGGGTCTAGCCGGAAATGGGATGTTACAGGGGGGGGGGGGGTTGAGGTGTTTAAGACACCTAATTAATTTATACATGGTTTACTAAATTTTCCAAAAAACTATAGAAATTTTTTTTCAAAAAATTCTTTTTTTTTGATAGGCCCTAGGTATAGTTAGGATAGACTCCCTGCCCAAATTTCAGAACATTTGGGGAAAGGATGAAAGGTGGGCACACCTTTTTGTTGCTGCCTAGCTCTAGGTCTAGATCCCACCAAACGAGGTGCCCTGGTCAAACCAATTGACCAAATTGACCCAAATCAATTTTGAAATATAGTAGACCCATAGGGCTACAGATTTCATGTTGGTCACTTCTACATAAAAAGCCTCTAAGTACCTCTATAAATAGCATAAAAGAGAGCTTGATAAATCACTACATTTTATATATAAGTATAATAATTTAGTATTATAATTTTCTATTCATCTTCTCAAAAAGCCCGAACCAACAACCTAAAAAAGCTTAAAACCTGTAGCTTTTCTAAAGCTACTTCCCGGCCACACAGCCATCTCCCTGGCCGGCCACCCCCACCACCACCTCTGTTGAGGTGAGGGCTACCGTCGGGCGGCGGCACGGCCGCCGGAGAGGCGGTTTCCGGCGAACCCGCCACAATGAAATTTCGGAAATACCATGGAAACGCTAACCCGATCCAACTCTTTTGAGCTCGATAAATCTCCTAATGATTTCTTAAGATCTATCGATAGAAGAAGAGGTAGAGGAGGACCTTGTTCGCAGGATGGAGGCGTGCAGACCGTCGGGATGCCATTTGCGCGGTGGTGGCATCGCCGGAATTCTTCAACAGCAAGGTAATGAGCTCTAGCTTTAACGGGTAAGTGTGAAAACTTCCTCTCTATGTCTAGGTAGTCTTTTAAACCAGTAAAAGGATGGAGGGGAAAGGTCTAATGCTGGTTGCCATTAATGACCATTTATAGCATTTTCGGCCATGATGGTGGGGGGCTGAAACGGCTCTGTAATAGCTAGAGGAGGGCTGTAAACTCCTCCTCTCCCTGAGAGGAGTTGAATCCAGCCATTTCAAGGGGAAGAGGATGGAGCCTAGCCTTAAAAGCCATTAATGGCTATGCAAACAGTCACTCGACCATGGCTGGATGGAGAGGAGTCAGCTGCCACGTGGCATTGACCGGTCAGACTCATAAAAATAAGAATTTAACTAAGTCTTAATAAGAGAAAACGGCCCAGTCCCTAGACCATCCCGGTTCAGCTGAACCAGCACACAGCCATAACCAATCTGCCAGAAAAATGCCAGCCAAAATTCTAAGTATAATGGCGTTGAGTGAGCTCAGCTCACTCAACGCCATCAAGCTACGGCGTTGAGTGAGCTCTGCTCACTCAACACCATCCTAGACTATGGCATTGAGTGAGCTCAGCTCACTCAACTCCATCCATATTATGGCGTTGAGTGAGCTCAGCTCACTTAACGCCATCCGTATTATGGCGTTGAGTTTGCTCTGCTCACTCAATGCCACCCAGAATATGTTCATTTTAAAAGATGGCGTTGAGTGAACTTAGCTCACTCAACGCCGTCCAGATTATGGCATTGAGTGAGCTCTGCTCACTAAACGCCATCCAGACAACACCAAATGGTGTTGAGTGCGGTCAGTGCACTCAACGCCATTCAACTTATGGCGTTGAGTGCACTCAACACACTCAACGCCATCCCGCCTGACAGTTTACGGCGTTGAGCGAGCTAAGCGCGCTCAACGCCATCCAGTCTACTGCATTGAGTGAGCTCAGCTCACTCAACGCCACCCAGATGATACCAGATGGCGTTGAGTGTAGTCTGTGCACTCAACGCCGTCTAGCTTATGGCTTTGAGTGAGCTAAGCTCACTCAACGCCATCGAGACTACGGCGTTGAGTGAGCTTAGCTCACTAAACGCCATTCAAAGGTCACGGGCGTGATGGATTGGTCACGGGCGTGTCAGGCCCATATTGAAATTTCTAAGCTCGACGATCGTCTAAGGGGTCACGCCTTAGGTCACGGGCGTGACAGGTCGGTCACGGGCATGACAGGTCGGTCACGGGCGTGACAGGTCGGTCACGGGCGTGACCACCCCTTGACTCGAAATCTTGGTCGATAAACTTCAATTCCTGGGTTTCCCAGGGTTCTGTTAAGACAAAACAACTCTCAGGGGTCTAGTCAAAAATGGGATGTTACAAATCCCAATAAACAAAACAAAGATTTCGTCCCCGAAATCAAGGTTAAGCCTACGGGGCTCCTATCGAGAGAAAAAGGCTTGTAACATCCCATGAGAGTTGAAAGATTTATATTTCTACATTACCTTTGCTATGTGCAGTTTCAAATCAAAAACTAATTCGTCCAATTGACTAGGTATATACCCCAATAAACGAAAGATTAGCTCCTATTCTTGAAATTTCAGTCCTATTGGATTAAAACTGGAAAGCAAATTGATTGTCTAGAGGGGTTGTCAGGTATACCTATCTGAAAAGCTCCGGATACTTTTGCCGCATAAAGTCCTCTTGCTCCCATATATGCTCCTTTGTCCCATGATTGTTCCATAGAACCATGACTAACAGAACCTTCATCCTTCGTAAGACCCGCACTGCTGTGTCATCGATCCTGATAGGCTCCAAGTTGACTGACTGATCCGAGGCCACCGGGCCATTTGCTGAGGAAATCAGCTATTCACGGCGTAGCAGAGCCCTCCGTAGTGAGGAGGCGTGGAAGAAGTCATGCAGTCTCGCTAACTCTGGCGGTAGCTCTAGTCTAAAAGCCAAGAGGACGATCCGCTCCAGGATCCTGTAAGGCCCCATATATCTCGGACTGAGCTTCTTCTACACGCGAACCCTCGAGACTCCGTGCATCGGCCGTATCTTTAAGAAAACTCTTACTCCCACCTAGAATTCCACTTGACGATGCCTCGCATCGTAATATTTGTCCTGCTTGCTCTGGGCTTCCAACATCCTGTCGCGGATCATTCTAATCTGAGCATCTGTATCCCCCACAAACTCTGAGCCTAGTGCCTGCGGATCATCATCCTAAACCCATGATAGTTGGGTCCTGCACCTCCTTCCATACAACGCCTCGTATGGAGTCATGCCTATGCTGGACTAATGGGCGTTGTTGTACGAAAACTTGACTAGTGGCAGCAATCTCTCCCAAGGCTCGCCGCGGTCCAAAATACACAGGCGCAAAAGATCTTCAAGTGTACGGTTGGTGCGCTCCGTCTGCCCGTCGGTTTGAGGTTGAAAAGTTGTGTTGAATGTCAACCGAGAACCCAGATGGGCCTGGACTGACCTCCACTTCCTAGATGTAAACCGCCCATCCCAATCCGAAACGATAATCTTGGGCATCCAATGATAACGCACAAACTGCTCAATGAACCTCCATACTAATACACTAACGCACAAACTGCCCCTGGTATGAGCTGAATCAGAAAGTCCTTCTCCCGGTACAGGGGTAGCCCTGGTAGCTTCTCTGGGAACACGTTGGCGAAGTCCCGTAATACTGGAATATCTAAAATGGGTTCCTCGGCCAGGACTGCCTCGAAAAGGACCTGATAAACTTCTTCACCCTGTAGGTGGGCCTTAACGGCCTGCACAGACGATAATAAGGTACGGGGTGCTGGTATAATACCTTCGATGACAATGAAGGAGTCGTCGTGCCTCATTGTGATCCTCTTCGCCCTGCAATCAATCTGGGCATGGTTCCAGCACAGGCAAGTCATGCCAAAGATCAGATCATAATCTAGAATCTTCAGAATCATCGCTGGTGCCTCAAACGCCTTCCCGCCGATCCTCGCTTCCATATTGCAATGAGCAGAGGTCATTATCTCTGATCCATCGGGTAGGCGCACCCTCATCATTTTCCCGGTGAACAGCTCCACACCTGCCAGTCCTTTCACGAAATCCTCCGACACAAAAGAGTGGGAAGCACCAGTGTCGAAGAGAGTATGAGCTTGCTTGCTGCTAACGAAGACTATGCCTGGGGTAATTAAGTGTCTTAGTATTCTTGTTGCAGTTGTCTTCTCTTAATTTCTAACTAGGTTATGTATAGAATACTAGTTTATATGAAGAAAATTTAAAAGTACTGGCATACCTGTGATAACCTGCTCCGGGTTCCGGGGCTGTGTCAGTTCTAGAGCATACACCTGCTCCCTCTCTGGTCTGCGGTATCGATTCTGAAATCCTCGTCCTCGGTCCTGTCCTCGTCCTCCAAACAATCGGGGAGGTGCAGCGCCCTGATGTGCTGGTGGGGGTGCTCGCCTCATAGGGCAGTTCCTCTTGATATGCCCCGGCTAATTGCACTGAAAGCATACTAGTGCCTGTTCTAATGTCCTTGGCATCTCCAACATCTATAAAGGCTGGGGAGCCAATACCCCCTGACTCCTTTGCTCCTGCCCAAACTCCTGATGAGGCTGATCCCCGTTCCTTATCTCCCCAATAACCTGGCCTCGAGGACGGTCTCTACGACCTCCAATCACTGTATCATCAGCTGGTCTCTTCCGGCTCTTCACTGTAAGATGATCTGCTTCTCTCTTCTTAGCCTTATCCAGAATTCTAGCCAAACTCCCCTCTGAGACGAAGAGGAGGGCCTGTCTTATATCGTCTTGCAGCCCGTTATAAAACCTCCGGGCATAGCCAGCGTCGTCCAACTGATAAGCGTCCGCATAGCGGGTCAGGTGAGTGAACTCCTGATAATACTCCACCACAGTCCTGTTCCCCTGCCTCAATCGCAGGAACCTATCCTCCAGGTCATCCCTTGCCGACTGAGGTACAAAATTTCCAAAGAGCGCTGCTTTGAACTCCTCCCAAGTAATATCAGCGCAATCCATCCCCGCAAAGGTGCTGTCCATCTGAGATTTCCAACACCTCTTTCCGTGTGACTCTAGGCAGGAGACCGCCAAAGCAACTGCCTCCTCAGTGGGGCATCGAATCCCCGCTATCATCTCGTAAATGGTATCCGACCATTCCTCCATACGTACTGCAGACTCCGTCCCCAGGTAGGATGGAGGGGAAAGTCCTCTGAAGAAAGTCATCCAATTGGCCCTGGGGTTTGGTTGTGGAGCCGGGACTTGCTGAGCTCTGAAGGCCTCCAGAATGGTCGTCAGTGTTTGTCCCATCTCCGTCTCCTGGAACGGAGATAGAGCCGGCGGAGGTGGGACCACATTCGGAGCCTGAGGTGTCCCCTGCTGTGATGTAGGGTTCGTCGTAGGCTACAAGGAAAAATTCCATTTGTTAGAGAGCGAATGAATGGAATTTAAGAAGGGGTAGGATGGACATTCACATGTGATTTCCCTTATGGGCACACCACTGCTTCCGCTGCTAGTTTGTTCGCAAACTAAGCTCGCACGGGGGTGGCCCAAGGTTTTGTGGACTACTTCTCTTCTGATCGAGGTCTCCTCTGATACCACTTATAAGACCCCCTTTTTTTTTCTTTTCGAACACCGGGGTCTTAGCCCAGAATTGCCGCTTTGCGGTGGCACCGACTCACGAGAAGGTCGCCACTACAAAACGCCGATTCTGCCGGCCCTTTTTCGATCACAAAGAGAGAGAATTAAGTATACATAAAATTATAAACAAGTCCACAAAAACATGTATGAATAGAAAATCACAACCAGTCCATCAATAGATAGTAACAGAAAATCGAAGTACTGCAAAGATACAGTTAAGATGAAATATAGATAAACGGGCTCGAGCCCGGTACATCAGAGTCCTCACTACAAATCACTCAACGCGGAAGCTATAAAATACTAATCACTCACGGAGTTGGTCGCAGGTGCACCGGTGCTAGACTGACCCACCTCCATGCGCACCGTACTCCGCTGGTGCTTGTCCCTATCTCCCATCCGGAGCTCCTGTAATGTTGTGGTTCGAAAACCATTAGTCATAAAGACTAAGTCCTATCATCCCCTACCCCTCCCCCACGGCTCCTAGCACCGAGCGGAGAGGAGGAAAGGGAAGCTACAAAGGTGGAGAGTAATCAAGCAGATGACAATGGAGCTAATCTAACAACTGTCATGGTGTATAAACATCTATCTAGAATAAAGTACATCTAGCAATTCTACGGTAGTAAGTAATAAAGTAGACATGTAGTAAGTAGCAAATATATAAGAAGGCAGATAGAGAATAAATAAGTAAATAAGTAACCTTAACTTATATGAATACCCATACAAACTTATAAGTAAAGGGTTCTTCTGCAGGGCTCCCATCGTATAAAAAGTCCCATACTGATTTATACATTGGGGTGTCGATTGTATGCAAATATGAGTGTAGTGATATGCTATGCAATGATTCATGCAAGTGCAACTCACGCACACGACTCTATGCGCAAAGACCTTTAGTTCCGTAGCTAACTTCACTCCTAGGAACCTCCGTAGTGGCAAACGGAGACAGTGGGTAGGGCCCCCCACTCCTAGGCGGGTATCCACACTACCGGGCCTAGCCCTTCCGTACGCCCCTAGAATAACACAACCTAGAGTATCCGCGTACTAGGGCTGGCTATATCAACCAGACTTTCTTTGGCTAAGTGTCCCACATCGCTGAGTCAACGTACCAATGTCGGTGTGAACGACAATCCAAAACCGAAGACCCACCACCTTTATTCTTTACTAAAACCCTCGAGCCCTCGGCTCCCCGGACTGTCCCGTCCGTGCATTTACCTTCAGAGCTACCGTCTGAATGGCAACCAACCCAACTTAATCTACCACCCTAGCTATCGGGGTATGTGAAAGTGCAACCCTAATTATTCTAGTTGCTCTTTTAATTTATTATTCCTTAAGTTTACGTTAGCCCAGGCCTGCCCCTGGTATTCCCCATGAAGGGCTCTCAAAGGGCAAGGCACTTATTGTTATTGTTTGATACTCATTACCCGATCCCTTTTTAAGTTACTTTAGATTTAGCCCTAGAGTATTAAGACTCTTCCTCTCCTACCCGGGGTGGACTATCTTTCGTCGTTCCCGAACGCCACTTAACACTAGTCAATCTCACACTCTACTTATCCTGACTTCCAATAATGAACTTAAACTTAACTTGCCCTATCCAAATTAGCAACTACCAAAATTCCATCTCCCCAAGTTCATTACCCGCTCTAGTTCAGTTTCCGTGATTTTACTATATGCAGACCATCCTAAGATACATGAGATATATAAAGGGAGGTACTCCAAATTGTCTTTCGAATCTCCTATAATATTTAATGGAGGTCTATCATGACATAATATAGCTAAATCCAAGATTTCCAAATTGTTCCTATTTATCGGGCATTTAATTTATTTATTCTAAGCTTTCAAATGCCCTAGTATGAACTTGAAGTGCACTAATGAGCCAACAACAAATCATCATAAAATAAGTAAAAATCCTATGAGGCATTTAAGCAGTAATTCCAAATTTTGAGAAATTTCAGAGGTGTTTAGCCCTACATTTCCTAATTTACCGTTTTTGGCCACTTCTACCATATTATGAAGCAATTACTGTAAATATGTACCCAAAAATCACAAGAAAATTATAGAAGCTTTATGGTGACCTAAAACTGTCAGAAACCAAGTCCCATAATTTTTCTCTAATATTTTGGGCTCTAAATTTATTTTAAGGTAAAATACTAATTTTCCTAGCTTAGTGAAGAAGATACTATTATTAATTATCTAAAATTCTAGAGAAAATTACAGGGTGACTCTCTTGGTTTGAAACACCCACTGACCAAATTGTATAATTTTCCAATTAATAATTGGGCATTATTTGTATTTTTGACTACATATCCAAAATGGTAAGTTAAAGAAGCAAGTACCCAAAACAATAAGATAAAACTCCCAAGAAAAATACAGAAGGTATAACATGCTATAAGATGTCGAAATCAAAGATTTCATAATTTTCCAGAGAACATAAATTCTAAGATCATCAAAATAAATATCTAGGGCACAACTAGGGTTGTGAATGAAGTACTGTATAAATTAAACCAAAAGCATCAACAAAATTATATTATGGCCATTTAGATCAGAAAATAACCCTGCCAAAACTTTACTTGATTTGAAGTTTTGTTTGTAGCATAATAGTTCAAATTAAGGTTGGTGACCTAAACTAGGGTTAGGGTTTTAGGTGGGCTAAAGTTCTCCAAATACACTAAAATTTTGACCGGAGGACTTTAATACCCTTATGGTCCTCTTCACCAAATCTCAAGTCAATCCAAGGTCATTTGACCCCATGACCTTCACAACCCTACAAATCCCCATTAAGGGACCTACCCTAGGGTTCTAGGGCTACACTACACCAAACTACCCCAAGCTCCCCTTGGAGGGTGTGTCATGCCCTAAAAAGTCAGTGAACAAAATATCAGCCTCTATTAAGGTGATATGACCACTCAAATTATCAAGGGGGTGATTTACCCTAAATAGCCCTTTATGGGGCAAACTAGGGTTGAGTAAAACCCTAGTCAAAACACTTCCAAATTGAGGTGGAATTTTTACCAAAGTTCTAACATTCCCCCTAAGACCTCCCACCTAGATTTGGGGGGGGGGGTTTAAGGTGTTTAAGACACGTAATTAATTTATACATGGTTTATTAAATTTCCCCAAAAATTATAGAAAAATATTCTCCAAAAATTCTCATTTTTGGATAGGCCCTAGGTATAGTTAGGATAGACTCCCTGCCCAAATTTCAGAACATTTGGGCAAAAGATGAAAGGTGGGCACACCTTTTTTTCTCTGCCTAGCTCTAGGTCTAGATCCCACCAAAAGAGGTTCCCTGGTCAAACAAGTTGACCAAATTGACCGAAATTAATTTTGAAATATAGTGGACCCATAGGACTACAGATTTCATGTTGGTCACTTTGTAACGCCCCCGATTCTTTCGACGATTTTATTTAAATGGGAAACATCATATTCATGATGTCATGGCGTTACCTTTAACGTCAAGATGACGGCGTAATGACATAAAGGCATTTTCGCATCCATGCGGTCAGGTCGGCCGAATTCTTGTTGTAATGGGAAAATTTTGCATTTGGAATTTAAGTTGAGTAATTTTTGACTTACTCGTCAAGTTTCGTCGCGATCCGAGCGATATTTGGGCCTCAGCGTTTTTCCAAAGTTTTGTGGAATTTATGTTCGTCGTAAACTTTGAAAACTTATATCTCGAGAATGGCTAGTCTGATTTTGGTTTTGACTTCGTCGTTGCGTTCGTAGCGTCTGTGCTCGCCTACGGCGTGAGTTTCGTTCAATTCGGCGCGCGTTTGGGCCTCTATTTTGAACTCGCGTTTCCTGATTCAATATGTATAAATACGATTACTTTATTATGAAAAGTACTATTCATTCGTATAGTTTGATCAAAAGGTATATTTGCAAAGAAATCGTCTTTCTGCTTTCCTTATACTCGAGTGAGATTCCTTGTGTCTCGTGTAGGTACTGTTCATGCTAAGCTATACTCGAGTGCCGGTTCTTTTACTCGAGTGATTTTTCCCTAGTACTCGAGTAAAATATTTCTCCTACTCGAGTAATCCTTAATCTACTCGAGTATATCCATAATGTTACTCGAGTAATTCCTTCTTCTACTCGAGTTATCTTTCTGTTACTCGAGTAAATTAATCATGTTACTCGAGTAATTCTTTTATCTACTCGAGTATATCCATAATGTTACTCGAGTAATTCCTTCTTCTACTCGAGTTGTCTTTCTGCTACTCGAGTAAATTAATCATGTTACTCGAGTAATTCTTGTATCTACTCGAGTATATCAATCCTGTTACTCGAGTACATCTTTTTTCTACTCGAGTATCTTTCTGTTACTTGAGTGTATCAATCCTGTTACTCGAGTAATTCTTTTATCTACTCTAGTAGCCGTTTCTACCTCTCGAGTACCCGTAAGCTTGTTCTCGTGTAGTCCGTAGCAGTCTGCGTTCTGGCACATTTTGGAGGGTCAAATCTGTGTCGTATGGAAAAATGGCTAACATATAATTTGTGTGTGTCGACGAGATCTACAACTTTCATGTTGGGCACTTTTCAATTCGAAGCCATGCTAGACCTCTAATTTTATTTTTCGTGAACTGCTCGTACTTAACTGTTTTTTTATATATTTAGACAAAATATTTTATAAGTACTTATATATATATACTCTTATACTTAGGTTTCTAGAAAAGAATAAATACTTCATCTTCTCCGATTCCTCCTCCCTAACCAGAGCGGCGTGAGCGAGAGAGAGAATATTTCGTGAATCTTCCGGTGGCCGCCGACGGAGCTCCGGTCCTCGAAATCTTCAACCAAGTGTAGATCTTGAAAGCTCTCACCGAGAGCTACGCTATCGTGGTAAATTTTTCCCCTTTCCTTGAGTTTTCTCGTTAGGGTTTTTCGGCCATAACCCCCTTTTCGACCATTTTTGTCTAGATTTCAACTTCCTCCATCCTCTTTTGCCCCGATCTGTGGCGTGGACTGATTTGGAGAACTTTTCCGGTAAAACCAAGGTAAGTGGCGATTTCCCCTCATTTCTCCTTATCCGATTTGATGGTAAAAGTTCAGTTTTTATGTTCATTAAAATTTGCTTCACTCTGTTTTCCAAGTTATTGCTACGATTAACCTTTTTAAATGTTCACTCGATGTTGTATGATTTTGTCATGGTGAACTTGATCTTGTCATGATATATTTGATTGTTCTTGAAGTGTTTTAATGATGGCTTTAATTGTCTTACCTATCGTTTTTGAACGTATTAGAGTTTGTCTCGGATTGTAATAGTTCATAGGGGTTGATCAACCATGTATTGAAACTAGAAGTGTAAAGAAGGATCTAACGAGCCAAATCTCGAGATATATTTTGTGTTGTGGTTTCTTTGGGTTTCTAAAATTTGCGGGAGTTAGTGGATAAAACCACCTCCGCATGGTCTGACTCCTTTAGGGTACCTTGTGGAAGCCTACCGGGTTTTTGGGCATCTACGGTATATGGTGGAGAGTATGAGACACCCTCGCAGTTAAGCGAATAAATTATTTGTGGGGTGTGTGTCCAGTTGAGTGACCACCTGGCCCGTGTTTTTGAGGTAGGGTCGACCACAGGTGCTTAGTAAAGCTAGTTAAATCTCTTCTTTATGTTTTTACTTTTGTTGTTCCCTTTTTGCCTTGGGAAATCTGCTGTATTTGTTGGAGCACGTGACGACTCACGTAGGTTTTTCTTTCTTTTCCTGTTCGACACCTTACTTCAGTACTGTTGGTCTTGGGTTGGTACCCCGTTTGAACTTTGTTTTATTTTGTTTATTTTCTGCCACCATTTGTACCCTCTTGCTGAGGTGTTCTGTCTTTGGAATGCCTCAGGTTCGGAGCATTAGCAGGTAGCGGAGCCGGTTTTGAATCCTTGGCAGCAGTAGTTTGGCTGTAGTTTTCCCCCTCGCCGTAGCGAGGTAGTTGTTGTTTTACTTTTCTTTGCCTAGTTTCAGACATATACATACTGTGGGTTCGTGTCAGGTTGTTGACGCCCACAGGATTGCTGATTTCTTTTGACACTTGCTAGCTGTTGTGGTTTCCTTATGTTTGGTTTACATTTCTTGCTCTCTGGTATGATTTTTTGCTAGGATTGCAGGTTAGATATTTTTAACCTATAAAACCCTACTTTTAGTAAGGCATACTTGTCATCTCTTTCAAAACTAAGCCACTACTTTCTATTTAGTATAAAGACTGTAACATCCCATTTCCGGCTAGACCCCTAGGAGTCGGTTGGTTGTCGTAGAACCCTAGGGAGCCCAAAAATTGAAATAAATCGACCAAGATTTCGGGTCACGGGTTGGTTACGCCCGTGACCGACCCGTCAAGCCCGTGACCTAGGGCGTGACTCATTCGACGTTCGTCGATCTCAGGGAGACGATCGTTGGGTGCAGAATTTTCCACCCGGCCCTGTCACGCCCGTGACCCAGGTATCACGCCCGTGACCTGGGGCGTGACTCCTTTGACGATCGTCGATCTCAGGTAGACGATCATCGGGCGCGGAATTTGCCTCATGGCCTGTCACGCCCGTGACCCACAGAGTCACGCCCGTGACATAGGGTGTGACCATGTTCGACGATCGTCGATTTCAGTTCGACGGTCGTCGGCCCAGAATTAGTCACCAGGCATGTCACGCCCGTGACCCGCAATGTCACGCCCGTAACATAGGGCGTGACCACGCTCGACGATCGTCGATCTCAGTTCGACGATCGTCGACCCAGAATTGGCCACACGGGCCAGTCACGCCCGTGACCCAGGTGTCACGCCCGTGACCACCCTTCGACGATCGTCGATCTCAGTTCGACGATCGTCGAACCCAGAATTGGCTAACCGGGCCTGTCACGCCCGTGACCTATGTGTCATGCCCGTGACCAAGGTCGAAACGTCAGCTAGACTGGAAATTTTGGTAACCGACGCCATGATAAATTCTGACTATGGGAATGAAAACCAAGAGTATTTATGGGTCGTTTCCTACTTTAATTATGTAAATAATTAAGGAAATGTTGCTCCAATAGGAAATTGCCACCTGGCAAACACCTCTTCATCTCCAGCATTTCAACAGCCTTGGCCATAACCGAAACGTCATTAAGGGAAATATTAATGGCCATGAACGTTTCATCCTTTCCCCTCCCCACTTGCTGATCTATAAAAGACTCCTAAGAGCAAGGGAAAAAGGTTACACTCTCCATCAAACTATTTCAGATTTCCCCCTTGCTGTTGAAGAATTTCCGGCGACGCCACCACCGCGCCAATGGCTTCCCGACGCTCTGCACGCCTCCAGCCCGCGAACAAGGTCCTCCCCTCCCTCTTCTTCTGCGGATAGATCTTAGAAATCATTAGGAGAGATATCGGGCTCAAAAGAGCCAGATCGGGTGAGCATTTTCCATGCTTTTCCAAAAATTTCATGGTGGCGGGTTCGCCGGAAACCGCCTCTCCGGCGGCCGTGCCGCCGCCCGACGATAGCCCTCACCTCAACAGAGGTGGTGGTGGTGGTGGCCGGCCAGGGAGATGGCTGGATGGCCAGAAAATAGCTTGGAAAAGCTACAGGAAATTACGTTTCAGGGCTCTGGTTTCGGGCTGTAGAAGAAGATGAACAGTGCCGTTAAATTAGATTTTACTTTTTAAAAACAATTTCTGAATGAAATATCTATCATTTTAGATAATTTGGGAAAAATACCAAGAGGATCCTACAGGAAAAGTGGTCAACATAGAAAATGTAGCCCTTGTAGTTTAGTTTAATATAAAATTTATTTCACTCAATTTGGAGTCCTGGTTAGACCACAACACCCTTTTAGGTGAGGTCTATCCATAGGGCTGTCCTGACCTTAGAAAAATTCCCCACTCCAAACCAGTCATCAAAATGACTTGAAATTTGGGGTGTGGCTTAACCTTATTTATATCTAGATGCTGCCAAAAAATTAGGATTTTTGGGAAATGTTTTTCTATAGTTTTTAGAAAAATTCAATACTCCTAGCTTAATTTAATTAGATGGTTAAATAATTTCCAAACCCTCCCAAATTGTGGTGAGTGGTCCCTAGGTTCACCATAAGGTTCTGTATAATTTTTCATCTCATTTGGAGATGGTATGGATTAGAAATGATCAAACCTAAGTTTTGCCCTAATAAGGGGTCTTAGGTTAAAGGTGCACTTTTGAGATTTGAGTGGTCAGATCACCTCAACAGAGGCTGAGATTTTTACCACTGGCTAGTAATATTCTCTAGCACCCCCTCATAGAGTTTGAGGTGGATCGGGGTAAGTTGGCCCTAAGAACCAAGGCCAAACCCTAAGGATGGATCATGGTGGTTTGTGAAGGTCATGGGGTCAAATGACCTTGAATTGACTCAAAATTTAGTGAAGAGGACCATAGGGACATTATAGTTCTCTGGATGAAATCTTAGTAGATTTGGAGACTGTTGGGATACCTAATAATCTAACCCTAGTTTAGGGTGCAAAACTTGTAGATATAGGAAATGACACTAAATCATATTGAAAAGTGATGAGAATTGAGTAGAGTGAATTATAGGGATGGTACAAGCTCTAGATATTTTTCTATGAATTTTAAGATCATTATTTTGGATACTTCATTAACGATTTAGAAGCTTGAATGATTTGTTTAGAAAATTTATGATGGAATACACACTTCCTGGAAATTGATGAAATTTAAGCAGAGAATGTTTATTATGATTTTAAATCTCTGTGAATTTTTATGGGATTTTTGGAAGTCTAATTCTAAGGCTTGCTTCATTAAGTATGTTTTACCTTGAATATTTGATTAAATCTTTAGTGGCGTTTAACAAGCTGGTAAAATTATGATTCTTTGCACAAAGATCTTTTCTATATCATACTACTGACTAGTAATTCTTTTATAATTTTCTGATGAACAATTTCAGTACTTCCTTCTTTACGTAGGATTAACGTATTTATACTGGATAAATTATTTAGAGGCTAAATACTTTCTATAAAATTCTTAAAACCTGTATTTGAGGTAATCTTGCTGTTATTTAATGATCATGATTTTTGGGTAGCCATTACTTAGGAGGATCATGTAGTTCATGTTTAAAATGACCCATGGCCCATCATTTGAGAAAATTAAATAAATATCAGATTAATTAGGAAAATTATAAGTTTCTGGATTTAGTCAAATTATGTTATGGTAGACCTCCAGTAAATATTATAGGAGATTTGGAAGACAATTTGGAGTACCTCCCCTTGTGTACCTCATATAGCTTAGGATGGTCTGCATATAGTAAGCCACGAAATTCTGGTAGTTGATGGTTGGTAGGGCAAGTTAAGATTGAGTTCATCATTGGAAGTCAGGATAAGTAGAGTGTGAGACTGGTTAAGGATAAGGGAGTATGGGAACGACGAAAGATCGTCCATCCGGGGAAGAAGAGGAGGAGTCTTAATACTCTAGGGTTAGAACTAAAGTAACTAAAAGGGGATCAGTTAAGGGAGATCAACCAATAATAATAAGTGCCTTGCGTAAGGGAACTTCGGGCCGTAATGCCGCCGTCTTGGTTCCTAGTGCCCCTTGAGAGCCCTTCACGGGGTATGCCGGGGGCAGTCCTGGGCTAACGTAAACCATAGGAATAATAAATTAAAAGAGCAACTAGTATAACTAGGGTTGCACATACACAATCCCCGATAGCTAGGAAAGTAGAATTATAGGATTGGTTGCCATTCAGACAGTAGCTCTGAAGGTAGGTGCACGGACGGGACTGTCCGGGGGCCGAGGGCTCGAGGGTTGGAGTACAGAATAAAGGTGGTGGGTCTTCGGTATCTGATTGTCGTTCACACCGATATCGGTACGCTGACTCGGCGGTGTGGGACACTTAGCCAAAGAAAGTCTGGTGGGTACAGCCAGCAGTAGTACGCGGATACTCTAGTTTGTGTTCTTCTAGGGGCGTACGGAAGGGCTAGGCCTGGTAGTGTGGATACCCGCCTAGGAGTGGGGGGCCCGACCCATTGTCTCCATTTGCCACTACGGAGGTTCCTGGGAGTGAAGCTAGCTGCCCGAACAGGGGGATCTAAAGGTCTGTGCGCATAGAGTCGTGTGCGTGAGTTCCACTTGCATGAATCATAGCATAGCATATCACTACACTCATAATTGCATACAATCGACACCCCAACGTATAAATCGGTATGGGACTTTTTATACGATGGGAGCCTTGCAGAAGACCCCTTAACTTATAAGTTTGTATGGGCATTCATATACGTTAAGGTTACATACTTATTTACTTGCTTGTTTATTTACTGTTCTCTAGCTGTCTTTTATACAAATTGCAACTTATTAATTGCTCTCCTTATTACTTACTGCCGTAGGATTGTTAGACCTATTTCATTCTAAATAACTACTAGATTAGCTTCCCTGTCACCTGCTTGGTTATTCTCCACTTTTGTAGCTTCCCTTTCCTCCTCTCCGCCCGGTGCTTAGGAGCCGTGGTGGGAGGGGTAGGGGATGATAGGGCTTAGTCTTTATGACTAATGGTTTTCGAACCAAACATTACAGGAGCTCCGGATGGGAGACAGGGACCAGCAGTCCAGGGACCAGCACTAGTGGAGTACGGTGCGCATGGAGGTGGGACAGTCTAGCACCGGTGCACCTGCGACCAGCTCCGTGAGTGATTAGTTTTTTCTTAGCTTCCGTGATGAGCGTATTTTCCCCTTGCTCTGATATAATTAAATTGTTGGGAAAAATGCGGGTTGTGATAGTTGGTATCAGAGGGAGGTTGCTTGACAATTGGTCGGGCAACCTTCCCTTGTTAGTGTTAGTTGCTTAGTGTCATATCATACACACACAGATGTGTCGTCAATATATCTTGGCTGAAGCATGAACACTGCACTCATAAGCATGATTAGAAGTATACGAGGTATATTATGTAGTATGGGATGCATAATATGTGTTTGTATATGGATCCACCATAGGCGGCAATATGTGAGGGTTATGTAGTATGGGATGCATAACCTCACTATATGAATGCCCATTAGCACGTTTTCTTTTCGTTGCATGAAATATTATGTAGTATGGGATGCATAACATTACATGTGTACGCCGCTCATAACATGCATTAAGGCCTTTTATAGAATTCATAGCACCACATGCATAGCATAACATAAAATAAGCACAACATGCCAAGCTAAAGATTTACTTGATGACATATGTACACACATGATTTTAAATAAGAGTAAAGAATTCATGCATTCATATCATAGGCACATGAGTAAATAGGATGATAGGATATCATCCTGAGTAGAACATATCATCCTTAAATAATCCCAGAGCAAGTGACAGCTTTAGCAAGTGTCTTTCAAGTATGGTCTGAACTAGTTTTGTTTGCCCTTGCCGTAATCTAGGATTTTAATTGGGTTTTTCGTTTGCCTTTTTAGAAATGCCTCCAAAGCGTATTGCGATGAGATCGACTCCCCAGTCGGAGGGTGAGTCGTCAGGTGCGCAGAGTGATGCGTTGATTGAGAGTTTGCGCCAGAGCAACGAGGCTCTGTCCGGCGCGGTAGCCTTCAGTGCAAGAGCCTGCCTTGGGTCAAGTCGTGCCCGATACCCCTGCTCCTCTGGTTGCCCCAGTGGCAATACCACCAGAAATGAATTTCATATCGCATTTGCAGCGATTGGGACCTCCCACCTACGATGGGAGTGCCGGCTTTATGATTTTGGATGATCGGATCATCTCATTTGAGGAGATGTTTTCGTACTCCGGGATTCTAGAAGCCCAGAAGGTTATGATTGCAGCCTATCTGTTAAAAGGCCTAGCAAAGAGTTGGTGGATTCGTGAAAAGGAGAGTCTGAAGGAAGGCTGTACCTGGGACTCTTTCAAGAAGAAGTTGCTGAAGAAGTTTCTGCCCTCGGTCGAGTAGGACCGTCTCATGAATAACTTCCAGTATTTGAAGTAGAGACAGCTCACGGTGAGCGAATATGAGATTGAGTTTAGCAAGTTGAGTAGATTTGCTCCCGATTTGGTAGCTTCGGAGGAGGGTAGAGTGAAACGTTTCCTGGGAGGACTAAGAAGTGATGTCCAGTAGTGGGCATGCGCTTATGGAGATGACAGTTATGCTGTGGCTGTGGAAGCCGCACTAAAAGTTGAAGCGATTGAAAATGCCAAGAATCGTGGTGCAGCAGCGAGGAAAGAGAAAAGGAAGGTTGTTGAGGGTGGTAGCTCCAGGGCATCTGGCCCTTCTTCGAAGAAGAAAGGTAAGGAAGTGTGTAGTTTCTGTGGTCGTCCTGGCCACCCTTACGAAAGATGTTTCAAGAGAACAGCCACCCTGAAGCAGCAGCAAGTGCACGCCATCCAAGGTGCACCCAAGGGAGAGCTCGTGTGCTCGTTCTATTCAAGGAAGGGTCACGATGTGAGTCGGTGCTGGATGAAAGAAAGGACCTGCTTCCAGTACAGGAAGAAGGGACACTAGAAATCTTCGTGCCCCCAGGCTCAAACCCCTCTCCTGCCTGCCCCGCTTCGAGCTCTGCCGCCACCACCAACTCTAGATAAAGGAAAAGGAAAGCTGAACGTGATGACTAGCGAGGAAGCTCAAAACTCTACGCAAGTTATTTCAGGTTAGCCCCAGTCTATTTCATCCCTATTATTTATCGTTGTTTTCATGATTATCATTCGTTTAGTTATGTATGTTACCGTTTTAGGGGAGTTTAAGGTGCGGAATAGGTGGGCGCGCGTTCTGTTCGATTCGGGTGCCACCCATACCTTTGTGGCCAGGAGGTTTGTTGATAAACATCGCCTGGATGTTGATCAATTGAGAGACTCCGTCAACGTCAAGCTTCCTTTCGGTGAATCGGTGATATCCAATCAAGGAGTTCTGAGATGCCCTATTCATCTTGGCAATTTTCTTTCCCTTGCGGATCTGTTACTTTTAGACCTGACTGATTTTGATGTGATTTTGGGCATGGACTGGCTGTCCAAGTACGATGCAGTCATCCAGTGCAAGGCAAAAAGACTGGACTTTAGGATGGACAATGGCCAACCTATGAGCGTCTATGGATTTTAAGATAGAGTTTCCCCTGTCATTTCTGTGGTATGTGCTATAAAGTCTGGTTGCGAGGCGTTTTTAGTTTCTATTTCTGCTCTAGAAACAGCTTCTGTTACACCACGTCTCGAGGATGTCTCGGTGGTGCGAGAGTTTCTAGATGTCTTTCCTGATAGTCTTCCAGGACTTCCTCCTGAGAGGGAGATTGAATTCGTGATTGACCTCGATCCAGGCACTCGTCCCATCGCCAAGGCACCGTACCGTATAGCTCCGCGTGAGTTGGATGAGTTGCGTACTCAGCTCGATGAGTTGCTGAGGTGTGCTTTTATTAGACCAAGTTCATCTCCGTGGGGTGCACCGGTTTTGTTCGTAAGGAAGAAGGACGGATCGATGAGGCTTTGCATCGATTATAGGGAATTAAATAAGGTGACCGTTAAGAATAGATATCCCCTTCCAAGGATCGATGATTAGTTCGATCAGTTGCGTTGTAGCCCGGTATTTTCAAAGATCGATCTTCGCTCAGGCTACCACCAGTTGAGGATTCGCGAGGAAGATATTCCCCGAACCGCATTCCGTTCACGGCATGGTCATTATGAGTTTTTGGTGATGTCTTTCGGTTTAACCAATGCACCCTCTACTTTCATGGATTTGATGAATATGGTGTTTAAGGATTTCTTGGACCGATTTGTTATTGTGTTCATAGATGATTTCCTAGTGTATTCCGGCAATGTTGAGGAGCATACTCAGCATTTGCGTTTAGTTTTGTCGACCCTGAGGGAGCATAAGCTGTATGCGAAGTTGAGCAAATGTGAGTTCTGGCTACCTCAGGTGTCCTTTCTGGGTCATGTTGTAGGCAAGGACGGTATTTTTGTAGACCCGACCAAGATTTCTGCCGTGATGGAATGGGAAAGACCTTCTACACCTAAGGAGATTAGGAGCTTCTTAGGCCTCGCTGGCTACTATAGAAGATTTGTGGAAGGATTCTCGGTGTTGTCTGCTACTTTAACTAGACTTACTCAGAAGAATAATGCATTCATTTGGAGTGATAAGTGTGAAGAGGCTTTCCAAGAGTTGAAGAAGAGACTGTGTACTGCCCCAATTTTAACCTTACCTACTGAAGGAGTCAAGTATGCTGTGTAGGTCGATGCATCACACATCGGACTTGGTTGTGTGTTAATGCAAGATGGTAAGGTGATCGCGTATGGATCGAGGCAACTAAAGATTCACGAGAGAAACTATCCTACACACGATTTGGAGTTTGCTGCCGTAATTTATGCGTTGAAGCTATGGCGACACTTATTGTATGGCGCGCTGTGCAAGATCTATACGGACCATAAGAGTTTGAAGTTCATCTTCACTCAGAAGGAACTAAATCTATGCCAGCGTCGGTGGTTAGAATATGTGGCGGATTATGAAGTAGAAATTCTTTATCATCCGGGAAAGGCTAATGTAGTATCTGATGCTTTGACTAGGAAGACCGCTAAAATTTTTAATCTATCGGTACAGTCCTTAGTAGAAGAATTTTTGTTGATGAACATCGAGATTAGGAATAGTTCTACGCCTGCTAGTTTGGAAGCAGAAGCGCCCTCTTGGATTTCCCTTACTAGGGTGCACCAAAAGGATGATCCGGAATTATTGCACCTCTGGAATAGGACTAAGAATGGGGAGTTACCTGATTTTTCTTTGGACGCGCTAGGTACTCTGAAATATCGGGGTAGATTCTATATTCCGGACATAGGTGGCATTCGGGCTAGAATTTGTGAAGAAGCTCATGGTTCCAGTGTTTCCTATCATCCTGGTTCCACCAAAATGTATAAAGAGCTAAAGCAAATTGTTTGGTGGGTAGGGATGAAGAGCGATATCACAAAGTTTATATCAGAATGTTATACGTGTCAGCATGTCAAGGCTGATCATAGAAGGCCTGGTGGTAAATTGACACCTATTGATATTCCAAGTTGGAAATGGGAAAGTATTTAAATGGATTTTATCACTGGTCTACCAAAATCTCCGCGTGGGCATGACTCAGTTTGGGTGATAGTCGACAGACTAACAAAGTGCGCCCACTTTTTTCCGTTTAAGATTGTGTATTCGATGAAGAAGATAGCCGAGCTATATCTTGAAGAGGTCATCAGGTTACATGGAGTGCCTGTTAGCATTGTATCAGATCGGGACTCCAGATTTACATCTCGCTTTTGGAAGAGCCTGCAAGAGGGGTTGGGTACTGACTTGAGGTATTCCACCGCCTATCATCCAAAGATGAATGGGCAAACAGAAAGAGTAAATCAGATCGTGGAGTACATGATTAGATGTTATATTTTGGATCATGGTGGTGCTTGGGATGAGCGTCTCAGACTCATGGAGTTTGCTTACAATAATAGTTACCAAGAGAGCTTGCAGATGGCCCCGTTTGAGGCCTTGTATGGGAGGCGTTGTAGGAATCCCTTATTTTGGGCTGAGGTTGGTGAGAGACCATTGTTAGGTCCGGAAGCCCTTGAGGAGATGAATTGTGCGGTGACTCATATTCGAGAGAAGCTACATGTAGCTCAAGAGCGTTATGAGAAATATGCTAATCGACGAAGGGTCGTATTGGATTTTATCGTTGGGGACTTGGTTTTCCTGAAAGTTTCTCTGATGCCAGGAGTAAAAAGATTTGGAAGGAACCACAAGTTAGGCCCCCGGTATGTGGGACCTTTTCAAATTCTAGAGTGTATCGGAGTGTCAGCTTATCATCTGGATTTACCTGCTAGCTTCCCTGGTGTCCACAATGTGTTCCATGTGAGCCAGTTGCGGAAGTGTGTTCGCAGTGATCGTCAAATTCTTGACTCGGTGCCCCAAATTCAGCCCAATCTGTCGTATGTGGAAGATCCTGTCCGTGTTTTGGAATCTCAAGAGCGTGTCTTGCAAAGGAAGAGCATCCCCATGGTTAAGATTCTTTGGAGAAATCAAGACGTCGAGAGCACGACGTGGGAATTGGAGTCAGCAATGATAGAATCTCATCCGCACCTCTTCTCCTAGTTTCGGGTACGTCGTTATGTATTCAGTGACGTTTGATTTTATCATTTTGATTTGGTTTTGGAGTTGTGTTAAGTTTCGGGACGAAACTTCTTTTTAGGGGGAGTGACTGTAACGCCCCCGATTCTTTTGACGATTTTATTTAAATGGGAAACATCATATTTATGACGTCATGGCGTTACCTTTAACGTCAAGATGACGGCGTAATGCCATAAAGGCATTTTCGCGTCCATGCGGTCAGGTCGGCCGAATTCTTGTTGTAATGGGAAAATTTTGCATTTGGAATTTAAGTTGAGTAATTTTTGACATACTCGTCAAGTTTCGTCGCGATCCGAGCGATATTTGGGCCTCGGCGTTTTTCCAAAGTTTTGTGGAAATTATGTTCGTCGTAAACTTTGAAAACTTATATCTCGAGAATGGCTCGTCTGATTTTGGTTTTGACTTCGTCATTGCGTTCGTAGCGTCTGTGCTCGCCTACGGCGTGAGTTTCATTCAATTGGGCGCGCGTTTGGGCCTCCGTTTCGAACTCGCGTTTCCTGATTCAATATGTATAAATACGATTACTTTATTATGAAAAGTACTATTCATTTGTATAGTTTGATCAAAAGGTATATTTGCAAAGAAATCGTCTTTCTGCTTTCCTTATACTCGAGTGAGATTCCTTACATCTCGTGTAGGTACTGTTCATGCTAAGCTATACTCGAGTGCCGGTTCTTTTACTCGAGTGATTTTTCCCTAGTACTCGAGTAAAATATTTCTCCTACTCGAGTAATCCTTAATCTACTCGAGTATATCCATAATGTTACTCGAGTAATTCCTTCTTCTACTCAAGTTATCTTTCTACTACTCGAGTAAATTAATCATGTTACTCGAGTAATTCTTTTATCTACTCGAGTATATCCATAATGTTACTCGAGTAATTCCTTCTTCTACTCGAGTTGTCTTTCTGCTACTCGAGTAAATTAATCATGTTACTCGAGTAATTCTTTTATCTACTCGAGTATATCAATCCTGTTACTCGAGTAAATCTTTTTTCTACTCGAGTATCTCTCTGTTACTCGAGTGTATCAATCATGTTACTCGAGTAATTCTTTTATCTACTCGAGTAGCCGTTTCTACCTCTCGAGTACCCGTAAGCTTGTTCTCGTGTAGTCCGTTGCAGTCTGTGTTCGGGAAAATTTTGGAGGGTCAAATCAGTACCGTATGGAAAAATGGCTAACATAAAATTTGTTCATGTCGACAAGATCTACAACTTTCATGTTGGGCATTTTTCGATTCGAAGCCATGCTAGACCTCTAATTTTGTTTTCCGTGAACTGCTCGTACTTAACTGTTTTTTTTATATATTTAGACAAAATATTTTATAAGTACTTATATATATATACTCTTATACTTAGGTTTCTAAAAAATAATAAATACTTCATCTTCTCCGATTCCTCCTCCCAAACCAGAGCGGCGTGAGCGAGAGAGAGAATATTTCGTGAATCTTCCGGTTGCCGCCGACGGAGCTCCGGTGCTCGAAATCTTCAACCGAGCGTAGATCTGGAAAGCTCTCACCGAGAGCTACACTATCGTGGTAAATTTTTCTCCTTTCCTTGAGTTTTCTCGTTAGGGTTTTTCGGCCATAACCCCCTTTTCGACCATTTTTGTCTAGATTTCAACTTCCTCCATCCTCTTTTGCCCCGATCTGTGACGTGGACTGATTTGGAGAACTTTTCCGGTAAAACCAAGGCAAGTGGGGGTTTCCCCTCATTTCTCCTTGTCCGATTTGATGGTAACGGTTCAGTTTTTATGTTCATTAAAATTTGCTTCACTCTGTTTTCCAAGTTATTGCTACGATTAACCTTTTTAAATGATCACTCGATGTTGTATGATTTTGTCATGGTGAACTTGATCTTGTCATGATATATTTGATTGTTCTTGAAGTGTTTTAATGATGGATTTAAATGTCTTACCTATCGTTTTTTAACGTATTAGAGTTTTTCTCGGATTGTAATCATTCATAGGGGTTGCTCAACCATGTCTTGGAACTAGAAGTGTAAAGAAGGATCTAACGAGCCAAATCTCCAGATATATTTTGTGTTGTGGTTTCTTTGGGTTTCTAAAATTTGCGGGAGTTACTGGATAAAACCACCTCCGCATGGTCTGACTCCTTTAGGGTACCTTGTGGAAGCCTATCGTGTTTTTGGGCATCTGCGGTGTATGCTGGAGAGTATGAGACTCCCTCGCAGTTAAGCGAATAAATTATTCGTGGGGGGTGTGTCCAGTTGAGTGACCTCCTCGCCCGTGTTTTTGAGGTAGGGTCGACCACAGGTGCTTAGTAAAGCTAGTTAAATCTCTTCTTTATGTTTTTACTTTTGTTGTTCCCTTTTTGCCTTGGGAAATCTGCTGTATTTGTTGGAGCACGTGACGACTCACGTAGGTTTTTCTTTCTTTTCCTGTTCGACACCATACTTCAGTACTGTTGGTCTTGGGTTGGTACCCCGTTTGACCTTTGTTTTATTTTGTTTATTTTCTGCCACCATTTGTACCCTCTTGCTGAGGTGTTCTGTCTTTGGAATGCCTCAGGTTCGGAGCATTAGCAGGTAGCGGAGCCGGTTTTGAAGCCTTGGCAGCAGCAGTTTGGCTGTAGTTTTCCCCCTCGTCATAGCGAGGTAGTTGTTGTTTTAGTTTTCTTTGCCTAGTTTCAGACATATACATACTGTGGGTTCGTGTCAGGTTGTTGACGCCCACAGGATTGCTGATTTCTTTTGACACTTGCTAGCTGTTGTGGTTTTCTTATGTTTGGTTTACATTACATGCTCTCTGGGATGACTTATTGCTCGGATTGCATGTTAGATATTTTTAACCTATAAAACCCTACTATTAGAAAGGCATACTTGTCATCTCTTTCAAAACTAAGCCACTACTTTCTATTTAGCGTAAAGACTTTCCTACACTTATTATAAATTTAGGATTTGCGTTGTATGGGTTGTTCCTCGGGGACATTTATACTCATGTAGGATACTAGAGTCAATTAAAATAAGTATTTTCCGCAAGCGTATAATTTATATTTTTATTCGTGAACTAGAAGATTCACTAAGCCGAGGGATACGGCTACCATCATAACATAAACTGGATTTTATTCATAACCATTTATGTTTTCTTTTAAAATGATAGAGTTTGGAGTCTTTCCTGAACGTCTGCAGTTATCCCCTGCACGGCGTGGCATCACGACGCGTATTTTCCCCTTGCTCTGATATAATTAAATTGTTGGGAAAAATGCGGGTTGTGACACACTTCTACATAAAAAGCCTCTAAGTACCTCATTAAATAGCATAAAAGAGTGCTTGATAAATCACTACATTTATATATAAATATAATAATTTAGTATTATAAGTTACTGTTCATCTTCTCAAAAAGCCTGAACCAGCAACCTAAAAATGCTTAAAACCCTTAGCTATTCTAAAGCTACTTCCCGGCCACCCAGCCATCTCCCTAGTCGGCCACCCCACCACCACCTCTGTTGAGGTGAGGGCTACCGTCGGGCGGCGGCACGGCCGCCGGAGAGGCGGTTTCCGGCGGACCAGCCACCATGAAATTTCGGAAAGACCTTGGAAACACTCACCCGATCAAGCTCTTTTGTGCCCAATATCTCTCCTAATGATTTCTAAGAGCTATCCATAGAAGAAGAGGAAGAGGAGGACCTTATTTGCGAGCTGGAGGCGTGCAGACTGTCGGGATGCCATTTGCGCGATGGTGGCGTCGCCGGAATTCTTCAACAACAAGGTAATGAGCTCTAGCTTTAATGGGCAAGGGTGAAAACTTCCTCTCTAAGTCTAGGGGGTCTTTTAAACCAGTAAAAGGAGGGAGGGGAAAGGTATAATGCTGGTGGCCATTAATGGCCCATTTTAGCTTTTTCGGCCATGATGGTGGGGGGCTGAAACGGCTCTGTAACAGCTGGAGGAGGGCTGGAAACTCCTCCTCTCCCTGAGAGGAGTTGAATCCAGCTGTTTCATGGGGAAAAGGATGGAGCCGAGCCTTAAAAGTCATCAATGTCCATGCAAACCATCACTTGGCCATTGCTGGAAGGAGAGGAGTAGGCTGCCACGTGGCATGTACCGGTCAGACTCATAAAAATAAGACTTTAACTAAGTCTTAATAAGAGAAAACGGCCTGAAAGTGAGGATAGATACAACTCTAGAGGGGGGGGGTGTATAGAGTTATCAAAAATATGAGAATCAACTCAACTCCTTTAGAGTTAATTATTTGAAAAAGTATATAGATATATGAAACCCTAGAGCCTAACACAAAGTGAGGTGCACAAGAGAAAGCTAACTGTAATTACAGTTTAAGATTTATTCCTAACACAGCAACTAGCAATCCTAGTTAATTCTACTCACAGCCAAAGTGCAGTAACTAAAATAAGCAAAACAGACAACACAAGAGGATTTATAGTGGTTCCCTCTCAATAGGTACATCCACTCTTCTACCACCCTAGTAGGAATACACTACAGGTTTTTATTCAGGTGCCCTGCCACCAACTGATTTGATTCAGATAGATCAAGTAAACCCTTTGAGCTTTTGATCAGGAGCTCAAAATCCAACACAGGTTTTTGCTCAGGTGCCCTGCCAACAAGGTTCACTTTTGAAGGGAGTAATAACCCTTTGTACAGGAGGTTGAGAGAGTTAGAATGTCTTCCATATTGTTAAACAATAATTAGAGAAGCTAGTGGATTGCACTGAGCTATAGACAGCTCTGAAGGAATCAAAGCTCCCCCTGGCTTCGAGAATATCCAGGAAGAAGCCTTCCTTCAGGGTGCATGATCTCTTCAAAACTCTTGACAGAGAAGATCTGTTGTCTTGAAGTTCTTGAAGGAGCATCTTGAAGAAGACTCTTGATGTGGAATGGTTGTTCTTCTTCAACAGCTTTTCTTTCTTCTTCTTTTTCTTGAAGCTCTAAGTATGAGTGTTCCTGTGAGCAGGATGAACTCGGGATTTAAGAAGAGAACTTTGAAGAGAGTTATTCTTCTCAGTTGTGTGTAAAAATAACTGAGAGTTGTATCTTCTTGTTCTTGTTGTGTATGTGTATCTGTTTGTATATGAATATGTGTATATCTCTTCTTTCAACTTCTTTTCAATAGCTCTTTATATATCAGCCTTTGTAACGGTTTCTAACTTTCTCTTGATTTGAAACTTGTCTTCTTCTGAGATCTTCAATCTGGGCTGCAAATAACACATAGTACAAAAAGCCTGCAGAAGGACATCCTATAAAGAGATAAAGCTTTCGTAGAAGCTGCTTATCCATTCTGCAAGTCCAAAAGATATTTGAGAAAGTCACATCAAAAAATAACTCTTTACGGCCTGAGAAAGACATCTGTGTCTAACGGCTATAAAGGACAGCATGGCAGATAAAGCATAAATATTTTTCAACTAATAGGACAAAAGACTTTGTCAGATAGAACTTGACTTATGCATAAAGAATGAGGCAAAGATTGCCTTGATATGTAAGCATAAAATCAATGAAATAATCTTTAATAAAATAAGCCAGATAAATGAGAAATAATTCAGAGAAGAGAAGGAATACAATATCTCTAAATGCAGACAAAAGATCGTCGAACGAATCACAGAGATCGTCAAACTCTCAGAGCAGATAGTCGAACTATAATAAATCTGTCTGGGCAAAAGGAGTCGAGCAGGACTCGACGATCGATGATACTGAGACCACAGATTGTCGAGCTTATAAAGATGAACTAAGTCAGAGATAGTCGATCTGCTGAAAGACGATAGTCGATCAACTGATAGACGATAAGCGAGCGGCGTTCGACTATAGTCGAACTAAAGAACACTTAACCAGATTTTCAACTGGATAAACAACAACTTACACAACTGATGGAATCTAACATAAATCTAACCTTTGACCATAGATAAATCTTTGGTCAAGAAACTAATTGAGAAGACTTAACTCAAATCCAAACTAGGGTACCAACAATCTCCCCCTATTTGGGTCAAGTCTCTCAAAAAAAAGAATGCTATAAATAGATATAAAAACAACAATAACCTGTTAGGATCAACATGTATCATATCATATCAATAAGCAGCATTTCATATCAAACATAAAATCAAACAATCAAGCAGAACAGACTGTCAATACAAATAAATTTATACATTATCAGAGTCTGGTTTAGAAGTGAAAGAAACAGGAAGGAAGGAAATTTTCCTTTTGGGATCAAGAGCATCCTTCTTTTAGGTCTTCAAGTCCTATTCTCCAATAATCTTAAGTTCTCCTTCTCTGGGCAAAATAGCCTCTGGATGCTTTTCCATATATTTTGAGGCATCAAAAACTTCTGGTCTGACTTGAAATCTGTCTAGTTCCTTTTCTCTGAACTTTGACATAGTTGTTAAGCCTGTTATGTCTTTGCCTTCATCTTTAGCTTTTCTAATTTGGGCTGATCCAACTAACTCAAGAAATCTGGCCATCCTGAACTTAGGATTAAGCTCTTGGCTTCATAAGCATTTTCAACAGCTGGATCTAGAGGCTTTATAGTCTTGAACTTTGTAGAAAGGTCTAACAGACCTGCAGCTGGTTCTATGTCTTCTTGAATAACAAGAGATGATGGTGGAGCAACCTCTGCAAATTTCTTGCTTTACTTGTCAGAGTAAATTACTCTTTTTCCTTTTGAATCTACTTGCTTAATCTGAGTTGGCTTTCTGGAGGGAAGAATTTTTCTCTCCTTAGGAGGTGAAACTTTTCTTTTAGGTCAAGGAGGAGGAGAAAATGTTGGTTTCTGGTAAGTCATCTCCTTCACTTGCTCTTTAGGTCCAGCTACTTGTCATTGCTTGCCTGAATGGGGTCTGCACTGGTAACCTGGGTTTCCTCTCCTCTGATAGGCCTGAGAAGGAGTAAATCTTGCTGGAGGAGCTGAGGGATTAGAAGATACATTCCCTGAAGCTCCTGCACTAGGAGGAGGAGGAGGAGGACCTCTGGGAGTCCACTTAGCAGCTGGAGTATCATATCTCTTGCTCTTCTTCCTCTTCTTCTGCTGGTTTCTATACAATCCCATCCAATGTTGAAAATCCTTAGACATGGGGTCAATCCCTTTCAATATGTAATAAGGGATGTCATTCTCTGGATTAGGAGGAGGAGGTGCTTGAGCTTTCCTTTTCCTTTGAGCAATTTTACTTTTCTTGGTTCCTTCAGAATCCTCGGAATCTTCCTCATCATCAGAATGTGATGTCTGAGGTTTGTCATATGACTCAATGATATCTTGAACAGCTTTTGCTTTGGATTTCAAAGCAGCCTTTTCTTTTTCTTCTTCTATGGCATCATGTGCCAATAGGAAATCCAGGTCTAATCTTGGAGTATCATCCCAAACAGTTGATTTTTCTACTGACTCATCTGTAACTGTCTTGGGGACCAGTTCTTTTGAGGCTTGCACAAATTCCTGATCTGGTATAACAGACTCAGGTTCTTTATTTTCTGCAGCAGGTTCTGGAGCAGGTTCTTGAACATCTTGAGCTTGATCTGTAGCCATAGGGACACAAAAGTTTTCTAAATGGTATAGAAACATCCCTTCAAGGTATTCACAAGTTAACATGTTTGTCAACAGGTCAGAGAATTGATTAATTGTATTACCTGCAGAATTCCCTAACTCCCATAAATCATCTAGGTAGGAGGTAATGACTCCTTCTAGGTACATGACAACAATAGGAGTAGATGATTCTTCAAGACAAACTCTGAAAGAAAATTCAGCCTTAATTATAACTTCAGTTGTGCTTTGTTCTGAAACTTGAGCTTCTAGAGCAACAACAGTATCTTGCATTTCAGCTATAACTTCAGCATTATCTAAAACTACAACTGCAACTGATGTTGTAATTTTTGAATCTGCAGCTGTAAGAATTTCATCTGATGGTGTATCTTCTGGAACTTCAGCTGAAAGAATGACCAGTGGAAGTCCTGAGACATCTTTCTGGAACATCTCCCCCTGCCTGACTTCAGTGGGTACTAAACTCAGGACCCTAAGAGAAGAGGGCTCAGCAGAATTTGAGAGGGCTGCAATGGAGGATGTAAGAGATGAAATGGAGGAAACAAGAGGGGCAATTTCTTCTTCAATCATTGATTTGATTGAAGGAGTAATTAGCTCCATGATGATTGTAATGAGAGCTGGTGTGATTTCAAAAGATGTAGATGGGGGAATCACAACAGATGGATGAGCACCAGGGATGATGTTCTCCTGATGAGATGGAGTGTGAACTGGTGATGAATATGCAGATACATGAAGATCAGTGTTGAGATTTGAAATCCCAGCAAGGTGTGAGGGAGTTGGAGATGCTGGTGGTGATGCATGGAGAATAGCAGTGGATATAGATGGTACTGCAATAGAGTGGATTGCAATGCAGATGTAGATGGAATGGGGGAAATGGAAGAGCCTTCTTCAATTAGGTCGGGGGTGACTGTTACTGTCCTTGTGTTCTCAGATGGAACAGGAGCAATCCCAGCTGGTAAAGGCTTCTGGATATTCCTTCTCCACTTGATAAACAGAGTGGGATCCATCTTCTTGCTTGTATTGATTGATGTTGAAACTATTCCCAACAGCTGAGGATATTTCTCTCTTAGAAATATCCCAATCACCCTTCCAAGGGTTACCTCTTTCTTTGAGTTCTTTCTCCTGATTAATTCAAAAACAATTCCAGCCCAATTGATTGCTTTCCTATTATCAATAGCACACATTAAGGAAAACTGCTGCCTGGTAATGTTATCGTGCGCAGAGTGCTTTCCCAACAGCACTTTCCCTACTAGTTCTGCTAAGAACTTGATCTTCATCGGGAAGCTTATCTTCAGCAACTTGGAAAGAATGCCTTCAGCATGTCCTAGCTCTAATAGCATCCTGCTATACTCCTGAGTATCTTGATCATACTCTTCTTGACCATTGATCAAACCAAAAATCTCAGTTAAGACAGTAGGAGTCAAAATTACCTCCTCGCCGCTGATAGTCCCTGTCATCGATTCGTCGCTTGAAGATGATGTATAGACCCATTCTTTGATTTCTGGAACATTTTTCTTAATCCTTGTAGACATAAGCTTCTCCAGTCCATGATCTTTGCATAACTGTAGCATCTCGAGAATATCAGCATCACAGCCACTGAAATAATCAAAATCGACGCTAAAGCCGGCATCAAACTTCATCACGGTCAGCAAAGCTGGAGAAATCGCCATGGATTTTGTTGGGGAAGATGAGAGAAACGAAAGCAGAAAGCGCGGGGCAGAGCTCAAGTAAAACCTTTCAAGCAGGAATGAGGAATATGAAAAGACGAGCTCTGTCGACTACAAAAAGCACGATCTATTAACCTAGGTCGACCATCGGTTTATATTTAAACAGTAATCGTCGACCTATTTCAACAGATACTAGAAACGATGGTCGATCGATCGTTCGACGATCGTTTCCTGAAGCAAAGTACTCGAGCTATCGATCAACTTTTTCGGTCTTCACAAGCAATTGAGCCGTCATCAACCATAGGTCAACGATAGGCTCAACCTGTTCGACTATGGTCGAACGACATTCGACGATATTCGAGCAGATTCCAACATATGCAGAATTTATACTTGGTCTATTCCATTTATCATACCTAGTTGATTCAAAAAGAACAGATGCTTCTGTTCATCTAAGGGCTTGGTGAAAATATCACCTCTATGAAGGTCAGTGGATATAAACTCAATACTGGTTTTGTTCTTTTCCACACAATCTCTTAGAAAATGGTGTCTGATCTCAATGTGCTTGGTCCTAGAGTGGTGCACAGGATTTTGTGCTATGGAAATATCACTAGTACTGTCACACATGATTTTTGTGTTCTTGTGTGTGTACCCATAATCCAAAAGCTTGTTTTGAATCCACAGGATCTGTGAACAATAACTAGCAGCTGCTATATATTCAGCCTCTGTAGTTGAAGTTGAGACAGAAGCCTGTTTCTAGCAGAACCAAGAGACTAATCTCTCTCCCAGGAACTGACATGTCCCTGAGTTACTTTTCCTGTCAACTCTACAACAAGCATAGTCAGAATCAAAGTATCCAATTAACTCAAATTCTGATTCAGCTGGGTACCACAGTCCTAAATTTGGACATCCCTTCAGGTATCTCAAAATTCTCTTGAGAAGAATCAAATGAGATTCCTTCGGGTTGACCTGGAATCTAGCACATAGGCATGTGGAAAACATTATATCAGGTCTACTTGCAGTTAAATACAATAAGGAACCAACAATGGCCGTATAGTTTTTCTGATCAACTGGCATACCCTTATCATCAGAATCTATAACTACATTTGTAGCCATGGGTGTATGCATTACTGAAGCATCAGCCATCCCAAATTTCTTTACCAATTCATTTGCAAATTGGATTGGGAGATGAAGATGCCATCAGCATCTTGCTTCACTTGGAGACCAAGAAAGTAAGACAGCTCACCCATACTACTCATCTCAAACTTAGAGTGCATCAGGTCTGAGAACCTTTTGCATAGTTTGGGATCAGTGGAACCAAAGATAATATCATCCACATAGACTTGAACCAATAGGATTGTTTCCTTGTGATGCTTAACAAACAGGGTTCTATCAACTACTCCTCTAACAAAGTTGTGCTCTAAAAGGAAACTAGCTAGAGTCTCATATCAGGCTCTGGGTGCTTGCTTAAGTCCATAAAGAGCTTTTTGCAACTTATAAACAAATGAGGGTTGAGTTGAAGAAACAAACCCAGGAGGTTGTTCAACAAACACCTCTTCCTTTAGCTCAACATTTAGAAATGCACTCTTAACATCCATTTGAAAAACCTTAAACATCATATAGGCTGCATAGGCTAGAAAGATCCTTATTACCTCTAGCCTTGCAACAGGAGCAAAGGTTTGGTCATAGTTTATACCTTCCTCTTGTCTGTATCCTTGAGCTACAAGCCTAGCTTTGTTCCTTATAATAATTCCTTGGGCATCCAACTTGTTTCTGAACACCCACTTGGTGCCTATGATCAGTTGGCCTTTTGGTCTAGGAACCAAAGTCCATACTTTACATCTTTCAAATTGATTGAGCTCCTCTTGCATAGCAATGATCTAATGGGGATCTAGCTCAGAATCTTTTATGGTGAGGGGCTCAATTTGTGAAAGGAAAAAAGCATGCATCACATCATGTCTTAATTGATGTCTTGTTTGTACACCAGCTGATATGTCACCAATCACTTGAGATGTAGGATGATATCTAAGTGTGACAAGATCAGTAGGTGGGATGTGATCTTCAACAATAGTTTGGATTAATTCCTCTTGTGGAATAGGATTAACTTTTGGTGGTACAGCAACTGCTTCCACAAAGTCTTCATCACTGTGTGAATCAGTAATATGAAGAGTTGATAGAGGGGGAATCTCTTGAGTGAGATCTTTGCATAACTCTGGTACCTGCAATGAGTTTGAGGAAGGAGAAGTTATCTTCTCTTTGTAAAACATTTTTGACTCATCAAAGGAAACTTGCACAGACTCTTCTATTTTTAATGATGATTTGTTAAACACCCTATAAGCTTTGCTTACTTGGGAATATCCAAGAAAAATTCTCATTGAAGCTTTTGCTTCAAACTTTCTAAGATATTCTTTGTTGTTATTGTGAATGTACACTACACAACCAAAGACTCTAAAATAGTAAATTTTAGGTTTCTTTCCTTTAAGTAATTCATAAGGAGTTTTACTTTTAAGCTTATGTATTATACATCTGTTCAAAACATAATTAGATGTGCTAACAGCTTCTGCCCAATAAGAGAGAGGCATATTAGCATTTGCCAACAATGTTCCTGCAGCTTCAATTAGGGTTCTATTTTTCCTTTCCACTACACCATTTTGTTTAGAAGTTCTAGGAGCAGAGAAGCTATGTTTGATACCTTCTTTCTCACAGAATTCTTGCATGAGAAGAGACTCAAACTCATTACCATGATTACTTCTGATCAAGGCAACATGAGTAGAATACTCAGTCTGCACACATAGCAGAAAGACTTGCAAGAACATTGAAGTTATCAGCCTTAGTTATCAAAAAGAACACCCAAGTGAACCTAGAGAAATCATCTACAATCACTAAAGTGTAAAATTTTTCTCCTAGACTCTGTACTTTTATTGGATCAAAAAGGTCCAAGTGCAATAAATACAGGATTCTGGGTGAAGCACTCTAATTTAAAGATTTGAAAGAATTTTTGGTTTGCTTGCCTAATTGACAAGCCCTGCATAGACTTTCCTTTCTGTATGGGCAAGAAGGTAAACCTCTAACAAGGTTGTATTTAGATAACCCATATATATTATTGAGGTTAACATGGCTAAGCCTTTTATGCCATAAGGTGTTATTATTGGTTACTTCATTAAACAGGCAGATTTCAGATTGAGTTGAATTAAAATCTACAAAGTAAATGTAACCCTGTCTAATGCCTACTAACACTACATTACTATTTAAAGTAATATTGCAAAGAGTGTCAGTGAATGATACCTGATAACCGGCATCACATAACTGGCTTACTGAGAGTAAGTTGTGCTTCAGCCCAGTTACATATGCAACCCTTTTGAATGTCACTGCTCCAATGGTAAACTTACAATATCCTTTTGTTTGACCACAGCTGGAATCCCCAAAGATCACGTTTGGTCCAAGCTTGGCCTTAAAGCTTGACAGATTGTTTTTGTTTCCTGTCATATGTTTGGAACAGCCACTATCCAAATACCATTTGTCTTTTGTAATTGGATAGGTCTTCACCTGCAAAAAAACAGTTAGATATTTTGGACCCAGACAACCTTGGGTCCATTATTCTTCACATAATTAAAACTTGAAATGAAAGAATAAGCAGGCTGAGGTTTATATCCTAAGGGATAGGATCTCCTTGGTGGAATACTCCATGAAGTTTATGGGTCAATGAACCTAGTGTTTCTATTTACCTTAGTGTTTCTAAGGTTCTGATTATTATTTTGAAAATCATGTTCAGATTGTCGATCAACGTTCGATGATCGATGCCCAAATTGTCGAGTATCGGTCGACCATTGGGCCTGAGATCGTCGAGCATAGTTCGACGATTTTTGTATTTCTTTAAATTTCTTTTTTCTCTTTTCTCTCTTAGCCTTATTTAAAGCTTTGTTAACATGATTTACATGCTCAGTATTCTTTATTTCTTCAGCTGAAATAAAGTTTACTGGGGTGGGAAGATGGTTTTTCAGAACCATGGGGGGCTCACATGGTTAAGCTCCTAAGACTTGCTTATTGTTACCTGTCCTAGTGTTTGACATGCTAGTAATCTCTAGAAGTTTAAGACTTCTACCATTAAGAGATTCTTCTAATCTTTTAGATTTGGCTAGTTCAGTTTTAAGAAATTTGATTTCTTCAATAGATCTAGTGAGTTCAGCTTCTAGCCTAGCATTTTCACTAGATAAGGATTCTGTTTCAGCTATGCTATTTCTAAGCTCCTTAATTTCCTTCTCTGAGCTAATTAAGTCTAAACAGAGAGATTTAAATTCAAATCTAAATTCAACAGAAGTAAAATCATAAGAAGACAATACCTGATCTTCAGTAGGCATTTCTTCTTCATCAGAACTCTCTGCAGCTTAATGATTGCTGCAGGCATCAATTGCCATTTGGCAAGTTTCTTTTGCCTTCTTCTCTTCCTCATCTTCACTGGAGCTTGAGGAGGAAGATTCCTCATCAGTATCACTCCAGGATTCAGCCACAAATCCTTTCTCCTTCTTCTTGTTTTTGTAGGAGGTGGACTTGGAATGGTTCTTCTGATATTCTTTATCTTTTCTCTTCTCTTTGTTCTTTTCCTCTGGACACTCAGGTAAAATGTGTCCAGTTTTCCTACAGCCATAACTTATAAGTTCTTTAGTTGGTGTTCTGTCATACCTTGGCTTGTATTCATATCTTGAAGACTTCTTTCTGAAGTCCTTTCTGCCCATTTTGAGAAACCTTTTGACAAAGAGTGCCATTAGCTCCTCATTTGATTGGCTTCCTTCAGATCCATCAGCAGCCTTTAGAGCAAGAGTTTGCTCTTTCCTTGTTGGAGTAAGTGCTTTGTCTTCAGCTTCAGCTTCCCTGGTCTTCAGTACTTGCTCAAATGATTTGGGCTTGCCAAGGAGAGCTTTAGTTGAGATCTCAGTTGTACTTCTGGACTCTTTGATGAGAAAGATCCTGAGATCCCATGTGCTGGGGAAGCACATCAATATCTTATCATTGACTTCTGTCATTGTGATCTCCTTATCAAGGGTTCTCAGCTCATTGATGATGGAGCTGAGCCTGGTGTACATTGCATCAACTGATTCTGCTTCAGTGTTCTTGAAATTCTCTTATTGGGATATTAGGTTAGACCTTTTGTCCTTCCTTTCATCAGCTGGACAAGCTACAATCTAGTTCAGTGAGTCCCACATGGCTTTTGCTGAAGTGCAATCAGCCACTTTCTGGAATGTTTCATCAGACATGGTCTTAGCCAGAATGTTCATAGCTTTTGCATCATCTATCTTTGCTTTCTTGTAAACATCATTATTGTCAGGAGGTGGCACTACACTCAGATTTGTTGAAGTTGTAGCAGTAGTTGCAGCAGGTGGTGTTGGTGGTCCTGTCAAAATAGAAGAAAAGATATCTTCATCAATAGAATTCATATACAGTTTGATTCTTGCCTTCCAGATGCTGAACTTAGCTAAGTTGCATACTGGAGGTCTGGTGCTAGAATAATCCTTGTACTGGGCCATGAAGTGAATATCTATAAACTTGGTATCTATCTAGATCTTGTGACTCAGGTGTTCGCATGTACAGTCAGTCAACCTCCCTCTGATACCAATAGAAAGTGAGGATAGATACAACTCTAGAGAGGGGGTGAATAGAGTATTAAAAAATATGAGAATCTACTCAACTCCCTTAGAGTTAATTTGCGGAAAAAGTATATAGATATATGAAACCCTAGAGCCTAACAGAAAGTGAGGTGCACAAGAGAAAGCTAACTGTAATTACAGTTTAAGTTTTATTCCTAACACAGCAACTAGCAATCCTAATTAATTCTACTCACAGCCACAGTGCAGTAATTAAAATAAGCAACACAGACAATACAAGAGGATTTATAGTGGTTCCCTCTCAATAGGTACATCCACTCTTCTACCACCCTGGTAGGAATCCACTACAAGTTTCTTTTCAAGTGCCCTGCCACCAACAGATCTGATTTAGGTAGATCAAGTAAACCCTTTGAGCTTTTGATTAGGAGCTCAAAATCCAACACAGGTTTTTGCTCAGGTGCCCTTCCACCAAGGTTAACTTTTAAAGGGGGTAATAAGCCTTTGTACAGGAGGTTGAGAGAGTTAGAATGTCTTCTCTATTGTTAAATAATAATTAGAGAAGCTAGTGGATTGCACAGAGCTATAGAAAGCTCTGAAGGAATCAAAGCTCCCCCTGGCTTAGAAAATATCCAGGAAGAAGCCTTGCTTCAGGGTGCAAGATCTCTTCAGAACTCTTGATAGAGAAGATCTGTTGTCTTGAAGTTCTTGAAGGAGCAGCTTGAAGAAGACTCTTGATGTGGAATGGTTGTTCTTCTTCAATAGCTTTTCTTTCTTCTTCTTCTTCTTGAAGCTCTGAGTATGAATGTTCCTGTGAGCAGGATGAACTCAGGATTGAAGAAGAGAACTTTGAAAAGTGTTGTTCTTCTCAGCTATATGTAAAAATATCTGAGAGCTGTATCTTCTTGTTCTTGTTGTGTATGTATATCTGTTTGTATATGAATATGTGTATATCTCTTCTTTAAACTTCTTTTCAATAGCTCTTTATATATCATCCTTTGTAACGGCTTCTAACTTTCTCTTCATTTGAAACTTGTCTTCTTTTGAGATCTGCAATCTGGGCTGCAAATAACACATAGTAGAAATAGCCTGCAGAAGGACATCCTATAAAAAGATAAAGCTTTCTTAGAAGCTGCTTATCTATTCTGCAAGTCCAAAAGATATTAGAGAAAGACACATCAAAAACAAACTCTTTACGACCAGAGAAAGACATCATTGTCTAACGGCTATAAAAGACGGCATGGCAGATAAAGCATAAAGATTTTTCAACTAATAGGACAAAAGACTTTGTCAGATAGAACTTGACTTATGCATAAAGAATGAGGCAAAGATTACTTTGATATGTAAGCATAAAATCAATGAAATAATCTGTAATAAAATAAGGCAGATAAATGAGAAATAATTCACAGAAGTGAAGGAATAAAATATTTCTAAATGCAGACAAAAGATCGTCGAATGAATCACAGAGATCGTCGAACTCTCAGAGCAGATAGTCGAACTATCAGAACAGATAGTCGAACTACAAGAAATCTATCTAGGCAAAAGGAGTCGAGCAAGACTCGACGATCGACGATACTGAGACCACAGATCGTCGAGCTAACAGAGATGAACTAACATAGAGATATTCGATCTGCTGAAAGACGATAGTCGATCAACTGATAGACGATAGTCGAGCGGCGTTCGACTATAGTCGAACTAAAGAACACTTAACCAGATTTTCAACTGGATAAACAACAACTCTACACAACTGATGGAATCTAACCTAAATCTAACCTTTGACCATAGATAAATATTGAGTCAAGAAACTAATTGAGAAGACTTAACTCAAATCCAAACTATGGTACCAACACGTCCCAGTCCCTAGACCGGCCCAGTTCAGCTGAACCAGCACACAGCCATAACCAATCTGCCAGAAAAATGCCAGCAAAAATTCTAAGTATAATGGCATTGAGTGAGCTCAACGCCATCAAGCTACAGCATTGAGAGAGCTCTACTCACTCAACGCCATCCCAGACTATGGCGTTGAGTGAGCTCAGCTCACTCAACTCCATCCAGATTTTTTCATTGAGTGAGCTCAGCTCACTCAACGCCATCCGGATTATGGCATTGAGTGAGCTCTGTTCACTCAACGCCACCCAGAATGTGTTCTTTTTAAAAGATGGCGTTGAGTGAGCTTAACTCACTCAATGCCGTCCAAATTATTGCGTTGAGTGAGCTCTGCTCACTCAACGCCATCAAGACAACACCAAATAGCATTGAGTGCCGTCAGTGCACTCAATGCCGTTCAACTTATGGCATTGAGTGCACTCAACGCACTCAACGCCATCCCGCCTGACAGTTTACGGCATTGAGTGAGCTAAGCTCACTCAACGCCATCCAGTCTACGGCGTTGAGTGAGCTCAGCTCACTCAACGCCACCCTAATGACACTAGATGGCGTTGAGTGCAGTCTATGCACTTAACGCCGTCTAGCTTATGGCTTTGAGTGAGCTAAACTCACTAAACGCCATCCAGACTATGGCGTTGAGTGAGTTTTGCTCACTCAACGCCATTTCAAGGTCACGGGCGTAACGGATTGGTCACGGGCGTGTCAGGCCCATATTGAAATTTCTTGAGCTCGACGATCGTCTAAGGGGTCATGCCCTAGGTCACGGGCGTGACAGGTCGGCCACGGGCATGACCACCCCTTGACTCGAAATCTTGGTCGATAAACATGAATTCCTGGGTTTCCCAGGGTTCTGTTAAGACAAAACCACTCCTAGGGGTCTAGTCAGAAAAGGGATGTTACACCTGCTAGATCCCTAGATCAAGACGTCCCTTCCCTAGGACGGTTTCTCATGGAATCCTTCCCGAATTACGAAAACCTCTACCGATCGATTTCCCTTACACAAAGATCACATAAAATAGAGAAATGCACAAAGGTATAAAAAGATTAAAGTTTGAATCTCCCATGAGACAACTCCTCCATTGAGCAATCCGTAATTGGTGATAGAAATCTTCGTGCACTTGTAACTGATCAACTTTTGTGTAGTCGTTATTGTCCTAGGCTTGCTAGAGATCTTCGTGAGTGAATGAGGGGGAGACGGTTTTCTTTTCCTTCGACGGAGACGGCGGAATGGAAGCACAGAGTCGGCTACCGTACCCTAAGAATGAATATTCTGATTCTCTATTTGTCTTTCCCAATGAATTCAAAAAATGAGACTCCTTTTATATGTCTTTGTAAAAACTGCCTACCGCCGACTGTAAGACTAGCGCCTGGCGGGAGTTTCGTGCGCTTGATGCTTACAGCTATCCTGTAAATTTGGAAAAATATTCAAAATAAATATTTTCCTCTTTTTCATGCTAGCGTGACGCGGTAGGAAGGTATCGCCTGGCGGTAGTCCAGGAATCTCGATGAATCTATCACGACGAATCCATCACGAAGACTGTTGAGTGGGCTAGCGTGACATGGTAATAAGTTAACGCATGCGCGATAGCCTCTCGAGCACATGGCTGAATTAAATCCCCAGGCTAGCGCGGGCATTAGTACAAGCGCGGCGCGATAGCAACCCGAGCGCCATGACTATTAAATTCTGGCTACCGACCGACGGTAACTGCTACCGCTCAGCGGTAGGTACCAAAGGAGAGCTTGCTTGCTTTTCTTGGACCTATACACCTGCAAACTCTACCAAACACAAGATATGATAAAATACAACATGTGAATTAATATTATCAAACTGAACATATGTTAACCGTTGGCTCCAACAAACTCCCCTTTTTGATAATATCAAATCCCGTTCATGAGATATAATAATGAAGTGCATGATACTGGGTATATATAATAGATAAGCTTTAATGCTCTTGTTTAAGGTTACATATAACTCTCCTACACACACGCTACCCCTATATATGTGTTCAACACTCTCCCCCTATCTACGTACACATAACGAAATTATCTCCCCCTACATGTGATCTACCCTTACCTATGACTCATGAACAATTTATTCTCCTCATTTGATATTATTGAAAGGGGGTGGGCTTGACAAAAAGTAAACATGCACGTGCATGGGAGAAAAAGAATGCAATATATAATGAGCGTGAAAAAAACAAAAAGTACACGTTATAAAAGTGAAACAAGAGAAGAAAAATAATAGGGGTGACCAAACAGAAATCAAACAGTATGAAACATAGAGGTCAAACTGAAGATTTGAGTACACAGACACTGTTCAAATAAGTTATCATAGTTAAAAAAGGATTGGACAACACAGATTAAACGAACCACACAACGATTTAGGATACAATGCTATGAGAGTTATAAAATTAATATTGAGGAACATTGTTCATGCCAAGAATAGAAATCATGTACTAGTACTTACGTGCTATAGACATAGAACATCATGTCAGTACAGTTCCTATGCATTAAAGAATTAGACAGAGCAATGCCATATGTATGTGTAACATCAGAAGACAAATATCAAGCTTAGTTAACATTTATAACATGTTTTATCTCAATAATTTTATATTCTATCATGAGAGGAATAAAGTGAAAAATAACGTCACGTTTGTATCTACGTTATACCAAGACTACAACTAGGGGAACTGTTGGGTCCTTTGCCCATAATGTCCTAGATTTGAAGAATTAAAATATGTTAATGAGCATACACAATAGTATATTTAATACATGTTCTAGTTCATACATGCAGGTTAGTCCTTGTAACAATGATGGGACAGGTAGCCTAAGTGGCTAAGTCAGGTAAACACTTACCTAAGTTATGGACAAACAGAAATCTGTCTAAGTCCACAGGCATTGAGTGAAGGTTACTCACTAAACGCCAAATGACTTATAGCTCTGAGTGGAGCCTATATAGTCAAAGCCAAAGGAGTGGCAAGCTGAGAAAGTGGCTAAGTCCACAGGAGTTTCGTTAAGTCTACTCACTCAACGCCATACAACAAAAGGCTGTGAGACAAGCTTAGTCAGTCAATGCCACAAAAAATATGTGCTGAAATTTGACTAAGTCCACAGGAGTTGTGTGAGGCAAGCTCACTCAACGCCATGTGCTAAAGCGTTGGACGTATCTCATTCAATCTAAACCTGTGTTTTTAGACGTAGAAATTTTGCTAAGTCCAAATACGTTAAGTGGAGCTCACTCTCTCAATGCCAAGGTGGAGAAAAATCTACCTAAGGCAGAAAGCGTTGAGTGAGGCATGCTCACTCAATGCTCTCAATGCCTTGATTCAAAAAATCTGGCTAAAAGCAAAAGGCATTGAGTGAGGCGTGCACACTCAATGCTCTCAACGCTTAAGATTTTGAAGAAGCAGGAAAATGACTAAGGCATATGGCGTTGAGTGAGGAGTGGTCACTCAATGCTCTCAATGCCATGCATGCAGAAAAGGCTAAAGAATGTTCTAAGGAAAAAAGCATTGAGTGAGGCATGCTCACGCAACTCTATCAACGCCTAGATAGACATAATTTTTCTAAGTGTCTTAGCGTTGAGTGAATCTCATTCACTCAATGCATATTCTACTGATGCTCGATTTTGACTAAGTCCAAAAGTGCTGACGTCAGCAAAATTGACAAAGTCAATTAATTTCAAATCAAGTACGAAGAAATTACAGAACACAACAAACTCTGCCGAGAAGCTACTGTACGTCTTCTTTCTTTAAAGTAAGGTGCATCTGGAAGCTGCAGGTGGGTCCCACAGATATCTAAGAGCCATTGATCTGCAAACTACAAAAGGAAGAGATGGGCCAAGAAGAAAAAGGAATTTTAGGGCATTATAAATTTTAAAAAGGGTTGCGGCTGGACTTCATCTCTCTCTCCATTACTACCGAGATAGAGCTTGAGGGCTTCCTTTAGGAAAAAAAAGTTCAGTGAGTTGTTGCTTCTTCACCTACAAAAACACAATCAGAAAGATTTCTAATAGAGGAAGAAAACAGAGCCATCATTCTCCAGTGAGCTCAGTTAACTGATTTGAAGAACACAAGTTCACCTTCTTCTTCAGCAATATCAGAATATTGATTCTAAGATTCTTCCAGCAGAGGGAGAACTTCTACCTGCTGTTGTGAAGCAAGATAGTACTGAGATAACTTAGCCCTAGATTTTGACACAGAAAAATTTCCTTGGGTTAAAACATTCAAATCTTCATTTTTCTGTAGGATCCAACTAGATCTGAGTTGTAGGGCCACTTGCCTGAGGTAGGGCAATATTGCCTAAGTTATAGGAGAGTAAATTTCTCTGAGTTGTAGGATCCAACTTGATCTGAGCTGTAGGGCCCCTGGCCTGAGGTAGGGAAAGTTGTCAGAGCTGTAGGAGAGTGTAACTCTCTGAGCTAGGATCCTTTGGATCTAAGATAGGGCTATCCTCCCAGCCTGAGTATAGGGCCTTTTTCCCGAGATAGGTTATCGGCTAATCACGAAGTTGTAGGCCCTTGTGGCTGAGTTATTAGTCTTGGAGGAGACTTAGAGATCTTGTGGGATCTGAGTTGTAAGCTCTTTGGAGTAGAGTTTTTGAGGAGTGCCTTAACGAACAAGAAGTTGGCAAGTTGGGAGTTGAGTGGATGTACCAATAAGTTCGGGAACCACTATAAATCTGTGTGTGCTTTTCTATATTGTTTTCTTTGTACAGGTTCTTGAAAGCAAACTACTGCCAACACACTTAGTGTTAAAGGAGAAACTAAAAAGAGAATAATAATAGTGAAACCACCTATTCACCCCTAGGTTGTAAGCTACCTTAAAAATAAAGACTTTCAAGTGGTATCAGAGTGAGGTTGCTCAAAAAGAAGCTAACAATATGAGTGATTCTCCAAGGTAGCTATAGACAGTACTTATGGGCTCAAGAGGGAACTATAAGGAGCTAGGTGCCATGAAGCTTCCTATCTGCAGGAAAGAAGGTTTTTGCATCTGGAAGGAAAGGGTTAGGTTTTTCATGAAAGTAGCTGAACCTAGAATCTTTATAACAATTAAGGAAGGACCTTTCATCCCTATGAAAGTGTCTATTCTGGATGCAAATGTCTAGACACCCAAGACATATCCTGAGATGAAAAAGGAGGAAGTCATTCTTGCCACCACAGACTATTGGGCTCAGAATATCATTTTCAGTGTAATTAATGATTCTACCTTTCAAAATCTGATTCATTGCACAAATGCAGAGGAAATGTGAGACACTGTTGATCTACATGGAAGGCATAGAGGAAGTCTGGGATAATAGAAATTCCATGATCAATCAGGAGTATGAAGCTTTCACACTGTCCAAGGGAGAAGACTTAGCCACCTGCTTTGAAAATTTCTTTAGGATTGTGAATTTACTTAGGACCTATCGACGTATCTTTAGCCTTTATGAGCTAAATGATAAGTTCCTTAGGTCTCTCACAAGAGTCTGGGACATAAAAATATGTTCCATAAGATAAGTAGCCAAGCTGGGTAACACTCCACCCCACACCCTATTGGAAAAGAATTCTTATATGAAATGCTATTAACTGTCAGAAAAGGGGAAGAGACCAACTACAAGTCTCGGGCCAAAGAGAATTCTGTGGCCTTCAAAGCTGAAGACATAAGGAAAAGTAGGAGGAAGACCCCTTCTCCTCCAAGAAGACCAGTTGATTTAGGCTGCTTCTAATTAGAAGCATCAGGCAGTAGCATGTGATGAGTACTTTGCTGTCTTCTCTAGACAGCTCCATAGGCTAATGAAGAAGAAGCACTAGAAGAGCAGGACCTCCTCCTCAGCATATCACTAGAAGAAATCCTCCAAGGAGGACAGGTATGGACCTAAAGCCAGTAGACAGAATTCTACTAATATTATCTGTTACTACTGCAGCAAGCTAGGGCTTGTCATTATTGATTGGAAAGAGAAAAGAAGGGAGGATAGTCAGAAGAATTCTCACCAAAAGTATAAGGGAAAGAAAGAAAAGTCCTTTGTGGATAAGAAAGAGAAAAGCTGGACAGACTCATCATCATCTGAGACTGAAGAAGAGGATGCCTACATTGGGCCGGTTGCTATTGCGGCTGCTAAAGATAAAGCTATAACATCAGGAAAAGTATATCCTATAGAAAGGATAGGAATCAACGCCCTTCTAACACTATCAGACAGTGAATCAGAGGTGGATGTAGATGCCCACAGCTGTAGAGGGTTGATGGCAATAATAGATGAATAAGGCAGCCAAGATTAGCCTGGTCAAAGTAAGGTACATTCCCTATATTATTCTATGTATGGGTATGAGACTAGTCCTTGTACAGAAGCCTCTTCATCTAATGGTTAAGATGATTCGGGCACAGAAGGTGGTTTCAATCAACTGATTGACAGATATGCTGAACTTCTTGATGTCTTTAAAAAGTGCAAGAAGTTGACTAAGAAATGGGCTATGGAAATTCTATCTCTTCAGGCAGTTGCTTCCCAGCTTGCTGAAATAGCTTCTGTACTGAATCAGACCATGAGGGAACTCAGTCAACTGAAAACCCTTTCAGGCATCCAGATGGAGGCTATCAAGAGCAAGAATAGTCTCATTAGAGATCATGAGGAAAAGCTCCAGAGGGAGAAAGTTATTGTTGCCAGTTTCTCTCAACCCAATACAATGTTGTCATTGATAGACTCCTTCTCCTCACAGAAGGGTAAGAAGGTGTTGGACTTTAAGGGTAACACAAGACCTGCCCATCCAAAAGGTTAAGGGAAAGTTCTAGTTGTGCCTATGGCATCTAGTCCACCCATCCCATTCAAGAGGGTGATATTCCCTTCAAATAGGTATGACCAGGAAAGTATATATGGTCACTATATGAGTGGTGCTTCCACAAGTAGAACAAAAGATGTTCTCAGCCATTGTGGAAGGCATAGCGGGGTAAGTGCCTTTAAGGCTGCCCATGATGAAGTTCAACTAGCCCATCATGGACCATTTGTTTTTGGTGCTACAGCTCCCACATTCAAAAATTTGGTCGCAGATGTTGGGTACATTGCCCAAAATGTCCTATATTTGAAGAAGTCAATCTTGTCAATGATATACATATAGTTGTAGTTGATAGTGATGGGACAAGTAGCCTAAGTGGCAAAGTAAAGTAAACACTTACCTAAGATGTGGACTGATAGAAATCTGTCTAAGTCCATAAATGTTGAGTAAAGGTGACTCACTCAACACCAGATGACTTATAGAATAGAGTGAAGCATATACATTCAAATCCAAAGAAGTGGCAAGCTGATAAAGTGGTTAAGTCCACGGGCATTGAGTGAAGTCAACTCACTCAACACCGTACAATAAAAAGTTTATGAGTTGGACATCATTCTGAATTCGTCAAACTAAGTTAAGAGTTCGTCGAGTTGAGCCAACCGTTCATCGTACTCACTTCGGTATCTGTCAAACTCAGTTCTGAGTTGTTTGAGGAAGAAATCTGGCAAAATCCACAGGCATTGAGTAAAGGTCATTCACTCAATTCCATAGCCTCATAAGTGTTGAGTAACACTAAGTCAGTCAAAGCCAGTGTTTTTTTAAACAAAGAAATTTGGCTAAGGCAGAAAGCATTGAGTGTGGCATGCTCACTCAATACTCTCAACGCTTAAGATGCTAGAGAGGAAGAATATTGGCTAAGGCAAAAAAGTATTAAGTGAGGCATGATCACTCAATGCTCTCAATGCTCTCAATGCCTATGTTATAGAAAGCCTTTCTAAGGCAAACAACGTTGAGTGATGAAGACACAGTCAACGCTCTCAATGCCAAAGAAGCAGGAAGATTTTGCTAAGGAAAAAAGCATTGAGTGAGGCTTGTTCACACAACATTCTCAATGCCTAGATAGACCGAAATCTGTCTAAGTGTTTTGGCATTGAGTGAAGCTCATTCTCTCAATGCATATTCTACTGATTCTCAAATTCTACTAATTACACAGGTGCTGACATCAGCAGAATCGACAAAGTCAACCAAGTTCAAATCAGGCACGGAGAAGCTACAAAATACGACAAACTCTGCAGCAAAGCTACTATATGTCATCTTCCGTTAAAGCAAGGTGCAACTGGAAGCTGCAGATAGGGCCCACTATTCTCTAAGAGCCATTGATTGGAAAACTACAAAAGGAGGTGACGTGCCAAGAAGCAAACAACTTTTAGGGTTTTCCTTGTTAAAAGAAAAAGAAGAGGAACTTCATCTTCCACGCAATTTTTTCTGTCGTGAAAAAGCTTGAAGCATTCCAGCAAAGAAAAGTTCAGATAGTCTGTTCGTCACTATCTGGAACAGCAGGATCAGAAATTGTTCTAAATAAAGAAAAACCTTTATCCTTCGGCAGGTTCAGTTAGCTTCTTGAACACTCAAGATCAACAAATCTTTAGTCTTCTAAAGCAAGTTCAGGAGTAAGCTTTTGAGCTCCCCCAGCAAAGTTTTTCTCTACTGTGAGGAGAGTTAGAGAAAAAAATTCTCAGCTCAAGTTTTTGACACAGAGAAGTTCTCTGAGTCAAAGTTAATTAAATTATTTCTTGTTGTATTATCCTTTTAGATCTGAGTTATAGGGCCTTGGGCCTGAGGTAGGGCAAATTTGCCTGACCTGTAGGAGAGGGCTCCTCTCTGAGTGTAGGATCCTACTAGGATCAAGGTAGGTGAGTTTTACTCACTATAAAGTAGGGCAGTATTTCCTGAGCTATTGGAAAGTGAATCTCTCTGAGTTGTAGGAGCAAGTTTTCTCTAAGGTAGGGCTGTCCTCCATATCCTGAGTGGTAGGGCTTGATTGCCTGAGGTAGTGATACTTATATCATTTAGTGTAGGACCTTGTGGTAGAGGTGTAGATCTTGGAGGAGACTGAGAGATCCTGAGGGATCTGAGGTGTAAGATCCTGAGGGATCTGAGGTGTAAGATCCTTGGAGCATTATATTGGAGAAGTGCCTTGACTAACAGGAAGTAAGCAAGGTTTGAGGAGAGTGGATGTACCCATAATTTTGGGCAACCACGATAAAATACTTATGTGCTTTTCTGTGATTATTTTCTTTTTGCAGGTTCATAAAAGGTTTCATCTATTCAATCCCAAAGTAACTTAAGAAGAAACAAAAGAAACTCGAAAGAACTAGGAAAACCTATTCACCCCCCCCCCACCTCTAGGTTGCTAGCTACCTTGAAAATAAGATCTTTCAAGTGGTATCAGAGGGAGGCTACTCAAAAAGGGATTTAACAATCTGAGTGATCTCAAAAGGTAGCTGCAGTTAAGTTATCATGAGCTCTGGTGAGAGCTAGAGAGAGTTGAGTTCCATGAAACTTCCCATCTGCTGGAAGGAGTATTTTGGAATATGGAAAGAGTGTGTGAGGCTATTTATGGAAGCCTATGATCAAAGGATCTTTGCAACAGTCAGGGGGACCTGTAATTCCTATGAAGGTCTCTACTCTGAATGCCAACATCAAGACACCAAAAACATACTTTGAAATGACAAAAGATGAGGTTTTCTTAACTAGCTTAGACAAGTGAGCACTGAAATATTTATAACATACAAAACGAACGAAATGTGGCGTTCGTTAATATTATTCATGGAGGAAAAAATTTAAAAGTATTACAAAGAAATGCCACCCATGTTTTCTTGTGCCGCAGCTTTAAACCCTTAAATGAGTGTGGACGGGGTAGAAAATTTTATAGAATAAATTAATCAAAATTTAAATTTAAATGAATCAGCTAGTGATTTTTTTAATTTAAGCGTTTCAAAACTTAATTCTGATTTTTCTCATTTTTTTTATTATAATGAAAATATGTATGGATCGCGAGCTCACAAAGAATCCACCCAACCTAAAACAAAAGATATTTTTAAAAACAAACTTTTAGAATTAGCCTCTAGAAAAAACAATGAACTTTGAGTACTTTAAGTGAATTAGAATTATATATAAAAATATAACTTCAAGATTGTATGACAGCAAACGAAATAGAAATTTTTTTTATTTTAAAATGGTGGAAAACTAAAACAAATGTTTATTCTATTTTGGCCTTAATGGCCCGTGATACAAAGAGATCTGAAAGTGAGGGTAAGATCTATCTTTACTCTAGAGGGGGGTGAATAGAGTATTTTAAAATAATGTACAATTTAAAACTGTAAAGCAGTGGAAGTCTTAATTTAAGTATATGTGTAGATTGTTGCAGTAAACTTACAATAAAGAAAACACAACACCAAATCACAGCACACAGCAAAGCAAGAGCACAGCAAACCAGATGACACAAGGAGCTATAGTGGTTCCCCAATAACCTGGGTACATCCACTCTTTTACCACCCTCGGTAGGAATCCACTACAGGAATAGTTGATAAGGTGTCCTGGGCACCAATGAGCTTTTGATAAGGTGCTCAAAAACCAAATCAGATTTTTTGATCAGGTGTCTTGCCACCACTGAGTTTTGACAAGGTCTCAGAAACCAGCCACTAAACTTTTGAAGGGAGTTTTGAGAAACCCTTTTACAGGAGAGAAAGGAAAAAGAAAAAGAGTTGAGTTATTCTTATCTATCAACAATATGAGAGAAGACAAGTGGAAGATGTTATCAAAGCTCCCCCTGAGATCTGTAAGGGTTCAGGAAGAGGAGCTTTACGTAGGGTGATAGGCCTTCAGTTGCTTCAGATCTCCAGCAGAAGATGATTTCAGCAGATGCTGAAATGTGTGATGTCTGGAGTCCTTGATGATGAAGCTTTTGAACACTTGATGCTTGAAGGAGTAGAATAGCAGATGATCTCCTTCACAGTAATGTTCCTTGTGTTCTTGAAGAATTCTGACTCAGTGAATCTGTAAACTTTTGTCTACTGAGTCTATTCCCAGAAGATGAATTCTTGATGAGTAGTTTTTCTTATTCTCACTTCTGTATTCTTTTTCAAATCTTGTCAATTCTATGTTTGAAAATTATTCTCTAGGGAGTATATCAGATTATGACTTTAGATGGCCGTTACTCAGTCATAAATGACTTCTTTTATTGATATCTGCCTCTGGAGTAAAGTCCTTAAGAAACATTCCAATTAGTCTTCCTTGAAACTTGCTCCAGATTGATTGAAACGGCTACAAAATCCTTTGTCATAAATGCTGAAAATAAGTCTGAATGAATTCCATAACTTTCCTGAATTTGAATCCTGAAATCGTCGATCTCTCAGAAAATCGTCGATCTGAGCTCAACGATCGTCGACCTGAGCTCAGAGATTGGATTTAAACTGGAAACAGAAATTTTCGAACTGAGCTCTACGACTGTCGAACTGAGCTCAGAGACTTGGAAAACCACTAGAGACAGAGCTTCGATCTGAGCTAGAAGATCATCGAACGGAGTTCGACGACCTGTTGAACTGAGCTCAGAGATCGTCGAATGGATTTTGACGATTCGTCGACCTGAGCTCGATGAAAATTTTTCTAGTCTTCAGCACTTGAATCCTGATCTTTAGAAGGTCTTGAGGGGAGCTTTCAAACCTAAGTACTAACCCTAAGACTCATTCTAATTGACCTATCAGACTATACAGCAAGGTCAAAGCAAATTCCTAAGCACATAGTGATCCTTACCCAAATTAGTAATAGGGTGTTCCAACAATCTCCCCCTATTTGGGTTAGGATTACTATTTACAAGACAAATAGGATATAATAAGCATACATCAGAATTAAAAATAAAACAGAAACAACAATGCAGATAACACCTGTTGAGCATAGCAGAACCACAGTAGGAATCACAGAATCAGTCAGAAATAGATATGAGTATCAGCTTACACAAATTACTCATTGTCCTTTTTGAAAAGAATTTCTCTGTTGGGATTAAGGGCTTCCTTTTTGGATCTCCTATCATCAAATGCACCTAAGGAGGTTTGAGCTTTTGGCCTTGGAACATCAGCCTCAGGATGCAGCTTCATGTAGCTCTCTGGATCAAAGAACTTTCTGGAAGCATATCTTTCAAATTCTTTCTTTCTCTGCTCTGATAGAGTTGTGATATTGGAAGTGTTTCTTCCCTTTTCTCTTGCTTTCTTAATCTGATCCAATGCAGCCAATTCTTTCATTCTAGTAGTCCAGGAGAGTGGATTGTTTTTAGGGTCTTCAAAATGAACTGAAGGTTCATATCTATTTATTGTCACTGAATCATCTGGAGGAATTCTTGTAGCAACAATTTCTTTTAGCTTTTAAGAGAAAGGACCAGAGGTTTATTCAATAGGACCTTGTCCTTCCCTTTGGTATGGATGTTGCCTGGTGTAAACTATGTAGTCTCTTGGACTTCCTCTATGCTGTCCTCTTCTCTACTGATAACCTCTTTGATAATGTCCACTTGGTTGATATCTCTTTGAATATTGGGAGGAGCTATGTTTTCCAACAGATCCAGACTGAGAAGCAGATCCTCCACAAGTACCTGCATCTGGAGGAGGAAGAGGAGGATAGAAGTGTGAAGATCCTTTATAATATTTGTCAAGCTTTCTCTTTTTCTTCATTGCTTTGAGCTGGTTCTTAGAGTACTGCATCCAATGTTCAGAAATAGGGCAGTCATGAAGAATATAGTAGGGGATATCATTGTCATCTTTAACTTTCTCAGGAGGTACCCTTATTATTTCCTTGCTTTTAGCTTTCATTTTCTTAGCAATAGTGCCAGAAGAATCATCAGAGACAGTTTTGAATTCATCACTGTCTGAACTCTGGGGTTTGTCATATAACTCATCAATCCTTTTGATGTAATCTTGTTGTTGCTTTGACTTTTCAGGAGAGATAATAGCAGCAGCAGCAGCATTGATAGAAGCAGCAGAAATTGAGGCAGAAGGAGCAGCAGATACAGAAACTTCAACAGCAGGTTCTTCAATATGAACAGCAGACTCATCAGCCACTGTCATCAGTAAATAGGCAGCAGCACTACCAGAACAAAAATATCAACAGCAGCAGCAGCATCCATAACATCAGCAGAAAGAAATTATTCAATAGCCTTGATATATGTAGTAATTTGGCTCGGCTCACATCTAGCAACATGCACAATGGCCTTAGTCATATCTTCAAATTCCTGAGCTGGTGGATAGCTGAAGTGAAGAGAATCAAAAACTGAAAACAGTGACTTGAGGTCACTGTTAATACTGGTGCTGGAGTTGAATCTGGAACTGAAGCTGTCTCTGGCAGGAATTTTTCTGAAGCAGCAAGCACTGACTCTTTTTCACATGACATCTCCCCCTGCCTTGATTAAGTTGGAACTGGATCAAGGCACCCCATAGAAGGGATTGCCTGTGGAGGGGAAAGAGAGGATAACCTGGCAGACAGCTCCTAGATGGATTTCAGGAGTGGATCCTTGGAGGTCTCCAGCATGGCTACTAGCCTGGGAGCCAGCACCCCATAAATCTTGTCTGTAAGGGCAGGAATATCTACTTGCTCAAGTGAGACTTGAGTAGAGGTAGAGGTTAGAGAGACAGAGATAAATTGTGAAGGAGCTGTAGAAGTAGTAATAGAAGTGGTGGATGGTAGGATGGAAGGTTGAGAGATTGGAATTGTGGAGATGGAAGATATTGGTGTGGAGATGGATGGGGTGAAAGATGGATTGGCAAGAATATCATGAAGTAGTTGTTGGTATGAGGAGGATGATGGAGGCTCAAGAGGTGAGGAGGGGGAATCATCCATGTAGGAATCATCCATGAGGTTGAATGATGGAAGGGAAGAGCAAATGTCAATGGATGGATAATAGTGAAGGGGATGGAATTGCTCTTTTGTGGTGGCTGGAGGAGGTGAAGGAGTTGAAAATGGGGAGGAAATGGTAATGGGTGAGGAGATTGATGTGGTGATTGTTGATGTGGAGGTTGTGGTAGAAATGGTTATGGGGGAAGAGATAGAGATGGTGATGGTGGATGAGGGGATGGTTGAAGAAATAATTGGAGAAGGTGGAGAAGAGGAGGAGGCAAGCAAATCTTCCATGAGGGCAGTTGCTTGGGGGGAAGAGACTGTATCAGTCCTTGTGCCTGAAGTAGTGACAGCAGCAGGACCTCTGCTAGGCTTGGTAATCTGCCTGTCCCATTTGCCAAAAAGGACACAGGTCAGCCTCTTGGAGGCATTTATATGCATCCCACTGGACACAAGCAGCTGAGGGCACCTAGAGTGTAGGAATAGCCCTAAAATCCTCCCAAAATTAACAAGACTTTTGTTCACCTTCTTTTTGATCATGTCAAAGAAAATCTCTCCCCAGTTCAAATGTTTCGTATCCACAAATTCTCCCATCAAGCAGAATTGATACCTAGAGATGGTATCATGTGCAGAGTGCTTTGCCAATAGCACTTTCCCCACAACATCAGCAAGAAATCAATACTCAATTGATAAATTCTTTTTCAGCAATTTGTTAGGGTTAGCGGCAGAATGTCCCATTCTATCTAATATATTTGCAGACTCTTCTCCAGATAACTCAATAGAATCGTTTCCAGTACTTAATTGGAAGACATCAGTCAGGAGAGCAGGTGTTAGGGGTACCTGAGTCACAGCTATAGTACCAACAATTGTATACTGATCCAGATTGTGCGCCGTATATACCCATTATGGCCTTGATCTCATCGGCTGCAATCTTCATCCTTGTTGCCATTATCTGCACAAACTGTTGTTCTCTGAATAAGTCCAGAATATCTTTGAAAACCTGATCACAGCCCTCGAATGTGTCCATGTCTATATCGAAACCTGTGTCGAATTTCATTTTGGCGAGGGCAGCAACAGACACTGCCATTGTAAACCTACAAAAATGAACAAACAGGACCAAGTGTAGAAGAGTTTGGAGGGAAAGAAAAAGTTTGCAGAGAGTATGAAAGAGCAAAAGAAGAACGAAGACCGAAAAATGACTTTTATATTAGGGTTCGACGCCGGAAAGGAAAGATCGTTGAACTCCGTTCGACGATCTAGGATACTAAAGGAATCTGAAGAGTCACAACATTGTCGAGCTCCGTTCGATGATATTGGAGAGCGTCGATCTCTGATCGACGATCACTAAATAGAAAGAAAATAGCCTAGCGCTATCTGACGGCGCTAAACTCCGGTCGACAATTTTGGAAATCGTCGATCTCCGTTTGGCGATTGTCGGGAAAAACGTTGAGCGCAGTTCAGAGACTAAAAACAGCCTACAGACACTAGAAGAAAACAAGTTTTTAGCCTAGTCTTGGTCTATTTTAGAGTTTTAAAATCTTGGGTTTTATTTTAAACTTCCTCCATCTAACATTCCTAACTTATTTAGGAAGAAGGTATGTTTCTTTTCATCCAATGGTTTGGTGAAAATATCTCCCCTTTGAAAATCAGTTGGGATATATTGAAGTTCAATTTTATTCTTCTCAATATTATCTCTTAAGAAGTGATGCCTAATATCTATATGTTTTGTCCTACTATGGAGGACTGGATTTGGTGCTATAGAAATAGCACTAGTGTTATAAATTTTTTTTTTTAATCTTTCTAAGTTGTAACCATAGTCTAGGAGCTGGTTTTGAATCCACAAAATCTGTGAGCAACAACTAACTGCTGTCATGTATTCAGCTTCAGCAGTTGAAGTGGACACAGATGCTTATTTCTTACAGAACACGGAGACAAGTCTGTCACCAAGCATCTGAAAATCTAGTTAATTCAAATCCTGAGTCTTTTGGATACCAGAGACCTAGATTTGGACAACTTTTTACATACCTAAGAATCCTCTTTACTAATCTTAGGTGTGACTCTCTAGGGCTTACTTGTAACCTAGCACATATACATGTAGCAAACATTATATCTGGTCTACTAGCTGTAAGGTACAATAGAGAGCCAATCATTGCTCTATATGTTGTCTGATCAACAGGTTTCCCATGTTAATCAGCATCTAGTACAACATTAGTAGGCATAAGTGTTTTCATACAAGATGCTTCAGACATACCAAATTTCTTAACCAATTTTTTTGCATACTTGGTTTGAGAAATGAATATGCCTTCAGCATGTTTTTTGACTTGCAATCCTAGAAAGAAGGAAAGCTCACCCATGCTACTCATTTCAAATTTAGAATGCATTAGGTTAGAGAACCTTCTGCACAAATTTGAATCAGAAGATCCAAATATAATATCATCTACATATATTTGTACTACTAGGGTATGGGACTTATGGGTTCTAATGAAAAGAATTTGGTCTACTCTACCCCTTATAAAATAATTTTCCAACAGAAAGCATGCTAGGGTCTCATACCATGCTCTAGGAGCTTGCTTGAGACCATATAATTCTTTATGCAATTTGAAAACATGGTCAGGATAAGTTGAAGAGATAAAACCTGGGGGTTGTTTAACATAGATTTCTTCTTTGATGTCTCCATTGAGAAATGCACTCTTCACATCCATTTTGTAGACCTTGAATCCTTTGTGAGCTGCATAAGCTAGGAATATTCTTATGGCCTCTAACCTTGCAACTGGTGCAAAGGTCTGGTCATAGTTTATTCCTTCTACTTGAGAGTATCCCTGTGCAACTAGCCTTGCCTTGTTCCTGACAATTATTCCTTGATCATCTAATTTGTTTTTGAACACCCACTTTGTTCAAACAATTGAGTGATCCTTAGGCCTTGGCACTAGCTCCCAAACTTCGTTTCTCTCAAATTGATGTAGTTCCTCTTGCATAGCAATGATCCAGTGTGGATCTTGTTTTGCATCTTGAATGGATTGAGGCTCAACTTGAGATAGAAAGCTGGTGTGCATCAGGTTATGGTTGACCTGATTTCTGGTTTGCACACCAGCTGAGATGTCTCCAATCACTTGGGAGATTGGATGATCACTTGTTGTTACTAAATCAATAGGGGGTGTTGATTGTTCACCAACCTTTGTTGTTGTTACCTCTTGTGGAACAACAACTTGCTCTTCAAAATGGTTCTCTCCAAGATGTTGAACACCAAGATGTTGAGTATTTTCTTCATCTTCACTGATTTCTCCTATCTGTTTGGTAGATGAATGTGTTGAATCCTTCTCTGCAATATGCAACCTGTCCAAATTTTCTGAAAGAGAGTTTACCTACAAGAGTTCTTTCCTTTTACCTGTTAACACTATTGTGTTATCCTCTGACTTGATCTTGCATAAGGATTTGTTGAATATCACTTGATAGCCTTCATCACAGAGTTGACTGATACTGATTAGGTTGTGCTTCAGTCCTTCCACATAAGCCACCTTCTTGAATGTGACTGAGCCAATCTGAACAGCACCATATCCTTTTGTTTGACCAAAGTTTGAATCTCCAAATATTACTTTGGGTCCATGTTTGGTTCTGAAGGATGTTAGATTCTCCTTATTCCCTGTCATGTGCTTTGAGCACCCACTATCCAGATACCATTGTTGGTTCATTGCTGGATAGGTCTTCACCTGCACATAAACAATTTATATGTTTTTGACCCTGTTTACCTTGGGTCTAGGTTGAAAACCTTTAAACTCAGAAATAAAAGACATCCCTGGCTGACTCTTATATCCTTCAGGATGGTATATCCTAGGAGGCACTATCCATTCAGTATAAGGGTTGAAGCTTTGGGATGTATGACTTCTAGGATTGATTTTAGATTTAGCTCTGAAAGACTGTTCAAGGCTCTTAGCTCCGTTCGACGATCGTCGAGCTTAGTTTGACAATCTTGGGTCAGATCGTCGAGCTCCGTTCGAAGATCGACTATACTAGAGTTCAGAGTTCAGAAGTCGTCAACCTGAGTTCGACGATTCAGCCTTGGATCGCCGAGCTCTGTTCGACGATCGCCGAGCTCTGTTCGACGTTTTCTATTGAACTTTTTTTTCCTTAGGTAAATCAGGATTCCTCCTAGCTACCTCTACAACACCGTTTCCTTTATCTGAAATTAATTTAATTGGGGTTGTTAATACTATAGGTTGGTTGGATGAAGCACCCAAGCCCAGTGTACTATTGAATCTTGAGTTCACTGTGCTTGTGATGTCCATCATTCTGATTCTTCTCCTATTAAGGGATTCTTCAAAAAAATTTTCCTGGGATAGCTCACTTTTCAGTGAAGCTATCTCTTCCCTACAGTATTCGAACTCCTCAAAGAGTTTGAGGTTGTCTAATTTTAAGGTGCTATGTTCAGACAATTGATTTCTGAGAGAGATAATCTCTTTCTCACACTTTAACAGGCATAAACAAAGTGCCTTAAATTCAAATCTAAAGTCCTCTGAATCAAAATCAAAGGAGTCTACTACCTGGTCTTCTTCAGTTTGAGTTTCAGATTCAGACTCTAACTCTTGTTCTGCATCAGAATTTTGTTGGGAGGAATTGATAGCCATCATGCAGAATTCCTATTCTTCAGCATCATCTTCATCATCACTTGAGCTTGATGAAGCCTTTGATTCTTCTTCAGTTTCACTCCAAATTTCTGCTACAAATCCCTTCCTTGTATGTTTATTTTTGCTGGAGGAGGATTTGTTGTAATTGTTTCCCCTGGAGTCCTTATCTTTTCTCCTATCTTTCCTGTCCTTCTTGTCCTTATTCTGATTTTCTGGAAAATAAGGCAAAATGTGGCCTGGTTTCCTACATCCAAAACAAATAATTTCTTTATTATTGGATTTGTCATACCTTGGCTTCTCATGCCCTCTGGATGACCTCTTTCTAAAATCTTTCCTGGCCATCTTATAGAATCTTTTGGCCAGCAACCTCATCAATTCTTCATTGTCTGTGACCTTGTCTTCAGGAAGATCTTCTGTAGCTTTGAATGCTATTGTCTTCTCCTTCCTGATAGCTGGAGAAGCAACCTTTTGTTCTTCCTCTCTATTCTTGATGAGCAGCTCATAAGACTTGAGCTTGCCCAACAAATCTTCAGTAGTAATCTCAGTTAGGCTTCTGTCATCCTTGATTGGCCAGATCCATGAGTCCCAAGTGCTAGGAAAGCACATTACGATCTTGTCATTTAGTTCAGTTAGAGAGATCTCCTTGTCCAGTGTTTTTAATTCACTGACTATTAGGCTGAGCCTGTTGTACATGTCAGCCACTGATTCAGTTTCTCCCTTTTTGAAGTTCTCATATTGGCTTATGAGATGGGATCTCCTGTCCTTCCTTTCATCAGCAGATCCTGAGATAATTTCAAATAACTTGTCCCACATCTCTTTTGCTAAACTGCGTTCATCCACCTTTTGGAATATCTCATAAGACACAGTCTGAGCAAGGATATTCATAGCCTTTGCATCTGCAACTTTCCATTTCTTTATTTTTGCATCTGTTCCTGAGGGAGGTGGAACAATACTTGTACTTGCAATTACTGGGGGTCTTGGACACACTGTCAAAAAAGAATTGTAGATGTCCTCATCAATTGAATTCATGTAAAGCCTAATCCTTGCCTTCCAAAGTGAAAACTTAGAGAGATTGCACACTGGACGTCTGGTGCTAGCCTAATCTTTATTTTGTGTCATGGTTTTGTAGAAAATAAATATAATACAAAAAGTAATAACCCTCTATATAAGATTTATCTTAACATGGATCTTTTGGTTCAGGTGTTAGCCTGTTCAACCAATCCGTTGAAGATTCAATTGTTGAGTAACCAACCTCCCTCTAATACCAATTGAAAGTGAGGGTCAGAGCTATCTTTACTCTAGAGGGGGGTGAATTGAGTATTTTAAAATAATTTACAATTTAAAACTGTAAAGCAGTGGAAGTCTTAATTTAAGTATATGTGTAGAGTGTTGCAGTAAACTAACAATAAAGAAAACACAACACAAAATCACAGCACACATCAAAGCAAGAGCACAGCAAACCAGATGAAACAAGGAGTTATAGTGGTTCCCCAACAACCTGGGTACATCCACTCTTCTACCACCCTTGGTAGGAATCCACTACAGGAATAGTTTATCAGGTGTCCTGGGCACCAATGAGCTTTTGATAAGGTGCTCAAAAACCAAATCAGATTTTTTGATCAGGTGTCTTGCCAACACTGAGTTTTGACAAGGTCTCAGAAACCAGACACAAAACTATTGAAGAGAGTTTTGAGAAACCCATTTACAGGAGAGAAAGGAAAAAGAAAAAGAGTTGAGTTGTTCTTCTCTATCAACAATCTGAGAGAAGACAAGTGGAAGATGTTGTCAAAGCTCCCCCTGAGATCTGTAAGGGTTCAGGAAGAGGAGCTTTGCTTAGGGTGATAGGCCTTCAGTTGCTTCAGATCTCCAGCAAAAGATAATTTCAGCAGATGCTGAAATGTGTGATGTCTGGTGTCCTTGATGATGAAGCTTTTGAACACTTGATGCTTGAAGGAGTAGAATAGCAGATGATCTCCTTCACAGTAATGTTCCTTGTGTTCTTGAAGATTTCTGACTCAGTGAATCTGTAAACTTTTGTCTACTGAGTCTATTCCCAGAAGATGAATTCTTGATGAGTAGTTTTTCTTGTTCTCTCTTCTATATTCTTTTTCAAATCTTGTCAGTTCTATGTTTGAAAATTATTCTCTAGGGAGTATATCAGATTCTGACTTTAGATGGCCATTAATCAGTCATAAATGACTTCCTTAATTGATATCTGCCTCTAGAGGAAAGTCCTTAAGAAACATTGCAATTAGTCTTCCTTGAAACTTGCTCCAGATTGATTGAAACGGCTTCAAAATCCTTTGTCATAAATGGTGAAAATAAGTCTTAATGAATTCCATAACTGTCCTGAATTTGAATCCTGAAATCGTCGATCTCTAAGAAAATCATCGATCTGAGCTCAACGATCGTCGACCTGAGCTCAGAGATTGGATTTAAACTGGAAACAGAAATCGTCGAACTGAGCTCTACGACCGTCGAACTGAGCTCAGAGACTTGGAAAACAACTAGAGACAGAGCGTCGATCTGAGCTCGAAGATCGTCGAACGGAGTTCGACGACCCGTTGAACTGAGCTCAGAGATCGTCGAATGGAGTTCGACGATTCGTCAACCTGAGCTCGACGAAAATTGTCCTAGTCTTCAGCACTTGAATCATGATCTTTTGAAGGTCTTTAGGGCAGCTTTCAAACCTAAGTACTAACCCTATGACTCATTCTAATTCACCTATCAGACTATACAGCAAGGTCAAAGCAAATTCCTAAGCTTATAATGATCCTTACCCAAATTAGTAATAGGGTTTTCCAACAAGATCAAACTACACTATCCAAAAGAAGAGAAGAAGAAAGTGCGAAATTGACTGGATTCGAAGTCTTGCTAAGGAATCACGGAAGGAATCGCTGTGTTATCAATCCACGTCCTAGATCGGTCCTCAACTGTGTCCTGGATAGAGGAGGCTGTCACTATCTCCCAATGGACCCGTCTTTTTCGTGTCATGATCCGGTGGAGGATGACACAAACTCCTAAAAACTTGATGGTGAAAGATAGGTCAAACCCTTCTTGAAGCTCAAGGATAAAGGAGGAGGCCGAGAGGAAACTCCGACTTGAATTTAGTGTTGAAAGCCTGCCCGGAGTCCCTCCCTATAGTGGAGATGAAGGAGATCGGCGGAACCCTCCTTGGAGATGAAAACGGCGGAGAAGAATTCTGGTCCCCCGGATTTAGGGAGGAACATACGTATTTATAGATTGCAGAAAATACAATGCACAAGATCAGAGGCACACGACTAATGGTTGTGCGCATTATGTGCTGTGATAGTGCGTATTAGCATGGCTAAACCTTGTAAAAATGGAATCAATGCACATGATCAGTGGTGCACGACCAGTGGTCGTGCGCATTATGTCCTGTGATAGTTTGTATAGGCATGACAGAACCTGGTAAAAAATGGAATCAATGCACACGATCAGTGGCGCACGACCAGTGGTTGTGCGCTAAGGAATCCTCTGAGCGTGCGCGTGTAAAAACGCACGAACAGTGGCCCTTAGGCATAAATGGACCACAAACTAACCCAGGGCACCAACACAACCCTTGTACTTGTAGGGAAAACTAACCACTGATATGTGCAGACATTCCAAACAATCACAATAAAAATTACACTGAATAAAAGTAAAAAAAAATACACAACCATGGTCCTATTTGTGCAATTCCTATGGAAATAAAGATTAGAAGAAATATATACGATAACAAACTAAAAGTGAAGTGCTTGTGAAAGAAAACTAGCCAAGATCAGTCCGAAAATCAGTATATAAATAAGACTCATCAATTAGGCTGTGGGAAACTGGATTGTTTGCGATTGCAATTGCGCTGGATGAGTCACAATACATTGGAATCTCTGTGAACTTCAATTTATAATCTTCGAGTTGATTCCTTATCCAACGAAGTTGTGCGCAAAAACTACCCGCAAAGATATACTCAAACTCTGTAGTGGAAGTTGCCACACAATTCTGCTTCATACTGTTCCATGAAATAACCAGTCTTTCGAGGAATTGGCACATCCCGGAAGTTCTTTTCCTATCGTCCCTGCTTAATGAAAAATCAGCTTATGAAAAGCCAAAAAGCTCGACATCAATACTTCTTGGGTACCATATGCCAAGAATGGGTGTACCCTTAAGGTATCTTAAAATTCGCTTTGCAACGATGTAATGAGATTCCTCAGTGTTCACCTTATATCTAGCACATACATATGTTGAAAACATTATATCTAGTCTACTGGCATTCAGGTAGAGCAAGGATCCAATTATGCTTCTTACTTAGTTTCATCAAAAGGTTTCCCTTTCTCATCCTTGTCCATAGACACAGTTGAACCCATTGGTGTCCTCATGGAAGATGCGCTCTCAATTCTAAATTTCTTAAGAAGCTCTTCGGTGAACTTCGTCTGAGAGATTAAAATTCCATCTTCATATTGCTTCACCTGAAGTCCTAAAAATTACTTCAGCACACCTATACTGCTCATTTCAAACTTCCCTTGCATGAGTTTGGAAAACTTTTTTGTAAAGGTTGTCTTCTGTAGAGCCAAATATTATGTCATCGACATAGATTTGCACTTGCGGAATCTTACCTTTAACTTCCCTAAGAAATATTGTCTTGTCAATCTTCCCCTCATGAACATGTTCTAAAGAAGAAAGCTAGACAATGTCTCATACCAATCATGGGGAGATTGCTTTAACCCGTATAAAGCTTTATATAAAAAATATAAATGTTCAGGGAATTAAGAATGAACAAAACCAGAGGGTTGTGCTACTTATACTTCCTCTTTTAGATTCGCATTGAGGAATGCTTACTTCACATCCATTTGGAAGACAGTGAAGCCTTTGAGGGCAGTATAATAAAGATACAACCTGATCTCCTCGAGCTAGGCCACTAAATAAAATGTCTGGTCGAAGTCGATCCCCTCTTCTTATCTATAACCTAGAGCTACAATCTTGGATTTATTCTTGATAGTTACTCCGTTCTCATCCAGCTTGTATCTGAATATACATTTGGTGCCTATCACGTTATGTCCCTTTGGCCTGGGAACTAGCTCCAAGACTTTGCAATGTTCAAACTGATTGAGATCCTCTTGCATTGCCAATATCCAAGACGCATCCTTGTTGGCCTCTTCGAATTTCCTCGGCTCCACTTGCCACAAAAAAAAAGATGTAAAACCTCATTAGCTGCACCTCTTCTTGTTCTCACACCGTCTCCTGGCTCTCCAATGATTTGATCAACTGGGTGATCTCTTAGGTATTCGAATCCTAGATTCCTTGCCCTCTCTCCATTATGCTCTGCAACATCATGTGCAACCTCTATGGGTTGAGGCAATTCTTCCTCTAGAGGTTCTTCATCCACCAGGCCTGCATCGACGTTCTTGACTGAGTTTGGATCTTCTTCCTTGAAAGCTTCATCCAAGCTTAGATCCTTAAACCTAGTACCTAGATCTACACCAATAACAAAAGAGGATCTGCTATGGAGCACGCTAGTCTCATCAAATATAACATTTATCGACTCTTCTTCCACCAGAGTTTTCTTATTGAAAATCCTATATGCCATACAATGGCTACAATAGCCTATAAAAATACCTTCAAGACACTTTTCACTAAACATTGTGCGGTAATACTTCCCATTATTGAGTACGAAGCATTTACTTCCAAAGATTCTAAAATAGGACATAGTCAGTTTTCTGCCCTTCAATAGCTCATAAGGGGTCTTACGATAGCTCTTGTTGATCAATACTCTGTTTTGAATGTGACAAGCGGTGTTTACTGCTTCAGCTCTGAAGTACTCCGGAAGTGAGGCGTGATTCAACATCATTGTACATGCTTCAATGAGGGTTCTATTCCTTTTCTATGCTACTCAATTTTAATGTGGAGTGCGCGATGAGGAAAACTCATGAAAGATACCTTGAATTTCACAAAACTCTATCATGGCACCAGGCTCAAACTCTATTCCGTGGTCAATTCTAATTTTGACCACTGAGCAGCTCAGTTTGTTTTGAATTTGTCGGACAAAATTGGTGAAAGACTCAAATGTGTCTAACTTGTGTTTCAGAAAGAACACCTGTCACAACCCGCATTTTTCTCACTATTTATTAAATCAGAGTAAGAGAAAATCTACGCGCTGTGATGCCACGTCGAGCAGGGGATAACTGCCGACGTTCAGGCGACACTCCAAATCCTTTCAAATCATGACTTTATTGATTATAAAAACTTGATTTATTTATGGGCCGTATCCCTCGGCTCAGTGGACCAAAGAGTCCACGGTTTCAAAACTGATTTTTTTATACGTAGCGGAAAATACTTCATTTATGGCAACATCCTAAATGAGCGCATAAGTGATCCCGAAGGACCCTTACGCTGAACCAAAACTCTAGTTTTAATTTATACATATATAGAAAAAATCATTTGTTATACGTAATTAAGAAAGTACGCTAAGTGAGTTTTTTTTAGAAATCATGCTGATCATGCTTTGTATACATAATATAGTTTTACTTTTATAGTTTTAAAATAGCTAGCAACCTAACATAAAACTTCCCAGAGCAAATAGACTATCTCCCAGAAAGGGTAGCAGTAAGAAGAAAAGCATATCTAGTACAAAAAGGTAAAACTACCAGGGGCGCCAACAGCTGACACGAACCCACTGGCAAGTATGCATGTCTGTAGAAAGTGCAGTAAAACTACCTCACAATGACTCAGGAGAGTCTCAACAGCCAACAGAAAGGAAACCTCCAACAGCACCACAGCAACAGCCACCTACTGGCTACTGTCCTGAACCTGAGGCATTCAGAAAGGTAGAACGCCTCAGAGCAAGGAAAAAGGAATGCAAGTGCTAAAAAGGAAAGTAAGGTAAAAGCAGGTAAAGTGAAGTAAAGAGAGTACAACTAGAGTGAAAACAACAATGCCCAAGGAAGGGCGAAGAGCAAACCTGCACCAAGTGCGGGTAAACAGCAACTACTCTGCCTAAAAACCTGCAGAGTCAACATGGCCATGATGCCAAAAAAAATGCTGCAACACCTACGGAAGAAACGCCTAACATCCTAAACTGTGAGAGGCGGCAGTAGCAAAAACAAGAAACTTGGAATCAGGTTGGAAGCGTTCCAAATCGCCCAACCACTAATTCCGAGTCAACAAATTGCTCAAGGGTTGACACGTGAAGGCACAAAAGACCCATCACTCACTTGCCCAGAAAACTACTCGGGTCAAGGTAAAGAGTGTGGTCAAGGCTACATCACGCCACACAACCCCTAAAAGAGCCATCCACCACCACTACTGACCACAACCCACGATTCGGCCTTCGAAAGGTAACAGCCGACAAGGGACTCTCGATACACGAGCAAAACACTCGGGGAGAAATCAACGCTAAGGAATACATCGCTGCGGTTACGCAACGCCGCTGCGAGTGAGTACACTCACTCGATTCTAAGCCTAGCGTACGAGCACCGACATCGGGTCGCACGATTAAAAGACGCACGACCATAGGCCGTGCGTGCACAATTGCACCTAAACACCTCAAATAGGCAAACTAGGCAAAAAAAATATCCCAAACCCTAGGCCTAAACATAAACCCAACTCTAGGCTAACCCACACCTACGCTAAACGTCTACCGCGACGCGGTCCTAGAACGGGAATCTACTAGCGGGAGGGTAAAAGCCTAAATTTTTAACGCGGTTTCCAATGGGGATAAGGGTTAGGAACGTTCAAATTCGTGGCGTAAAAGCATGAAATTAGAGTAATTAGCAAGAAAATTGAGAGACAAATAGGCCAAACGGCGAAAAGAGGGGAAGCACTTGCCTCGCACGTATCACCGAAAAAATTTCGCCAGCACAACGGCGCTATGGCGGACGCCTAAAAATTCCGGAAGCTCCCAAAATCACCAACACCACCAAGATAACCTAAGATCGCATTCTAAACATGAAAGAAGAACAAGAATATCTCAAAAACAAGAAAAGAATCCAAAAACGAAATCCAAATGGAGAACAAGGAGGAATGACGAATAGGTTACCTCGGCTCGAAGCTCTCGGCGAGGGGAACACAAATCCGGGCTCGGATCGGGAAGGGGAGGCCGGGGCTGCCGGCGGCGGGCGGCGGAACGGCCGGCTAGGGTTCGCCGTTCTCTTCTTCCGCTCGGGTCGGGAGTTCGCACAGGAGGGAGAAGGCTGCGGTTTTGCTTTGCTGGAGGGGGGTCGGGTAATGGGAAAGAACAAAAAAACCTAACTAAATAAGAAAAGAAACCTAATCTAATAATTATTTATAATACCTAAACCGAAATACTACCTAATTAATTATAACCTAATGAAATCTAAACTAACTTACTTAAGTAATTAATTATCATAACCTAATATACTAATTTATAACTCCTAATTAACTAAGAAAACAACTAACCACACCAATTACAACCACTTATATATATATCTCCTCTCATATATATAAACACACACAAAAACGCACGAATACGCATACATAAATCAACACGCATATATGCGTAATCACGCACACGTACAAGTGCATTTACGCACCGGCACGCCCAATACACAGGCTATGCTACACACGCGTAAATCAGAATACACGCTCGCATAAATGACGGCTCGCTAATTATCGTCCGCCAAAAATGACGCGAAACTTAACGTTCTCGGGATTCGACCAAACTCGCGCCGTAGCTAAATACTCGGGCTACGGGAACAACGGCGAAGTCAAAAGCGACTTCCGACGAACAAAACTCGAGCTAACCTCGCCCGAAGCCAAACACGAGAATTCCCTGAAAGGCTCAACCGGGTCTCCAAAACAGACACCGGCTAGCTGGGGAAACCCGCAACCAGGCTAAACCTCTAAGAACACCTAACGAGGTACTCTAACAACGGCTCGAGACGGAAAACGTCAACGTAACGCCGAAAAAGGATTTAAAATAAATCATCGAAAATTCGGGGGCGTTACAGTCACTCCCCCTAACAAAAAGTTTCGCCCCGAAACTTTGCGAACACTACTTCTACAATAGAAGGAAAGAAGCAAACTACTAGAAAGGGAACGTACCCGACAACTCAGGGGAACAAATGAGGGTGAGCCTCCCTCATAGCCGACTCTAGCTCCCAAGTCGCGCTCTCCAAATCCTGATTCTTCCAAAGAACCTTCACCATAGGAATAGACTTCGTCCGCAACACTCGAGCTTGAGCTTCCAAGATGCGGACCGGCACCTCGACATACGAGAGATTTGGCTCCAACTGGGGCACAGCGTCCAAGACTTGCCCACTGCTCCGCACGCATCTCCGCAACTGGCTCACATGAAAGACATTATGAACCCCCGGGAAGCTAGCTGGCAGATCCAGCCTATAAGCAGCCACACCAACACGCTCCAAAATCCTGAACGGGCCCACAAATCTCGGATCCAACTTCCGATTTCTGCCAAACCTCTTCACTCCTACCATCGGAGACACCTTCAAGAAGACCAAATCATCCACTGAAAACTCCAAATCGGACCTACGCCGATTGGCGTTCTTCTCATACCTCTCCTGAGCAACTCGAAGCTTCTCCCGAATGAGCTTCACGGAAACCTCCATCTCTTCGAGTGCATCAGGACCCAAAACAGGCCTCTCACCGGCCTCGGCCCAAAACAAAGGGGTTCTGCAGCGCCTCCCATACAACGCCTCGAAGGGAGCCATCTGTAGACTCTCTTGGTAGCTGTTGTTGTAGGCAAATTCCATGAGCCGCAAACGCTCATCCCAAGCACCTCCATGATCAAGAATATAGCACCGGATCATATCCTCCACAATCTGATTCACACGCTCGGTCTGCCCGTTGGTCTGCGGATGGTAAGCTGTGGAATACCTCAAATCAGTGCCCAAACCCTCCTGCAAACTCCTCCAGAAACGAGATGTAAACCGAGAGTCTCGATCTGAAACGATGCTAACTGGAACGCCGTGCAATCTGACGACCTCATCCAAGTACAACTCAGCAATCTTCTTCATCGAGTAATCGATCTTATAAGGTACGAAGTGCGCACACTTCGTCAATCGGTCCACGATCACCCAAACAGAATCAAACCCTCTCGGAGATCTCGGTAAGCCTGTAATGAAATCCATCGAGATGCTTTCCCACTTCCAAGTCGGGATCTCCAAAGGTGCCAGCTTGCCACCAGGCCTCCCATGGTCGGCCTTCACCCGCCTGCAAGTGTAACACTCCGAGACAAAACGAGCTATATCACCCTTCATCCCATACCACCAGGCGATCTGCTTCAGATCATGGTACATCTTCGTAGATCCCGGGTGGTAGGAAACACTGGATCCGTGAGCCTCTTTGCAAACCAATACTCTGATGTCTCCAACTGCGGGGATGCAAAACCTGCCGCGGTACTTCAAAGTACCCGCCTCGCCGATGGAGAAATCTGGCAACTCTCCCCTCTCAGCCCTGAGGTACAAGTGCAACAAATCTGGATCCTCTTTCTGATGCAATCTGGTGAGAGAAATCCATGACGGCTCTGCCACTACCAAACTGCTCTGCAACTCACAGCGTCCTGCGGTGATATCCATCAATAGAAACTCCTCCACTAAGCGATCTGCGGTGAGATTGAAGACCTTCCCCGTCTTCCGGCTCAAGGCGTCGGCCACCACATTGGCCTTGCCCGGATGGTACTGAATCTCAACATCATAATCAGCAACATACTCAAGCCACCGCCGCTGGCGCAAATTCAGCTCCTTCTGAGTGAACACGTACTTCAGGCTCTTATGATCGGTAAAGATCCTGCACTGGGCCCCATAAAGTAAGTGTCTCCACAGCTTCAAGGCAAAAATCACCGCTGCGAACTCGAGGTCGTGCGTGGGATAGTTCCGCTCATGAATCTTCAACTGACGAGACCCATAAGCGATCACCTTCCCCTCCTGCATCAACACGCCACCGAGTCCAACGTGCGAGGCATCCACATAAACGTCATAGTCCTGACCCTCCGCCGGTAAGGTCAACACAGGGGCGGAACATAACCGGCTCTTCAGCTCCAGAAAGGCCTCCTCGCACTTATCACTCCAAACGAACGCCACATGCTTCTGCGTCAGCTTTGTCAAGGGCGCTGCCAAGGTAGAAAAGCCCTCGACGAATCTCCTATAATAGCCGGCCAACCCCAAGAAGCTCCTGATCTCCTTGGGTGTGCTCGGCCTACTCCAATCCATCACTGCTGAGATCTTCTCCGGGTCCACTGAAATACCATCTTTGTTCACCACATGACCCAGGAAGGAAACCTGAGACAACCAGAACTCGCATTTGCTCAGCTTGGCATACAACTGATGATCCCTCAAGGCGGATAACACCAACCGCAAATGCTGATCATGCTCCGCCGCATTCCGAGAATAAATCAGAACGTCGTCAATGAACACGACGACAAACTTGTCCAGAAAGTCCTTGAACACCCGGTTCATCATGTCCATAAATGCTGAAGGCGCATTGGTTAGCCCAAAAGACATGACCAGGAACTCGAAATGACCATGCCTCGATCGGAAAGCCGTCCGTGGAACATCCGACTCTCGGATCCTAAGCTGATGGTAACCCGAACGGAGGTCTATCTTCGAAAATACTGAACTGCCACGCAACTGATCAAATAAGTCGTCGATTCTGGGCAGTGGATACCTGTTCTTGATGGTGACTTTGTTCAACTCTCTATAGTCGATACAAAGGCGCATCGAACCATCCTTCTTCTTCACAAAGAGAACCGGAGCACCCCAGGGCGACGAGCTTTGCCTTATGAAGCCCTTCTCCAACAACTCATCAAGCTGAGTACGAAGCTCCTCCAGCTCTCGCGGGGCCATCCGATACGGCGCCTTGGCAATCGGACGCGTACCAGGCTCCAAATCAATCACGAACTCCACATCCCTGTCTGGAGGAAGACCGGGAAGATCGCTAGGAAACACGTCAGGAAACTCTCGCGCAACCGGAATCTCATCCAAAAGCGGCACACTGCTAACAGTCCCCAACACTGAGACTAGACAAGCAAAACAACCAGCAGGAAAAACCCTCTGAGCACATACCGCAGAAATCGCCGGAGAGTCCCGACGCGAATCACCGAAAACACTCCCAGGCTGACCGCTGTCCTTCCTGAAGTCCAAGCGCTTTCCCCTGCACTGGATCACTGCATCATATCGGGACAACCAGTCCATACCCAGGATGACATCGAAATCCTCTAAGTCCAACACCTTCAGATCAGCCTTGGCCAGATAATCCCCCAACAAAATAGGGCAGTCCAGAATGCCCTGATCTGATATCACGGATTCACCCGAGGGAAACTTGACGCTAAAGGCACCACCAACACGATCAAGAACCCACTGGCACCGCTCGACAAAGGCCCTAGCCACAAAGGAGTGGGTAGCACCTGAGTCAAACAGAACGCGGGCCCAGCGGTTCCTTACCTTAAATTTCCCTATACACAAACAAAATATTAAACGCACAAGCAATTAACAAAACAATAGCAACACTAAAACTGCTACAACAGAGAAAGTCAAGCGAGGGGGGGGGGTTACCTGAAATGACCTGCGTCGAAGTCTCAGCCTCCGCTGAAGATACCACATTCAGCTTCCCTTTACCCTTGTCCACCGGCTGAGGCGGAGGCAAAGCCTGAAGCGGAATAGCATGAAGAGCGGACTGAACCTGAGGGCACCTCGACTTAATATGGCCCTTCTGGCCACACTGGTAGCAAACACGATCCTTGGACCAGCACTGAGCAGCCTCGTGACCGGGTCGCTTGCAGACAGTACAAGGAACATCCCTCCTCGGAGCACTCTGGATAGCATGCACATGCTCCTTCTTCTGGACCCTTGCCCTCTTGAAGCACCTCTCAGCTGGGTGGCCCGGGTGGCCACAGAAACTGCACACTACCTTGCTCTTCTTCTCAGAAGCAGCACCAAGAACCTGGGGACCCTTTTCCTCAACTGACCTCCTCTTCTCGCTTCTCGTCTGCTGTCCGCGCTGCTTCGCGTTCTCGATAGCCTCTACCTTCAAAGCGGCCTCAACTGCTCCCGCATAAGTAACTGCGCCGTGAGCAACCGCAAGCTGCTGGACATCGCTCCTGAGGCCACCCAGAAAACGCTTTGCTCTGTCCTCCTCAGTAGCCACCAAACTCGGAGCAAATCGACTGAGTTTGCTAAACTCAATCTCGTACTCGTTGATGGTGAGCTGACGCTGCTTCAGATGGAGAAAGTCATTCATCAGCCTGTCTCGCTCTACTGACGGTAGAAACTTCCTCATCAGGATCTCTTTGAAGGATGCCCAAGTACATCCTCCCACCATGCCTTCCTTCTCTCGCATCCACCAGCCCTTTGCTAGCCCCTTCAGCTGATAGGCTGCTAACATCACCTTCTGGTCCTCAGTCACCCCAGAGTAGTGAAACATCTCCTCTATGGAGATCACCCAGTCATCCAGTACCATAAAGTCCGCCTTACCATCGTAGGTAGGAGGTCGTAGCCGCTGAAACTGGGAGATGAAAGCCATCCCGGGGGGCACCACCACTGGAGGCACGAGAGGAGCAGGAGGGGCAGGAGGGGCTAGGACAGCTGTACCCACGGCGGGGTCCTGAACTCCCGGAGTCTGACCCGCCGCTCCGGATAAAAAGGACTGCATCTGGGCCTGCAACTCCACCACCTGCCTTGATAAGGCCTCGTTACTCTGCCTCAGGCTTTCCACCAACGCATCACTTTGAGCACCGGAGGACTCACCCTCAGACTGGGGAGTCGACCTCGTTACTTTACGCTTCGGCGGCATGCTATAAGGAAAGTTAAAACATAACAAACGATTAGAACTTAGCTAAACTCCTAGGATTAGACAAAAAGAGTACAGACAATACATACATAAATATGATCTTCTACTGCTATACTTGCTCTGAGATTTTATTTTATTTAATACAAAAGGAATGATATGCTTAGCCTAAGATGGTTCACCACCATCACACTAACTCTTGTGCCTAGATCGGGAATGCATGAGTTATATTATTTTTGACTCAAAAATTATGCGTGTACACATGTCATCCTGCACGTCTTTAGCTTGGCGCGTTGTGCTTATGCGATGTTATGCTATGCATGGTTATGCTATGCATTCTAAAAAGGCCCTAGTGCATGCCATGGCGGAGTGCACATGAAAATGTTATGCATCCCATAATACATAACATTCCCATGCAACTAAAAAGAAAACGTGCTAGTCGCATCCATGCGGTGAGGTTATGCACCCCATAATACATAACCCTCGCATGTTGCCCCTATGGTGGATCCATATACAACCACATATTATGTATCGTAAAATACATAATATGCCCCGTATACTTCATGTTATGCTTATGAGTGTAGTGCAGTGTTCGTGCTTCAGCCAAAACGTGCCGATGACATGTCGGTGTGTGTATGATATGACTCTAAACATCTAACACAAACAAAGGTAGGTTGCCCGACCAATTGTCAAACAACCTCCCTCTGATACCAACTGTCACAACCCGTATTTTTCTCACTATTTATTAAATCAGAGTAAGAGAAAATCTACGCGCTGTGATGCCACGTCGAGCAGGGGATAACTGCCGACGTTCAGGCGACACTCCAAATCCTTTCAAATCATGACTTTATTGATTATAAAAACTTGATTTATTTATGGGCCGTATCCCTCGGCTCAGTGGACCAAAGAGTCCACGGTTTCAAAACTGATTTTTTTATACGTAGCGGAAAATACTTCATTTATGGCAACATCCTAAATGAGCGCATAAGTGATCCCGAAGGACCCTTACGCTGAACCAAAACTCTAGTTTTAATTTATACATATATAGAAAAAATCATTTGTTATACGTAATTAAGAAAGTACGCTAAGTGAGTTCTTTTTAGAAATCATGCTGATCATGCTTTGTATACATAATATAGTTTTACTTTTATAGTTTTAAAATAGCTAGCAACCTAACATAAAACTTCCCAGAGCAAATAGACTATCTCCCAGAAAGGGTAGCAGTAAGAAGAAAAGCATATCTAGTACAAAAAGGTAAAACTACCAGGGGCGCCAACAGCTGACACGAACCCACTGGCAAGTATGCATGTCTGTAGAAAGTGCAGTAAAACTACCTCACAATGACTCAGGAGAGTCTCAACAGCCAACAGAAAGGAAACCTCCAACAGCACCACAGCAACAGCCACCTACTGGCTACTGTCCTGAACCTGAGGCATTCAGAAAGGTAGAACGCCTCAGAGCAAGGAAAAAGGAATGCAAGTGCTAAAAAGGAAAGTAAGGTAAAAGCAGGTAAAGTGAAGTAAAGAGAGTACAACTAGAGTGAAAACAACAATGCCCAAGGAAGGGCGAAGAGCAAACCTGCACCAAGTGCGGGTAAACAGCAACTACTCTGCCTAAAAACCTGCAGAGTCAACATGGCCATGATGCCAAAAAAAATGCTGCAACACCTACGGAAGAAACGCCTAACATCCTAAACTGTGAGAGGCGGCAGTAGCAAAAACAAGAAACTTGGAATCAGGTTGGAAGCGTTCCAAATCGCCCAACCACTAATTCCGAGTCAACAAATTGCTCAAGGGTTGACACGTGAAGGCACAAAAGACCCATCACTCACTTGCCCAGAAAACTACTCGGGTCAAGGTAAAGAGTGTGGTCAAGGCTACATCACGCCACACAACCCCTAAAAGAGCCATCCACCACCACTACTGACCACAACCCACGATTCGGCCTTCGAAAGGTAACAGCCGACAAGGGACTCTCGATACACGAGCAAAACACTCGGGGAGAAATCAACGCTAAGGAATACATCGCTGCGGTTACGCAACGCCGCTGCGAGTGAGTACACTCACTCGATTCTAAGCCTAGCGTACGAGCACCGACATCGGGTCGCACGATTAAAAGACGCACGACCATAGGCCGTGCGTGCACAATTGCACCTAAACACCTCAAATAGGCAAACTAGGCAAAAAAAATATCCCAAACCCTAGGCCTAAACATAAACCCAACTCTAGGCTAACCCACACCTACGCTAAACGTCTACCGCGACGCGGTCCTAGAACGGGAATCTACTAGCGGGAGGGTAAAAGCCTAAATTTTTAACGCGGTTTCCAATGGGGATAAGGGTTAGGAACGTTCAAATTCGTGGCGTAAAAGCATGAAATTAGAGTAATTAGCAAGAAAATTGAGAGACAAATAGGCCAAACGGCGAAAAGAGGGGAAGCACTTGCCTCGCACGTATCACCGAAAAAATTTCGCCAGCACAACGGCGCTATGGCGGACGCCTAAAAATTCCGGAAGCTCCCAAAATCACCAACACCACCAAGATAACCTAAGATCGCATTCTAAACATGAAAGAAGAACAAGAATATCTCAAAAACAAGAAAAGAATCCAAAAACGAAATCCAAATGGAGAACAAGGAGGAATGACGAATAGGTTACCTCGGCTCGAAGCTCTCGGCGAGGGGAACACAAATCCGGGCTCGGATCGGGAAGGGGAGGCCGGGGCTGCCGGCGGCGGGCGGCGGAACGGCCGGCTAGGGTTCGCCGTTCTCTTCTTCCGCTCGGGTCGGGAGTTCGCACAGGAGGGAGAAGGCTGCGGTTTTGCTTTGCTGGAGGGGGGTCGGGTAATGGGAAAGAACAAAAAAACCTAACTAAATAAGAAAAGAAACCTAATCTAATAATTATTTATAATACCTAAACCGAAATACTACCTAATTAATTATAACCTAATGAAATCTAAACTAACTTACTTAAGTAATTAATTATCATAACCTAATATACTAATTTATAACTCCTAATTAACTAAGAAAACAACTAACCACACCAATTACAACCACTTATATATATATCTCCTCTCATATATATAAACACACACAAAAACGCACGAATACGCATACATAAATCAACACGCATATATGCGTAATCACGCACACGTACAAGTGCATTTACGCACCGGCACGCCCAATACACAGGCTATGCTACACACGCGTAAATCAGAATACACGCTCGCATAAATGACGGCTCGCTAATTATCGTCCGCCAAAAATGACGCGAAACTTAACGTTCTCGGGATTCGACCAAACTCGCGCCGTAGCTAAATACTCGGGCTACGGGAACAACGGCGAAGTCAAAAGCGACTTCCGACGAACAAAACTCGAGCTAACCTCGCCCGAAGCCAAACACGAGAATTCCCTGAAAGGCTCAACCGGGTCTCCAAAACAGACACCGGCTAGCTGGGGAAACCCGCAACCAGGCTAAACCTCTAAGAACACCTAACGAGGTACTCTAACAACGGCTCGAGACGGAAAACGTCAACGTAACGCCGAAAAAGGATTTAAAATAAATCATCGAAAATTCGGGGGCGTTACAACACCCAAATAAAACAAGAGTAGTCATCAACAATTACTAATGTGTAGACCTTACCTCCAAAGCTGTGAATTGGCATAGGACCGAATAAGTCCATATGAAGCAAGTATAAGCTTCGTGAAGAATCTTTTTCAGCAATGCCCTTAAAGGTACTCGTATATGCTTACGCATTTGACAGGAGTGACATGGACTCTCTTTAAGGCACATAATGTTGTTCTCATCGCCCATTAAGTTGTGAGAAAATAGCATATTTAAGGTTTTGAAATTAATATGTGCTAATCTCTTGTGCTACTGGTCACAAAGAGATGCACTATCTTTCGCAATAAAACATACTGGTGTAGAATTTTCTAAGCACTGGAAATTTAAACACAAAATATTTCTGCTCCGAGTGCCTATTAAAACCGTCACAAGATTTTCAGACGACATTATCAAAATCTTGTCCTTGCAGAACTCAACAATGTAGCCCTTATCACATAGTTGACTTATACTTTTGAGATTATGGTGTAATACTTCACATAATCCACGTATGTGAAAGAGACTACGCAGTTGGAAATCATACCATAACATTTTGTTGTTCCCCTGTCTGAACCTCCAAAGATTACTTTTTGTCCGTCTTTGACTTGGTTGTAATCACGCAAAAGGATTCTTATCCCGGTTATGTGCCGAGAGCATCCACTGTCCAAATACCAGATAAGAGTTCTATTGGCCTTTGGACATTCCTGCAAAAACAGATCATTTTACCTTAGAAACCCAAACATATTTGGGTCATATGTTCGTAGTCAGCTTACCACCACTAGGAACATTAAATTTATGAGTGGTCTGTCTCGCATAAATAACTCATGGGGTTACAAAGTTAGCGGGGTTATACCAGCAATCTACGCCAAAGTGAACAACTTTGCTACAACACAAACAGTCAAAGTTGTTGTACCTCCTTTTATATTCCTACTTTACCTTTTGGAGCTGAGGTCTAGCAGAGTAAGCATTCTTTGAGGTGGAGACCTCCTATTTGCATCATACGCAGGAGCTGCCCATCTCTTTAGCCTTGGGCACATCAGTTTTGGCTTTTGGTGCCTTCTTATTGTTATGTCCATGAACATATGGACCATGATTTTTCAATTGAATTTCTTTGTATGGTGCTTTGAACACACTCTCACAATTGTTTTGGGGATGGGACCATCCTTGATAGCATGACTTAGGCTCTATATAAGTATGCCGAGTATAGTGCCCATAGTACGACTCAAAATAAAACTTGTTTGTTAGGAAGATTACCTTCTTAAACGAGGTTTAATAAAGAGGGTCCTTCCATTTCTCTTTTGGAGAGGCTTTATTAGCAGCCTTATATTTTTCAACCTTGTGTCCAATACCAGTACCCTTCTTCAGAGCGGAAAAATCATTAATGAGATGGAGGATAGTCTTCGGCTTAGAGTAGCTCACAATGAGTTTCCTCTCTACCAAAAGCTTTTCTTCAATCTCATCAAAATATTTCTCCTTTAGACTTAAAGTCTCATCCAGATACCTTGAGTTCCTCTTTCAAGAAGTGGACTTCATCTCTAAGAGGAAGCAATTTTGCAATTTCCTCCTTCAGATTTGTTTCCAATGCCTTGAGAGAGGCAATCTCCTTTAATTGCTTTTTGACTACCTTACAGTATTTGTCAAAAGCATTTAAAAGGTTATAGTGTTGAGACATCAACTCAGAATCACCTTACTCTTCAGAAGTGTAGACATCATGACCATTCGAGGACATTTCAGATTCAGAGAGTATCGTGTGCAAGTTTACCTTCCCGTGATATTTAGAGTCGCCAACTTCCTAATATGTATGAGTCGTGAGCCCAAAGTAGGCTTCTTCGTTCTCAGAGCTCGACGAACCTCTTTTCTTCTTTCATCTTCACTTTGAAGGATCTCTTCTCGTCCTTCCTCGAGCTATCCTTCTTCTTGTAAGGCCACTCTGCAATCATGTGACCTGATTTTTTGCAATAGTAGCAAACAACGTTAGAGGAAAACTGTTTATTAGGTCTGGACTTATACCTATCTTCCTTGTTGTAGCTTTTCTTGGTACGATCACCGTCACGATGCGATCTCCATAGTGCCACTCACTCAGTCTCCTATGGTGTATTTTTAATATTTTACCCCCGCTGGCCTATCTATATCCCGTTGGAACCGAGGAGTTACGTTGTTGGCAGACCCAGTTGGGCTGCACATAGTTGTTCAGAATAGTGGAGGTTTTCTATTTGCAAGAAGTTTTCCGAAATCTATTAATAGAACCAAGGGGGACCAAAGAAGGCATGCTTACTGGTTCTCGGGTCTTCTTGATGAGATACCCTTAGCTCAACATTTATCTAGGGAGGGGAAGCGCTCTAAGATCTTCCGGCTGTGTGTTGGACCTCCACGTCGAGCCCTTGGGTATGTTCCCTGGACTTTTTCCTTAGTTGTTTGGCCCACAAGAGAGAAGTAAATGTGCGATCACCCCTTCCCCAAGGGTGAACTCCACAGAGACCGAGATTTCAGTTTTAACAATCTATTTTGTACCTATAGTATTAGAAGAGGAGCATAGCCTCTTATCACCCCTCTATCTGAAGCACCAAAGATAACCGGGGCCATTTTTCACTGGAGTGTACTCCTTTATGTTGCTCCTTGTCCCTGTCATGTGCATGGAACAACCAGTGTCCATATACCATATAAGGGTCTGGGCACTTGGAATAACCTGCATCATACAATTCATTTTACCTTAATACCCCATTATCTATTGGGTCCTAGGTTTATGTTAGTCTGAAAATGAACTGTTCTACCAACAATAGGAGTTTTGACCTTTCCTTTGGAAGGGGAAACCCTAGTATTTCCCTTAAACGCCAACCCCTTCTTACCCTTCGGAGAGAAGAATGAGTCTACACAGGGAAACACTGTATTGGGCTTACAAAAACTAGCCAAAATCCTCTTTTACCTCTGGAGCTTCTCTTCAATGTCCCTTATGAGACCTTTCTTGACCTTGATTGTGTCAATATGAATGAGAGTGATGTTTCTCAATTGGCTAACTTCCCTTGCTTTCTAATCCAGTAGAGTTGCTGCTTTATTTCGCTGGTCAGCAGCTAGCTGAAGAGAGGTAATCTCCACAACTTGCTTTTTAGTCAACTTCTTGCAACTCTTGAATGCATCCAAAAGTTAACCATACCAGTCAATTAATTGATTGGCATCTCCTTCTGATTCATAATAATCTTCACCACTAGATGAAGAAGCTTTAGTACACGGACTAGTCTCAAACCCAGACTCAGAAGAAGAGCTTGATATAAAATTTACCTTGCTTTGAACAGCCTGATCTTGGATGGATTCCTTATTATTCATTGCCATTATCCTATAGCAGCTGTAGGCATCTTCTTCATCCTCATCATCCTCCTCTAAATAATTATATGACTGTGATTGAGGCACCCTGATACCTATCCTGCTAGCAGGGTAGTCTTCATTTGCTACTACAACTTCTTATTTAGCAGTAGTAGTAACCAGACCAATATAGGCTTCTTCTTATTCAGACTCAGATGAAGATGAGTCTGTCCAGCTCTTCTCTTTCTTAGCAATGAAGGACTTCTCCTTCTTGACCTTGTGCTGGTTCTATTTCTTCTCACTAGCCTCCTTCCTCTTCATTGGGCAGTCAGCTATCATATGCCCTTATTTGCTATAATAATAGCAGACAACTTTAAAGGAATTATATTTACTAGTTTTAGAATCATACCTGTTAGCCTTGGAATAATTTTTAATATGATGAGAAGAGGTGGAAGGTCTGATCTTCCACTATTTCTTTTTTATCAACTTCTAAAAAGGCTTGGAGAAGGCAGCAAAGTCCTCATCATACATACTACAGTATGATGCATCTTACTCTGAGCTATCTGAATCAGCTGGTCTTCTTGTAGGAGAGGGAATCCTCTCTTTACTCTTCCTGATGTTGTCTTCTTTGAAGGCCAATGAATTTTCCTTGGCTTGGGAACTGTTGGAGGCATCCTTCTGTTTCCTGGAAGCTAACTACATCTCATAGAATAACATCTTTCCAAATAATGTTTGGGGAGGAGTCTCAGCAAGCTTGGGCATTTCTCTTATGGAACATATCTTAGTATCTCAGTATCTAGTGAAAGACCTTAGGAACCTGTCATTAATCTCATAAGGACTGAAATCCTACCATAGGTCCTCAGTTCATTTATAATCCTGAACAATCTTTCAAAGCAAGTAGCTATGTTCTCTTTTTGGGATTGCCTGCAAGACTCATAGTCATGGTTGAGCATGGACCTCCTATCATATCTTACCTCTTAAGTACCCTCAGGGTTGACCACAAGAGCGACCCACACCTCTTTGGAGGTCTTGTAGTGGACCAAGTTCTTAAAGGTTGAGTCATCTATGACACTAACAAGATTGTTTTGTGCCCTCTTATTCAACGTAGCTAAGATGACTGTCTTAGGTGTCTAGACATTGGAATCTAGAACTGACACCTTCATAGGTATGAAGTGTCCCTCCTTTACTGTCACAATGATCCTTGGGTTATAGGATTCCATAAATAGCATGACCCTCTATTTACAGAATCTAAAATCTTCTTTTTACAGATGGGAAGTTTCATGGAAGCAAGCTCCTTATGGCTCTCTATAGAACCCATAAGTACAAAATTGTAGCTACCATTTGAGATCTGCTTTGACTATTAGGTCCTCTTTAAGTAACCTTCCTCTGATACGTACCTTAGAGAGAAGAAGCCACATAGAATTTATAGTGGTTCCCTAGATTTTGGGTACGCCTACTCTCCTCCCACCTTTATAACTTCCAGTTAGACAAGGCACTTCTCCAAAAACTCAGCTCCAAAGAGCTTACACCTTAGATCCCGCAAGATCTCTCAGTCTCCACCAAGAATTATAACTCTGGCACAAAGTCCTACCTAAGAGCAAACTTTCTCCTAACACTCAGTGATCAAATGATCACCTACCTCAAACTTGAATCCAAGTCCTACAGATCAGGCTATGGAGGATTGCACTACCTTAGAGGGAATGAATCTCCTATAGCTCAGGTACAAGGCCCTACCTAAGATCCAAATCTAGATCCTACACTCAGACCCAAAGCTCCTACACTCAGAGAGTATGACTCTTCTACAGCTTAGTCAAAACTACCCTACCGCAGGCTCAAAAGCCCTACAGCTCAGATCCACAAAGGATCCTACCTCAAACCCAAAGGTCCTATACTCAGATAAAAAGCTGGATCCTACACTCAGGCAAATCGGCCCTACCTCAGGAACCAAGGCCTTACAACTTAGATCTAAAAAGATCCTACAAAAATGAAATAGTTTGTGTTAATTTGATACATAACAATCTCTTTGTGTCTGCTACTAGAGCTCAGTTATCTCAGCTCTAACTATCTTCACAGCAGCAAGAATGAGGTCTTTAGTAAATAGCTATCTCAGTTGGAACTAACACAAAAATGATTTTATTAACTTGCTGAAGAAGACTAAAGTCTTGACTAATCTTGAGTTCTTCAAATAGCTAACCTGAACCTGTAGTAAACTTAAAGCTCTACTTATTCTCTTTAACAAAAACAAGTCTAAACTTGATATAACACAAGAAAATGCTACAGCTATCTTCATAGAACTTTTGATTAAGCTGGATTAACATCAATCTTTTGGCTCGGCAGTATAGCATAAGAAGATGAAGTCCAACAGCAAAAAGTGAAACCCTAAAAGTTAAGTTCTTCCTTGAGAAGCTGTCCCATTTATCTACTGTCGATTAACGGCTCCAAGAAGCATTGTGGACCACCTATAGTTGACAACTGCAACCTGCTTTAACAAAAGAAGACGTGCAGTAGTCCTCCGACAGTATTTGTCGTGTTCTATAGCTTTCCCGCACAGAATTTAAACTCTGTTGACCTTGTCAACTTTGGCTGAAGTCATCAGTTATGGACTTGGCCACTTTATCAATTCCACTCCAGGCATTGATTGTATTGAGTGAATGGCATTCACTCAATGAATCTAGAATTAGAAAATTCTCTGCACCATTCTGTATCATAGGCGTTGAGAGCGTTGAGTGAATTGGCTTCACTCAACGCTTTTACACTTATGCAAACTCAATTGCCCTCGAAGCCAAAAACGGGGAGGAATAATATAAAGCTAAGATGGCAGGGCTACAAAATATTATAATCGACAACTTCAAACATTCAAATAAGTATGTTTTTGACAGAGATTATTTCTCTGGTGTTCTAAATGATCAACGAATAACATTCCAACTGTAAGATCTTTCAGAAGATCTGAGCTGTAGAGATTTTGAGCCTGAGTTGTAGGATTCTTGTGGTGAATCTGAGTTGTAGGATCCTCCTGTGGATCTGATGTAGGGCTGTGTTCCTGAGTTGTAGGAGAGTTTTTCTCTGAGGTAGGATCCTGTGTGGATCTGAGTTGTAGGGCTATCTTCCTAGACTGAGCTGTAGGACTTTGAGAAAATTTTGAGGTAGGTGATCTGTGAATCACTGAGCTGTTGGAAAATCATGGCGAGGGACCTTGTGACGAACTTATTCCTGCCGCTACCCTTGCTAGCGAGAAGGGTAAAAGCGTTGAGTGAAGCCAATTCACTCAACGCTCTCAACGCCTATGATACAGAATGGTGCAGAGAATTTTCTAATTCTAGATTCATTGAGTGAATGGCATTCACTCAATGAATCTAGAATTAGAAAATTCTCTGCACCATTCTGTATCATAGGCGTTGAGAGCGTTGAGTGAATTGGCTTCACTCAACGCTTTTACACTTAGTCATTTTCCACCTGTCTGAAGGCGTTGAGTGAGCTGGCCTCACTCAACGCTTTCTGCTATTGCCTGTCTTCTTTATTAGGTGTTTAGTGAACTCGTTTCACTGAACGCTTCTTGACTTAGTCGATTTCTGTTTTCTTAGGCTTTGATAGCAACAACAAGACTGAACGCTTTTGTTGTCTGGCGTTGAGGGCATTGAGTGAAGATTCATCACTCAACGCTTTTGTACTTGGCCGCCTTCTGTCATCTTAGGCTTTAACATAACATAATGCCTTCTAATTTGGCGTCGAGCAAGCGGCGTTCACTCAACGCTTCTTGAATTTGTCGAATATTCAACCCGCCAATACTTTGGAATTGATAGATTCAGCTATACTCGATGATGGCATTAAGTGAACTATCATCACTCAATGCCTGTAGACTTCGCCAAAGAATTGCTTTGTAGACTACGTGGCTTTGACTGTTCACAACTAACTCAACACTTTATCGCATCTGGCATTGAGTGATCTGCATTCACTCAATGCCTTTAGACTTAGGCGATTTTCAGCCTCTCCACTAACATTCCATGGCATTTACTGAACTGTCATCACTCAATGCCTATGGACTTAGATAGATTTCTTTCTCCCCACATCTTTACTTTGTGAGTACCTATCACATCTCTTGAAATACTTATCCAATTAGTGTTTCAAGGACTAGCTTGCATGCATGAACTTGAACATAAATCAAATAAAACTCTATGTATATCATTGACATGTTTGACTTCTTCAAATTTTCTTCAAATCTTGGACATTGTGGGCAATGGACCCAATAGATATCATGCACTAGTTTGTCTGTAGAGACAAACTCAAGGTTGATATCTTCATATTCCACATTCTCCCTAATGAAATGATATCTAATCTTGTAGGAACACCCTATTACTGATTTGGGGTAGGATTACTATTCTCTGTTTAGGATGTTTATTTTAAACCAACTTGTACAGACTAGGGTCATATTTTCTTTCCAGGGTCATTTCAGAAGGTATTCCAGAAATGCTCAGTTCGACGAACTCTTATCTCAGTTCGACTAACTAAGAGCTCAAATTCTGAGCTTAGTTCGACGAACTCTGAGCTCAGTTTGATGAACTCTGAGCTTGGCTCGAGGAAAGTATAAGCTCAGTTTGTAAAAGATCAGTTCGACGAAAGCGAAGCTCACTTCGACGAAATCCTTGCTGAGTTCGACAAATCCGATGGTGTCTCTATCAACAGAGGGCAGAATGATTTCAAATGTTTGGTAACTGAAACTCTATTATTTTATGCTAAATATTCTAACGAATATATCCGTTTAAGACAACATTAAATATGGATTTATCGCAAATTTTTAAATCTAATTACTTCCAAGACAGTTACAAATTCTCAAGGGATTCTTCAGATGTTTCAAGAATCATTTTATTTCAAATATTGAATACTTCTTGACAGCATATATATATACCTATAGAAGATTGCTGCTTGAGTAGATTGGGACACAGAGAAATACATACAATCTTGTTTTCTTGAGACATATCTTCAATAAGACATCCAAATATTGATTTGTGTAGAATATCTACTGGAGAGGCAAAGCATACAAGAAGGCCTACACCTTGAAGAAAAGTCTCCTCCCTAGATCACAATCTCTATTCAAATTAGGGGGAGCTTTTTACAACATCATCTACTAAGTCTTCTCAGAGATACAGAATAGAGAAGACAGCATCTAACTCTCTTTAGTTTATTCTTAAACTATGTACAGGGTTCTAATTCCCTTCAAAAGTTAACACTTGGTTCATAAGTCACTTGATAAAAATACTTAGGTTTGGTTTTTGGGTACCTGGTTAAAAGCCCAAAGGGTTGCTAAGTCTCCCTTAGAAAATAGATCTTTTGGAGACAGGGCACCTGAGAAAAAACCAATATTGGATACCTACCATGGTGATAGAAGAGTATACGTACCCAGATTTATTGGGAAACTACTATAAAATCCTTACGTCATCTGTGATTATTGCTTTCTATTTTGTGTGATGTGTTTATCATCTATATATATATCACTTATTTTAAATCTACTATAAAAATAAATCAAAGTTTTTAAAATACTCTATTCACCCCCTCTAGAGTAAAGTTAGATCTATCCCTCACTTTCAATTGGTATCAGAGGCAGGTTTTGGTTTTACAGGCTAACACCCGAACCAACAGATCTGATTGATCTTAGTTTACCTAAAAGTTCATTTTTAGATCTTTGATAAATTTATTATGGCAAAAAATAAGGAGTACTCAAGCACTATACCTCCTGTTTGCAATCTTAATAAGTTTGCACTATGACATGTAAGGATTAGGTTATATATGAATTCTATTGATAAGGATATCTAATATTCGATTTTGATAGGTCCATCTCAACCATTTATGTCAATAAGTACCAGTGCTACAACACCACCAGAATGGGCAGAGGCTCGGAGAAAAGCAAAAACAGCTGATGCAAAGGCTATGAATATACTAGCTCAAACAATGTTTTATGATATTTTTCAGAAGGTTGTTGAATGTACCTCAGCAAAAGATATCTGGGACTCTCTCTATGCATTGGTAGCTGGATCAGTAGTTAAAATAAAATATAGAAGATCTCACCTTATTTCTCAATATGAGAATTTCAAAAAGGGAGAAACTGACTCTGTTCCTGATATATATACAAGACTCAGTCTCATAATCAATGATCTAAAAACCTTGGAGAAAGACATTACATTGACATAAGTCAATGATACAATTCTTATGTGTTTCCCTAGCACATGGGATTCAAGAAATTGGCCAATTTGAGAAGCTGGATGTGTGAATGAAATTTCAACAAAAACTTTGTTCAGCAAACTCAAATTATATGAGCTGCTCATCAAAATAAGAGAAGCTGAACAAATAACTTCATCCTCAGTGAAGAAGGAAAAGAGTACTGCATTCCAAGAAACTTAAGAGGATGAACAACTTCTATAGAATGAAGAACTCATGTGTCTTTTAGCTAAAATATTTTACAAAAAGGTCTGGAAAGACCTCAGGAGAAGAGTTTCCAAAAACAAGGACAAGCCAAGGTATGAAAAAACACTCTCTAAAGAGATTGTTTGCTATGGTTGTAGCTAACTAGGACACATTCTTCCAGAATGTCCAGAAAATCTGAAGAAAGATAAGAAGAAGGAGAAATACTTCAAGAAGCTTTCAAGCAAACCCTCTTCAAGTAAACAATGATAGAAGGGGAAAGGCTTTGTGGAAGAAATATGAAGTGATACAAACATTGAATCTTTATCCAATTCAAGTGAAGATGAAGAAGAATCAAAGGCTAAAGAAGTATGTTTGATGGAAATCAGTGCATCAAATAGCAATTCTTATTTTGAATCTGAGTTTGAAGAAGAACAGGTAATTTGAACTTTTGATTTTACATCAGACCAGTTCAAAATAGATTTTAAATTGCTTTGTAATGATTTGATAAGATCTGAGAAGGAAATAAAACTTCTCAGAGAAAAATTAACTGAATTACATAATTTATCTTTAGAAAATATGAAACATGAAGAAGAATTGAAAATTTCTAAGGAACAAATACTTTCTCTAGAAAATAGATTTTTGAATGCTAAGAAGTTTGAAGAAACTCTTAATGGGAGAAGTATCAAACTTATGAATATTATAAACACAATCAATTCTAGATTAAATGGTAGACTAGGCTTGGGAGTTTCATCTAGTCAACCTCCATTTTTTAAGAAAAAAATTTTAATTACTCCTGTAAAATTTATATCTGCCAAAGGAAAAGAAATATTAGCAATTAAAGATATAGACACTAAAGCTGTCATATAATGAATAAGAGAATAAATCAAAATCCTTTCAGAAAAATCATGTTCAACCGAATTCATCGAACTGAGTTCGACGAAAGCCCTATTATTCATCGAACAGAGATAGACGAACGTTGAATGCAGGAAATGTATATAACTATTCAGAGAATGGAGCTCCACGAAATCACCATTAATCGTCGAACGGAGCTCGCTGAAAGCAGAATAATTCATTGAACTCAAAATTTTCATACAAACATTTTATTGTTTTTCAAAAGAATAATCAAACTCAAAAATTGATAAATACTTTTACTGAGTGGATTATTCCTTCCAGGAGATATCATCCACTTGGATATAAAAATCAACCATAATATTCTTATATTTCTACTAATTATGTCAGAAAATTAGTACCCAAGGTAACCTATGTCAAAAACACCTAACTTGTTTTCATACAGGAAAAGAACTATCCTACCATAAAGGAATAGTGGTATTTTGTTAGTTGTTTCTCATTACACCTGACAGGAAGAAAAGCTAATCTAAGAGACTTCAAAGCAAAGTTTGGACCAAAAGTCATATTTGGAGACTCAACCTGTGGCCAGACAGAGGGCTATGACAATGTAAAAATTGGAGTAGTTATCTTCAGAAAAGTAGCTTATGTGAGAGGTCTTAAGCATAACCTCATCAATATCAGACAACAATGTGATGAAGATTATCAGTTATCATTTAATAAGTCTTTATGCTCTATTATATCTAATTAAAATAGAATTATTTTATTTGGGTTAGATAGGGTAACATATATTTAGTTAATTTTAATTCTACTAAAACTTAAATATGTTTGTTTAAGAAGATAAGAAAATTAAATGAACTTAGGCATAAAAGATTAGGGCATGTAAACTTTAGAACTATTGCTAAATTGTCTAAGGATAACATTGTCAGAGGACTACCTTTTAGTTCTTATAAGAAGGAAGAACTTTTCGGGGCTTGTCAATTAGGTATGCAATCTAAAAATAATTTTAAATCCATATCTACAAGTGATTCACCAAGAATTTGTATTTGCTACATATGGAACTTTTTGGACCTATTATTATACAAAGTTTGGGAGGAAAGCCATATACTTTAATAATTGTTGATAATTTCTCCAGATTCACTTGGGTGTTCTTTCTTAGGAACAAGTCTAATAACTTCAAAATTCTTACAGACTTTTTTAGGAACAACAAGATTGAGTATCATACTCAGATTGTATTGATCAGAAGTTATCATGGCACTAAGTTTGAATCTCTTTGGATGAGATAATTCTGTGAGAAAGAAGGAATCATATAATGTTTCCCTGCCCCTAGAACACCCCAACAAAATATGGTAACAAAAAGAAAAAATAGAACCCTAATTGAATCTGCTAAAACATTACTTGCAGATGCTCACCTACACCTATCTTTTGGTCTAGAGGAAGTAAGCACATCAAATTATGTTCTTAACAGAAGTCTCATTCTTAAACTCAAGCATACGACTCCCTATGAATTGCTTAAAAATAAGAAACCTAAAGTAAATTATTTTAAAAATTTTTGGTGTAAATGTATTATTCATAATAATGATATGAAACATTTAAGAAAATTTGAAGTCAAAGTTGCAGATAGAATATTTCTTGTATATTTTCTTGTCAGTAAGGCATATAGGGTCTATAATAAATCTACCCTTTAAAGAGAAGAATCTGTACATATAACATTTTATTAATCTAACATGTTTTATAAGGAGAGGAATACCTCACCATAGATTCTTTTCAGGTACCAATTATGTGTGAGAAATTAGATGAATTATCTCTAAAGCAAGAGGATACATTGCATCCTTCTCAACAGATTGCTGAAGACAGTGATGATGATAATCTTGAAATTTATGTTGAAAAAGTTATAGCTAATGAAATTCATAAGAGGAAATAAAAACACAAATCATTGAAGATCCAACTCCACCTGTTGATTTTGTCACTCTTAGAGATCATCCTAGATCTCAAGTGATTGGAGACATGTCAGTTGGTGTTCAAACAAGAAATATTACTAATCAAGATCAGATGCATACTTGTTTTCTATCTCAGATTGAACCTCAATCCATACAAGATGCATAACAGGATCCTCATTGAATCATTATAATGTAAGAGGAATTCAATCAATTAAAGAGATGTAAAGTTTGGGACTTAGTTCCAAGACCCAAAGACTATCAAGTAATTGGAACCAAATGGGTCTTTAGGAATAAATTGGATGCTCAAGGAGTTATAGTGAGAAATAAAGCTAGACTGGTAGCTCAAGGATATTCACAAGAGGAAGGAATAGATTATGATCAAACATTTGTTCCTGTTGCAATATTAGAAGCTATCAGGATATTTCTTGTTTTTGCTGCATTCAAAAAATTCAAAGTATATTAGATGGATGTAAAGAGTTCATTCCTAAATGGAGAACTCAAAGAGGAAGTCTATTTAGAACAATCTCCGGGTTTTATCTCTTCAACTCATTCATCTCATGTTTTTATGCTTAATAAAGCTCTTTTTGGTCTTAAACAAGCTCCAAGAGCTTGGTATGAGACACTTGCTAATTTTATTTTAGAAATTAAATTTTGTAGAGGCAAAATAGATTACACTTTATTCTTTAGACATCATAAAACTAAAATTATACTAGTTCAAATATATGTTGATGATATAATTTTTGGTTCTACTGATTCAAAACTTTGCAAAAGGTTCTCTAAGTTAATGCATTCGAAGTTTGAAATTAGTAGCATGGGTGAATTATCTTTTTTTCTTGGTTTACAAGTAAAGAAAACATCTGATGGCATCTTCATATCTCATCTAAATATGCTAAAGTGCTAATTAAAGGATTTGGGATGTCTGATGCCTCCTCAATGAAAACACCAATGCCCTCTAATGCTATTGATGATAATGATGAACGGGGCAAACTTGTTGATCATAAACATATAGAGCAATCATTGAGTCTCTATTGTATTTAACAGATAGTAGACCAGATATTATGTTTGCAACCTGTATTTGTGCTAGATTTCTAGTTAACCATAAAGAATCTCACCTTATTTTGGTAAAAAGAATTTTTAGATATATAAAGGGTTGTCGTAATCTAGGACTCTGGTATCCTTTTGATTCAGGATTTGAATTAACTTGATTCACAGATGCTGACTATGCTAGATGCAGAGTTGACAGAAAAAGCACATTAGAAACTTGTCAGTTTCTTGGTGATAGCCTTGTGTCATGGTATTGTAAGAAGCAAACCCCTGTGTCTACTTCAACTTTTAAGGTTGAAAATATTGCACCAGGTAGTTGTTGTTCACAGATTTTGTGGATTCAAAATCAATTACTAGATTATGGTTATAACTTAAATAATTCAATTATATATTATGACAATACTAGTGCAATTTCAATTGCACATAATCTAGTCCTTCATAGTTGGACTAACCATATAGAAATAAGACACCACTTTATCATAGATAACGTAGATAAAAATAAAATTAGCCAAGTATTTATTTCTACTGATTTACAAAGAGCTGACATTTTCACCAAACCATTAGATGAAAAGAAACATATTTTATTTTTTAATGAATTAGGAATGATTGATGGAGAATCTTTAAATTGATTTTGAAAGGAGATCGACGAATGGAGAACTCTTTGTCGAACAGAGATCGACAATTTGTGAACCTTCGTAAAACTTTCATCGAATGGAGATCGAAGAATTATTTTCGTGAACCTTTCGTCGAGCAGAGCTCGACGAATTACAAACCTTTCATAAACCTTTCATCGAACGGTGAGCGACGTATTATTTTTCAGCCTTTCATCTTCTGAAAACTTATATTTAGGTTTTCATCGAACTCTATACAATGCATTCTCAATTTCTCTTGCACTTGATCTTTTTGTTTTGCAGTATTATGGCGGTGTCGCAAGCGATTCTCACGACGATGAAGTTCGATGTAGGATTTAATATTGATAGGAGTCTTTTCGTCATTTGAATCAAACCTTCTAGGACATCTTGCAACTCCTTGAGGCACAACATTAATGAAACTTAATGTCCACCCGAATCAAGCTCCCAGACACTGAAATTGAGGAATGAGTTTTTACTACAAAGATTCATGATATCACAACCATTACTGGATCAATCTAAGGTCATCAGGTTTCTCTCACACCAAAAATTTTATCTGAATTTTTTTGTTTGGTCAATGGAGACGATGAGTTAGAATTATCTAGTACCGACTATTATATTATGCTAGATAGAATGGGTCACTCACATTGAAACCCTAACCATCTGTTGAAAAAGGACTTTTCTATGGAATATAAATTGTTAGCATATGTGGTTGGAAAAGTTCTTCTGGGAAAACAGTCAGCCCATGTCTATGTCACCATGCACCAGTTCCTATTGATGTGTGCTCTGGTTGATCAGAAAAAACTCAATTGGGGGACAATCTTGTTTGATTCTATTAAGAAAAAGATCAAAAAAAAGAATGGGGGTTATGGAAAAATTATGGGAATTTTACTCCAGGCCAAATGTCCAAAGAATTTGATCTCTCAGACCATACACATAATGCCTCCAATAGGATAACCTCGGCCTTATTTGGAAAATGGGAGAGGGTTATTCCTAAGCCTTCCAGGGTAGCACCCTCTAGGGCAACTTCTGAAAGTACAAGACCTGTCTCAGCTGCTCTCCCTCCTCTAAAAGAAGATTTACCCCATGTTTCTTCCACTCCAAAATCTCCATATCATTCTCCCAGACGTTCCACACCACATTCTCTACAGCCTACTATATCTGAAGATATCCATCCTTAGCCTTCATTGTTGATTCCATAACTCCTCAGTCACCTCATTCATCTCTACCTCATTTATCTTTATCTCATTCATCTCCACCTCAATCATCTCCACCTCCAGCTCACTCAGCCATTCAAGATATAGTTCTTGATGATATTCCCCCTGTCATCAATACAATATCTATGCCACACTCATCCTTTCTCTGTACAACCTGTGCTAACAGATCAACTCCCTCATCTTCTAATCCATCCTCTATATCTACTCAGAATCCACCTGAGTTTATGTATATAGATTTCTCTTCTATAGACTCTAACATTTTTGATTTCATCACTCCTACTCTCAAGAAGCTCATGGTTAAATCTTTGGCTCCTATTATTGCTTCTATTTCAAAACTCTCTTCTAAAGTTGCCTCTTCCCATTTTATCCCTTCTTCTAAGGGCCTCGATTTAGTTATCCCTGGATCTAGGCAGGGGGAGTTGCTTGATGAAGAAGCTCCCAAAGTAGAAGCTCCAATTGCAGCCAATGTATGTGCTCCAATTACATTAGTAGAGTTTGTTGAGATTCCTGATTAAGAAATGACAGAAGTCATCTAAGTGTTAGATGGTCTAGCTCTCTGTAGAGATTTTGTGACAATTTAGGATGATTTTTCATCAATTCTAGAGGTTATTTGATACACAAACACGTAAAGGTTGACAGTGGGTTAGAAGAGAAGAGAAGGCGGATGTGGTGGAAGTTGATAATATTCTCCGATTCTATATGCGATAAAGGAAAGAGTACCTTATCGTTTATAGTATAGGATACTAAAGATTAGTATTAAGGTCGTATATCCCTGGGGCAAGAGTACCTTATCGTTCTACTTCGAGGAGATCGCTATTATTTTATCAAATGATTTTAAAGAATAAATTACTAAATAAAAACTTGAATTAAAATACTAAGCTAAAAAAACTAGATTACTTGCAGAATAAAAAGAGTTAGAGCAAGTGATAAAGGGTTAGTACTCAATCTAGAATCACCTTGAAAAAGGAGAATAAAAATGAAATAACAACTAGTTCTTAATAAAGTAAAACTACCTTGACCGTGGAGTTCTCGAAGCATGAACACGCTTCTCTCGAAGTCATGCGCACTTGAGTTTAGGAAGGTCCGACCGAACTCTCGTCTGTATCGGAGACCTAAAGCGCGCCTTAAGTGGTGAACCCCGCTATTAGATTTCACTCCAATCTAGGAGATTTGGACGTCCGCCTCTCTCGAGGGGTTCGTGCAACTCTCTTTACTCTTGGGTGATCGATTCATCCTATGAGCCTCTCGGCTAACTAAGATTGAAAACCCAAATGGAAACTATATACCTGCAATATAGTCCCACTAAATAAAAACCAAGAGTAAATCAAAAGTGATTACTTTAAGAAGAAAAAGAAGCTAAAACATTATAACTTGATCAACCCATTCTCAAATCATCGCAATCGAGTACAAATGTGGATTAGTTAATCAAGGTAATAGGGAAAGAGAGGGGTAAATAATAAAGGTTCATGAAAACTAAAGAGAGAGAATATAGAGAAAGGAAATTCTAACTATAATTTTATAAAAAACAAAAACGATTTCAACTAGGAACGGAGATCACAATTGCATAAAAGGAAAGATAATCACTAATATTACACTACTAATAAGAGAGTATAGGTAAGTAAACTATAATACATGAAAGTAAAACTAGAAATGGAGGGAGAGAAAGCAAAAACATAAAAAAAGAAATACAAAAAGCTAAGAACTGAACTAGCAGCACCTGCCCTCTTCCCAAAACAAGGTCTGGAATGCTTGGAATGGCCTGGTATTTATAGAGTTTTCCCACTGGTTGGTCACGCCCTAGGTTACGGTCGGGGAGGGCATGACAGGGGGCCTGTCATGTACGGAGTTAACCTTGGGAGCTGAATTCTTGCAGGAACAATGATTGCTTCTGTATAATGATGGACACACCCAAGGTCATGCCCATATAGTTGGGGCGTGACAGACATGTCATGTAAAAATCAGCGGTCGAAAATCCATCAATCATCGGAAAAAGGCGGGACATGCCCTGTGACAAGCCCATAGAGGGCGTGTCAGGGGGGCGTGTCAGTACTGTTTGTGTACAACAGCAAAGAAAGCATTGAATGCGACGGCAGGCTACGGGATGAGGGTGATACGCCCAGTGACACGCCCAGGGAGGGCGTGTCAGTAGGGTGTGACAGTGGATTTTTGGCGAGAAATTCCATCTTGCAGCTATCAACCTCGGGATCAGGCTACACGCCTTGTGACACGCCCAAGGAGGGCGTGTCCGGGGGGCATGTCAGAGGATTTTTGGATGAAAAATTGTGGACACCTGCAAAAACAAAAACTAAACATTAGTTAAATTATTTACATAAAAAGAAACATAAAAAGACATAAAGAAAAAGGTTTAAAAAAAATTATATATTTTTACCCTAATAAATTAAGCTAAAATATGCATCATCAAATTCCCCCATACTTATTATTTTGCTTGTACTCAAGCAAACACTACGAGTTAGAGAAAATAAAGAGGATTAATTGAAAAGTTTAAAAATGCTATAAACGAGTAAGACTTGAATTTAGAGGTAGAGAAATTTTGAAAAAGAACCGAAAATTCAAACTTTAACTTAGCACATAATTTTATAAATTTTACTAAATATAAAAACAAATCATCCCAAATTTTTACAGAATTAAAACTTAATAAAGCAATGAGTAAAAAGTGCATTGAGTCACTACTAAAGTCTAAGAGACAAATTAAAACCATAGTCAATCAAGACAAAGTTCAATATTTCTGTCAAAAACACTTACTCAATCTACTTTCTCGATACTATACTAAAAAGTAAACTTAGGAATCATGAATCACTAGGGCTATAATTTGGCGTACAGTTAGGCTTAGGCTTTTAAGGGTGCGATATTCAAAAAGATAAATACGATGGTAATTTGCACACTTAAAACAAAAAGAAAATGAGCTTTGCCAAAATAAAGCAAGCCAAAATAAATACACTTTTTTCTTTTCTTTTCTTTTTTTTAATTTTTTTCATGAAACAGTTTTCTCATTTTTCATTTTTTTCCTTTTTTCATACTTAAAAATTTCCACTTTTGTAGCAAAAAATAATACAAAGATTTTGCACTAATTTTTTCAAAAAGATGCACATTAGCAATTAAATCTCAAAAATAAATTTAAAGTGTGCATATAGGTAAGCTATTTGGCCGTGGTGAAATAAAAAGTGGGGCTACAAAAAGGAAAGGAAAATGCACAAAAATAGCTAGCAACGATTATTGTTAGGCAGGGTGCAAAGGCTCAAATATTTCAAAAAAAATGCCAAAATCATTTTCATGCTTCTTAAAACTACTCAAAGTAAAGCTTTGAAATTTCAAAAGAGGATATGCAAAAAAATAAAAAATAGAGAATTTACTTTCATGAAAACAATGATAATAAGCGTCTAGACTGGTTTCTGTCTACTACACTTTATAGTAATTACCGTTTAAAAAAAATTTTAATAAGGAAAAATAAAGGATGATAGGTTTTATAAAAGTAAAAGAAGTAAAAGAAAGGCTAAGGAAAAGTGAAGAAAAATTCAAGAAATTTTTCAAAAATAGCATACTACCCTAAATAGGAAAACTGCATGAGTCAACATACTACTCGCTCAACATATTTAAAAAGAACATTAATCTAATTTATTCTAACTAAGAAAGTAGACATGAGCTTAAAAAAATAATAAAATACAAAGTAGCTGGGTAATAATTGATTTGGCAAAAATTAACTAAATTTTATTTGGGATTTTTTTTCAAAGATTTTTATTTTTTATTTTTGGATTTTTCAAAACTATATTATATATAATTTTTTTATTATTATTATTTTTTCTAAAATATTTATAATGTTTTTTTTTATTTTTCTAAAGTAAACTAACTAAGGGAACACTCCCCCATACTTAAAGTTAAACATTGTCCCTAATGTTTAAAGTTAAGTATAAAGAGAGTTTAGAAAAGAGAGAAATGAAGAAAAAGAAATGCAAAGAGAAGGAAAGATGCTTCCCTAGATCTTGATGCCCAGACATTGTAAAATGCATCTCCCCAAACTTGAGCTAAAGACCGGCTTGAGTCCATGTTGAGAGGCGAGAAGCGTCACAAACACGTGGGAGCTTATTCTTGCACAAAACAAATTTAAAAATCAATAATAAATAAAAAAAGATAAGCAAGGGGTGCCTCTCAAAAGCACTCTTTATTTAAAATGTCGTTGAGCTCGACGTTATTTGTTAGCTAAATGGAAAATAAAAAAATAAGTGTAATGGCAGCTAGCGCAATATGCGTTTTGGCGCAAGTGCCAAAACATTTTTTAAGAAAATGAAAATATTTTTTTGTAATTTTTTTTTTAAATAAAGGAAAAAAGAAAAATATTTAGAACATGAAAAATTGCTAGAAATAGAAAATGAACTATTAGAAGGGGAAAAAGAAGAAGATCTAGAAACAAAACTAGAAGGAAAAATAATAGAAGAAAAGAAAACAGAATTTTCGCAAGGAGGGGGAAGAGAAGAAAAAGAAAAAGGTAGCGGTTGATCACAAGATAATTTTTGGATAGAAAGATCTTAGTGCTCCACTTGAATATCAATTATTTTCATAGATTGGGAGCAAATCGGGATATCTGAAAAATCAATCTCCTCGGAAGATCGAACACAAGAAAGCTCGTCTTCCTCAGAAATTTGAAAAAAAAATCGGGATATCAGGGGAAATTTTCTCCTCGAGTGGTTGAAAGCACAATTGAATTTCTGAATAATTGTCTTCCACGAGTGATTGAAGGCACTGTGGAATATCCGAAGATTCATCATTCAAAAGATAAATAGGAGGAGGAGGGTAAGAAAAAGATGCGGCCTCAGAAGCTAAAGTGTCCAAAATCACTTTGAAGTGAGCATTGATGTGTGCATCAAATGCTATATAATCAAAAATGACTTCATATTTGCTAGAATCAAAAACTGGAGGCGCGCAAACTTTCGGAGAAAAAGCGGATAAATCTTTAGATGGATTGGCTTGATGATCATCTTGGCCCCAAGAATGATTAGGGTGTTGCCACCCTGAGTAGTTCAAAGTAGGGCTTGGGTCAAAATGTCCATTCAGGAAATTTCCAGAAATATTAAAATTAAAAACATTCGGAGGAGAAGGGTAGGAAGGCGTTTGAAAACCATCGCAACCCCATGAAAATAAATTCACGGACGGATCAATTTTGCCAAATTGATTCGATCCGGAAAGGATAAAATCATAGGTGGATGAAGGATATCTTACCCAACACTCCTCGCGAGAGTGACCGAACTCTCCTAAATTAAAACAAAGACTAACCATTACAAAAAAAAACAACCGTAAAAGAGGGGCGAGAGAGAGAGAAAGAGATAAAAACAAAACAAAATGATAAAATTAATATCTATCCTTTTTTAAAAATATCAAAACATTCCCCGGCAACGACGCCAAATACTTGATACACAAAATCACAAGGGTGGAGAGAGGGGTAGAAGACAAGAGAAGGCGAATGTGGTGGAAGTTGATAATATTCTCCGATTCTATATACGATAAAGGCAAGAGTACCTTATCATTTATAATATAGGATAATAAAGATTAGTATCAAGGTCGTATTTCCCTGGTACGTAATGATTATTTCTACTTCGAGGAGATCGCTATTATTTTATCAAATGATTTTTAAGATTAAATTACTATACTAAAAATAAGAACTAAAATACTGAGCTAAAAAGAAAACTAGATTACTTGAAGAATAATAAGAGTTAGAGCTAGTGATAAAGGGTTAGTACTCAATATAGAATCACCTTGAAATAGGACAATCAAAATGAAATAACAACTAGTTCTAAATAAAGTAAAACAAGCTTGACCGTGGAGGTTCCCGAAGCATGAACACGCTTCTCTCGAAGTCATGCCCACCAGAGTTTAGGAAGTCTGACCGAACTCTCGTCCGTATCAAAGACCTAAAGCTCGCCTTAAGTGGTGAACCCCGCTATTGGATTTCAGTCCAATCCAGGAGATTTGGACGTCCGCCTCTCTCGAGGGGTGCGTGAAACTATCTTTACGCTTGGGTGATCGATTCAACCTACGATCCTCTCAGCTAACTAAGATTGAAAACCCAAATGGAAACTATATTCCGGCAATATAGTCCCACTAAATAAAAACAAAGAGTAAATCGAAAGTGATAACTTTAAGAAGAAAAAGAAGCTAAAACATCATAACTTGATCAACCCATTCTCAGATCATCGCAATCAGGTACAAATGGGGATTAGTTAATCATGGTAATAAGGAAAGAGAAGCGTAAATAATAAAGGTGCATGAAAACTAAAGAGGGAGAATATATAGAAAGGTAATGCTAACTACAATTTTATTAAAAAAATGATTACTACTAGGAACGGAGATTACAATTGCATAAAAGGAAAACTAATCACTAATATTACACTACTAAAAAGAGAGTATAGGTAAGTAAACTACAATGCATGAAAGTAAAACTAGAAATGGGGGGTGAGAGAGAGAGAAAAAACATAAAAAAAGAAATACAAAAAAGTAAAGAATAGAACTAGCAGCACCTCCCCTCTCCCCAAAACTTGGTCTGGAATGGATAGAATGGCCTTATATGTATAGAGTTTTCCTACGGGTTGGTCATGCCCTAGGTCACGCCCGGGGAGGGCGTGATAGGGGGAGTGTCATGTACGAAGTTGACAATGGGAGCTGAATTCTGGCGGGAACGATGAATGCATCTGTATAAAGATGGACACGCCCTAGGTCATGCCCGTATAATGGGGCGTGACAGGCACGTCATGTCAAAATCAGCGGTTGGAAATCCATCAGTTGTCGAAAAAGGCGGGACACGCCCTGTGACACGCCCATGGAGGGCGTGTCAGGGGGGCTTCACAGTCTTATTTGCGTGCAACAGCGGAGAAAGCATTGAATGCGGCAGCAGGCTTCGGGATGAGGGTAAAACGCCCTGTGACACGCCCAGGGAGGGCGTGTTAGTGGGGCGTGATAGTGGATTTTTGGAGAGAAATTCCATCTTGCAGCTATCAACCTCAGGATCAGGCTACACGCCCTGTGACACGCTTAGGGAGGGCGTGTCAGGGGGGCGTGTCAGAGAATTTTTGGCTGAAAACTTGTGGAAACCTGTAAAAATAGAAAATAAACAATAGTTATATTATTTACAAAAAAAGAAACATAAAAATACATAAAGGAGGTTTAAAATGAAAATAATATATTTTTACCCTAATAAATTAAGCTAAAATATGCATCATCATTATTATTCTTGGTGATTTCAATATTAATCCCACAGTTAATGTATATTCTTTGTTATCAAATTTTTATTTACTGCACAGTCCTACTCCTACTTAATCAGATTTTGGAGAGAATCTTTTTTGAGCAATAGTATGTTACACTGCTCCTATTGCAGCCTCTGCATTAGAATAGCTTAGATCATGTCTCATAGTTGTTTCTACTAGTTCTGCTCCAGTCTCACACACTACAATGACTGATGTTATAATGAATATTTCTGAGCAAGCTTCTTCCCCTCCTACCTTTGCATGGGATGAATCTCCTTGCATATTTTTGATGATCTGTTTATGAAGATATGGAAGAGGGGGATAAAATTGATGAGGTAGTTAAACAAATTTATGAATTATATGAACAGGCAGAAGAGCAGTCTGATGATCTTACAGATTCTAATGAATCCGAAGACACTACTTCTAAGAAAAGGAAATCCAGGAAAAAGGCTCCCGCCAAGGTTGCTCCTCAACCTTCATCTACAGATGATATCCCTTATTATATTCTGCAGGGGATAACTCTTACTCCAGTCCATCCATATTGGATGAGATATTCTAAAAATGATCAAAAAAGTAGGTTAAAAATGAAAAGGTATCAATCTCATCCAAAGTCTTGGGAAGGTCCTCCTCCAGCAGCAGGATCTGTCAGTAGTTTACCTTCTTCTCAGAGACCTTCATCTCATTATTCTACAACAACTCAGTACATGCAAGATAGACCTATAAGGTCTGAAACTTATAGCAGTCAAAGAAGTCAGCAATATTCAAGCTAAGACAGGCCAGCCTCTCCAATTATTGAACAAGAGTTAGATCTAGTATACATAATGGCTAGGTTTAAAGAACAAATTGCTCTTTCTCAGATAAATAAAGCAAGATCTGAAGGTAAGTACTCTTCATAGTTTACTACTATGTCCTCTTACAGGCATTAGGAACTGAAAAAATTTCAAAAGAAAAGCTTGTTTAATGTTGATAAATATATGAGCTTGCATCCAGAAGTTATTGTCCCTAGAACCATGCCCCAAAAAATTATTGGTGTTCAAAATCTCAAGCTGAGCAAAAGGGAGTCTGAAGATTTAAACAGGAAGCTAATTTTCACCAAGTCTTCTTCAGATCCTTCATCTAATGCTCCTTAGAAGGATTCCTAATTTTTTAATTATGTCTTTGAACTCCGTTATTATTTAACATTCTCAAAGCACTTTATATATCTGCTGAAAATTTATATTTGTGATAGATAATTATGCTTTGTGTTTTTCTTTGTTTGATAGTATCCTCGCCTAAATAGGGGGAGATTTTTGGAACACCCTATTACAGGTTTGGGGTAGGTTTACTATTCTCTATTTATGATGTTTATTTTGACCTTTATTGTATAGACTAGGGTCATATTTTCTTTCCAATGTCATTTAAGAAAATATTCCAGAAATGCTCAGTTCAACGAACTCTGAACTAAGTTCAACTAACTTAGGTCACAAAATCTGAGCTTAATTCGACGAACTCTGAGCTCGGTTCGTTGAACTCTGAGTTCAGCTTGACGAAAGTATAAGCTCATTTTGTAAAAGATCAATTTGTTGAAAGCCAAGCTCAGTTCAACGAAATCCTTGCTGAGTTCGACGAATCCGATGGTTTCTCTATTAAAAGAAGGCAGAATGATTTCAAATGTTTGGTAACTGAAACTCTGATATTTAATGCTATATATTCTAATTAATATAACCGTTTAAGGCAGCATTAAATATGAATTAATCACAGAGTTTTAAATCTAATTAATTTCAAGACGGTTACAAATTCTCAAGGGATTTTTCAGACGTTTCAAGAATCATTTTATTTCAAATATTGAATACTTCCTGATAGCATATATATATATATATATATATGTATATATATATCTAGAAGATTACTACTTGAGTAGATTAGGACACATAAATATACATATATTCTGCTTTTCTTGAGACATATTTTCAATTAGACATCCAAATACAGATCTATCTGGAATATCTACTAGAGAGTAAAATCAAACAAGAAGGCCTACACCCTGAAGAAAAGTTTTCTCCCTAGATCTCAATCTCTATTCAAATCAGGGGGAGCTTTTTACAACATCATCCACTAAGTCTTCTCAGAGACACTTGACAGAGAAGACGAAATATAACTCTCTTTAGAGTATTCTAAAACTGTGTACAGGGTTCTAACTCCCTTCAAAAGTTAACACTTGGTTAAAACATCACCTGATAAAAAGACATAGGTTTGGTTTTTGGGTACCTGGTCAAAAGACCAAAGGGTTGCTAGATCTCCCTTAGAAAATAAATGTTCTAGTTACAAGTCACCTAAGAAAAAACCTACAGTGGATACCTACCAGGGTGGTAAAAGAGTAGACGTACTCAGATTTATTGGGGAACTACTTTAAAATCCTTGTATCGACTGTGATTGTTGGTTTCTATTTTATGTGTTATGTTTATCATCTATATATATATCACTAATATTAAATCTGCTATAAAAAAATCAAAGTTTTTAAAATACTCTATTCACCCCCCTCAAGAGTAAAGTTTGATTTATCCCTCACTTTGAAATCTCAATATGCTTAGTCCTGCTATGAGAGACGGGATTCCTAGCAATTGAGATAGTAGTAGTAGAATCACAATATAGAGGAGTTCTACTTATCTATAGATTGTAGTCCTGGAGATGATGTTGGATCCACAACAACTGTGCACAGTAGCTACCTACTGAGATGTATTCTGACTCGGCTGTTTAGATTGCAACACTTGTCTTCTTCTTGCTACACCAAGACACTAATCTTCCTCCCAAGAACTGACAGGTTCCTGAAGTGCTCTTCCTGTCCTCTTTGCAGCCTACAAAATCTGCATCTAAATTGCCTGTTTGTTCAAAATCCCATTTTCTAGGGTACCATTGGCAAAGATCCAGTGTGCCCTTAAGATACCTCAAAATCCTCTTAGCAGTGGAGTAATGAGATTCTTTAGGGCAAGCCTGATACCTACCACAAACACATATAACATTCATGATGTCTGGCCTACTAGAAGTAATATGTAGAAGAGATCCAATAATCCCTCTATACAAAGTTTCATCAATAGGTTTTTGTGCCCCATCTTTGCCTATAAGCATACTTAACCCCATGAGAGTTTAAATGGTGGTGGTATTCTCCATACCAAACATTTTGAACAATTCCCTGGTAAACATAGACTGGGATATGGACAAGCTATCATCAGTCTGTCTTATATAGAATCAAAAGAAGAACTTAAGTTTACCCATACTGCTCATCTCAAACAACCCTTGCATATGTTTGTCAAACATCCTACAAAGGTTGTCATCATTAGATCCAAAGATAATTTCATCTACATATATCTAGACTAGGATGATCTTATCTATAGATTCACTTAGGAATATGGTATTCTCTATCTTCCCCTTTAATAATTTGTTCTCAATGAGTAAGCTAGATAATGTCTTATACCATGCTCTAGGGGCTTGCTTCAGCCCATATAAAGCTTTCTTAAGTCTATTAACAAAATCAGGAGAGTTTGGAACAACAAAACCTGGAGGCTGCTCTACATAGACTTCTTCCTTTAAGTCACCATTCAAGAAGGCTGACTTCACATCCATCTAGTATACCTTGAATTCTTTGTGAGCAATATATATAAGGAACAGTTTGATGGCTTCCAATCTTGCTATAGGGGCGAAGGTTTGATCAAAATCAATACCTTCTTCTTATATGTACCCCTTAGCTACTAGCATAACACTGTTCTTGATTATAATGCCATTTTAATCATGTTTACTGCTGTAAATCCATTTGAATCCAATGAAATTATGTCCTTGTGGTCTGGGAATCAGCTTCCAGACCTTGCACCTTTTAAACTTGTTCAATTCTTCCTCCATTGCTATAATCCAGAAGTGATCTATGTTTCCCTCTTCAAATCTTTTGGGATCTACTTGAAAAAGGAAGCTTGAGTATATTATTGTGTTTATACTTCTGCTCCTGGTCACAACTCCTTGGTTGGAATCACCAATAATCTGGTGTCTTGGATGATCCCTTAGATTCCTAACTATTGGAGGCAATCTTGCTTCAACATTAACTATAGAGGCAGCTTCTTGCCGATCTTCATCCACCTCACTTGTGTCTTACAGTACTTCTACTGGAATGTCCATTCCACCAGCTTTATCTTGGACTATTGGAGCAGCTTCTTTGATAGACAGCTAGTCCATCATCTGTTCTGTACCTGTAGTACTAGAAGAAGAGCTTGGCAGCTCACTATTAATCATAGTAGACTCATGAAAGATGACTTATACAGATTCTTCTATAACATAGCTTTTCAAGTTATAGATCCTACAGGGTTTACTATGATTATTGTACCCAATAAAAAACCAATCAAAGGACTTAACAGTAAACTTAGTAATATAGGACTTACCATTATGAAGCATATAACACTTGCTACCAAAGATCCTGAGATAGCCCAGGTTTGTTTTTTTGCCTTTCAAGATCTCATATGGAGTCTTCTTATGGCTCTTGGTGATAGAATCTCTATTAAGGACATGACATGCATTATTCACTGCCTTATCACAAAAATATTCTGGGAGACGCGTATCACTCAATATGGTCCTTCCAGCCTCTATGAGTGTTCTATTTTTCCACTCAACAATCCCATTTTGTTGGGGTGTTCTTGGAGAAGAAAATTCTTGAAGAATCCCTAGCTCTTCACATAGCTTTGTCAAGCAATTAGAGTAGAATTCAGTTCCATGGTCACTTCTTACTTTGACCACAGTACTATCAAAGTCATTCTGAATTTGCTTGACAAACTTTATGAAGACATCAAGGGTTTCACTCTTTTTCTTAAGAAAGAACAATCAAGTAAACTTACAATAGTCATCAACCACCACAAGGGTGTCGACATTCCTACCTAGACTATTGATGGAGACAGCAACCCCCAACATGATGAATAAGGCGATGACATGCCTACGGAAGAACTTTCTCCATCTTCAGTCAAAGACTTGCGGCACTGTGGTGACCTTATGGAGCGACGCTACAATCTCCGCCCTCAATGCAAGACAACCTATTAATATTTATTTGAAATTATTTTTTATTTGTCACTTTTATTTATCATGTTTAAACTTATGTGTATTTTATTTTTATATTGGGTTGTATGTAGCCAATCTGTGTTGTAAGCCTATATAAGGCCCTGCTATTATTAATTTTAATTAAGTTGAATGAGAAAATTGAAACCCTAAACTTCTTTGAGAATTTCCCTCCTCCTCCTCCTCCTTGATAAATTCGGCCAAGACTCTTTCTCCCTCTCTCCAAAACAGGCATCCCCCTCCTCTCCTCCTTCTTAGCTACCGGCCCTCTTTATCCCTTCCCTTACAACACTCGGTAGACCTCCTCCCTCTCCACAAACAAACCGACCACCCTCATAAACCCCCCAAATAAACCGAGCAGTCCCTTATTCCTAAAAACCCAAGCAGCCACTACTCCTCACAAACCCGACAGCCTACCCAATGGTGGAAACAGGCCAAGACACCTCTCAACATGGTTCCGGGAATTGAATCTGCCGTGAAGCAAGGAAGGCAGACGTGTTTCTCTCCGTTCGGTGCGACTCCGATGGATTCGATGACGAGCGATCCAAGTTTTGGAGAATATAAATATCAGAGTGGGGTAACAAAACTTTATACCTTCTCTAAGTTATTTTATTTTCCCTCTAGATAATTTCTGTGGTGGAATACATTAGCGTTGATTTTTGATAGCATTTAATTAGTCGTGGTATTCTTCGATCGATTTTGGTTATCTATCTTGATTTATTTAATTTCGAGATGATTGGCGAACCCCATTTTTTTTGTTGGGAAAGATCAACCATTTCTGAATCGTAATTTTTGGTGGATCTCTTTTGGTACAACAACCGCTCGATCGAACCGGGTGGGTCCTTTTAGCCTGAGAGAATATCGGCCTATAGCCTTTGTTCGATCTTAAACGGTTTGTCAACCCGTACGTTAGCAATTAAATGATAAAATTGAATAACTTGTGTGCTGCTCCTAAAGTTTGCGCGAACATAGAATTTGGGCGTCGAGAGGAATTCGAGTTTGTTCGTAATATCCGTGTCCTTGTACAAGCCTACATCAACTTGGTATCAGAGGGAGGTTTGTGTCATTTTCCTTATTGTCACCCTCCCCCTTTTCTTAGGACTTCGAAACGAACTTCTCCTGCACGTTTATTTGTCAAAATTACCAAAAAAAAATTCGGCTCTGCCAATAGCGGCCTAAAATTTTTATTTTTCTGCAAAAATTTCATATTTTGTTTTTTAATAATCTCTTTATTATTTTCATTAAAAAATAAAAAAATATTTTTCTACCCTACTTATTAAGCGGGAACAATTCCATCTGTTGTATTTTCCTTGGGTCAGAACCACTGTTTTGTTTGCATGCACACTAGATTAGGCACGCAGTATCCCCGTCTTCCTCCCACATGGCAGACGAGCGAGATGTGGGTCACGTTCCTACAGTGATTGATGAACTCTGCTAGGAGTTAACTAATCAGTTGACGGAGATTAGGGAGATGCTTCACGAATTAAGATTAAATCAAGTGGCTCCACGTAATCAAACCGCCAACCCCCATGATGCAGGGAATAACCATTACAATAACAATAATAATGATCATAAACCGCGTTAACCATTTCACAATAACCAGGTACCTTTTGAATTATATATTACTAAGGCGATCAGAGTCAAACCCCCATCATACGATTGATTGGGTGAACTCTAAGTCTTCTTAGACTGGGTTATGGGGTTAGAGTACTACTTCAAATGGTATAAGCTGACTGACGTTGATAAGGTTAGAGTTGCTAGGATGAAACTGTTAGGTAGAGAAAAGATTTTCTAGTAGAATGAGGAACGTCATCTTAGTGCCGGAAACGGCTTGTCACCCATTGTATGGGAGGCATGAAGGCCATGCTAATGGACTAGGACGTCCCTACGTATAATCGAATGCATATGTTTGATGATTTAGCTACCCTTAAATCGGGAATAGTTCGATTTATGAGTACATGAGCCTTCAATAGGAAATGATGGTCAGGTGTGATGTTAGGGTGAATCCAGAGATCACCCTCTCTAGGTTCCGTAAGGGTTAAACCCTTACAATAAGGGAAAGCTTCTGCAATATGGTCACACCGATCTAAACGCCACTTTCAATGCCGCCTTGGATATTGAGAAGCACAATGTTCTCAAGTCAAATACTCGTTCATTTTTGAAGGGAAAGTCCATCTTAGGACCACCCCCACCTCCACCTATAAGGATAAGGGTATGTTTCGACCCATTAGCTCGAACTCCGTTGTCGTGACTGTAAGGAATATTAGAAACCCAATGAGTGAGATAGTTCCTATAGGAAGGGTTTGCAAAACGAATGCTACTTTTTTTGCTTGTGGTATTCAGGGCCATTACTCTAGTGAGTGTCCTACCAGGCCCGAGCCCCTAGCCCTTTTAGATTCCTCGTCTGAGTCGGCAGAGCATATATATGAGGCAGGAGAAGATTGCAAGTCGGAAGGAGTATCGAGTGATATAGAAGATGATGCTAATATGATGGTCATGCGGTGTATTCTGGCTACTCCACATGCGTTATATGACTGGAATAGGACGAATACTTTTTTTGTGAAATTTTAAGAGTCGTGAAAAGTGGTGTAAGTTTATCATTGAAAGCGGTAGTTGTATGAATGTGATATCTGAAAACGCGGTGTCGCGGATGTTTTTAGCTACAGAGTTGCACCCTCACCCTTATAAGGTGGCATGGGTAAATAAGACATCCCTCCCTATTTCGAAGTGTTATTTGGTTCCCCTTACCATCAAGGCTTACTCTGAAAAGGTTTGGTGTGACGTCATCCCCATGGATGCATGTCATGTTTTACTAGGACGCCCATGTATTTATGACCATGATATTACTCATTTAGGGCGAGCCAACACATATGAATTCAAATTTAATGGAAATACCATTATCTTAAAACCTACTCCATCTAAGGATCCTGCAGTCTCTTTTAAATACATGATTATACCTATAGAGAAGAAAATGTTAAGCTTGATAGGTAAGGAGTTTAAGCGTGAGACCTTTATAGACGGTGTCATGTATGCATTAGTTTGTTTGCATGTGAAGGAAGATAGCTTGACTTTTGAGAACTTACTTCTAACATTGAAGACCTTTTTAAAAGAATTTTAGTATATCTACACTGATGATTTACCGCCCAAGTTACCCCCTATGCGAGAAATTAAACTTTAGATTGCTTTCATTCTGGGTTCCTTATTGCCCAACCTTCCTCATTGTCGACTTAACCCCTCCGCACACCTTGAATTGCAAAAATTAATTTATGATTTACTGAGTAAGGGGTTCATCTGTCATAGTAAGAGTCTATGTCCGTTACCCGCATTATTAGTCCCTAAGAAAGATGGTTCTTGGAGGATGTGTGTAGATTATAGGGACGATAATAAAATAACTATCAAATGCAAGTTTCCCATCTCACGTTTGGATGACTTAATGGACATGTTAGCCGGGGTCACAATTTTTTCTAAATTAGATCTTAAGAATGACTACCATCAAATCAAGATTAGGGAGGGTGACGAGTGGAAGACAACATTTAAATCAAAGGACGGACTTTATGAGTGGTTGGTTCTCAGGGAAGGGCTCACTAATGGCCTGAGTACCTTTTTGAGGTTGTTGACTTTAGTGTTAAAGCCTTAGGAAAATTCGTAGTTATATATTTTGATGATATCCTTGTCTTTAGCGCCTCTCCAAACGATCATAAGTCTCACATAAGGACAGTACTTACCACATTGCGAAAGGAAAAGTTATTTGTTAATCTTAAAAAATGTACGTTAAGTGTTCCATCTGTGGAGTTCCGTGGATATATTGTGAGTTCGGAGGGCAGACATGTTGATCTTAAGAAGGTCCAAGCCATTAAGATTGGCCAGAACCAACCAATATAAGGGATGTTCGGAGTTTTCACGGCCTAGCTACTTTTTACTACCCATTTATCCCGAATTATAGTAGTATCATTGCACCAATCACCAAGTGCAATAAAAAAGGAGATTTCACGTGGACCAAATCAATCGCTAAAGCGTTTGAGACAATTAAATCACGAATATCGTAAGCTCCTCTTTATGAATACCAGATTTTAATAAGGTTTTTGAATTGTCCTGTGATGTGTCTAGAGTCGGTATTGGCGGTGTATTGAGTCCAGAGGGTCATCCTATTGGGTACTTTTGTGAGAATCTCGCGGGGCCGAAATTAAATTATTCTAATTATGATAGGGAGTTTTATGAGGTTTTTCGGTGCCTAAAGCATTGGAGACATTATTTACTCTCTAAGGAGTTTGTTATCCTATCCGATCATGAGGCCTTATAGGTTTATCAATTCCAAAAATAAGGTTAGCCCAAGGCATGTTAAATGCATCTCCTATCTTCACGAGTACACCTTTATAATAAAACATCTTAAGGGAATACTAAATCGTGTGGTGGACGCCCTTAGTCGTGTCTCGTTATTATTTTCTACGCCATAGGTGAAAGTTATTGGGTTTGATAGGATAAAGGATGAGTATGTTCATTACCAAGATTTCAAGGAAATCTATTTTTCCACGCAAAATAACTCTCCCACTACCATTTCATCATATTATATTCGGGATGGTTACTTATTTAATCATTCGAAGCTTTATATTCTGCCGTGGTTTAAGTGGTCATTTCAAGCATGACAAGACCATTACGTTAGTAGAAGATAAGTTCCACTGGCACGGCCTTAGGTCAACGGTTAATAAATTTATAGGAAGTTGTCGCGCGTGTCAATTTTCTAAGGGTAATGAAATGAATGCGAGACTTTATACCCCTCTTCCGATTCCTTCCATTCCCTGAGAAGATGTTAGTATGGATTTTATTCTAGGCCTACCTATCACGTTTAGACGTCATGATTCTATTTAGTTGGTGATGAGGAGTGGTATTAAGACTCTCATATCAAGGTTGCGGGTTCGAGACCCCGTGGCAACAACATACCGCTGCTGATAAACAGGCGCGAAGATTTGGTTGGGGTACAATGGGCCTGCAGGCCTTGATGTTTAGGCTTACTACTAGTGGTGTCGTGGGGCGAGACAAGCCTGCGGGCCTCTGAGCTCTAAACTCAGGCTTTTGGTAGGCCGGCGGCGCTTGGTCTAAATGGGACGGGCCGTTACAGTCGGTTTTCTAAAACGGCCTAATTTATTGCATGTAATAAGACCAATGATGCGTCACATGTAGAGAAATTATTCTTTACGGAAGTTGTTAGGCATCAGGGTATTCCAAAAACTAGATTGACCGAAGGAACGTGAAATTTACTAGTTATTTTTGGAAGACCCCGTGGAGGATAATGGGCACCAAACTATTTTTTTCTTCGGCCAATCATCCACAGACGGATGTGCAAACTTAAGTGGTAAATAAAAGATTGGTTAGTTTACTTCGTTTTCTTGTGGTTGACCACAAGGGTACGTGGGACAAAATCCTTCCCCATGCTCAGTTAGCGTACAATAATTCAAAAAATAGGTCCACATGTTTATCACCAAATGAAATGGTGCACGGATATAAAGCACCAGTACCATTTGACTTGATTCTGTTACCTCCATCCTATAAGTCAAGTAAATTTGCACAAGATTTTGCATCTCATGTTCGCAATTTACCTAAGCACATTAATGAGGCGTTAACCACACAATATGCATCTTATCAATCTCATGCTAACTTATATAAGAGAGCATATCACTTTAAGGTCGGCGATTTAGTCTTGGTGCGTCTTGTCCCTGAAAGGGTGTCTTCGGACACTATAAAAAAGTTGGTGAATCGGCGAGCTGGACCTTTTTTAATTTTTAAGAAATTAGGAGAAAACACATATCTTTTTGAGTTACCCACTGATTTGGGGATTTCCCCTAGTTTTAATGTTTCAGATTAAATGGCATATTTTTCTCCACCACTTGATTTATCAGCCTGTCTATTTGGGTCCACTGAGTTTTCTAATATGCTAGGTGGTGAGCTTTTGCCTAGATCACTCTCATCATCGGTTTCCACTAAAGGTACGTTGAATGTTGATGTAGAAACTTTTTCTCCTTCTTTTACTAATGCTTTTCCATGATTCCTAAGGAGTACCTTTTTGCCTGACAGGATCCTCAAAGATGAAGTGCTCTCCACTCCATGTGGTGATGTTGACTACTACTTGATTCAATGGCGTTATCGCCCGGCTTCTGATGACTCTTGGATTCTTGAATCGGTGGTGGCTCTTTTGGATGATTCTCTTCTGCGCCGGTACATTCTGACCAACTCATCGGTGATGAATACTTTTTAGCCGGGGTGGATTGATCGATACGGCGACCCCAAACATGATGAAGAATGTGACGACATTATTATGGAAGATCTTTCTCAGTCTTCATTCAAAGACTTGTGGCACCGTGGTGACCTTGTGGAGCGACGCTACAATCTACTCCCTCGGGCAAGACAAGCTCTTAATATTTATTTGAATTTATTTGTTAATTTGTGAGCACTTTTATTTGTTATGTCATGTTTAAACTTATGCGTGTTTTATTTTTATTTGTTGCTGCATGTAGCCAATCCGTGTTTTAAGACTATATAAGGCCAAGCTATTGTAAATTTTAATTAAGTTGAATGAGAAAATTGAAACCCTAAACTTCTTTGAGAATTTCCCTCATCCTCCTCGTCCTTGCAAAATTCGGCCAAGCCACTTTCTCCATCTATCCAAAACCGCCAGCCCCTCCTCTCCTCCTTCTTAGCCGCAGACCCCCTTTCTCCCTTTCCTTGCAGCACTTGGCCATCTTCCTCCCTCTCCACATAGAAAAACGACCACCCTCATAAACCCCTATAAAAACTGAGCAACCCACTATTCCTCAAAACACGAGTAGACCCTACTCCTCACAAACCCGACATCCCACCTCTTGGTGGAAACCGGCAAAGGCACCACTCAACGTGGTTCCGGGAATTGAATCTAACATAAAGCAGGGAAGTCGGACGTGTTTCCCACTCTTCGGCGTGACTCCGGTGGATTCGATGATGAGTGATTCATGTTTTGGAGAATATAAATCTCCGACTGGGGTAACAAAACTTTCTACCTTCTCTGAGTTATTTTATTTTCCCTCTAGATAATTTCTGTTGTGGAATACTTTAGCATTGATTTTTGCTTGCATTGAATTATTCATGGTTTTCTTCCATCGATTTCTGTTGTCTATCTTGATTTATTTAATATTGAGAGGATTAACGAACCTCATTTTATTTTTTTTGGGAGAGTTCTACCATTTCAGAATCATAATTTTGGGTGGATCTCCTTTTGTATAAAAAACGCTCGATCGGACCCGGTGGGTCATTTTAGCCAGTGATAATAACGTCCTATAGCCTTTGTTCGATCATAAATTGTTTGGCTACCCGTGCGTTAGCATTTAATTGACAAAATTGAATAACGTCTGTGCTACGCTAAATGTTTGTGCAAAGTAGAATTTGGGCGTCGAGAGGAATTTGAGTTTGTCCGTAATATCTGTGTTTACATACAAGCCTGCATTAACTATGAACTGTCATTGGACCAAACAAGTCCATATGTAAGAGGTATAAATACCTCACATAGTCTTTTGTACCAATGCCCTTAAAGGAAGCCTTTGTCTGCTTGCCCTTTCGGCATGCTGAGTACAAACTCTCCTTGGTGCATTTCATCTTGAGACCATTTCTAACAAGCTCTTCACTAAAGAGCTAGCCAATAGTCTTGTAAATCAAATGAGCTAGTCTCTTGTTCCATTGCACATAATAAAAGAGTTTCTCATCTGCCACTATAAAAATAGCAGAGTGTGTATCTAGACAATGGAAATTTTAGCAATAAACCTTTCCACTCCTCGTGCCTGTGAAGATGACCTCTTTGTCACTTAGCCTCTCAATCAGGCACTCATCCTTATGGAAGACAATGACATATCTAAGATCAGAGAGTTGGCTTATGATTATAAGGTTGTGTTGAAATCCTTCAACATAAGCCACTTTTGAGATAGTGACTATGACATTAGTAATCTTACAATAGCCTTTTGTCAATCCTCTATCTGAATCACCAAAGATAACCTTGGGTCCATCTTTCACTAGAGTGTACTCCTTTAAGTTTCTCCTTGTCCCAGTCATGTGCCTGGAACAACCACTGTCCAAGTACTATATTGGGGTGAGGCAACTTGAACTAACCTCCATCACACAATTTATTTTACCTTATGACCCCAATTCTTATTAGTTCATAAGTTCATGTAAGTATGAAAATGTACTTATCTACCAGTAGCCTTTAAGATTGGTAGACTAATAGCTGCTCTTGGCACACTTGGATTATACCAGCAGTCTAAAGTAAAGTGGCACACTTTACTATAACACAAATATTCATGAATGTTATTTCATCTTTTGTGTAGGCCTTATAGTTTGGTTAACTGCTGACTGAACAGAATGAGGAGGAGCAGCAGCCTTCTTTTGATTCCTTTCAGCAAGGATCTGACTGAAGGTAAGTCTTCCAGCTAGCTCATTTGGCCTACTCTGAGTCCCATCAGCAGTAATCTTCTTGGTAGAATACATGCTCTTGATAGCCATAGAAATGACCAAATATGGCTTGCTGATAGACTGACCCTTTGTTCGAGTCTTTGTTGAATTATTCTGAAACTTGGCTGCAGACATATTCTTGAGAATGGGGGCTGCATCACCAAAGACAAATGGTCCATGATTGGCCATTTGAATTTCTTCATGTGTAGCCTTAAAGGCACTCACCCTGCTATATCTTCCACCATGGTTTTGAACATCTTGGTTCACACCAATGGATCTACCATTCATCTAGTGACCACAGATGCTCTCTTGGTCGTACCTATTTGAAGGTAATTAAACTTTCCTAAAAGGATTTGGAGGCTTGGAAGCTAGAGGCTGAACAGGAGCTTTGCCCTTCCCTTTGGAAGGAGCAACACTATAATTTCCCTTAAACCCAAACCTCTTCTTAACCTTTTGTGAGAAGAAGGAGTCTATCAACGGCAACACTGTATTGGGCTTAGAAAAACTTGCTGCATTTCTCTTTTCCCTCTAGAGCTTCTATTCAAGGTCCCTGATGAGTCTATTCTTGAACTTTATGGTACCAATCTGAATAAGAGTGATGTTTTTCAGTTGGATAACTTCTATTGCTTTCTGATCCAGTATAGTTGCAGTCTCAGTCAACTGGACTACAACTAGCTTAAGAGAGGCAATCTCCACAGCTTACTTTTTAGTCAACTTCTTGATCCTCTTAAAGGCATTGAGATGTTCACCAAACCTGTTAATTAATTCATTGACATCTCCTTCTTATTCAGAATCACGTTCACCACTAGATGAAGAAGCTTTTATACATGGACTAGTACCCAAACTCAGAAGTAGAACTAGATATAGAAAGTACCTTGCTTTGACCAGACTGATCCTTGTTGGATTGCTCATAAGTCATTGCCATCGGCCCAAAGAAGATGTAAGCATCTTCATCCTCATCCTCCTCATCTGAGTCACTGTCTGATAGTGTCAGAGGGGCCTTGATTCCTATCCTTTCTAGAGGATTGTCTTTATCTACTGCTTCAACTTCTTTTTCAACAATAACAGGAACTACCAGCCCAATATAACATTCTTCTTCTTCAGACTCTGATGATGATGAGTATGTCAAACTCTTCTTCTTTTTTGAAATGAAGGACTTCTCCTTCTTCCCCTTGTGCTGGTGTTGTTTCTTCTCACCACCCTCCTTTCTTTTCACTGGGCAGTCAGCTATCATAAGCCCTTGTTTGCTGTAATAATAGCAAACAACTTTTGAGGAATTATATTTACTAGTTTTAGAATCATACATGTCAACCTTAGAGTGATTCTTCTTGTAATGAGAAGAGGTGGAAGGTCTGCTCTTCCACTGTTTCATCTTATCAGCTTTTGAAAATGCCTGGAGAAGGGAGTAAAGTCCTTATCAAACATATTGCAGTCTAATGTATCTTATTCTGAGTTATCTGACTAAGCTATCCTCCTTGGAGGAGAGGGAGTCCTCTCCTTACTCTTCCCGATGTTGTCTACAATGGAGGCCAAGGACTTTTCATTGTCTTGGGATTTACTAGTGGCCTACTCCTCTTTCCTGGCAGCCAGCTGCACCTCATATGAGAGCAGCTTTCTAAATAATGTTTTGGGATGAGTATCAGCAAGCTAGGCCACCTCCCATATGACACATATCTTATTATCCCAATCTCTAGTGAGAGACCTTAAGAACTTTTCATTAATCTCATAATGTCTGAAGAACCTCTAATAGGTCCTCAATTCATTTATAATCCTGAAAAATCTTTTATAGCAAGTAGCTATGTTCTCTTTCTGGGATTGCCTGAAAGCCTCATACTCTGTGTTGAGCATGGACTTCATATCATCTCTTACCTCTTCAGTACCCTCAATATAGACCACAAGAGTTTCCCGTATCTCTCTAGAGGTCTGGCAGTAAACCAAATTATGAAATGTTAAATCATATGTGGTACTAACATTAATGTTTTGTGCCCTCTTGTCAAATATAGCTAAGATGACTTCATCCTTTATCATCTCTTAATATGTATTAGGTGTCTGGACATTGGCATCAAAATTGAGACCTTCATAGGGATGAAGGTTCCCTCCTTGACTATCAAAAAGATGCATGGGTCATAGGCCACATAAATAGCCTGACCCTCTCTTTTTAGATTCTATAACTCTCCTTCCTGTAAATGGGGAGTTTCATGGAACCTGGCTCCTTATGGTTCTCTTTAAAAGCAATAAGTATAGAACTGTAGCTACCCTTGGAGATCACTCAGATTGTTAAATCCTTTTTGAGTAATCTCTGTATGATGCCACTTGAAAGTCTTTAATTTCAAGGTAGCTACCAACCTAGAGGGGGGGGAGGGGGTGAATATGTTTTCTTATTTATTATTATTTTCTTTTACTTAATATGTTTTGAGTTAGTAGTTTTTAAGGTTTCAAGATAAAACACAAAGAACCCATAGAATTTATAGGGGTTCCCCAAATTATGGGTGCATCCACTCTCCTCCCACCTTTATAACTTCTTGGTACATATGGCACTTCTCCAAAAACTCTGCTCCTTAGAGCTTACACCTCAGATCCCTCAAGATCTCTCAGTCTCCTCCAAGACTTACAACTCAGGCCAAAGGCCCTACCTTAGAGAAAACTTGGTCTTGCTACTAAGTGATCAAATGATCACTTACCTCAAAATTGAACTCAAGTCCTACAGCTAAGGCTTTGGAGGAGAGCCCTACTTCATAGGGAATGACTCTCCTACAGCTCAGGAACAAGGGCTTACCTCAGATCCAAATCTAGATCCTACAGTCAGACCTAAAGGTCCTACACTCAGAGAGGATGAATCTCCTATAACTAAGGGAAACTACCCTACCACAATCATAAAGGCCCTATGACGAAGATCCAAAAGGATCCTAATTTAGACCCAATGGTCCTACACTCAGATCCAAAATTGGATCCTACACTCAGATCCAAAATTAGATCCTACACTCAAGAAAATATGCCCTACTTCAGGCACTAAGGCCTTACAACTTAGATACAAAAGGAAATTACAGATATTAAATTGATTTGAGTTAATTTGGCACAGAGAAATTTCTCTGTGTCTGCTTTCTGAGCTGAGTTATCTCAGCCCTCACTATCTTCTCAATAGTAGAAAAATGATCTTCAATGAATGGCTTCCTCTGTTGGAAGTAACTCAGAAATATGTTTTTGAATATGTTGAAGAAGACTGAAGTCTTGATAGATTTTGAGTTTTTAAAATAGGTAACCTTAACCTAAAGAAAACTAGAAAGCACTTCTACTATTTCATTTTTAGAAGCTAATCTGAACTTGCTGTAGCAGAATAAATTGTTGCATCTATCGGGAATGAACTTTTAGTTCAGGTGGGTTGACTTCAAGCTTTTGGCTTGACAGCAATTGTAACGCCGCCGATTTTTTCTATGATTTGTGTAATCAATGTTCGGCGTTACGTTGACGTGTTTCCGACCTTTTTCCATTGTTAGAGAATGTTCTTAGCTCTTTAGGTTCTTGAGTGGTGTTGGGTACATTGGAAAATGTGTACCTGATTTGAAGAAGCCCAACTTAGCTCAATGATATACATCAAGGTGTATTTGATGTTGTTTTGAGTTGACATGTGCAGGTGAAGAAGTATTAAGGAATGCAGAAAAATATTCTAAGTCCACGTGTCGACACCTGAAGAAATTGTGTCGACACTTCAGAATATTTGTGTCGCCACTTCAGAATATCAGTGTCGACACAGAGAAAGATAGTCGATAACATTTATGTCGACACTGGGAAGCAGTGTCGACACATAAAGAAGATCGTCGACCTCAGCACTGGGAAGCAGTGTCGACACAGTGAAAGATAGTCGACACCCAGAGAAAGTTAGTCGACCAGTGAAAGATAGTCGACTAGTGAAAGATAGTCGACTAGTGAAAGATAGTCGACCAGAGAAAGATAGTCGACTCACAGAAGAAGATTGTCGACCTCAACTGTGTCGACACTGGGAGGATGTGTCGACACCTTGAGATTGAGTCGACACATATTGGCAGAAGTCGACTGTGCTTGTGTCGACACCAGAAGACTGAGCCGACACATTTTGGCAGAATTGAAGATTGCTGTGTCGACACCTGAAGGCTGAGTCGACACATACTGAGTTCTGAATCTACAACAACTGTGTCGACACACAGGACTTTTGTTGACACATTGCAGAGCCAAGACCAAGTTATTTTCTGAAGTAGCTTTACCGACTTAAAGGCAACTTAGTCGACATCATCAAAGACTGTGTCAACACCAAAGTCACTTCTGTCGACACAGATAGACAGATTGGTCTCGACACTTTCTGACAGACTGTCTCGACATTTTGCTGTCCAAGGCTAAGGTACAGGAACTGTTTGAAGACTTGACAGCTGTGGGTTGCCACCGTTTAACTGAAGCTATCAGACCTGTTAGAAAACAGTTAGAAACCGGATCAGCCGGTTACCATGAAGAAAGTCTATAAATAGACATATTCAGAAGGAAATAAAATAATAACAGTAGAAGATCTAAGAAGAAAAAAAAGGATTACGATCCTATTGAAGTTTCAATTCAAGAAAGTGCTAAGCTCTAAAGAAGATCTTCATCAGAAGATCTAAGTAAAAGAAGTCTGAAGTATCAGAAAAGGTGTTGGATAGAGAGGGATCCAGTCATCTTGAAGAAGAAGAAGGAAGCCATCAGTGGTTTCTCAAGAAGCTGTTTGGAAATCAACTCAGCTAAGTTCAGATTCAAGAAGCTTTGAAGAAAGCTCAGATTCAGTTGATTTCATCAGCTGATCAAGAAGTGTCTTGTCCTCTTCTCTCTCAACAAAGGCAAGACATTAAAATATCTTTTCTAAATTTCTATAGGATCTGTTTATACAGATCTGAGTTGTAAGCCTGTGTTATAAAGGCTGAGTGTAAGAGAGGTGATCTCTGAGTGGTAGGGCTATTTGCCTGAGTGTAGGAGAAGGTTCTTCTCTGAGTTGTAGGCCTTGAGGCAAGGCTGAGGTAGGGCTGTTGAGCCTGAGTTGTAGGAACCTATCCAGGTTCTGAGCTGTAGGATCTGTGGATCTGAGAATAGTGGAAGTTTGGCCGAATCTAGCATACTGCTAGATAGGTGAAGGGGGAAAGTGGATGTACCCAAACCTTGGGGAACCTCTATAAAACATTGTGCAATCTGTGATGTTTCAATTTCTGTGATTGCTGTGCTGAATGTTTTATTTCTGCTATTGAATTCTGCCTAGAAGTATAAACAAGCAATTAGAACCTATTCACCCCCCCCCTCTAGGTGTTTAGGTTGTCTTAAAAGTAAAACTATCATGTGGTATCAGAGGGAGGTTCCTCAAAAAGGACTTAACAGTCTGAGGTAGATCTGAAAGGCAGAATCAAGATTCAAAAAGATGGGTTCTGGTGAGAATCATAAGGAGCTAGGGTCTATGAAATTACCCATATGCAAGAAAGAAATTTTTGGAATTTGGAAAGAAAGAGTCAGATTGTTTATGGAGGCATCTGACCCAAGGATTTACATCACAGTACAGGAAGGCCCCTTCATTCCAATGAAGGTATCAGTTCTTGATGCATATATCCAAACTCCAAAGAGTTATTCAGAAATGACCAAGGATGAAATCATCTTGGCAACCATGGATAAAAGAGCTCAGAACATTATTGTTAGTGCCATAGATGATTCAACATTTCAGAATCTGATTCACTCCAAGACCTCCAAAGAGATGTGGGACACATTGATTGTCTACATGGAGGGATCTGAAGAAGTAAGGCAGGATAGGAAATCTATGCTAAATCAGGAGTATGAAAGTTTTAGACAAGGAAAATCTGATAGCATAACTGAGTGCTACAAGAAATTCTATAGAATTGTGAATGAGCTTATGTCCTATGGAAGAGTCTTCAGTACTTATGAACTGAATGACAAATTCTTGAGATCCTTAACAAAGGATTGGGACACAAAGATCTGTGCCATAAGAAAAGTGGCTAAATTGGCAGAGATCTCTCCTCCCACCTTGTTTGGAAAGTTGCTATCCTATGAAATGCAACTTATGGTGAGGATGGAGGAGGAAAAGAATTCAAGAGGAGAGCATAGAGAAAAGACTGTGGCATTCAATGTAGAAGCCACTAGAAAGAATAGGAGGAAATCACCATCTCCTCCTAAGGAAGTTGCAGAAGATAGTTCTGAAAATTCAGATAAGGGTTCAGAAAGCTGTGATTCAGATGCAGACTTTGCTGCATTCACAAGGCAATTCCAGAGGTTCTTGAAAAAGAAGCAATGGAAGTCTAGGCCTTCCACATCACAGCAAGTTGATGACTATTATCATAAGAAAAGGTCATCAAGGAAAGAGAAGAGCAGATCAAAGCCCAGCAAAGCCACTACATCAAAGATTATCTGTTATTGTTGCAATAGGCCTGGACATGTAGTGGCTGACTGTCCTGATAAGAGAAAGGAGTCTTCAGACAAGAAGAAGACTCATCAGAAAGGCAAGAAGGAGAAATCCTTTGTTGCAAAGAAACATAAGAGTCTAACAGACCAGTCAACTTCAGAGTCAGAATCTGAAGCTGAAGCATATATTGGACTATATGCTGCATCTGAAGAAGAGGAGTTTCTGCAGTTGCTAGACTCCATCAATGAACAAAAGGATCATCAGTGTATGGGGCTGATGGCAGGATCAGAAGAGGACATATGCCAGAATCAGTCTGATCCTAATAAGGTACAATGTCCTTCTATTACATCTATTTGTAGTATAAGTGAAGAATCAGCTACATCTGCATCAAGTGATGTAGATGCATCTGAATCTGAAGGAGATGTCTATCAATTGATAGACAAGTATGGGGACTTGTTGCAGGCCCTTAAGAAAAGCAAGAACTTGGTTAAATCTCAGGCTCAGGAAATTGCTGAACTAAGGATTGCTACAACTGAGTTAGAGAAAGTTATTGATCAAAAATTAAATGAAATTGCCAAGCTGAAGAATATAACTATTATTCAGATGGGCACAATTAATTATACTAATGATCAAGTGAAGAGTCTGGAGGCCAGACTTAGAATTGAAAGGGATTTAGTGGCTAGTTACTCTAAGCCAAAATCTATCTTACCCTTGATAGATGAATTTGTCACTCAAAAGGGTAAGGCTGGATTAGGATTTAAAGGTAACTCCAGGGCTAGCAGATTCAAGAGGAAAGGCAAAGCTCCTGCTCAGTCACTAAACCTTTCAGTCCCCATAAAGTTTAGTAAGGTGGAAGTGCCTTCTAACAAATATGATCATGAAGATATTCAAGGTCATATTAAGACTAATGTTCTGAAGAACAAGGGTGTAAATGCAAGCAGGCCTACCTATGGTCATAAATCCAATGGTTTTAAGAAATCAGTAGGTGAAGTTGCTGCAGCACCAGCAATGAACAGAAATTCTTCTGACAAGGATGTATCTAGATCTAGATACAATAATTTTGAATGTTGGTGCTGTGGCAAGAGAGGCCATTTTGCACTAGACTGTTGGTATAACACAAGTGTTAGAAAGAACAATAGTCTACCTGTTAGAAGAAATAATGGTAGCTTTGTTTATGCTAACTTGAACCAAGGACCCAAGACTTGCTTGGGTTCTAAGGATAACTAAATCTGTGTTGCAGGTGAATCCAAGTAACCATGCCCCTATATGGTACTTGGATAGTGGTTGTTCCAGGCACATGACTGGAACAAAGGGGCTGCTGAAGGAGTATTCATCTGTCAAAGATGGACCTAAAGTGATCCTTGGTGGATCTGAAAAAGGAGTCATCAAAGGGTTTGGTAACATTTCTTCTAACCTAATTACTATCACTCAAGTGGCTTATGTAAAAGGTTTGAAATATAATCTAATAAGCATAAGCCAGCTAAGTGATTTAGGATATGACATTTCATTTGTTAAAGATGGATGTCATATCAAAAGGTCAAGTGATCAAAAGATCATATTGACTGGGTATAGGAAGAGAAATGTATATTGTCTTAATTTTGAATGTAAGAATAAGGCTTCTTCCATCTGTCTTGTAGCTGATGACAATGCTTCTCATTATGTTAAGTGGCACAAGAGATTGGCTCATCTAAACTACAAGACAATTGGCCAACTCTTTAGCAAAGAGTTAATGAGGAATGGACCTCATGTTAAGTGTATAAAGGAAGGGATATGCTCAGCTTGTCAAAAGGGCAAGCAGACAAAATCCTCCTTTCAAAGCCTTGAAAACAAGGATTCTGTTAGGTGCTTATACCTCTTGCATATGGATCTTTTTGGTCCTATGCCAGTTCATAGTCTAGGTAGGAAGGTCTACACTTTTGTGGTTGTAGATGACTATTCTAGATTTACATGGGTGTTCTTTCTGAGATAGAAATCTGAAACCCCAAGTGTATTACTTAATTTTGTAAAGCAAATTCAGAATGAACTGAAGTACAGTGGTCAAAATCAGAAGTGACCATGGTACTGAGTTTCAATCTGAAAGCATAACAAAATTGTGTAAAGACTTTGGGATTTTCCAAGAGTTCTCCTCACCAAGAACACCTCAGCAAAATGGAATTGCTGAAAGAAAGAATAGAACATTAATTGAAGCAGGTAGAACTCTTTTGAGTGACACCTCTCTCCCAGAATATTTTTGGGCTGAGGCAGTTAACACAGCTTGTCATGTAATCAATAGGGCTACTATCACCAAAAGCCACAAAATGACTCCCTATGAGATTGTGAAAGGCAGAAAACCAAATCTATCTTACTTTAGGATCTTTGGTTGCAAGTGTTATATACTTAACAATGGCAAGTCATATTTGACTAAGTTTGCTTCCAAATCCCAGGATGGGATATTTGTTGGGTACATCACAAATAGTAAGGCCTATAGAGTCTTCAACTTGACTACTCAAGTTGTTGAAGAATCTGTGCATGTTGTATTTGATGAAACAAGATTAATCACATGTGAGTTGTCTTGTAGATCAAATGACTCAATAGGTATAAGCAAAAGTATGGACAAGCTCTCCATTACTGAAGTATCAAATGAAGATGGAGCATTGGAAAATGAAGGCTTCTGTCCAGGGGGAGAACAAGACACTATAGAAGCTGATGAAAACCAAGAGATTCAGCTAAATGAAGGAGCTGGAGATGTTCAACCAGAAGGGAATCTTCCTCCAGCTACAAGACATTTAAGAGATCATCCAGCTGATCAGATAATAGGTGATCCAAGACAGGGGGTGCAAACTAGAAGCAGAAATCAAAACACAGTTCTACATTCAAGTTTCCTATCACAAATGGAGCCTAAGAAGTTTGAAGAAGCTATCCAAGACTAGCACTGGATTGATGCTATGCAAGAGGAGCTGAATCAATTCAGAAGGTGCAATGTCTGGGAGCTTGTTCCTAAACCAAGAGGCCACAACATAATTGGCACAAAATGGATCTATAGGAACAAGCTAGATGAAAGTGGAATAATAGTGAAGAATAAAGCAAGATTGGTTGCAAAAGGATACAGGCAGGAAGAAGGGATTGACTTTGATCAAACCTTTGCTCCAGTAGCAAGGCTGGAGGCAATCAGAATGTTCCTTGCCTATGCAGCCTATCAAGACTTCAAGGTATACCAGATGGATGTGAAGTCAGCATTTTTGAATGGTGATCTTAAAGAAGAAGTATATGTAGAGCAGCCATCAGGTTTTGTAGATTCTCTCAAACCTGATTATGTCTATAAGCTTAGAAAAGCTTTGTATGGGTTAAAGCAAGCCCAAGGTCTTGGTATGAAACCCTGTCTACTTTCCTTATTGAGAATAAATTCTCAAGAGGAAAAATTGACAAAACTCTATTCCTTAGGGAATCCAAAGGCAAGATCATCTTAGTTCAGATCTATGTTGATGACATAATCTTTGGATCTACTAAAAACAACCTTTGTAAAAAGTTTGCCAAACTTATGCAAGGGAAGTTTGAGATGAGCAGTATGGGGGAACTGAAGTTCTTCTTGGGACTCCAAGTAAGACAGACTGATGATGGCTTGTCCATATTCCAGTCAAAGTTTACTAAAGAATTAATCAATATGTATGGTATGCAGTCATCCTCCATCATGAGAACTCCTATGTGAACAAGTATGCCTATATGCAAAGATGATGCAGGTAAACCTGTTGATGAGACTTTGTATAGAGGAATAGTTGGTTCTCTACTATATCTCACAGCTAGTAGACCAGATATTATGTATGCTACATGTGTCTGTGCTAGGTACCAAGCCTACCCTAAAGAGTCTCATTATACTGCAGTCAAAAGGATTCTGAGATATCTTAAGGGCACACCTAATCTAGGTCTTTGGTACCCTAGGAATAGAGATTTTCTACTAACAGGCTATTCAGATGCAGATTTTGCAGGATGTAGAGAGGATAGGAAGAGTACTACAGGTACTTGTCAATTCTTGGGAGGAAGACTAATATCATGGAGTAGTAAGAAGCAGACCAGTGTGGCAATTTCCACAGCTGAGTCTGAGTATGTTGCTGCTGGAAGCTGCTGTGCACAGCTATTATGGATGCAGCATCAACTTAAGGATTATGGTATTCAAGTAAGTAGAACACCTCTTTTGTGTGATTCTAAGAGTGCAATTTCTATTGCTAATAATCCTGTTTCTCATAGTAGAACTAAGCATATAGAAATTAAATACCATTTTCTTAGAGAACATGTAGAAAAAGAAGACATCTCATTGGAATTTGTGAAAACAGATTATCAAATAGCAGATGTGTTTACTAAGCCCCTAGATGAGACCAAATTCAATAAATTTAAAATTGAATTAGGTATGTTAACCATTGATTAGTGTAATCACAAAATCATCAACAATGAAGTTGAAGTGGTAACAAGACATTCAAGTGATATAAAGACACATTGAAGTAGTATCAAGTACTTTGTAGTACTTATAAGTTGTGTTGAACAAACAGAAATTGGCTAAGTAAGATGGTGTCGACACATTCAGTAATAATGTGTCGACTCAGGGTAGTAATGTCGATAAGTCAGAGATATTGTGTCGACACAGAAAATATGTGTCGACACTTAAGAATCCTATTGTCGACTTATCCAGGAATGCAGTGTCGACTTCACCAGGATAGTGGTGTCGACACTTACAGATTTTGTGTCGACACTTATACTAAGAGTCAACACAGAATTTCTGATGCTTTACTATATATCTCTGGTGTCGACATATCCGCAAATTGGTGTCGACACATAATAGACAGACTTGAAGTAGAGACAATAGAAGCTTGTGTCGACACATTCCATCTGTGTCGACACTTATAGTCTGTTTTTGGCGACTTTTGACCTTCTTTCAACAGAAGGTATAAATAGGTCAAAAACTCATTCTATCGACACGCTTACAAGGTTTTCGAGACTGAAACCCTGTGTCGACATTCTCCCTCTCTCTTTCTCTTTCTCTCATCTTTCAAGCTTTCTCGACTAATCTATGGCGCCAAAGATTGAAGATAACGTAAATGAAGGATATGAGTTGGTACGCCAGGCCTTTGCTGATGCCCCACCAGATGTTCACAGGGTTATCTCTCTCCTCTCTGACTCGGGATTAGAATTTCTGGTCTCCGAACCATCTAAGATATGGAAGAAGGAGGTGCATGAGTTCTTTACTTCTGCATCTGTAGATTCTGAAAGTCACGTGATAAAATCCATAGTTCATGGGTCAACAGTGGAAATTACTCCAAGTAAGTTAAGAAAAATTCTACAATTACCTATAATTGAGAATGAAGAGGACGTCCCTGCTTCTAAATCAAGGGAGGCTCTTCAATGGTGTGGATTGGATTCCACCATGAAAATTGGAGCTGCATTCAACAGGAAAGGAATGAATCAACAGGGCAAGTTCCTGTCTAAGGTGGTTGGCAAAGTAATTCTTTGCAAGCCAGGTGGACATGATAGGATTTCCTACTATATGTTCAGCCTCATGACCAGGATTGTGTTTACAATTCCAATATATTGGTCAACTGTAATCTTTGAGAAGATTAAGGAAGGAATCAAGAAGCCAAATCTGGCTAGAATAATGAGTATATACCTAACTAAGGAGATTACTGATATTATGCAACAACTACCTGGAACAAAAATTAATCACATGAGAAGGATGGACATGAGATTGTTTTCCAGATGGGATAGGGTCCTGACCAAAGAGATGCCTGAAGTGGAAAGGCAGGATTCACCTGAAAAATCCCCAGGTCATGCTACCAGTACTGAGCACCCACAAGAAGAGCAAGTAAGACAAGAGGTTGAAGATCAGCCTGCTTCTACACAAGTTCAGGATGCCACTGTACCTGCAATTCAAGGAGAACAAGTAAGAATACCAGCTCAGCTAGTTTATTCACCTACACAAGCTGTATCTACTCATGACCAGGTACAGGTGCAGGGGGAGCAGGTGTATTTTCCTACACAAGACGTTTCTAATATTTCTATTTCTGCACAGGTCCAGGGGAAGCAAGTGTCCTCACCTGCCCAGGACATCACCAATACTGAACAAGTATAGGGGGAGAAGCTGTCTGAGCAAGTGCAAGAGGAAGCTCAAATTGATTTATCTCAAGATTTGAATACTGCAGATGTTCCAGCCCAGAAGGAATATACTCTTGATGAGTTATTTCCAAATGATGACATATTTACTGATAGAATGGAAGTGGAGCAAGCAATTGAGGGGGAGCCTGTGCATGTTGCGGCTGAACAACATGGCACTGAAGCAGATGTTCCTCCCTCCTCCCAAAGAGAGAGTTCAAATTGATAGTATTTCTGATTCTGAGAATGAAGAAGCCAGGATGGATAAGAAGAGAAAACTTATGGTCTTCAAGAGAAGGAGCAAGAGCTATAAGCAGGCTCTACAGCCTACAGCACATCACACTCCTTCTGAATTTTATTATAACAAGTTTATGGTCGATTTACAAGTGAAATTGGATGAATACAGAGTGGCTATTGAAAAATATGTTGATGAGAACAACAAGTCCCTGCAATTTGACTTGGCTCAGGATATAAAGTCTATTCGATTTGAAGTCAATATGCATAAGAAGGAGATGACAGATTGCTTCCATAAGGGAGGTAATGCTGTGGTATATTTGGCAAAACAACAGCAGTCCATCATTCCCAAAGTGGATGATATTGCTTTAAAGCAAAGCTATGTTTTGGAAAATCAGATAAGGATGAATGACAATTTAACTGAATCTCATAATGAGAACATTAATGAATTGAAAAATACTATTCCAGGTCTGCCTGCAGCTAGAGCAAAGGAAATGGAAGAATTTGATAAGAAATTTCAAGCTGCTATTGATTCTGTTAAAACTGCTATCACTACCTCTCAAAAGGACATATCTGACAAGCTTCTAAAGTTAAAACCATTTTTAAAGAGGGTGTGAATTATCTGGATGGACAAATCAGATTTCAGAAGGAAGATCTAAGAGATCACATTACTAGAGAAGCCATAAAGGGGGAGAGGTTGTTAGTTCATGCAGGCTCAGAGCACACCAAGTGGGTGACCAATAGTATTCGAGCCACATTGGGATATCCACCTTTGTGTGATGATGCTATGGTGGCTGAGTCAGGAATACAAACAGGTCTACTTGAAGGCAATCAACCTGAGGTTGCCCAAGTCATTTACCCTCCTCCATATTATGATATGATTGATCAGTAAGTTCAAGGAATGTATAGTCCTCCAAAGGAGGTTCACAGGGTTGTTATTGGGAAAGTAGATAAGCCTGAGGCTACATTGAAAGAACAGCAAGATGCTCTACTATCTAAGAAAAGATTTAGAGAGCAGGCTGAACTTAAGCCAGACTTTGAGCAGTAGAGTCCTACTTCCAGAAATATTATACTCACTACATGGAAGGCTGTCAAAGACCAAGAACATGAAAGAGGCAAGTGGTTCAATGAGATGGAATGGCAGAAGTATGAAGCCAGGCAAGAGGCAATAGTACAGTTTAGAAGAAAAGCCAAGCTGGGTAGGCTGCCACCAGATGCTCAGGAGCCGAGCAAGTACTTTCCAAAGCCTTTCATTATTTTGAAAGGCAAAGGCTCAAGGAAGAAGCTCTGAAGAAAGCTGAGCTAAAAGGCAAGAAACCAGCTGAAGATTCTGAAGCTCCTGTGAAGGCTCAAATTCAATTTGGCAAAGGGATTGTCATAAAAGAGCCTGATCAGTCTTAATTTTTAGTTCTTTCAAAGTGTTTTGTTATGTTTTGATCATTAAATGTAAAACTCTGTAATCAAACATTACCAAGGTTTAAACAAAATGTTGTTTGGTATCATATAATGTTCATTCTGTGATGGATTGTTTATATTTTGTTTATATTAAGTATTCCTGTTATGTCATATATCATCATAGTATACTTTTTATAAATGGTGTATATCATTGGCTATAAGGGTTATGACTTCTCCAAATAGGGGGAGATTGTTGGGTACATTGGAAAATGTGTACCTGATTTGAAGAAGCCCAACTTAGCTCAATGATATACATTAATGTGTATTTGATGTTGTTTTGAGTTGACATGTGCAGGTGAAGAAGTATTAAGGAATGCAGAAAAATATTCTAAGTCCACGTGTCAACACCTGAAGAAATTGTGTCGACACTTCACAATATTTGTGTCAACACTTCAGAATATCAGTGTCGACACAGAGAAAGATAGTCGATCACATTTATGTCGACACTGGGAAGCAGTGTCGACACATAAAGAAGATCGTCGACCTCAGCACTTGGAAGTAGTGTGGACACAGTGAAAGATAGTCGACACCCAGAGAAAGTTAGTCGACCAGTGAAAGATAGTCGACTAGTGAAAGATAGTCGACTAGTGAAAGATAGTCGACCAGAGAAGGATAGTCGACTCATAGAAGAAGATAGTCGACCTCAACTGTGTCGACACTGGGAGGATGTGTCGACACCTTGAGATTGAGTCGACACATATTGGCAGAAGTCGACTGTGCTTGTGTCGACACCAGAAGACTGAGTCGACACATTTTGGCAGAATTGAAGATTGCTGTGTCGACACCTGAAGGCTGAGTCGACACATACTGAGTTCTGAATCTACAACAACTGTGTCGACACACAGGACTTTTGTCGACACATTGCAGAGCCAAGACCAAGTTATTTTCTGAAGTAGCTTTGTCGACTTAAAGGCAACTTAGTCGACATCATCAAAGACTGTGTCGACACCAAAGTCACTTGTGTCGACACAGATAGACAGATTGGTCTCAACACTTTCTAACAGACTGTCTCGACATTTTGCTGTCCAAGGCTAAGGTACAGGAACTGTTTGAAGACTTGACAGCTGTGGGTTGCCACCGTTTAAGTGAAGCTGTCAGACCTGTCAGAAAACAGTTAGAAACCGGATCAGCCGGTTACCATGAAGAAAGTCTATAAATAGACATATTCAGAAGGAAATAAAATAATAACAGTAGAAGATCTAAGAAGAAAAAAAGGATTACGATCCTATTGAAGTTTCAATTCAAGAAAGTGCTAAGCTCTAAAGAAGATCTTCATCAGAAGATCTAAGTAGAAGAAGTCTGAAGTATCAGAAAAGGTGTTAGATAGAGAGGGATCCAGTCATCTTGAAGAAGAAGAAGGAAGCCATCAGTGGTTTCTCAAGAAGCTATTTGGAAATCAACTCAGCTAAGTTCATATTCAAGAAGCTTTGAAGAAAGCTCAGATTCAGTTGATTTCATCAGCTGATCAAGAAGTGTCATGTCCTCTTCTCTCTCAACAAAGGGAAGACATTAAAATATCTTTTCTAAATTTCTGTAGGATCTGTTTACATAGATCTGAGTTGTAAGCCTGTGTTATAAAGGCTGAGTGTAAGAGAGGTGATCTCTGAGTGGTAGGGCTATTTGCCTGAGTGTAGGAGAAGGTTCTTCTCTGAGTGGTAGGCCTTGAGGCAAGGCTGAGGTAGGGCTATTGAGCCTGAGTTGTAGGAACCTATCCAGGTTCTGAGCTGTAGGATCTGTGGATCTGAGAATAGTGGAAGTTTGGCCTAATCTAGCATACTGCTAGATAGGTGAAGGGGGAAAGTGGATGTACCCAAACCTTGGGGAACCACTATAAAACATTGTGCAATCTGTGATGTTTTAATTTCTGTGATTGCTGTGCCGAATGTTTTATTTCTGCTATTGAATTCTGCCTAGAAGTATAAACAAGCAATTAGAACCTATTCACCCCCCCCCCCCTCTAGGTGTTTAGGTTGTCTTGAAGGTAAAACTATCAAGTGGCTTGTTTTATAGCCTGTTTGGAAGGTTCCCCAACTAGCCGGAGTCTGTTTTGGTGACTCGGCGGAGCCTCTCAGGGAATGCCTGTGTTTTGTCTTCGGGAGGTGTTAGCCTGGGTTTTGATCGTCGGATGGTTATTTCTAACTTCTCCATTGTTTTTCGTAGCATGGGTGTTTATCTATGATGCGAGTTTCGTAAAATTCCGAGACTGCTTGTTTTCCACATCGTTTTGGCGTGTTATTTAAATAGCTGATTTAATGCTATGTTGGGCCGGTTTTGCTTTGCCGTTTTTAGTGTTGTACATATATAAGATAATAGTAAAAGAGTATATGCTCAGTTATATTAGTGGCTGATTTAATGATATGCTGATTTATAAGCATATATTATCAGTTATACTAGTGGCTGTTATATCAAACTTATAATAATATTATATATACTAGTGGCTTTGTATAATAGTATTTTATTAGCTTAGTGGCTTATAGTGGTTGGTTTATAGGATATAATGGCTTATTTTAGTATATCTCTTTCATCTTCCCCAAGAAGAGAGAGACAAAAAGCTTCCAGCGGAAAACTTTGGGCGACGGAAGTGCTAGAGCTTCGGCCGGCGATTTCTAGAGGGTTAGGCTCGTTTTTCTCGGATAAGGGCAGATCTGGATTGCTCTTACTCAGATCTTCCTTCCTAGGTAAGTTTTGCTTGCTTTAGTACTGTCTTAGAAGCTAGGGTTTTTTCGGGTTTGCTCAATTTTCCCTCTTTAAGCTTCAGGTTTGCTGTTTTTGTGGCCGAACTTGCCGCCAGTGCCGTATTTTGGTAGGGCAGCAACAGTTTTCTGGAGGTAGAGGCAAGTGGTGCTATTTTCCCTTGCCAAGCTGTTTATTTTCATGTTATATTTTTCTGGTTGTTAGTGTACAACAGTTTATTTTGCTATCCTAGAAGCTAGGGCTATTCCATCCTTTAACCCAAGCCAAATCACTATATAGCTTGCCCAGATATTCTTTTTCTCTCTCCTTATTGCTGATTTTTGTGTCTAGGTAGTGGCTGGAGGTAGGAATGGTGTTTACTAAGTTAAGAGAAGCTTGATATTTAGCTGTAGCCGGGTAGAATGGGTAGAAAGAGGAGTTTAGAATTTTTTTAGTTCAGTATCATCTCTTGGGTTAGCAGGCATTGAGTGGTCTGTAGACTAAGTTTAAAAGCAATGAGTGTGGTGGACACACTCAACGCATAGCTATTTGGTCCGGAGACTAAGTCTAGAAGCGTTGATAGCATTGAGTGAGGTGAGCTCACTCAACGCCATCTGCTTTTGGCATTGAGCGAGTTGAGCTCACTAAATGCCATCTGCTTTTAGCGTTGAGTGAGTTGAGCTCACTCAACACCGTCTGCCAATGGCGTTGAGTGAGTTTAGCTCACTCAACACCGTCTGCCTTTGAATTTTTTTCTAAGACTTTTGGCGTTGAGTGAGTTGAGCTCACTCAACGCCGTCTGTTTTTTGGCGTTGAGGGAGTTGAGCTCACTCAATGCCGTCTGCGTTTGGCATTGAGTGAGTTGAGCTCAATCAATGACGTGTAGTCCGGCGATATTTTTTCTTCTAAGTTAAAAGCATTTAGTGTGGTGAAGTCACTCAATGCCTTCGGCTGTTTAGCAATAACAGCGTTGAGTGAGCTGAACTCTCTCAACGCCATCGTCCAGTGAGTTTTTGCAACTAAGACCTTAAGCGTTGATTGAGTGGAGCTCACTCAACGCGGCGTCAAGTAGACTCGTCGAATTCTCTGCTTAATTTTTGGCATTGAGTGAGTGGTACTCACTCAACGCGATGTCGAGAGGATTGGATGCTTTTTCCATAGGATGGTGTTTTCTCCAGGATTGTTAGTGTGCTTTTCCCTTAGGGGGGGTGTTTTATTATCAGCTAACTTTTGAATGTCGACTCATGAATTATGTCAGGTGGCGTTTCTGGTGGCTCTATAAGGGGTGAATAGTGTGTGCTGAGTTGTGGCCACCACTAGTTACGCTGTTTTGGGCCAGTTTGGTTAGGTGTGTGGACCCTGTAGCATCCACTGGTTGTTTCTTTTTCACCCTTGAGCATTTTTGGGTCTGGTTGTTTGGAAGAGGGCTGTTTTTTTCCACCTACCCAGACCAAGGTTGTACCACGACCAATAATTCGAAAAGTTAGGACTGTTAGCTCCATTCCTTTCAGATGGCTATTTCTTTTGGCATATGTTTGCCTTGTTGCTGCTACAGGTGTTTTGCAGAGCATGTCGTTATTCATTCTTTCACTTGGTGTGCTTCGATTTTTCTTTAGAAAGTGTTTCTATTTGTTGTCTTGATTATTTTCCTTCTACTCTTTTTGACAGCATTTGTTGCAGGGTTAGTAATGTAATGACCCCATCCGTTAAATGACGTATAGTAGAAGGTCCGGCCGGGGCCCCACACTATATGCCACAAACAGACGGTGAGGTCACAGGATAATACCAAACCATACGAATCCTAACTCAGAGAATTCTAGCGGAAGCTTTAAATTACAAATTTGAACTCTAAACAGGAATGTCCAATATATAAACCACCTTTATATATCACCACGGAATGTACACAAAGGTTTGGCCTTAAGGCCTTACAGTTCCTCTTTACATACAACATGATTTACAAACCTCGGCGCGCAGGCCGGCCATACATGAGTAAAAGAGAACTAACAAAACATTCGCTTAGCCTTCAAGGGCTAGCCGCAGCAGCAACAATAGTAGGGCTTCAGCCCATCACTTACCACTTGGCTCTCCAGCACCTGCACGGGAACAATCCACCCAACCGGTGGCAAACAATGCAACGGTCAGCATTCAGCTGACCCAATTATAACAATCCTACCCCTTTCTCAGGGCATGAGCATTCTTTCCCTGCAAAGCATGGCATCATCAAATAGCAACTATGTGCGCGCAGGCACATTCAAGCCATCACAACTATCGGCCACACGGCCCGACAGTCCGTGCACTCAGGGCACATTCTTGGTGTACCGGAATACTAGGGTCAACACCACCGTCTACACAGTATTTGAGCATTCTAGTCTTTCCGGCGCGCGGGCCTAAGACTCTCATTCGGGGCTCCAACAAAACCTATAACCAGGCTTCCAAGTCGGACGGACCTAACGCAGGTACGGATCAGCCACCCCCCGTTGCTCAAGTCGTCGTGCCACCTCGAATACGGAAGTATCCATGGCTATTTATAGGCGCGGGTCGGTTTCACCTTTCCTGTTCGGCAATCTGCCATTTCATCGAGTTGCAGCCCAACGGCTCAACCACTCATAAAGTGGTAACGCACGGCCATAAGAGTTGCATCCAACCCTCTTCATTTCCTGAACATCGTCCAGTACTTCCTGCCGCACCAAGCAACAGGTAGGCACAAGGCATCACAAGCCATAATCACGGAGCCTTCTCCGATATGCAAACAAGCATCACCAATCCAGACCATATCCAGATGGGCTTCACACAGCATGCCTAGAGCCGTACTCAAATTCCGGCCTCTAACAAGGGGGACTTCACATATCTACCCCAAGGGACACTACAGCCCACCGCACACTCGCGGGGAAGGGTTTTCCCTATGCAATGCAGAAAAGAAGGACTTCACATGTCCAAGGAGGGAGATCGTTACCCTTAACGATCTCTTCGGAGCCATCGAAAACTAGCCGGTGAGAAAGAACCGCAGCAGTGTTGCCTTCACAACGCCGGCTTCGGATCACGAATCGGACCACGGGAACTCCGCCGGTGGCTTGCTCTCCTCCTCCTTCTTCTTCCTCCTCTCTCTTTCTCTCTTCCTTAAGCAAAATGAAGAATGACTTCTTCATCATTCCTTCACGAATTTAATCCAGCCAGGAATCACCTGAGCTCTTGGATCCAAAGAGAGAATCTGAATGGCCACGATTTGCCCAAAAACCCAATTTGTGGCTAACACGGCCTGTGACACGCCCGTGTCACAGGCCGTGTACCCTTAAGCGGCACACGCGGTATTTGAACCGACTGAACAACACGGGCATCGACACGCCCGTGTCAAACCTGACACGCCCGTGTCATCCTGAGACACGCCCGTGTCGATCCTGCCTCATCGAGCTGCAACCAGTACACGGGTCGGAACACGGCATCTGACACGCCCGTGTCCAACTTGACACGCCCGTGTTCACGGCCGTGTTCAAGGCCGTGTACTTTTCTGACTCGAATAGGCTATTCTCGAAATTTAATTCAGACACGCCCTGGGACACGCCGTGTCCTAGGCCGTGTACCCCCGACACGCCCTGGGACACGCCCGTGTCCCAGGCCGTGTCAAACAACCTGGACCTCAAACTTCATGTTGAGTCTTTTTGGGGTCTTTTTGGGGTGTTACAACCCTCCCCCCCTTAACAAAATTTCGTCCCGAAATTTGCACGGTAAGGAAACAAGAACCAGCAATGCTATAACTATATTATAACAAAAAGTACACGGTCTACAGTTTATACAAATAATTCGGGAAACTCAGCTCGCATGGTCTGCTCTCGCTCCCATGTTAGCTCTTCACGGCCACAATTGTCCCATCGGACCTTGACCATCCCGATTACTTTGTTCCGCAACTGTTTCTCGGCTCGATCCTCGATCCGAATGGGTATAACCCTCGTCGTTAGCCCATACTCGACCGGTACCCGATCATTCTCCACTACTTGAGCTGGATCCTTCACCGCCTTACGAAGGACTGAGATGTGAAATACATCATGTAATCCACCCAAGTCTGCTGAAAGTGCTAGTCGATAAGCAGCTTCCCCAACTCGCTCCACCACCTCAAATGGACCAAGATACCTCGGACTTAGCTTTTTCAAACGCCGAATCCTGGACACACCTTTGAAGGGTTTGATCTTCAAGTATACCCAATCACCCACCGCGAACTCCACGTTCCGATGTTTGGCATTGTAGTACTTTGCTTGACGATCTTGGGCTATCAATAGCCTCTCCCGAATAGAGCGTATGAGCGAGGTAGCTTCTTCGACTTCCTTTTTCCCACTCAGCTTAGATTCGCCTGCTTCTGCCCAAGCTAACGGTGTACAGCATTTCCGACCATATAAAGCTTCAAATGGCGCCATACCAATACTCGCTTGGTAGCTATTATTATTGGCAAATTCGACAAGAAATATATAATCTTCCCATCTCTTACCAAAGTCTAGGGTGCACATGCGGAGCATGTCCTCCATCGTCCTGTTGGTTCATTCAGTCTGACCATCCGTTTAGGGATGAAAGGCCGTACTAAACGCCAATTTTGTACCCAACATATGATGAACGAGCCGCCAATCATTCGATGTGAACCGCCCATCACGGTCACTAACGATGCTCCGAGGAACACCGTGCAGTCGAACAACCTGCTCCACATAAAGCTTGGCCAAGGTTTCCACTGAATCGTCTCTTCTGTTTGGAAGGAAGTGCGCCACTTTTGTCAATCGGTCCACAATCACCCAGATTGAATCATGACCGCATTGAGATCTCGGCAATCCATGCACGAAATCCATCGAAATATCATCGAACTTCCACTCCGGAATAGGTAACGACTTCAGGAAACCGCCAGGCTTCTGGCATTCTGCTTTCACTAACGCACAGGTATTGCATTCAGCCACATAACGTGCGACATCTTTCTTTAGTCCGGGCCACCAGAACAGCTTTTTCAGATCTCTGTACATCTTTGTGCTCCCTGGGTGAACTGAGTACTTTGCAAAGTGAGCTTCGTACATCAACTCTTCCCTCAATTTACCCACACTTGGGACGCACACTCGACCATTTCTTTGTAACAAACCGTTATCCCAAGAGAATTGGTCCTCCGGCCCATCTTTTGCATAGCGATGGAGACTTTCATCAAGCTCTGTTGCTCGCCGAACTCTGTCCGTAAGGTCATATTGCACCTCCGTCCAGTTCAAGCATGCATCGGTTGACGCACCCTTGTCAACACACGATATCTCCAATGCTTCCAATTCCTGGATCAAACGCTGATCATGCCTCTGCAACCAGCTTGCCCGTACCGGAGTCTTCCGACTCAAAGCATCAGCGACCACATTTCCCTTCCCGGGAGTATAGTGAATCTCGAAGGTGTAGTCCCCGAGGAACTCCATCCATCTTCGTTGTCGCATATTCAGATCCTTCTGATCCAACAAATACTTAAGGCTTTTGTGATCCGTATAGATATCCACTTTAACGCCATATAGATAGTGCCGCCACAACTTGAGCGCAAAGATTACCGCCGCCAACTCCAAATCATGGACGGGGTAATTCCGCTCATGCACTTTCAACTGGCGCGAGCCATAAGCAATCACTTTACCAAACTGCAGAAGAACGCAGCCTAAGCCGCTCCCTGATGCATCACTATAGATCTCATACCCATCTGTACCACATGGCGATGTCAACACAGGCGCTGTGGTCAAACGACTCTTCAAGTCTTCAAAAGCTCGCGCGCACTCCGGCGTCCAAATGAACTTTTGATCTTTTCTCGTTAGCGTGGTCAGAGGTAAAGCAATCCGTGAGAAGTTTTCCACAAACCGTCTATAGTAGCCCGCAAGTCCAAGGAAGCTCCTGACCTCGGCCACTGAAGACATCACTGGCCAATCTCGGATGGCACTTATCTTCAACGGATCCACCGCGATACCTTCCCCACTTACCACATGGCCTAAAAAGGATACTGAAGAGAGCCAGAACTCACACTTTGAGAACTTGGCATAAAGCTTATTCCTCCGCAGGGTATGCAAAACCAACCGCAAATGGTTTGCGTGATCCTCTTCCGACTGAGAGTATACTAAGATGTCATCGATAAACACAATGACGAACAAATCCAAGTACTCTCGGAACGTTCGATGAATTAGGTCCATAAATACCGAAGGCGCGTTACATAGGCCAAACGACATTACCGTGAACTCATAATGACCGTAGCGTGTTCCAAACGCCGTCTTGGGAATGTCACCTTCCCTAATCCGCAGCTGATAATATCCCGATTTCAAATCCAACTTGGAATAGACCGTTGATCCTGCCAGCTGATCAAAGAGGTCATCAATTTGCGGGATCGGATATTTGTTTTTCTCCGTCAGCTTATTCAATTCGCGGTAGTCAATACACAACCGTAAGCTACCGTCTTTCTTTTTCACAAAGAGAACAGGCGCGCTCCAAGGTGACATACTTGGGCGTATATATCCCTGCTCCAACAACTCTTGCAATTGGACTTTCAACTCAGCCATCTCTTTTGGCGCAATGCGATATGGAGAGCGGGCCACAGGTTTCGCACCTGGCACCAACTCAATAGAGAAGTCAATCTCCCGCTGGGGTGGTAACCCAGGAAGATCTTTAGGAAACACATCGGTAAACTCTGACACAACTAGTACTTCACCGACACTGGCCTTTGGCTCAACAGCCTGAATTAGCGTGAAGAATAACTCCGCGCCCTTCCGAACAGCATTGACGACTTGGAGTGCAGACAACAGAGTCCCGCCAACTCCTCGCATACCAGCGAACTTCGTCACAAGTTCGGTATTCTGGCCCAGTGTAATCTCCTTGGAGTTGCAATCAATAAAGGCACGCTGCTCCGAGAGCCAGTCCATACCAAAGATCACATCAAACTCCGACAACGGTAGCACAGCTGCACTCAAACCGAAATCCCGACTTCCTATTTGCACATCCACCTCGCAAGCCCTATCTGCAAGCATCATACAGCCATTCGGCAATAGCACCCTTGTACTATCCACCGTCACATGACTTGGTAGCCCAATGCGAGATACAAAATCCTCAGACAGGAAAGAATGCGAAGCACCCGTATCAAATAGGGCTCTCGCCAAATTATTCCGAATCAGGACAAAGCCTGCAGCACACACACATGCACAAGCTAAACATAACCAAAACCATAGCACATAAGCAAGTAAGCTAACTCAACTCGTACCTGTGACGACGTCACTTTGCTTAATCGCTTCCTGTTGGCCAAGTTGATAGATTCGGGGCTGTGCCTGAGATGTAGAGGAATCAACCACCGCTTTGCCCTTCTCAGCATACGACGCACCCGCCTTCTTTTCCCCTTTGGGCTGAACCACCCGACAGTCACGGGCTATATGCCCCACCCGGCCTCAGTTATAGCATGTACGAGAATCCGGCCTTGATGTCGCTCCCCACACAACGGTCGTAGTCACTTGCCCAGACGGCTTGGACCTCTTACCCCCTTTCTTCTGGTAAAACGATTTGCTCGGGCGAGGTGCTTGAACCTCTGGCTTTGACACAACTAAGCCCTTGTTCCCTTGCACCTACCGCATGTCCTTCTCCAACGCACACGCAGTATCAACCAACGCCTGAAACCCTTGGCTCACTGAACTCGAAAGCAGGAATCGCAACTCATCACGCAATCCTTCATAGAACCGATTCGTTTTCCTTTGGTCATCCGCGAAGATTGTTCCCGCATACCGTCCCAACCTGGTAAACTCATGCAAGTAGATATCCACGCTATCTTCCCCTTGCTTTAACCGTTGGAACTCATTTTCCATAGCAATGCGTTGCGCCGCTGGGACATGTTTCGCCAGAAATATTCGAGAGAACTCCTCAATCGACACTTGTGTTAATTGCCTGCCCGCCAAATGGTGTACCTCAACCTCGTCCCACCACAACCGCGCCTCTCCTTCAAGCATAAAGGTGGCTAAGGTGACCTTTAGAGTTTCCTCCGCCCTGATCGCTGTCATTATCCTCTTGACACGCGATAACCAATCTTCTGCCTGCATTGGGGATCCCATTCCCGCAAACGTAGGAGGATTGAAGCTCATGAATTGCTTCAACTGTCGGTCAGCTGCTCGTGGATCTACAGCCTCAACCGGCTCGGGTCTTACAACAACACGAACTGGCTCGACTGCCGGCTGCGCTTGCCTGGTCGGCTGAATCATGGCAAATAGAGCCTCAGCAACTAAACGAACAGTTTCCGCAGATGGAGGAGGTGTGGGCACCTCAGCTGGTGCCGCACTCTCATCAGAACGCTGGGGCTCAGACTGCCCAGCACCACTACGCGTCACCTATAGGTGGACAAGACACACATTAGCGAACGTATGCAAGCAAAACAACACAAAGAGGAATGCGCAGATTCCTCAAACAAGATTTTGTACATTCCTTAATGGACATTCCAGAGTTCATTAGCGTTACAGCAGGTCGCACAAACACGTGCTCGCCACCCCACAAAAGAATTCGACCACGAATTCAAAAGAGGAAGACCGACAAAAGTTGATACCAAAATGTAACGACCCCATCCGTTAAATGACGTATAGTAGAAGGTCCGGCCGGGGCCCCACACTATATGCCACAAACAGACGGTGAGGTTACAGGATAATACCAAACCATACGAATCATAACTCAGAGCATTCTAGCGGAAGCTTTAAGTTACAAATTTGAACTCTAAACAGGAATGTCCAATATATAAACCACCTTTATATATCACCACGGAATGTACACAAAGGTTTGGCCTTAAGGCCATACAGTTCCTCTTTACATACAACATGATTTACAAACCTCGGCGCGCAGGCCGGCCATACATGAGTAAAAGAGAACTAACAAAACATTCGCTTAGCCTTCAAGGGCTAGCCGCAGCAGCAGCAGCAACAACAGTAGGGCTTCAGCCCATCACTTACCACTTGGCTCTCCAGCACCTGCACGGGAACAATCCACCCAACCGGTGGCAAACAATGCAACGGTCAGCATTCAGCTGACCCAATTATAACAATCCTACCCCTTTCTCGGGGCATGAGCATTCTTTCCCTGCAAAGCATGGCATCATCAAATAGCAACTATGTGCGCGCAGGCACATTCAAGCCATCACAACTATCGGCCACACGGCCCGACAGTCCGTGCACTCAGGGCACATTCTTGGTGTACCGGAATACCAGGGTCAACACCACTGTCTACACGGTATTTGAGCATTCTAGTCTTTCCGGCGCGCGGGCCTAAGACTCTCATTAGGCGCTCCAACAAAACCTATAACCAGGCTTCCAAGTCGGACGGACCTAACGCAGGTACGGATCAGCCACCCCCCGTTGCTCAAGTCGCCGTGCCACCTCGAATACGGAAGTATCCATGGCTATTTATAGGCGCGGGTCGGTTTCACCTTTCCTGTTCGGCAATCTGCCTTTTCATCGAGTTGCAGCCCAACGGCTCAACCGCTCATAAAGTGGCAACGCACGGCCACAAGAGTTGCATCTAACCCTCTTCATTTCCTGGACATCGTCCAGTACTTCCTGCCGCACCAAGCAACAGGTAGGCACAAGGCATCACAAGCCATAATCACGGAGCCTTCTCCGATATGCAAACAAGCATCACCAATCCAGACCATATCCAGATGGGCTTCACACAGCATGCCTAGAGCCGTACTCCAATTCCAGCCTCTAACAAGGGGGACTTCACATATCTACCCTAAGGGACACCACAGCCCACCGCACACTCGCGGGGAAGGGTTTTCCCTATGCAATGCAGAAAAGAAGGACTTCACATGTCCAAGGAGGGAGATCGTTACCATTGTCGATCTCTTCGGAGCCATCGAAAACTAGCCGGTGAGAAAGAACTGCAGCAGCCTTGCCTTCACAACGCCGGCTTCGGATCACGAATCGGACCACGGGAACTCCGCTGGTGGCTTGCTCTCCTCCTCCTTCTTCTTCCTCCTCTCTCTTTCTCTCTTCCTTAAGCAAAATGAAGAATGACTTCTTCATCATTCCTTCACGAATTTAATCCAGCCAGGAATCACCTGAGCCCTTGGATCCAAAGAGAGAATCTGAATGGCCACGATTTGCCCAAAAACCCAATTTTTGGCTGACACGGCCTGTGACACGCCCGTGTCACAGGCCGTGTACCCTTAAGCGGCACACGCGGTATTTGAACCGACTGAACAACACAGGCATCAACACGCCCGTGTCGAACCTGACACGCCCGTGTCATCCTGAGACACGCCCGTGTCGATCCTGCCTCATCGAGCTGCAACCAGTACACGGGTCGGAACACGGCATCTGACACGCCCGTGTCCAACTTGACACGCCCGTGTTCACGGCCGTGTTCAAGGCCGTGTACTTTTCTGACTCGAATAGGCTATTCTCGAAATTTAATTCGGACACGCCCTGGGACACGCCCGTGTCCTAGGCCGTGTACCCCCGACACGCCCTGGGACACGCCCGTGTCCCAGGCCGTGTCAAACAGCCTGCACCTCAAACTTCATGTTGAGTCTTTTTGGGGTCTTTTTAGGGTGTTACAAGTAAACTCCCTTCTTTTATTGCTTTTGAATCTAATGCTCCACTTCTTTTGATTATATTTTTGCTGAGGTATTCTTTCTTTGAATGCCTCAGGTTCAGGTTGCAGCCGATTGAGCGGCTAGTTTTCGGTTGGATCTTACTTATGGCCTCCTGGGTAGCTGAGATTATTGTTCCCTATCCTAGTGAGGTAGTTTTCTCCCTTCTATATAGACTTGAATACTCACCAGTGGGTTCGTGTCAGGTTGTTGACGCCCACTGGTGGCCTACTTGTGGTGCTGGGTATGATCTGAAATTACTATTTTTGCCTATTTGGAGGTTGTTCACTTGCTCGCTGGGAATGATTTATGCTAGGTTGCATGTTAGGTATTTTAAACCCAAAAAACATTAATATATGTACCTCATGAATGTCATGTTTATAAAACTAAAGCACTACATTCCAAAGTAACGTAAAGACTATTGTTTTATACTATACTAAATTTAGAGTCTTGCATATCCTGAGTTGTCTTTTGGGGACGTTTACGCTCATGTAGGATGTCGAATCACCTTAACCAAAGCATTTTCCACTGCGTATAAATATATTTTTAAATGTGGACTAGTTGATCCACTGTGCCAAGGGATATGACCATCAAACTAAACTGGTTTTTCTTTCATATTAAACTATGTTTTTCTTCAAAGTTATAGAGTTTGGAGTTTTGCCTTAACGTGTGTAGTTATCCCCTGCACGACGTGGCATCATGGCAAGTATTTTCTCTCGCTCTGATATGATTTTATTGTTGAGAAAATGTGGGTCGTGACAGTTGGTATCAGAGGGAGGTTGCTTGAAAATTGGTCGGGCAACCTTCCCTTATTGGTGTTAGTGGTTTAGCATCATATCATACACACACCGATATGTGATCAGTACGTCTTGGCTGAAGCATGAACACTACACTCATAAGCATGAATAGAAGTATACGGGGCATATTATGAAGTATGTGATGCATAATTTGTGTTTGTATATGGATCCACCATAGGTGGCAACATGTGAGGGTTAAGTAGTATGGGATGCATAACCTCACCACATCAATGCCCATTAGCACGTTTTCTTTTTTCGTTGCATACAATGTTATGTAGTATGGGATGCATAACATTCCCATGTGTACGCCGCTCATAACATGCATTAAGGCCTTTTTTTAGAATACATAGCACAACATGCATAGCATAACATTGCATAAGCACAATGTGCCAAGCTAAAGATTTGCATAATGACATGCGTACATGCATGGTTTTGAGTCAAAAGGAATATAAGTTCATGCATTTATGGTCTAAGAACATGAGTTTGCATGATGGTGGTGAATCATCCTATGTTAAGCATAACATCATTACTGTAAAAATCCAAGAGCAAGTTACCAGTTGAAGTTCATATTTAAGTATGTTTGTCTGTACCGGGTAGTTTTGTTCTAGCAGTTGGGATAGGTTTTATTAGTGCTAATATGATTATAGGATGGCGGGGCATCCTTTGACGAGACTGACTCCCCAATCTGGGTTGAGTCCTCTGGAGCACAAAGCGAGGCATTGATTGAAAGGCTTGCGGCAGAGTAATGAATCCTTGTTCAGGCAGATAGTGAGTATGCAGACTCAGATCTAGTCTCTGTTAGCAGTTGTGGCAGGACAACCTCCGATAGTGTCGGACCCTACTGTAGGCGTAGCTGTTCCTGTTCCTCCTACTCCCCTGGTACTTCCTGTTGTGTTTCCCCCAGAGAGGACATTTATATCACACTTCCAGCGACTAGGACCTCCTACTAATGATGGGAAGGCAGACTTTATGGTTTTGGATGATTTTCTTATAGCCATCGAGGAGATGTTCTCCTATTCTGGAGTTGGTGGTTGAGAGAGAAGGAGAGTTTGAAAGAGGGATGCTCTTGGGAGACCTTCAAGGAACTATTGCTAAGTAACATTCTGCCTTTGGTATAGCGAGACCGCCTTATGAATGACTTCAAATATTTGAACAGACGCAACTCATAGTTAGTGAGTATGAGATTGAGTTCAGCAAACTCAGTCGGTTTGCCCTCGGCTAGGTAAGCTCCGAGGCGGATCGAGTTAAGAATTTTCTTGGTGGCCTAAGAAGTGATGTTCAATAGTTAGCAAGTGCTTATGGATCAACGAGCTATGCTGGAGTGGTGGAATCTGCTTTGAAAGTCGAGGAAATTGAGAATGCTAAGCAAAGAGGGAAGCATATGACGAAAGATAAGAGGAAATCGGTTGAAGAAAGGAGCCCTCAGGTAAACGGTGTTGATTCAAGAATGAAGGGAAACGAGGTTTGTAGCTTCTGTGTCCGGTCAGGCCACCCCTTTGAGAGATGTTTCAAAAGGTTAGGAGCTCATAAAGAGGAGCAGGGGCATTCAATTCAAGGTGCTCCCAGGAAAGATTTGTTATGTCTTGCATGTAAGCGGCCAGAGCATGATGTTGCCCATTGCTAGGGAAAGGATAAGATTAAGGTAAGAAGTTGTTTTCTGTGCAGTAAAGAAGGGCACATCAAGGATCAGTTCCAACGGCTCCAGCCTGTGATGCATCCAGTGCCACTCCATGCATTGCCACCACCTCAGCAGGTGGATAAAGACAAGGGGAAGCTGAATGTCATTTCTTCGGAGGAAGCTCAGACTTCGACTCAGGTGATTTCAGGTTAGATTTCTCCCTAACCTGAATGCTTTTTTTCTTAGCGATCGATTAACATTTGTTTTCCTTAGTTGCGTATGCAACCTTATAGGAAGATTTAAGGTGAAGAACCACTGGCCGCGTGTTCTGTTCGACTCTAGCGCTAACCACTCATTTGTGGATAAAGCCTTTGAGGATCGGTACTGTTTGGATCTAGACCATGTGGGTGATGCCTTTTGCATCAAGTTCCGTTCTGGTTATTCTGCGGTTTCAGATCGGGGCATTCAGGATTGTCCGATAGTGTTAGGGGATTTCCTAGCTAAGGAAGATCTGAAGGTGATCGACCTGGAAGACTTTGATGCTATCCTGGGCATAGATTGGTTGTCCAGGTATAATGCAGTTATCTAGTGCAAGGGTAAGCGCTTGGACTTTGTAAAGGATAACGGTCAGCCTGTGAGTGTTTATGGTGATTCGCGCCAGGATTCTCCAGTCATTTATACGGTATTTTTTTGGAAGCTACTTGATTCTAATTGCTTTGCTGGTTTGGTCTCAGTTGTGGGGACTGTTGTTAGTGTTCCACGCTTGGAGGAGATTCTCATGGTGTGCGAGTTTTTAGATGTTTTCCAGATGATCTTCCTAGTCTTCTACCTGATAGGGATGTTGAGTTTGTAATAGATTTGTGGCCAGGTACACGTCCTATTACGAAGGCGCTATACCGGATGGCCCCGCGAGAGCTAGAAGTCTTGCGTATCCAGCTGGATGAGTTGTTAGAGAAAGGTTTTATCAGGCCGAGCTCGTCACCTTGGGGTGCTCCTGTTCTTTTTATAAAGAAGAAAGATGGATCAATGAGGCTTTGAATCGACTATAGAGAGTTGAACAAGGTTACTATTAAGAACAAGTATCTTATGCCTAGGATTGACGATTTGTTTGATCAGTTGCGCGGTAGGGCGGTATTTTCTAAGATTGATCTTCGTTCCGGATACCATCAGCTCAGGATCCGCGAGTCAGACATTCCGCGAACTACTTTTCGATCAAGGCATAGGCATTTTGAATTTCTGGTTATGTCGTTTGGTTTGACCAACGGGCCCTCAACCTTTATGGCTATGAAGAACCGGTTGTTCAAAGACTTCTTGGATAAGTTTGTGGTCGTGTTTATCGACGATGTTCTGATCTATTCCCACAATGTTGAGGAGCATGACAAGCATCTGTGTTTGGTTTTATCTGCTTTGAGGGACCACAAGCTATTCGCCAAATTGTGCAAGTGCGAGTTTTGGTTGCCTCATGTCTCATTTCTGGGCCATGTGGTGAATAAGAGTGGGATTTCCGTTGACCCAGAAAATTTCGCAGTTGTTATGGATTGGAGTAGGCCAGGAACACCCAAAGAGATTAAAAGCTTCCAAGGGTTGGAACGCTATTACAGGAGGTTTGTGGAGGGTTTTTCTTCCCTGGCTGCACCTTTGACTAGATTGACTAAGAAGAATACGACTTTGGTTTAGAGCGAGAAGTGTGAGGAAGCCTTTCTGGAGCTCAAGAACAAATTGTGCACTGCTCCCATTTTGACTCTGCCCATGGAGGGCATGGATTATGATGTTTATGTGGATGCATCGCATGTTGGGCTTGGTTGCGTGTTAATGCAAGACGGGAAAGTGATTGCATAGGGGTCCAGGCAACTGAAGACTCATGAGAGGAACTACCCTACGTATGATTTATAGTTTGAAGCCGTGATTTTTGTGCTTAAGTTGTGGAGACATCTTCTTTATGGCGCACAGTGCATGATTTTCACCGATCATAAGAGTTTTAAGTACGTCTTCACCCAGAAGGAACTGAATATGCGCCGGCGGTGATGGTTGGAGTATGTTGCTGACTACGATGTTGAGATCCAGTACCATCCGGGAAAGGCTAATGTGTTGTCCGATGCCCTAAGTCAAAAGACGGGGAAGATTTTTAATCTCTTTGCCGAGCTATTAGTGGAAGAATTTCTTTTGATGGATATTTCTATTGCGAGATGCGACTTGTAGAGTAGTTTGGCAGTAGCAGAGCCTTCTTGGATTACGCTTATGAGATTGCATAAGAAAGATGATCCAGATCTGATGCATTTATATCTGAGAGCTGAGAATGGGGAGTTACTAGAATTCTCGAATGATGATGCGGGTGCTTTGAAGTACCGTAGAAGATTTTGTATCCCCGCCGTTATGGATATTCAAGTTATGGTGTGCAGAGTGGCGCATAGTTCTAGTGTTTCCTACCATCCAGGATCTACCAAGATGTATAATGACTTAAAGCAAATTGCCTGGTTGTATGGGATGAAGGGAGACATAGCCAAGTTTGTTTCTGACTGCTATACTTGCAAGCGTGTTAAGGCCGATCATGGAAAGACTGGTGGCAAGTTGACTCCATTGTTGATTCTGACTTGTAAGTGGGAGAGCATTTCAATGGATTTCATAACGGGTTTACCGAGATCTCCTAGAGGATATGATTTTGTTTGGGTGATTGTTGACAGATTAACGTAGTGTGCTCACTTTTTACCCTTTAAGATCGAGTATCCGATGAAGAAAATAGCTGAGCTGTATTTAAATGAAGTCATCTGATTGCATGGTGTTCCAGTCATCATTATTTTAGACTGAGACTCCCGGTTTACATCTCTCTTCTGGAAAAGTTTGCAAGAAGGTTAGTGAATGGATTTGAGATATTCTACCGTATACCACCTGCAGACCAATGTTTAGACAGAGCGAGTTAATCAAATAGTGGAGGACATGATCAGATGCTATATTTTGGACCACGGAGGAGCGTGGGATGAGCTTTTGAGGCTTATGGAGTTTGCTTATAATAATAGTTATCAAGAAAGATTCCAAATGGCTCCTTTCGATGCTTTATATGGGAGGCGCTGCAGGACTCCCTTATTTTTCGCTGAGGTTGGCGATAGAACTTTGTTGGGTCTGGATGCGCTCGAAGAGATTTAAACTACTGTGAAGCTTATTCGGGAGAAGCTTTTGATAGCCCAGGAGCGATATTATAAGAACGCCAACCGGCATAGATCTGATCTGGTGTTTTCTGTGGGGGACTTGGTATTTCTAAAGGTTTCTCTGATGATTGGAATCAAGAGGTTTGGTAAGAACCGAAAGTTGGACCTGAGGTATGTGGGGCCGTTTAAGATCGTTGGGGGGATTGGTGTGGCAGCTTATAGGGTGGATTTGCCCGCGAACTTTCCTGGCGTTCACAATGTTTTTCACGTTATCTAACTACGGAAGTGTGTGCTAAGCGACAGACAAGTATTGAATTCTGTGCCTCAGTTAGAGCAAAATCATTCCTATGTGGAGATGCTTGTCCGCATTCTGGATGCTCAAGATCGAGTGTTGCAGAGGAAATCAATTCCAATGGTTAAAGTTTTTTTGAGAAATCAAGGCGCAAAAAGCGCGACTTTGGAATTAGAGTCGGTTATGAGGAAGGCTTACCCTTATTTATTTCCCTGACTTGTGCCTGGTATGTTTTGCATTTTTTATTATAGCTCTTGCTTGGCTATTTATTTTTTATTCTCTATAGAAGTGTTGTGTGTAAAGTTTCGGGGCGAAACTTTCTTGTAGGAGGAGTGGCTGTAACGACCCCAGTTTTTTCTGTTATTTGTATAATCCTTGTTCGGCATTATGTTGACGCGTTTCTGGCCTTTTGCCATTGTTAGAGCGTTGTCTTAGCTCTTTAGGTTCTTGAGTGGCTTGTTTTGTAGCCTGTTTGTAAGGTTCCCCAGCTAGCCGGAGTCTGTTTTGGTGACTCGTCGGAGCCTCTCAGGGAATGCTTATATTTTGGCATCGGGAGGCGTTAGCCCGAGTTTTGATCGTCGGATTGTTTTTTCGACTTTGACATTGTTTTCGTAGCATGGGTGTTTATCTACGGTGCGAGTTTCGTCAAATTCCGAGACTGCTTGTTTTCCGCATCGTTTTGGCGTGTTATTTAAATAGCTGATATAATGCTATGCTGGGCCGGTTTTGCTTGGTCGATTTTAGTGTTGTACATATATAAGATTATAGTATAAGAGTATATGCTCAGTTATGTTAGTGGCTTATTTAATGATATGCTGATTTATAAACATATATTATGAGCTATACTAGTGGCTGTTATATCAGACTTATAATAATTTTATATATACTATTGGCTGTGTATAAAAGTATTTTATTAGCTTAGTGGCTGATAGTGGCTAGTTTATAGGATATAATGGCTTATTTTAGTATATCTCCTTCATCTTCCCCAAGAAAAGAGAGATGAGAAGCTTCAAGTGGAAGACTTCGGGCGACGGAAGTGCTAGAGCTTCGGTCGGCGATTTCTGGAGGGCTAGGGCTCGGTTTTCTCGGGTAAGGGTAGATCTGGACTTTTTTCACTTAGATCTTCCTTCCTAGATAAGTTTTGCTTGCTCCAGAGCTATCTTATAAGCTAGGGTCTTTTCGGGTTTGCTCAATTTTCCCTATTTAAGCTTCACATTTGCTGTTTAGGTGGCCGATCTTGCCATCGGTGTCGGAGTTTGGTAGGGCAGCAGCTGTTTTCTGGAGGTAGAGGTAAGTAGTGTTCTTTTCCCTTGCAAAGCTGTTCATTTTCATGTTATATTTTCCTTATTGTTTGTGTACAGCAGTTTATTTTGCCATCCTAGAAGCTAGGGCTGTTGTATCTTTTGACCCGAGCCAAATCACTATATAGCTTGCCCAGATTTCATCTTTTTCTCTCTCCTTATTACTGATTTTTCTGTCCAAGTAGTGGCTGGAGCTAGGAATGTAGTATACTAAGTTAAGCCCAGATTGATAGTTAGCTGTAGCCGGGTTGAAGAGGTAGAAAGGGGAGTTTAGAATGTTTTTAGTTCAGTATCAGCTCTCGGGTTAGCAGGCGTTGAGTGGTCTGTAGGCTAAGGGTAAAAGCATTGAGTGTGGTGGACACATTCAATGCCTAGCTGTTTTGTCTGGAGAATAAGTCCAGAAGCATTGACAGCGTTGAGTGAGGTGAGCTCACTCAATGTCGTCTGCTTTTAGTGTTGAGTGAGTTTAGCTCACTCAATACCGTCTGCTTTTAGCGTTGAGTGAGTAAAGCTCACTCAACGCAATCTGCCTTTTGCGTTGAGTGAGTTGAGCTCACTCAACGTCGTCTGCCTTGGATTTTTTTTTCTAATTCTTTTGGCGTTGAGTGAGTTAAGCTCACTCAATGCCGTCTATCTTTTGGCATTTAGTGAGTTGAGCTCACTAAACGCTGTCTAGTCCTGCGATAGTTTTTCTTCTAAGTCAAAAGCGTTGAGTGTGGTGACGTCACTCAATGCCTTCGGCTGTTTAGCGTTGACAGAGTTGAGTGATCTGAACTCACTCAACGTCGTCGTACAGTGAGTTTTTGCGACTAAGTCTTTTGGCGTTGAGTGAGTGGAGCTCACATAATACGGCGTCGAGTAGACTCGACTCCTTCTCTGCTTAGTGTTTGGCATTGAGTTAGTGGTACTCAATCAACGCGGCGTCGAGAGGACTCGACGCTTTTTTCTTAGGATGGTGTTTTCATCAGGATTGTTAGTGTGGCTTTTCCCTTAAGGGGGGGGGGTGTTTTGTTATCGGCGAACTTTTGAATGCCGACTCGTGAATTATGGATGGTGGCATTTCTGGTGGCTCTGTAATGGGTGAATAGTGTGTGCTGAGCTGTGGCCACCACCAGTTAGGTTGTTTTGGTCCGGTTTGTTTAGGTGTGTATACCCTGTGGCTGCCACTGGTCGCTTCTTTTTCACCCTTGAGCATTTTTTGGTCTGGTTGTTGGGAAGAGGGCTGTTTTTTGCCACCAGCCCAGACCCAAGGTTGTACGACGACCAATAATTAGCAAAGTTAGGACTGTTAGCTCCTTTTCTTTCAGATGGCTATTTCATTTGGCATATGTTTGCCTTGTTGCTGCAGGTGTTTGGCAGAGCATGTCGTTATTCATTCTTGCACTTGGTGTGCTTCGATTGCTATTTGGAAAGTTTTTCTATTTGCTGTCTTGATTATTTTCCTTCTGCTCTTTTTGACAGAATTTGTTGCAGGGTTGGTAAACCCCCTTCTCTTATTGCTTATGAATCTAAGGCTCCACTTCTTTTGATTATATTTTTGCAGAGGTATTCTTTCTTTGAATGCCTCTGGTACATGTTGTAGTCGATTTAGCGGCTAGTTTTCTTGTAGAGCTTTCTTATGGCCTCCTGGGTAGCTGAGATTGTTGTTCCCTATCCTAGTGAGGAAGTTTTCTTCCTTTAGTATTGACATGCATACTCACCAGTGTGTTTGTGTCAGGTTGTTGATGCCCACTGGTGGCTTACTTGTGATGTTGGTTATGAACTGAAATTGCTATTTTTGCCTATTTTGAGGTTGTTCACTTGCTCTCTAGGAATGATTTATGCTAGGTTGCATGTTAGGTATTTTAAACCCTAAAAGCATTACTATATGTACCTCATGCACGTCATGTTTATAAAACTAAAGAACTACTTTCCAGAGTAACGTAAAGACTTGTTTTATACTATACTAAATTTAGAGTCTTGCATGTCATAAGTTGTCCTTTGGGGACATTTACGCTCATGTAGGATGTCAAATCACCTTAACCAAAGTATTTTCCGTTGCGTATAAATATATTTTTAATTGTGGACTCATTGATCCACTGTGCTGAGGGATACGGCCATCAAACTTAACTGGTTTTTCTTTCATATTAAACTATGTTTTTCTTCAATGTTATAGAGTCTGGAGTTTTGCCTGAACGTGTGTAATTATCCCCTACACAACGTGGCATCATGGCACGTATTTTTCTCCTGCTCTGATATTATTTTATTTTTGAGACAATGCGGGTCTTGACAACAATGGTGAAGAAGATGATGTCCAACCACACTTTGCGAAAAGAATGAAATCCTAAAAGTTAAGTTCTTCCTTCAAAAGCTGTCCCTTTTATCTTCCGCTGATTAACAGCTTCAAGAAGTAGTGGGTACCACCTGAATTAGTTGACTACAACTTGCATTAATGGATGAAGACGTGCAGTAGACCACCGATACTATTTTTCGTTATCTATATCTTTTTCCCAACTAATTTGAACTTTGTTGACTTTATTGACTTTGTCTGACGTCATCAGTTATTGACTTAGCCAATTTGTTAGATCGACTCCATGCATTGAGCATTTTGAGTGAATGTCCTTCACATAACACGTCTGGAATTAGAAAAATTCTCTGTACTATTAGGTGTTGAGAGCGTTGAGTGAACTGCCTTAAGTCAACGCCTCTGGACTAGGCTGCAACATCTTTATCTGCTGGGCACTGAGAGCGTTGAGTGAAGCTTCATCACTCAATGCTTCTGTACTTAGTTGCTTCTTTGTAATCAGCCAACTTGCTGAGGCATTGAGAGCATTGACATCACACGATGCCTTTGGCTTTGTCGAATTTCAGCTTGCCAAACCTTTGGCTTCGATAGTTTCAGCTATACTCGACGTTTCTTGATATATGGCATTGAGTGAGTTGTAATCACTCAATGCCTGTGGTCTTAGCCACAAAATAGCTTTACTAACTGCATGGCTTTCACTATCCACAACTTCATTCAGCTTTTTTGGCATCTGGCATTGAGTGAACTGTCTTCACTCAATGCTTTTGGACTTAGGCGATTTTCTGCCTCTCCCGCATCTTTCCATGGCATCTAGCGTTGAGTGAATTGCCATCATTCAATGCCGGTGGACTTAGGAGATTTTTTGCCTATCCAACATCTTTTCATGGCACCTTGTGTTGAGAGAACTTCCATCACTCAATGCTTGTGGACTTCGACAAATTTTTTTTGTCCACAACATGAACATGAACATTCATTAAATACAACTTTATGTATATCATTGACACATTTTACTTCTTCAAATATGGGAGATTGTGTGCAATGGACACAACATTACTTCCTTATCATTTTGAAGTTTAGTGCATAGATTAAAGAAATCAAGGAACATGTCAAATTTTTTCGTAAGGAAGATTGTACAGCAAAAACGGGAGTATTCATCAATAAGAACATACGTGCATCGTTTTCCACCATGACTGCATGTACTAAGAGGACCATACAGATCCATGTTAATGAGTTCAAGTGACCAAGTCGTTGAAATGAAATTTTTCTCTTGAATGAGGTTTTAAAAAATTTCCATTCTTGACATGGAGCATATAATGAGTTTAAACTACCGCTTAATTTGGGAAGTCCACGAACATGTTTATTTCTCGATAGTTTGACAATTAGTTTACTTCCTGAGTGTCCTAGCCTCCAATGTCAAAGATCTAATTCTTCATTCTTGGTAACCAAACATTTCAAATCAGAGAAAGATATTGTAACATCCCTAAAACAATTATACCCCCAAGAGTTGTTTTGGCATGGCTAGTTCATGACAAAATCCTAGGAAGCTCAAGAAGACGAGGTGAACTAGGGCATAAAGGTAGAAATCACATTGGTCTACAAATAGCACAATTCAAATACAAATCATAAGGTATGAGTTTAGAGCTTTAAATTGACTCCATGACCTTACCATAGCCCTCCCGACCCTTTAGGAGGTCCATTGGGTCACAAAAGACCCATTGGAGGCAACCTAAGTTGTCAAGTTGACCAAAGTCAACCTTAACCTTAATTAGGTCAAACTTGCTCATATAAGGTCAATTGACTTTCCCTTGGCTAATTTGACCACACCTATATCTCCCTAGCCCTAAGGGGGTTCATTGGGTCCCCAAGCACCCATTGGGGTCATCCAAAGAGGTCAAGTTGACCAAAGTCAATCAAACCCTAAAATTGTCAAAGTACCCTAACAAGGGTCAAGTGACCACCAAAGTGCCAAACATACCCGACCCAAGTCTCCCTACACCATAGGGGTGGCCAATGGGTCACTAGGGACCCATTGGAGTCAACCCAAAAGTCAAATTGACCAAAGTCATCTCAACCGTAAAATGGGTCAAATTAACTCAAGTTGACCTAACCTAGCCCAATCTACTTGTGCTAAGCTCCGTTAGTGATGAGCTTTGTTTGTAGGAGAGTCTTATCAAGGTTGTTGTTCGATCCCCAACAACAACCATCCGTGGTGATAAACAGTAACTGAGATTTGGTTGTGGTGTACGACCTGCAAGCATTGCAGATTACGGCTGTACCACTCGGTGGGCCATGCCTTGGTCGTAGTGGTGGGTCGGGAGATGCCGTGGGGCAGTGTCGTTCTCCTAGCGGTCCGGGCTTAAACCCGTGTCGTTATAAAAAAGTGGCTCAGTTGGAGATGAGGAGTGGTAATAAGACTCTCTTATCAAGGTTGCGTGTTCAAGACCCGTGGAAACAACCTACCGCTGTTTATAAAAAGTCACGGAGATTGGGTTACGGTGCAATGGGCCTGCAAGCCTTCATGTTTAGGCTTACTACCAGTGGTGTTGTGGGGCGTCTAAAGGCCTAAACTCGGGCTGCTCGTAGGCCGGAGATGCTTGGTGCTTGGCCTAGCTGGACTGGGTCGTTACAAAAAAGTGCACTTTTTTTGAAACGACCCAGTCCATCTAAGCTAAGCACCAAACGTCGTCGGCCTACCAGCAGCCCGAGATTAGGACTTTAGCCTCCCAACTGCACTACTGGTAGTAAGCCCAATCATCATGGCTTATAGGCCCATTGAACCCCAACCCAATCTTCGTGCTTGTTTATTAGCAGTGGTAAGTTGTTGCCACGGGGTCTCAAACACACAACCTTTATTAAAGTATTATTACCACTTCTCATCACCAACTGAACTGCAGCTCGGTTTATGATAAGGAGTGGTAATAAGACTCTTATCAAGGTTACAGGTTTGAGACCCTGTGACAACAACCTACCGCTGCTGATAAACAAGCACCTAGATTGCGTTGGGGGTGCAATTGGCCTGCTGGCCTTAATGTTTAGGCTTAATACCGTGGGGTGGCTAAAGGCCTAAACCCGGGCTGCGGGTAGGCCGGAGACGCTTGGTGCTTGGCCTAGCCGGACCGGGTCGTTACACACTAGATTTAGGAGGCTGATATTTACTCAAAATTCCACTCAAATTCTGGAGGGGGTGACTTAGAGAGAGAAACCAAGTTTCCCTTTAATGGAGGAGAGAGAAAAAGAGGAAGAGAGGCCATTCGTGGTCAAGGAAGGCCAAGGGCGTCTCCGTTCAGTCCTAGTCACTGGATTCACCTCCTCTAGTCATTTAGGAGAAGTCTAGGGGTCTTTTTCGACCTTAACAGTGGCTTGGTGAGGGGAATTTAAGGATGCTGATTCCCCTCCACCGTGGACAATAATGGTCATTGAAGCTTTGACACCTCCCCTTCCCCATTTGATCCATTTAAAAGCTCCCCCAGACCCAGAGCAATCATTTCCACACTTCTCTTGAATATTTCGAGCCCTCTGGCACTATGGTTGCAGAGCATCGAGCACCTCCACCGCCGTTAATGGAGACACGACGATCGGCAAGGCTTCAACCACCACAGAAGGTCGACTTCTCCCCCTCTCCCTCTATGCTAGCATCTTAAATTGAGTAGGAGAGATATCAGGCTCAATTGAGCCCGATCTACTAAGGAGATTTGAAGAATTTTCCATGAAAATTGAGGTTGCGGGGTTTGCTGGAAACGGCCTCTCCGGCGGCCGTGTCGCCTCCCAACGATAGCCGCCACCTCAACGGAGGTGGTGGTGGAGGTCGCCGGCCAGGGAGGTGGCCGGGTCGCCGGTAATTCACAGTGAAAGTCGGATCAGGATGACCATCTGTATCGTTGACGCGGTGGAGAAGATGAAGGGATGTTGTTGGTTTGGTGCTTTAAGATTCATGTGCTATTTATTTCAATAATTTATATTAATTAGATTTTTGTCTCATTTTATGTAGTGGATGGTTTTAATAATTAAAAATACATAGAGCCCTTTATATTAATAGTGGCCAACATGAAAGATGTATCCCTTGAGGTTTTAGTTATTTTAAAATTTGTTTCAACCGATTTGGCTCAGTGGTCTGACCAAAGCACTCAAAATAGTGCAGTCTATACTTAAGGTTAGCTATAGACTAAATTTAGTGTCCCCATCAATTCAGCCATCCAAATGACTTGATATTTGAACTGGGGGTCACCCTTTTCTATACATTTAACATATCTAAAAATGTGATTTTTTGGAAAACATTTTTCTATAATTTTTGTAAATATTTAATAATCTATGTATGGGTTAATTAGAGAATCTAGGGACATCACAATTCTCCAAACTTTTGGTGGATGACCCTTAGGGTCATGAGAGGTCACTGGTAAAAATCTCAGACCATTTGGGTTTGATTTGAGTAGGTATTTGTGTGACCAAAGTTTGGTCCCTAATGAGCATAATAACACAAATGGTGTTTGATGGGTTGTGTGGCCAATCGTCACCCAAAAGGGATGAATCCTTGGACACTAACTTATTGTCAGATATGATATACTCATAAGAGATTTTGGGTGGTTTAGGGTTGGTATGCCCTAGAACCCTAGTGTGAACCCTAGGGTTGAGTTTTGAGCTCAATGAGGGACAAGGGATCATATGTCCTTGGAATGTTTTCAAACTTGGTAGGAGAGTTCCTAGGGTACAATTAAGCCCTATTGAGTTATTTTAGGACCTTAAGAAAATTACATCCCCCCTAAAATAGTTTAGGGCCAATTAGGGAACTTTTAAACATGATTTTATTACCTAGTAATATGATCTTGGATGTCCTTGAAATTTATGCAGTGACCTTAATTAGTTGTCACTAATCTCTGGGAATTTTGTTATGAATTTTGGAGCATTATTTTTGGTACTTCATTCACAAACCTAGTATCTACCCTATTTATCAAGGAATTTATTATGAACTAATAACTAACTGAAAAGTCATAAAATTTGGTTTGAGGACATCTTAAGGATTCTTAATGCTCTGTTAAATTTTATAAAAGTATGGGAAGCTTTTTTATATAGGATGCTTCACAAAGTGCTTTTTAGTAGAATATTTAAATGATTTATTTGGGTAATCAAATATTCTTATAAAATTATGATTATTGGTTTGTAGAATATTCTAGTAAATCTTAATATTGGATAATTTTTCTATAATTTTTGGATTATTAATTATATTATTTCCTATTTTGCCCTATCATTGTGGTTATTTAGTCGATAATAATTTTGGAGGTTATAACCTTTTTGGAAAATTGTGAAATTCAGTAATTACAGTTATTTTGATGTTATACTCTTGTAATAATTTTGTTAAGGCAATACAATGTCAAAAAATTGTACTTGGTGTTCAAAAGCAAAGTTGGCCAGATTTATGTAGAATATTAAATAAAGACCAAATAAATTGGGAAAAATATTATATTCTGGATTTATCTTTAAAATATCATGTTAGTCCCCTTGTAATAATCTTAGGTAATTTGGATGAATATTTTGAGGGGGTGATCATTCATGCCCATCATGTAGCTCATTAGGTCTGCACATAGTAAAGGTGTAGAAATAAGATAACATGTAAGTCTTGGTAGGGGAAGGTCAGGTAGTTGGTGTATTTGGTCTTGTTTGATAAGAAAGAGGTCATAAGTAGGAGTCAAGTTATGATTGTCTGGTTGACTAGGATTCAAGGTTGTTCGCGGGATCGATGATGGATCGAATTTCCCTTGGAGGAAGTCTAATACACATACGTTTAGTTCAAGTGTAAGATCAGGAGACTTGGGACATGGGTAGATAACAATAATAATAAGTACCTTGTGAAAGGGAGCTTTGGACTTCAGCCCATCATAGTTCTTAGTGCCCTCGAGAGACCTTCATAGGGAATGCCCTGGGCAATCCAAGGTTAACCTTAAACAGTAAGGCTAAAATGATTAAAGAGCAACTAGTAAATACTAGTACTTCACTCTCACTCAACTCAATGGATCTGGACACTTGCTTGGTTTGGTTACCTGACTGGTAGGCTCGGTGGTTGTGGAAATGGGCAAGTTAGCCCATTGAGCCGAAGGCTCGGAAGGTAGTTGTAACGAACAGTTTAGATCGGGGAGCCGATGGCTCGGGAATTCATGGTTGCATGTGCATAAGTTAGTGGGTCTTTGGTATTTGACGGTCGTTCACACCGACGTCGATATGATGACTCAGCGAGTGTGGTTTATACTTATCCAAGGAAAAGACATGTGGATTTTCTAGTAGAGTACACAGATGCTCTGGGGTGTGTTCTTCGCATTGAGGCATATGAAGGTCTAGCTTAGGTTGTGTGAAATCAAGCCTAGAGGTCGGGTGGCCTAACCCACTGCCTCCGTTTGCCCTGACGGTAGGTACCCCGAGAGTTTAGCTAACTCCAAATGGGGGAACAAAAGTTCTGTGCGCAAAGAGTTTTGTGTGTGTGTTTCACTTGTATGAACATAACATTAAACCAACATAACATAACATATCATGTCATCATCACATTTCAACCCTTACCCCTAACAATACCTTAACTTTACAAGCTTTTGTGGGCATGCTTATACGTTATGGTTATTTTATCTGTGCTTTCCTGTCTCTTTATTTTTTTGAGATGCTCTCTACTTACTTGTCTATACTGCTCTATTCCTATAGAAATGCTAGCATAGATTTTGTTACAATATGCTTGTGATAAGATAATTGCTAAGATAGGTCTGCCATCACCTGTTCTTGTTCACTCTCCACCTAAATATATTCCCTCTCCTTCTTCAATCATGGAGCCTAGGAGTAGCTGTGGGAGGCGGGGATGATAGTTATCTTAGTCTTTTGAATAATTGTCAGTGGACCAAACATTTCAGGGGCTCCAGATGGGAGACAAGGGGCAGCAGTAGGAGATGCAACACTAGTGGAGTACGGTGCACATGGAAGTGGGCCAGTCTAGCACAGGAGCACCAGCTTTTGAATCCGTGAGTGATTAGTATATTTTGCTTTTGCGAGAGTGTTGCAGTGAGGACTTAATATACTGAGTAAGAGCCCTTTTTTTATTAATTTACTGCTTCCGTTTTTGTTATATTACTCTATGGACTGTGCTATGATTCTCTTTCATATATTACATGTGATTTGTGGACTTATACTTAATTATTCTAACTATATTCTTCTTTTGTGATAATTATTGCTGGAAGGATCGGCGTTTTGTTGTGGCGACCTTCCCGAGTGATGTTGTCACCATAAAATGGTGATTCTGGTCCTATGACCCCCGAGGCAAAAAAAAATAGGGTCATACAAACTACTAACATAGCAAACCTCTATCCAAATAAAAGAAGTCTACAAAAACCCTAGGACACCCCGCACAAGCAGAGTTTGAGGAATAACTAGCAACGGAAGCAATGGTGTGCCCATATGAGAAATCATAAGCAGTAGTCCACTTTTCAGCTAATTTATGGGTAATCCACTTAATAATTGTCTTTTTCTTGTATATCCTGCGACAAACCCTATCCCTTTGAAGGGTGTACCTCAAGATCAGAATGTTTCTCCACCTTTGTCATCTCCTACTCCATTTCAGCAAACGAATATGGGACAGAAATTGACGACCATCTTGGAGGAATTCGAGACTCAGCAGACTCAGCCTCCTTTGCCAAACCCCGAGGGAAACTAGTTGAGAATCTTTCGAGGTGTCACTCGGCCATCCTACCTTGGGATGGAGTCAGAAGTTTGTATAGAGAAGTGGCTGGATATCATTTACGAGATGTTGGCCTGTATTTTTTTCCCTATGGAGGAGGCCGTGGCATTAGCAGTCTCTTTCTTGGTGTCCCATGCGAAGAGATGTTGGCAGTAACTATTGGACACTACCTTCGTGGGGATGGAGTATGCATACATTTCCTGGGAGGAGTTCAGGAATGCGTTGTTGGAGCATTTTGTACCACAGTTAGAAAGGGATGAGTTGGAGGACAGATTCCTATAGTTGAGGAAGGTTAGCAGGACAGTACTTGAGTATTATCAGGAATTCAAGCATTTAGTACGCTTTGCGGACTCATACCAGCTGGACGATGTGGGTTACGCGAAGAGGTTCTACAAGGGCCTTCACCATCATATGAGGCATGCCCTCCTTTTTGTTTCTGATGGGAGATTGGCTAGGATCTTTGAAATGGCCAAGAAGTTGGAGGCAGCGCAGCTCACAGTTTGGTGTAAGAAAAGATCGGCGAAAGATTCCTTGATCGGTGGCAGGATAGACCAGTATAGAGGTCGGGTCATTGGAAAAAGGAGGAACGGGGACCAGCCCCACAAGGAGGACTGAAAGGAGCAGAGGAACCTGGTGGTGCTGGCTCCCCAGCCCTTATAGAGGTAGGAGATGCTGAGGCTAGTGGAGGAGGCACCTATGTGCTATCTGTACAATCAATTGGGACACCTTCGGAGGAACTGCCCCATGAGGGAAGATAAACAACGAGCTTTACAGGGTTTGCTACCTGCTCAAAAGTTTGGTGGTTGAGGACGTGGTCAAGGTCATGGTTTCCTGGGCGGTGACCGCAAATAGGATAAAGGGAAGGTGTAGGCCTTGGATCTGTCTCAGCCTTGAAACCAAGAGAGCGTGAAAGCACGTACAACAGTAGATTTTAATTCATTTCTAAAGGATATATAAATATTGAATTGCTAGAAATAGGAAGGAAATTTTAACTAGGCATCTAAGACATTCAATAAACTAAGGGGTAGTGATGGTATGCAGCAAGCCTGCCCATACCCTATTCGACTCGGGGGAATCACACGACTTCATCTCGGAGGACTTTATCAAGGACCTATAGGGCATTAAATATTACGATGGAGTCACAAGGAGGGTGTGTCTCCCTAATGGGATGGAGGTCTGGTCTATTGCAAAATGCCTTCTAAGGCTGACCATTGATGGGTAAACCCCCGAAGATTCGACGACGATCTTAAGCTTGCTGGATTTTGATCTTGTTCTAGGAATGTCATGGCTTGTATGGAAGCGTGCTTTGATTGATTTCCCGGTGAGGAAGGTCATACTCAGATACGACAATACATATATGACCATGAAAGGTACTATTCTGGTCTCCCGCCATCTACTTTATCCTGTGCACGCCGTCAAGGCCCATCTACAGGGGGGCGAGGTCTATCAGGTGCTATTCGAGTTGTTTGATACCTAGGACCCTATGGTTAGCATTTCGGTGGTATGAGATTTTGATGATATGTTTCCGGATAAGTTGTTAGGGCTACCACCACATCGGGAGAAATACTTCTAGATATAGCTCGTGCTATGGGCTAAGCCGATATCCCGAGATCCGTATTTGTATAGCCCCGATGGAGTTTGTAGAGTTTCCAAGCTAACTATAGGACTTAGTGGAAGCTGGGTTTGTTTAGAGAAGCTCCTCAGCATGGGGAGCTCCAGTATTAATTGTGAAGAAGAAGGACGGGACGCTCAGATTGTGCATAGATTACAGAGCACTGAACAAGCTGACTTTCCATAACACGTATCCTCTATCGAGGATCAATGTGCTATTTGACCAGATGGAGGGAGCTCACTTGTTTTCAAAGCAGGATCTAAGGTCAGGTTATTACCAGCTGCGGATTAAGGAGGAGGACATTCCACAGACCACTTTGAACAGCATATATGGACATTGTGAGTTCACCGTGATGCCCTTCAGGCACACAAATGCACCGTCTGCATCCATGAGTCTGATGAACCCGGTGTTCGAGGCCTATCTCGACGTATTCATCATCATTTTTATTGATGAAATCCTCATTTACTCGAGGATTGATGATGAGCATGCTCGTCATCTGGCACTAACTCTAGAAAGGCTTTGAGAGCACCATTTGTATGCTAAGTACAGTAAGTGCTAGTTTTGGCTGAAGGAGGTTGCTTTCTTGGGCCACATTATAAGTGGAGCAGGACTAGTAGTAGACCTAGAGAAGATCCAGGTAGTACAAGATTGGCCATCTCTGAAGAAGGCCATCGACATATGGAGTTTCATAGGACTTGTCGGTTACTATCGAAAGTTAGTGTAGGGAATCTCCTGGATTGCCCTTCCTCTTACATCCTCGACGAAGAGGGTGCTTTCTTTTGTGTGGATGCCACGGTCCGAGGCTACCTTCTAGGAGCTGAAGGGTCGGCTTACCTCGGCCCCTATCTTTGCGCTTCCATCTGGGAAGGAAAGGTTTCAGGTTTTTACAGATGCGTCGTATCAGGGGATGGGTATCATTCTTATTGATAGTTTAACTTTCAAGGCAGCCTAAACACCTAGAGGGGGGGGGGGTGAATAGGTTCTGCTTTTCTTATAAAAACTTCTAGGCAGAATTCAAATCAATAGCTAACATAATAAGCACAGCAATCACAGAAAATAAAACATCACATATTGCACAATGTTTTATAGTGGTTCCCCAAGGTCTGGGTACATCCACTTTCCCCCTTCACCTATCTAGCAGTATGCTAGATTCGGCCAAACTTCCACTTATCTCAGATCAACAGATCCTACAACTCAGAACCCAACTGGTTCCTACAACTTAGGCACAACTGCCCTACCTCAGCCTTGCCCCAAGGCCTACAACTCAGAGAATATCCTTCTCCTACACTCAGGCAAACAGCCCTACCACTCAGAGTTCAACACTCCTACACTCAGCCTTTATAACATAGGCTTACAACTCAGATCTGTATAAACAGATCCTACAGAAATATAGAAAAGATTATTAAACTGTCTTGCCAAAGTTGAGAGAGAAAAGGCCAAGACAATTCTTGATCAGCTGATGCAATCAACTGTATCTGAGCCTTCTTCAAAGCTTCTTGAAAATGTACTTAGCTGAGTTGATTCCAAACAGCTTCTTGAGAATCCACTGGGGGTTTCTTTCTTCTTCTTCTAATTCTGGCTTGACCTCTCTCTATCCAGCACTTTGAAAGATTCTTCTGAATTCTGATTAGAACTCTTCTTAGATCTATCCTTAGATAGTCTTCTTAGATCTCCCGGAGAAGATCTTCTTAAGTGACTAGCACTTTCTTGAAATGAATTGGATTGTGATCCTTCTCTTCCTTTTTGATTCAAAGTTATTCAAAAAAGGACTATCTGTTATGGTTGTTGTTCTCCTTCTGAATCAGTCTATTTATAGACATTCTTCATGGTAACCGGCTGATCCGGTTTCTAACCGTTTTCTGACAAGTCTGACAGCTTCAGTTAACCGGTGATAACCCACAGCTGTCAAGTCTTCAAACAAGTCCTGTGCCTTAGTCTTGAACCACAAGTTGTTGAAACAGTCTGTCAGAAAGTGTCGAGACCATCTGTCTAACTGTGTCGACACAATTGACTTTGGTGTCGACACAGTCTTCAGTGATGTCGACTAAGTTGCCTTTGAGTCGACACAGCTTCTTCTGAAAATAACTTGGTCTTAACTCTTCAGTGTGTCGACACAAGTCCTGTGTGTCGACACAGTTGTTGTAGAATTATAACTTAGTAAGTGTCGACTTAGCCTTCAGGTGTCGACACATTCTGCTTTAATGTGTCGACTTAATCACAATGTGTCGACACATTCTGCTGGTGTCGACAAACTTGAGGTCGACTATTTTCTTCTGTGTCGACACATTCAGCTGATGTCGACAATCTTGAGATCGACTATACTCTTCTGTGTCGACACATTCTCCCAATGTTGAGGTCGACGCTTTTCTTCTGTGTCGACACAAATTCCCAGAGTTGTGTCGACTCTTTTCTTCTGTGTCGACACAAATTCCCAGTGATGTGTCGACTTACTTCTTCTGTGTCGACACTTTTTCCCAGTGTAGTTGTAGACTAACTGCTATGTGTCGACACTGCTTCCCAGTGTTGTGTCGACTCTTTTCTTCTGTGTGTCGACACTGCTTCCTCTGTGTCGACACTTGGACTTAGAATTTTTTCTGCATACTTTATCAATTCTTCACCTGCACATGTCAACTTAAAACAACATCAAATACACCTTGATGTATATCATTGAGCTAGGTTGGGCTTCTTCAAATCAGGTACACATTTTCCAATGTACCCAACAATCTCCCCCTATTTGGAGAAGTCATAACCCCTATAGCCAATGATATACACCATTTAAAAACAGTACTAAATGATGATTAATGACATAACATGAATACTAAATATAAACAACACATAAAAAACAATTCACCACAGAATGCACATTATAATATGCCAAACAACATTTTGTTTATAACTGGGTAATGTTTGATTACAATGTTTTACATTTAATGATTACATCATAACATAACAAAACACTATAAAAGAACTTGAAACAAAATCAGGATTGATCAGGCTCTCTAATTATAATCCCTTTGCCAGATTGAATTGTAGCTGTCACAGGAGCTTCTGATTCTTCAGCTATCTTCTTTCCTTTAAGATCAGCTTTCTTCTGAGCTTCTTCCTTGATCCTTTGCCTTTCAAAATAATGAAAAGGCTTAGGGAAGTATTTGCTTGGCTCCTTAGCATCAGATGGCAGTCTTCCCAGCTTGGCTTTCCTTCTGAATTGTACTATTGCTTCTTGTCTTGCCTCATACTTCTGCCATTCTATTTCATTGTACCACTTGCCTCTCTCATGAACTTTATCTTGTACAGCTTTCCATGCAGTGAGTATTATGTTCCTTGAAGTAGGACTCCACTGCTCATAATCTGGCTTCAGTACAGCCTGCTCTCTGAATTTCCTCTTTGCTACTAGAGCATCTTGCTGTTCTTTTAGAATAGCCTCAGGCTTATCAACCTTTCCAAAGACAATATTAGTAACCTCCTTTGGAGGACTATACATTCCTTGAACCTTCTGATCAATCATGTCAAAATCTGGAGGGGGGTAAATGACTTGGGCAACCTCAGGTTGAGTGCCTTCAAGTAGATTTGATTGTATTCCTGATTCAGCTACCATAGCATCATCACACAATGGGGGATATCCCAAAGTGGCTCGAATGCTATTGGTCACCCATTTGGAGTGCTCTGAGCCTGCATGAATTAGCATCCTCTCCCCCTTTATGGCTTCTCTAGATACATGATCTCTTAGATCTTCCTTTTGAAATCGGATTTGGCCATCCAAATAATTTACACCGTCTTTAAAAAATGGTTTTAACTTGTTAAGTTTTTCAGATATTTCTTTTTTTGAGAGATGGAGATGGCAGTCTTAACAGAAGCAATGGCAGCTTGAAAATTCTTATCAAATTCGTCCCTTTCTTTGGTTCTATCGGCAGGCAGACCTGGACCAATTTTGTTTACTTCCTCAATGATCTTATTATGAGATTCAGTTAAATTATCATTCATTCTAAGCTGGTTTTCCAAAACATAGCTTTGCTTCAAGGCAATGTATCCACCTTTGTAGTGATATCCTCCTGTTGTTTAGCTAGATAAACCACAGCATTGCCACCCTTGTGGAAGCAATCTGTCATTTCAGTTTTATGCAAGTTGACCTGAAACTGGATGGACTTGATATCCTGAGCTAAGTCAAACTGAAGTGACTTGCTATTCTCATCAACATACTTTTCCATAGCCAACCTTTGTTCATCCAATTTTACTTGTAGATCTATCATAAATTTGTTGTAATCAAAGGCTGGAGATACTTGTAGAGGTGTGGTCTGTAAAGCCTGCTTATAATTCTTGCTTCTTCTCTTGAAGACAACAAGTTTTCTTTTCTTTGCCACCCTGGCATCTTCAGTTTCTGTTTCAGATGAAGTATCTACATGAATTCTTTCTTGAGGATGATGAATTGTATCTGTTCCAGGGGTCTGTTGCTCAGCTTCAACATCCACTGGCTTACCCTCAACTTGTGGCTCAACTTCAGCTTCCTGATCAATGTCCATACCTATGGACTTCTCAATATCTGGTCCACCTCCTACTTTATCAGCAGTAGTATCAATATCTGGGAACAACTCCTCCATAGTAAATTCTAGTTGAGCTGTAACTTCTGCAGCAGTTAAATCTTGAGACAAGTTTAACTGTGCTTCCTCTTGTACTTGCACTTCAGTATTTGTAGTATCTGGAGTAGGAGTGGACACCAGCTCCCCCTGAACCTGTGCAGGAATAAGAATATGAGCAATGTCTTTTATAGTAAAATACATTAGCTCCCCCTATACCTGAGCAGGAGTAGATACCTTTGGAGCAGGAGTGGAAACTGGCTCCCCCTGCATCTGTGCAGGTGTTGACACTTCCTGGACAACAGTTGTGTCTGGCTGATCTTCAACCTGTGTCCTCAGGGGGTCTTCTTGTAATTGTTCAGATTCTTGATTCTGTGTTGGGGTTTTCACAGGGGTGTCTGGCCTGCTCTCTTCAGGCACATCCTTGGATAGTACCCTATCCCACCTTGAGAACAATCTCATATCCATTCTTCTCATATGATTAATCTTACTCCCTTGCAATTGCTGCATCACTTCAGGAATCACTCCAGTGAGGTACAGGCTCATGATCCTAGCCATGTTAGGCTTCTTGATTCCTTCTTTGATCTTGTCAAAGATCACCCCTGACCAATCAGTAGGAATAGTAAAAACTATCCTGGTCATTAGGCTGAACATATAGGCAGAAATCCTATCATGTCCACCTGTCTTGCAGAGGATTACTTTTCCAACTACTTCTGACAAGAATTTCCCTTGTTGATTCATACCCTTCCTGTTGAAGGCAGCTCCAATCTTCAATCCTGAGTCCAGTCCACACCATTGAAGGGCTTCCCTTGTCTTAGATATAGGAACTTCCTCTTCATTCTCAACCACTTGCAATTGAAAGATCTTTCTTATACTTCTTTGATTAATCTTCACCTTAGTCCCTTGAACAGTGGACTTAATCTTGAGGCCAGTAGAGTGGACTGATGCAGAGATAAAGAACTCGTGCACCTCCTTCTTCCAGATTTTAGTAGGTTCTGAGATGAGAAATTCTAACCCTGACTCAGAGAGGAGGGTGATAACTCCTTGAACATCTGGCGGCGCCTCTGCAAAGGCCTGGCGCACCAACTCATACCCTTCATTGATGTTATCTTCAATCCTTGGCGCCATCGTTTTGTCGAGAAAGCTTGAGAGAAGAGAGAAAGATAGACTGTCGACACAGGGTTTTAGTCTCGAAAACCTTGGAAGCGTGTCGACAGAATGAGATTTTGACCTATTTATAGCCGCAGTTGAAAGAAGTTCAAAAGGCGCCAAAAACAGTCAAAATGTGTCGACACAGACGGAATGTGTCGACACAAACTTCTACCATCTCGACATTACTTCAGCCTACTATGTGTCGACACCAATTTGTGGTTATGTCGACACCTTAGATAAACAGAAATTCTGTGTCGACTCTAAGGATAAGTGTCGACACATATTCTGTAAGTGTCGACACCATTTTCCTGGTTGAGTCGACATTATATTTCTGGTTAAGTCGACAATATAACTCTTAAGTGTCGACACATATTCTCTGTGTCGAACACAATATTTCTGACTTGTCGACATAATTTCTCTGAGTCGACACATTACTACTGAATGTGTCGACACATTCTTACTTAGCCAATTTCTGTAACTTCAATGTGTCCTTTTTAACACTTGATTATGTTGTTGTTATTACCTTTACTTATTTATATACCACTTCAATTGCATTGTTAATGATTTTGTTAATACATTAATCAATGGTTAACATACCTAATTCAATTTTGAATTTATTGAATTTGGTTTCATCTAAAGGCTTAGTAAATACATCTGCTATTTGATAATCTGTTTTTACAAATTCCAATGAGATGTCTCCTCTTTCTACATGTTCTCTAAGAAAATGGTATTTGATTTCTATATGCTTAGTTCTACTATGAGAAACTGGGTTATTAGCAATAGAAATAGCACTCTTTGAATCACATAAAAGGGGTGTTCTACTTACCTGAATACCATAATCCTTAAGCTGATGCTGCATCCACAATAGCTGTGCACAGCAGCTTCCAGCAGCAACATACTCTGACTCAGCTGTGGAAATTGCCACACTGGTCTGCTTCTTACTACTCCAAGATATTAGTCTTCCTCCCAGGAATTGACAAGTACCTGTAGTACTCTTTCTATCCTCTCTACATCCTGCAAAATCTGCATCTGAATAGCCTGTTAGTAGAAAATCTCTATTCCTAGGGTACCAAAGACCTAGAGTAGGAGTGCCCTTTAGATATCTCAGAATCCTTTTGACTGCAGTATAATGAGATTCTTTAGGGCAGGCTTGGTACCTAGCACAGACACATGTAGCATACATAATGTCAGGTCTACTAGCAGTGAGATATAGTAGAGACCCAACTATTCCTCTATACAATGATTCATCAACAGGTTTACCTGCCTCATCTTTGCATATAGGCATACTTGTTCCCATAGGAGTTCTCATGGAGGAGGATGACTCCATACCATATTTCTTAATTAATTCTTTGGTGAACTTAGACTGGGATATGGACAATCCATCATCAGTCTGTCTTACTTGGAGTCCCAAGAAGAACTTAAGTTCTCCCATACTGCTCATCTCAAATTTCCCTTGCATAAGTTTGGCAAACTTTTTACAAAGGTTGTTTTCAGTAGATCCAAAGATTATGTCATCAACATAGATCTGGACTAAGATGATCTTTCCTTTGGATTCCCTAAGGAATAGAGTTTTGTCCTATCTTTCCTCTTGAGAATTTATTCTCAATGAGGAAGGTAGACAGGGTTTCATACCAAGCCCTTGGAGCTTGTTTTAACCCATACAAAGCTTTCCTAAGCTTATACACAGAATCAGGTTTAAAAGGATCTACAAAACCTGATGGCTGCTCTACATATACTTCTTCTTTAAGATCACCATTCAGAAATGCTGACTTCACATCCATCTGGTATACTTTGAAGTCTTGGTAGGCTGCATAGGCAAGGAACATTCTGATTGCCTCCAGCCTTGCTACTGGAGCAAAGGTTTGATCAAAGTCAATTCCTTCTTCCTGCCTGTATCCTTTTGCAACTAACCTTGCTTTATTCTTCACTATTATCCCACTCTTCATCTAGCTTGTTCCTATAGATCCACTTAGTGCCAATTATATTGTGGCCTCTTGGTTTAGGAACCAAGCTCCCAGACTTTGCATCTTCTGAATTGATTCAGCTCCTCTTGCATAGCATCAATCCAGTGCTGGTCTTGGATAGCTTCTTCAAACTTCTTAGGTTCCATCTGGGACAAGAAACTTGAATGCAAAACTGTGCTTTGATTTCTGCTTCTAGTTTGCACTCCTTGTCTTGGATCACCAATTATCTGATCAGTAGGATGATCTCTTAGATATCTTATAGCTGGAGGTAGATTCCCTTCAGGTTGAGCATCTCCAGCTTCTTCATTCTGCTGTTCCTCTTGGTTTTCATCAGCTTCCATTATCTCTTGTACTCCCCCTGGACAGCAGCCTTCATTTTCCAATGCTCCATCTTCCTTTGAAGCTTCAGCAATGGAGAGCTTGTCCATCTTCTTGCTTATACCTGTTGAGTCATTTGATCTACAAGACAACTCACAATTGATTAATCTTGTTTCATCAAATACAACATGCACAGATTCTTCAACCACTTGAGTAGTTAAGTTGAAGACTCTATAGGCCTTACTATTTGTGCTGTACCCAACAAATATCCCATCCTGGGATTTGGCAGCAAACTTAGTCAAATATGACTTGCCATTGTTAAGTATATAGCACTTGCAACCAAAGATCCTGAAATAGGATAGATTTGGTTTTCTGCCTTTCACAATCTCATAGGGAGTCTTTTTGTGGCTTTTGGTGATAGAAGCCCTATTGATGACATGACAAGCAGTGTTAACTGCCTCAGCCCAAAAATATTCTGGGAGAGAGGTGTCACTCAATAGAGTTCTACCAGCTTCAATTAATGTTCTATTCTTTCTTTCAGCAATTCCATTTTGCTGAGGTGTTCTTGGTGAGGAGAACTCTTGGAAAATCCCAAAGTCTTTACACAAATTTGTTATGCTTTCAGAATGAAACTCAGTACCATGATCACTTCTGATTTTGACCACTGTACTATTTAGTTCATTCTGAATTTGCTTTACAAAATTAAGTAGTACACTTGGGGTTTCAGATTTTTGTCTTAGAAAGAACACCCATGTAAATCTAGAATAGTCATCTACAACCACAAAAGTGTAGACCTTCCTACCTAGACTATGAACTGGCATAGGACCAAAAAGATCCATATGCAAGAGGTATAAGCACCTCACAGAATCCTTGTTTTCAAGGCTTTGAAATGAGGATTTTGTCTGCTTGCCCTTTTGACAAGCTGAGCATACCCCTTCCTTTATACACTTAACTTGAGGCCCATTCCTCACTAGTTCTTTACTAATGAGTTGGCCAATTGTCTTGTAGTTTAGATGAGCCAATCTCTTGTGCCACTTAACACAATGGGAAGCATTGTCATCAGCTACAAGACAAATGGGGGAAGCCTTATTTTCACATTCAAAATTAAGGCAATATACATTTCTCTTCCTATACCCAGTCAAAATGATCTCTTGATCACTTGACCTTTTGATATGACATCCATCCTTACCAAATGAAATGTCATATCCTAGATCACTCAACTGGCTTATGCTTATTAGATTATGTTTCAAACCTTTTACATAGGCCACTTGGGTGATAGTAATTAGGTTAGAAGAAATGTTACCAAACCCTTTGATGACTCCTTTTTCAGATCCACCAAAGATCACTTTATGTCCATCTTTGACAGATGAATACTCCTTCAGCAGCCCCTTTGTTCCAGTCATGTGCCTGGAACAACCACTATCCAAGTACCATATAGGGGCATGGTTACTTGGATTCACCTGCAATACAGAATTACTTACCCTTAGAACCCAAGTAAGTCTTGGGTCCTTGGTTCAGGTTAGCATTAATAAAGTTATCATAACCTCTTCTAACAGGTAGACTCTTATTCTTTATAACACTTGTGTTATACCAGCAGTCCAATGCAAAATGGCCCCTCTTGCCACAGCACCAACATTCAAACTTATTGTATCTAGATCTAGATACATCCTTGTCAGTAGAATTTCTGTTCATTGCTGGTGCTGTTGCTACTTCACCTACTGATTTCTTAAAACCATTTGGTTTATGACCATAGGTAGGCCTGCTTGCCTTAACACCCTTGTTCTTCAGAACATTTGTCTTAATATGACCTTGAATGTCTTCATGATCATATATGTTAGAAGGCACTTTCTCCTTACTAAACCTTATGGGGACTGAAAGGTTTAGTGGCTGAATAGGGACTTTGCCTTTCCTCTTGAATCTGCCAGCCCTGGAGTTACCTTTAAATCCTAATCCAGCCTTACCCTTCTGAGTGACAAATTCATCTATCAAGGGTAAGACAGATTTTGGCTTAGAGTAACTAGCCACTAAATCCCTTTCAATTCTAAGTCTGGCCTCCAGACTCTTTACTTGATCATTAGTATAATTAATTGTGCCCATCTGAATAATAGTTATATTCTTCAGCTTGGCAATTTCATTTAATTTTTGATCAAGGACTTTTTCTAACTCAGTTGTTGCTACCCTTAGTTCAGCAATTTCCTGAGCCTGTGTTTTAACCAGGTTCTTGCTTTTCTTAAGGGCCTGCAACAAGTCCCCATACTTGTCTATCAATTGATAGACATCTCCTTCAGATCCAGATGCATCTTCATCACTTGATGCAGATGTAGCTGATTCTTCACTTGTACTACAAACAGATGTACAGGAAGAACAATTTACCTCATTAGGACCAGACTGATTCTGGCATATGTCCTCTTCTGATCTTGTCATCAAACCCATGCATTGATGTTCATTGATGGAGTCTAGCAACTGCATAAACTCCTCTTCCTCAGATGCAGCATATAGTCCAATATATGCTTCAGCTTCAGATCCTGATTCTGAAGTTGACTGGTCTGACAGACTTTTATCTTTCTTTGCTACAAAGGATTTCTCCTTCTTGCCTTTCTGATAAGTCTTCTTCTTTTCTGAAGATTCCTTCCTTTTGTCAGGACAATCAGCCACTACATGTCCAGGCCTATTGCAACAATAGCAGACAATCTTTGAAGTAGTGGCTTTGCTGGGCTTTGATCTGCTTTTCTCTTTCCTTGACGACCTTCTCTTCTGATAATAGTCATCAACTTGCTGTGATGTGGAAGGCCTAGACTTCCATTGCTTCTTTTTCAAGAACCTTTGGAATTGTCTAGTAAATGCAGCAAAGTCTGCATCTGAATCACAGCTAACTGAACCCTTATCTGAATTTTCAGAACTATCTTCTTCAACTTCCTTAGGAGGAGATGGTGATTTCCTCCTATTCTTTCTGGTGGCTTCAGCATTAAATGCCACAGTCTTTTCTCTATGCTCTCCTCTTGAGTTTCTTTCCTCCTCCTTCCTTACCATAAGTTGCATTTCATAGGATAGCAACTTTCCAAACAGGGTTGGAGGAGATATTTCTGCCAATTTAGCCACTTCTCTTATGGCACAGATCTTTGTATCCCAATCCTTTGATAAGGATCTTAAGAATTTGTCATTCAGTTCATAGGTACTGAAGACTCTTCCATAGGATATTAGCTCATTCACAATTCTATAGAATTTCTTATAGCACTCAGTTATGCTATCAGATTTTCCTTGTCTAAAGCTTTCATACTCCTGATTCAGCATAGACTTTCTGTCCAGCCTTACTTCTTCAGATCCCTCCATGTAGACAATCAATGTGTCCCACATCTCCTTGGAGGTCTTGCAGTGAATCAGATTCTGAAATGTTGAATCATCTATGGCACTGACAATGATATTCTGTGCCCTTTTATCCATGGTTGCCAAGATGATTTCATCCTTGGTCATTTCTGAATAAGTCTTTGGTATTTGGATATTTGCATCAAGAACAGATATCTTCATTGGAATGAAGGGCCCTTCTTGTACTGTGATGTAAATCCTTGGGTCAGATGCTTCCATAAACAATCTGACTCTCTCTTTCCAGATCCCAAAGATTTCCTTCTTGCATATGGGTAATTTCATAGACCCTAGCTCCTTATGATTCTCTCCAGAACCCATCTTCTTGAATCTTGAATCTGCCTTTCAGATCTACCTCAGACTGTTAAGTCCTTTTTGAGGAACCTCCCTCTGATACCACTTGATAGTTTAACTTTCAAGGCAGCCTAAACACCTAGAGGGGGGGGTGAATAGGTTCTGCTTTTCTTATAAAAACTTCTAGGCAGAATTCAAATCAATAGCTAACACAATAAGCACAGCAATCACAGAAAATAAAACATCACAGATTGCACAATGTTTTATAGTGGTTCCCCAAGGTCTGGGTACATCCACTTTCCCCCTTCACCTATCTAGCAGTATGCTAGATTCGGCCAAACTTCCACTTATCTCAGATCAACAGATCCTACAACTCAGAACCCAACTGGTTCCTACAACTCAGGCACAACTGCCCTACCTCAGCCTTGCCCCAAGGCCTACAACTCAGAGAATATCCTTCTCCTACACTCAGGCAAACAGCCCTACCACTCAGAGTTCAACACTCCTACACTCAGCCTTTATAACATAGGCTTACAACTCAGATCTGTGTAAACAGATCCTACAGAAATATAGAAAAGATTATTAAACTGTCTTGCCAAAGTTGAGAGAGAAAAGGCCAAGACAATTCTTGATCAGCTGATGCAATCAACTGTATCTGAGCCTTCTTCAAAGCTTCTTGAAAATGTACTTAGCTGAGTTGATTCCAAACAGCTTCTTGAGAATCCACTGGGGGTTTCTTTCTTCTTCTTCTAATTCTGGCTTGACCTCTCTCTATCCAGCACTTTGAAAGATTCTTCTGAATTCTGATTAGAACTCTTCTTAGATCTATCCTTAGATAGTCTTCTTAGATCTCCCGGAGAAGATCTTCTTAAGTGACTAGCACTTTCTTGAAATGAATTGGATTGTGATCCTTCTCTTCCTTTTTGATTCAAAGTTATTCAAAAAAGGACTATCTGTTATGGTTGTTGTTCTCCTTCTGAATCAGTCTATTTATAGACATTCTTCATGGTAACCGGCTGATCCGGTTTCTAACCGTTTTCTGACAAGTCTGACAGCTTCAGTTAACCGGTGATAACCCACAGCTGTCAAGTCTTCAAACAAGTCCTGTGCCTTAGTCTTGAACCACAAGTTGTTGAAACAGTCTGTCAGAAAGTGTCGAGACCATCTGTCTAACTGTGTCGACACAATTGACTTTGGTGTCGACACAGTCTTCAGTGATGTCGACTAAGTTGCCTTTGAGTCGACACAGCTTCTTCTGAAAATAACTTGGTCTTAACTCTTCAGTGTGTCGACACAAGTCCTGTGTGTCGACACAGTTGTTGTAGAATTATAACTTAGTAAGTGTCGACTTAGCCTTCAGGTGTCGACACATTCTGCTTTAATGTGTCGACTTAATCACAATGTGTCGACACATTCTGCTGGTGTCGACAAACTTGAGGTCGACTATTTTCTTCTGTGTCGACACATTCAGCTGATGTCGACAATCTTGAGATCGACTATACTCTTCTGTGTCGACACATTCTCCCAATGTTGAGGTCGACGCTTTTCTTCTGTGTCGACACAAATTCCCAGAGTTGTGTCGACTCTTTTCTTCTGTGTCGACACAAATTCCCAGTGATGTGTCGACTTACTTCTTCTGTGTCGACACTTTTTCCCAGTGTAGTTGTAGACTAACTGCTATGTGTCGACACTGCTTCCCAGTGTTGTGTCGACTCTTTTCTTCTGTGTGTCAACACTGCTTCCTCTGTGTCGACACTTGGACTTAGAATTTTTTCTGCATACTTTATCAATTCTTCACCTGCACATTTCAACTTAAAACAACATCAAATACACCTTGATGTATATCATTGAGCTAGGTTGGGCTTCTTCAAATCAGGTACACATTTTCCAATGTACCCAACACTTATGCAAACGAGCACGTGATAGCTTATTCCTCCCGCTAGTTAAAGAAACACGAGCAGAACTATCTGGTACATGACTAGGAGATGGGAGCGGTTTTCTTCACTCTTAAGATCTGGCGGCACTACCTCTACGGTGTCCACTATGATATTTTCTCGGACCACAAGAATTAAAAGTATGTAGATATACTGAATGAGCTGAACATCCGATAGAGATGATTGGTTGAGTTCCTGTTAGATTATAAGTACACCATGCATTACCACCCCGAGAGAGCAAATGTAGTGGCAGATGCACTGATCCGGAGAGCCACCACATCAGGAGAAGAGACCCAGCTAATGGCCATGTGGTTGATACAGATGTTGGAGGACACACAGATATATCTGGTATCCATGGATGATCCAGAACTTTATTAGGAGTACCTAGCTTCGATGAGTGCCACCGATGACATACGAGATTGCATCAAAGACTGACAGAGGCTAGATGCGTGGATGGAGCCAATATTCAGGGCCTTAGAGGAATGCATGGCTGTGGATTACTCTCTGAGGGATGGTCTTCTGTGCTTTAGAGACATAGTTTATATAACGGTAGGAGGTCGGATACGGGAGGATATTATGGCAGAGGCAAAGAGAAGTCGGTACTTAGTTCCCTAGGGATTTCGAAGATGACAACTAACTTGATGAGGACTTTGTATTGATCGGGCTTAAAGAAGGATATCACTTCTTTTGTGATGCATTGTGAGCCTTATCAACTCATAAAGGTAGAGTGTATGATTCCAGCCGGATTATTGCAGCCAGAGTGGAAGTTCGATGACATAGACATGGAATTCATTCATTTTCTCCCTCGATCACATACGGGAAACGATTCGATATGGGTGGTCGTCGATAGGTTAAAGAAGGTGGCCAAATTTATTCCGATCAGGAAGGATGCTCTGGTTGGTAATTTGGTGTGAAAGTTCGTGGAGCAGTTTGTCCGCTATCATGGCCTGTCGAAGTCGATTATGTCGGATTGAGACAAACAGTTTACGTTCAGAGAGTGGAGATCAGTACATGCTTATATGGGGTTCCGGTTGACATTCAGTACAAGCTTCCACCCTAAGATGGACGGACAGACAGAGTATACCAACTAGACACTGGAGGATCTCTTGCGCTTATGAATACTGGACTACAAGGATCCATGGAAGAGAGTGTTTCCATTGATCGAGTTCTCGTATAACAATAGTCATCAGTCCAGTATAGGTAGGGCCCCTTACGAGGCATTGTAAGGAAGGAGGTGCAGGACCTCCTTATTTTCGATCCAGTATGAGGATCCAAAGGTACTCGGCTCAGAATTTGTAGAGGACACAAATACACAGGTGAGACTGATCCGGGATAGGATGTTGGAGGCCCAGAGAAGACAGGACAAATATTACGATACGCGGCATCGTTGGGAGGAGTTCCATGTTGGAGACCGGGTCTTCTTGAAGATATGTCTGATGCATGGAGTCTCGCGGTACTCGACTAGGATTACTATTCTTTGATTAGGATTTTCATTTTGACACAACTTGTATAGACTGAGGTCATATTTTATTTCCAGAGTTGTTATTTCAAAAGGTATTATAGAGATGCTCAGTTTGATGAACTCAGAACTCAGTTCGACGAACTCATATCACAACTCAAAACTCAGTTTGACGAACTCTGAGCTCAGCTCGCTGAAAGTAAATGTTCCGTTCGACGAAATCCAAGCTCAGTTCGATGAAATCCTTGCTGAGTTCAACGATCAGGCAGTTTATATATTACAGAAGGTATAATGTTTTTAAATGCTTGATAACTATTAGTTTAAACTATGATATTTAATACTAAATATTCTAACAAATATAGCCTTTTAAGGCAGTATTAAATATGGATTTATAATAGAGGATTTAAATCTAATTAATTCCAAGGAAGTTACAATTCTCAAAGGATTCTTTAGACATTTCAAGAATCGATTATTTTAAATAGACACAACGATTGAATTCTGCCCCGACAATCTATACATATAGAAGATGGTTTCTTCTCCAGATATACATACTCATTGATGCACACAGATATATATTACATACACATAGATACACACAGAGATACATATATACACATAGATACATATATACACACAGAGACATATACATACATAGATATACATACTTTCTGCTTCAGAATCTTCTTAAGACATATCTTCAATCTGAAAGACATCCTAATAAATATCTATCAAAAACATATACTGGAGAGTAAATGCATACAAGAAGGCCTACACCTTGAAGAAAAGTCTCCTCTCTTGATCACAATCTCTATTCAAATAAGGTGGATCTTTTTGCAACATCATCCACTAAGTTTTCTCAGAGATACTTGACAGAGAAGACAACATCTAATTCTTTTAGTTTACTCTTATTGTTTATTCTTAAACTGTGTACATGGTTCTAACTCCCTTCAAAAGTTTACACTTGGTTCATATGTCTTCAGATCAAAAGACTTAAGTTTGGTTTTTTGGTACCTTGTTAAAAGCCTAACGGATTGCTAGATCTCCCTTAGAAAATAGATCTTCTAGTGACAGGGCACCTGAGCAAAAACTTGTAGTGGATTCCTACGAGGGTGGTAGTAGAGTAGATGTATCCAGATTTTTTGGGGAACTGATATAAAATCCTTGTGTCGTCTGTGATTGTTACTTTCTATTTGTGTGCAGTGTATATTATCTATATATATATCACAAATTTTTAAAACTTCTATATAAATAAATTTAAGTTTTTAAAATACTCTATTCACCCCCCTCTAGAGTAAAGTTAGATCTATCCTTTCCACTTTCAATTTGTATCAGAGCGAGGGTTGGTTTTACAGGCTAAAACCTGATCCAACTGATCTGATAGATCTTATTTTACCTAGAAGTTTGTATTTAGATCACTGATAAAATTATCATTGAATAAAATAAGGAGTACTTATGCACTAGACCTTCCTATTTGCAATCTTAATAAGTTTTCACTATGGAAGGCAAGGATTAGGTTATATATGAATTTTATTGATGAGCATATCTACAATTCAATTTTGACAGGTCCACCTCCACCACTGGTAGCAACAAGCACTAATGCTACACCACCTCCAGAATGGACAGATGCTCAGAAAAAATAGAGAACTGCTGATGAAAAGGCTATGAATATACTAGTCCAAACATTATCTGATGATATTTTTCATAAGGTTACTGAATGCACCTCAGCAAAAGATATCTGGGACACCCTAACTACAATGGTAGCTGGATTAGCAGATGAAAGAAAAGATAGAAGATCTCACCTGATTTCTCAATATGAGAATTTCAAAAAGGGAGAAACTGAATTTCTTGCTAATATGTATACAAGACTCAGTCTTATAATCAATGAACAAAAAACTTTGGAAAAAGACATTACATTGTCAGAAGTAAATGACAAAATTCTAATGTGTTTTCCTAGCACATGGGATTCAAGAATTTTGCCAATTAGAGAAGCCAGAAGTGTGAATGAAATTACAACAGAAACTTTGTTATGCAAGCTCAAATCATATTAGTAGCTCAACAAAATAAGAGAAGCTGAACAAATGACTTTATCCTTAGTGAAAAAGGAAAAGTGTACTGCTTTCCAGGCAACTGAAGAGGAAGAAAAACTTCCATAAAATGAAGAACTCAAAAGTCTATTGGCTAAAAGATTTTACAAATGGCAGGAAAGACTTCAGGAGAAGATTTTCTAGAAATAAGGAAAAACCAAGGTATGACAAAACAACTACTAAGGAAATTGTTTGTTATAGTTGCAGGAAACCAGGACACATTCTTTTAGAATGTCCTGAAAATCAGAAGAAAGATAAGAAGAAGGAGAAAAACTTTAAGAAGCATTCAAACAAACCCACTTCTAGTAAATACAGACAGAAGGAGAGAGGCATTATAGCTGAAACATTGAGTGAGTCAGACAATAAATCTTCATCGAGCTCAAGTCAAGATGAAGAAGAATCAAATGAAAAAGAAGTATGTATGATGGAAATCATTGCATCAAATAACAATTCTGATTCTAAATCTTAGTCCGAAGAAGACTATGTATTTTCAACTTTTGAATTTACCTCGGATCAATTCAAAATAAATTTTATATTGCTCTGTAAAGATTGGATAAAATCTGAGAAGGAAATAAAACTTCTCCGAGAAAAATTAACGTAATTGAATAATCTATCTTCAGAAAACATTAAACTTAAAGAAGTTTTGAAAATTTCTAAGGAACAAATAGTTTCTCTTGAAAACATATTATCTGAGGCTAAGAAGTTTTAAGAATCTCTTAATGGGAGAAGTATCAGACTAACGAATATTACAAGTACATTCAATGCCAGATTAAATGGCAGACTAGGCTTGGGAGCTTCATCTAGTCAACCTCAAATACATAAGAAAAATATTTAAACAACTCCTGTAAAATTTATATCTGCTAAAAGAAAAGAAATATGAAAGTGAAGGGATAGATACTACTCTAGAAGGGGGGGGTGAATAGAGTTATCAAATTTTGCACTAGACAAAACTTGAAGGTCTACCCAACTCCCTTGGAGTGAATTGCGGAATTAAAAGATTATAGATATAGAATTAACCCTATAGCCTAACACAAGTGTTGTGCACAAACTCAAGCTAACTGTAATTATAGTTAAGGCTTGGAAAACTTAATCAGCAACTAGCAACCTAGTTATATCTATTCACAGCCACAATGCAGGAAATAAACAAGGCAATCCAGACGACACAAGGAATTTATAGTGGTTCCCCAAACAACTTGGGTACGTCCACTCTTCTACCAACAAGGTAGGAATCCACTCAGGTTTTTTTGATCAGGTGCCCTGCCACCAACAAGATCTGCTTCAGGTAGATCCAGAAACGCTTTAGACTTTTGATCAGGTGTCTAAAAACCAAGCACAGGTTTTTGATCAGGTGCCCTGCCACCAAGGGATACTTTTGAAGGGAGTAATAACCCTGTACAGGAGGGGGAAGAAGGTTAAGATGTCTTCTCTATTTTACAATAGATTAGAGAAGCACAAAAACTTACACTGAGCTAGAAAGCTCTAAAGAATCAAGGCTCCCCCTGGCTCAAAGATGTCCAGGTGAAGTCTTGCTTCAGTGCAGAAAACTCTTCAGAAAGCTCTGAAGGAAAAACTACAAGAAGATAATAAATAAAAAATTAAAGATCTTCAAGCAGCTATCTTCTTCTTCTTCTTCTTCAAAAGAACTCTGAGTTTGAACTTCCTGAAAGCAGGAGAACTCAGGTTGAAGAAGAGTAGAAGATCTTAACACTTCTCAGTTGGATGAGTATTGCTGAGAGCAGATGACTTGATCTTGATGAAGGCTTGAAAGCAGATGAACAGGTTAGCTAGTTAGCTCGCTTGAATCCTTCTTCAAAGGGTCCTTTTTATAACAGCAGCAAGCAACAGCTCTCTTTAATTTGAATTACTTGTCTTCTTCTGAAACTTGAGACCTAGGCTGCAAATAACACATAGCAAAACAAACTATGCAGCAAGACATCCTATAAAAGGAATAAACCTCTTTCTAAGAAGCTGCAGGATCAAATCAAATAACAGAAGGACTAAATAAAGTCACATCAGAGAAATACTCTTTATAGCAGAAGGAAGACTTTTCAGTCTAACGGCTATAAAGGACTGTCAGCAGATAAAGTAAAATACAAAGTCAGCTAATAAGACAAACAACTTTATCTGAAAAGATTTTACTTAGGCATAAGGGATGGAGCAAATATTGCCTGGAAATATTATCATAAAACAACTGAAAAGATATGCCAGATAATGTATTAATTAATTAAATATAATAAATAAATACAAAATATAAAGGCAGACAGAAAGCGTTGAACGACCTTCGGAGATCGTCGACCGATGCACGGAGATCGTCGAACTATCGGACAGATAGTCGAACGATCCAGATAGTCGAACTATCAAAGGAGATAGTCGAACTATCACAGCAGATAGTCTAACTACCAGAAGATAGTTGAACTATCAGATAGTCGACCTATCAACAGATAGTCGAACTATCAGGGCAAAATAGATAGTCGAACTATCAACAGATAGTCGAGCTATCAGATAGTCGACCTATCAATAGATAGTCGAACTATCAAAAAACAAACAGATAGTCGACCTATCAACAGATAGTCGACCTATCAACAGATAGTCGAACTATCAGATAGTCGAACTATCAAAGCAGATAGTCGAACTACCAAGCGAGAACAGATAGTCGACCTATCAACAGATAGTCAAACTATCAACGCAGAACAGATAGTCGAACTATCAACAGATAGTCGAGCTATCAGATAGTCGACCTATCCAAGCAGATAGTCGAACTATCAAAGCACACAGATAGTCGAACTATCAACCGATAGTCGAACTATCCACGCAGACTGAAAGTTGAACAACTGATAGACGATCGTCGAACAGTTAGTCGACGATAGTCGAGCGGCGTTCGACGATAGTCGAACGAACAAACTACTTAACCAAATTCTCAATCTGGAAAAGTGAGGACTCTACAGCTAGACTACTAACCATTGACCATAGATATTTCTTGGGTCAAGGGACTAAAAAGACAAGACTAAACTCAAATCAAACTAGGGTACCAACAATCTCCCCCTATTTGAGTTAAGTCTCTTAAAAACTAAAACACAGAGCTAGCTATAGAACACTAAAATCAATACAGAAAATAGATAGCAATTAACTAGCAATTATCAAACAGATAGATATAAAACAGCAGTCAATCAAAAAATTAAGAGTCTACAGAATCTGGCAAAGAGTCAGAAGAACTTGGAACAAAAGAAATTTTCCTCAGGGGATCAATAGCCTCTTTCTTTGACATCTTCAAGTCCTGCACACCAATAATCTTTACTTCTGCAACCCTTGGAACAACGGCTTCCGGGTGCTTTTCCATATATTTTGAAGGGTCAAAGAGCTCAGGATTAACCTGGAACTTTTCAAACTCCTTCTTTCTGAATGTAGACATAGTGGTTAAGCCAGTGGTGTCCTTCCCTTCAGCTTTTGCTTTTCTGATCTGAGCTGCTCCAACCAATTCGTTAAAACGAGCCATCCTAAAGTTAGGATCAAGCTCAGGACTTTCATAAGAAGTCTCAGAAGGAGCAACCTCTTTATCTTGATTAACTAGATAAGACATGGGAGCAGACTTAGCAAAGTTCTTGCTAGAATATTTAAACAAAATAAACTACTTACCTTTTGAAACAATTTTTTCAGACTGCACTGGTATTGGGGAAGAAACTCTTTTCTTTTGAGAAGGAGGAGGGGAAAAGGTTGTTCTTTGATACACAACCTCCTTCACTTGTTCTCTTACTTTAGTAACATGTTTTTGAGAACCAGAATAAGATCTGCCTTGGGAACTTTGAGAGCTTTTCCTTGACTGAGGCTGAGAAGGTGCAGATTTTCCAGAAGAGGCAGATGGATTAGCAGTAAGGTTCCCAGAGGCTCCTGCACTGGGAGGTGGAGGAGGAGGACCTCTGGGAGTCCATCTTGAAATAGGACTATCATACATCTTAGATCTTTTTCTCTCTTTCTGCTGGTTCTTGGAGAACCACATCCAATGTTGAAATTCTTTTGATTTGGGGTCAATTCCTTTAAGAATATAGTATGGAGTATCATTTTCATGGCTGGGAGGAGGAGGAGCAATTGCTTTCCTTTTCTTCTGAGCAGCTTTCTTTTTCTTCGAATTTTCAGATAAATCAGAATCCTCTTCATCTTCAGAGTGAGATGAAGGAGGATTGTCATAAGGATCATAGGCTTCAGAAACAGCCTTTTCTTTTAAAGCAGCTTTCTCTTTTTCCTCTTCAATGGCATCCTGAGCCAGAAGGAAATCCAAATCCAACCCTGGTGAATCATCCCAAATAGTCGACTTTTCAACTTGCAAATCTTTTTCTTTCTCTATCAAAGATTGAACTCTTTGATTCCAAGCAACTCTTGCTTTCTCTTCATGATTCTCAGATACATCTTCCATGTCATCTAAAAATGAATCCAATTCTGGATCTACTTGAGTATCAGGAACAACTGGATCAGCTTCAGAAACAACTGCTATAACCTGAGCAGCTAAATCTTCTTTAATATAATCTGTAGATTTATGAATACAAATCTGCTAAATAAGCTAAAATCATTCCTTCTAGGTATTCACAAGCTATCAAATTAATTGACTCGTCAATAAAGCGAATGAGTGAATTACCTTCATATTTTACCAACTCCCAAGACTCATCTAGGTAGGATGTAATAATCCCTTCTAGGAAATGGGCAACCACGGGAGTGGTGAGATCTTCTAAGCAAACTTTCACCGCAAATTCAGATAACATAATAACATCAGATATTTCTTTTTCCGATAACACAGAAACTGATTTATCTTGAACTTGAACTGCATCAGTCTCTTCTTGAACTGCTGGAAGGGATGCTGGAGGCTCTGAGGCATCTTCACAGAACATCTCCCCCTGCCTGATTTCAGTGGAAACTGAAACCAGGCCCCTTGAAGAAGAGGGCTCAGCAGATTTGGAAAGTGATTGGATGGAAGCAGTCAGGGTGGCAATGGAGGAGGCAAGTGGAGCAATTGCCTCTTCAATCATAATTTTGATTGAAGGGGTAATCAACTCCAAAATGCTAGAAATGAAAGCTGGGGTGATCTCAAAAGATGATAGAACTGCAGTGGATGGAGATGCAGCAGAGATGGTTGTAGTGTTGGGATGAGAAGTGGTGTGGACTGGAGATTGAATTGGAGATGGAGCTGGAGAGTTAACAGGAGTGTTAACTGGAGAGTGAATAGGAGACTGAGGAGGTGTTGGAATCCTCTCAGATCCTAACAGATCAAAACTAGGAGCAGATATCCTAGCCTGATGAGAAGGAAGAGAAGATGCTGGAGGGGAAGGAAGAACAACCGTGGTTGTTTCTCTAACAGGAGAAGGGGAAAGTCGTACTTCAGCTGAAGTTGATTGAACTTCAACTGAAGCAGACTGCATAGCAGAAGATGAGGGAAGGGAAAGAGCTGAGCCATCTTCTACAGGGTGAGGAGCGACCGAATCAGTCCTGGTGCTCTCTGATGTCGCTGGAGCAACCCCTGTGAGAGCGGGTTTCACAAAAGTCCTCTTCCACTTGGAGAACAGGTTTGGGTCCATCTTCTTGCTTGCATTTATTGTTGTTGCGGTGGAGACCAGTAGCTGAGGATACTTTTCCTTCAGGAAAATTCCAATAACCCTACCTAGGGTAACCTCTTTCTTATTGTTCTTTTTCCTTATCAAATCAAACATTACCCCTGCCCAATCAATCTTTTTCTGATTAACAATTGAACACATCAGTGCAAATTGTTGCCTTGTTATATTGTCATGAGCAGAGTGCTTTCCGAGGTGCACTTTTCCAACTAACTCAGCGAGAAATTTAATCTTAAAGGGAAAATTGACCTTGAGCAGCTTGGTGGGAATGCCCTCCGCATGTCCCAGCTCAGTCAACATCCTTCCAAATTCTTGAGCATCTTGCTCATAATCTTCTTCACCATTTATCAAACCAAAAACATCAGTCAGAACGGCCAGAGTTAAAATTACCTCTTCTCTGCCGATGGTGCCAGTCATCGAATCGTCGGTGGATGACGAAGTGAAAGCCCATTCCTTGATCTCGGGTATATTTAACTTAATCCTTGATGACATTAATCTCTCTAGTCCTTGATCCCGGCACAACTGAAGAACTTCCACGATCCCTGCTTCGCAGCAACTGAACGCGTCAAAATCAACGCTGAAGCCTGCATCGAACTTTACAACTGCTAACACTGCGGGAGAAATCGCCATTGATTGCTGGAGAAAGCGCGAGAAGGACGGCGAAGACGAAGGGGACGAAGCAGCAGAAAATCGCAAGCGGTAAGACAGAATGCGAAAAGTCACACTCCGTCGACGATAGAACAAAAGATCTTTTAACCTAGGTCGACTATCGGCTTTATATTAGACCGGAGATAGTTGATCTCTTAAAAAGATACTAGACCTGATAGTCGAACGACCGTTCGACGATCGGCCCAGAAGTAGAGTAGTCGAGCCATCGTTCGACTATTTCTGGCTTCTCAAACAACAAGCTGTCGTCGTTCAGAGATCGACGATAAGCTCGACCTGTTCGACGATCTTCGAACGCCGGTCGACGATCTTCAAACAGATAAGCTATCATTAACCAGAGGTCGACGATAGGCTTAATCCGTTCGATGATCTTCGATCATCGTTCGACGATCTTCAAGCAGGTTTCAACATAGGCAGATATAGTCACACTTAGTCTCGTCCATTGATCATGCCTAGTTGAACTAAAAAGAACAGATGCTTCTGTTCATCTAAAGGCTTGGTGAATATATCACCTCTCTGAAACTCAGTGGATATGAACTCAAGACAAATCTTGTTCTTTTCCACACAATCTCTCAGGAAATGGTGCCGAATCTCAATGTGCTTCGTTCTAGAGTGGTGTACTGGATTTTGTGCAATTGAGATAGCACTGGTACTGTCACACATGATTTTGGTATTCTTGTGTGAGTAACCATAATCCACAAGCTGGTTTTGAATCCACAGGATCTGTGAACAACAACTAGCAGCTGCTATATATTCAGCCTCTACAGTTGAAGTTGAGACAGAAGCCTGCTTCTTACAGAACCAAGAGACCAATCTCTCTCCCAGAAACTGACAAGTTCCTGAGGTGCTCTTCCTGTCAACTCTGCAACCAGCGTAATCAGAATCAGAATATCCAATTAATTCAAATTCTGACTCAGCTGGGTACCAAAGTCCTAGATCTGGACATCCCTTCAGGTATCTCAGGATTCTCTTTAGAAGAATCAGATGAGATTCCTTGGGGTTGACCTGGAATCTAGCACAAAGGCATTTAGCAAACATTATATCAGGCCTACTTGCAGTTAGATATAATAGGGAACCAACAATGGCCCTATAATTCTTTTGATCAACTAGCTTGCCGTGATCATCAGAATCAATAACTACATTAGTAGCCATAGGTGTAGGCATTGCTGAAGCATCAGCCATCCCAAATTTCTTTACCAATTCCTTGGCATATTTGGATTGGGAGATGAAGATACCATCAGCATCTTGCTTAACTTGGATACCAAGAATGTAAGACAACACACCCATACTACTCATCTCAAACTTAGAGTGCATCAGGTCAGAGAACCTTTTGCAAAGTTTGGGATCAGTGGAGCCAAATATAATATCATCTACATACACCTGAACTAACAGGATTGTGTCCTTGTGATGCTTGACGAAAAGGGTTCTATCAACTACTCCCCTAGTGAAGTTGTGCTCTAAAAGGAAACTGGCTAGAGTCTCATACCAGGCTCTGGGAGCTTGCTTTAGTCCATATAGAGCTTTCTGTAACTTAAACACATGTGAGGGCTGAGTTGAAGAAACAAACCCTGGTGGTTGTTCAACAAATACCTCTTCCTTAAGCTCACCATTCAGGAATGCACTTTTGACATCCATTTGGAACACCTTAAACTTCATGTAGGCTGCATAGGCCAAGAAGATCCTTATTGCTTCTAGCCTTGCAATAGGAGCAAAGGTTTGGTCATAATCTATACCTTCCTCCTGTTTGTAGCCCTGAGCTACAAGCCTTGCTTTATTCCTTACAATAATTCCATTTGCAGCCAACTTGTTTCTATACACCCACTTGGTGCCTATGATCAGTTGGTCTTTAGGTCTTGGAACCAAAGTCCAAACTTTACATCTCTCAAACTGATTGAGTTCCTCTTGCATAGCAATGATCCAGTGGGGATCTAGCTCTGCATCTTTAAAGGTGAGGGGCTCAACCTATGAGAGGAAACAAGCGTGCATCACATCCTGTCTTAATTGGTGTCTTGTTTGCACACCAGCTGATATGTCTCCAATCACTTGAGATGTGGGGTGATCTCTGAGTGTGACAATATCAACAGGTGGGATGTGATCTTCAGCAACAGTTGGGATTAATTCCTCAGGAGGAATATGATCTACTGTTGGTGGTACAACAACAGCTTCTACAATGTCTTCATCACTGTCTGATTCAGTGATCTGAAGAGTTGATAGTTGAAGAATTTCTTGAGGGACATCAGGTACCTGCAATGAACTAGAGGAAGGAGAATTTTCTTTCTCCTTGTAAAACATCTAAGATTCATCAAAAGATATATGCACAGATTCTTCAATTTTACAGGTTGATTTGTTATAAACCCTATAAGCTTTGCTTACTTGGGAATATCCAAGCATGATTCCCATTGAAGCTTTTGCTTCAAATTTTCTAAGGTATTCTTTATTGTTATTATGAATATAAACAACACAACCAAATATTCTAAAATAATTAATTTTAGGTTTCTTTCCTTTAAGCAACTCATAAGGAGTTTTACACTTAAGCTTGTGTATCAAACTTCTATTCAAGACATAATTGGCTGTACTAACAGCTTCTGCCCAATAGGAGAGAGGCATGTTAGCATCTGCCAACAATGTACTAGCAGCTTTAATGAGTGTTCTGTTCTTCCTTTCAACTACCCCATTTTGTTGGGGAGTTCTAGGAGCTGAGAAACTATGTTTGATACCTTCTCTCTCACAGAATTCTTGCATGAGAAGAGAGTCAAACTCAGTACCATGATCACTTCTGATCAAGGCCACATGAGTAGAGTACTCAGTCTGCACACATAGTAGAAAGTCTGTAAGGGCTTTGAAGTTATCAGCCTTAGTTCTCAAAAAGAAAACACAACTGAACCTAGAGAAGTCATCTACAATTACTAAGGTGTAATACTTCCCTCCTAAACTCTATACATTTATTGGGCCAAATAGGTCCAAATGTAATAGGTACTGGATTCTAGGAGAATCACTCTTATTTACAGATTTAAAAGAGTTTTTGGTTTGCTTGCCTAGCTGACAAGCCTTGCATAGGCTCTCCTTCTTGTAGGGGCAAGAAGGTAAACCTCTAACAAGGTTGTGTTTAGATAACCTAGATATATTTTTAAGGTTAACATGACTAAGCCTCTTATGCCACAAAGAATTATTATTAATTGTTACTTCATTAAACAAACAGATTTCAGAGTGAGATGAATTGAAATCTACTAAATAAATATTACCTATTCTAATGCCTACTAAAACAACAATATTATTTAAAGTAATATTGCAAGAAGAGTTAGAAAATGAAACCTGGTAGCCAGCATCACATAGCTGGCTGACTGAAATCAAATTATGCTTCAGTCCTGTCACATATGCAACTCTCTTGAAAGTAACATCTCCAATAGTAATCCTGCCATAGCCTTTTGTCTGACCACAGTTGGAATCTCCAAAGATAACCTTTGGGCCGAGCTTAGCTTTGAATTTTGACAGATGATCTTTATTTCCTGTCATATGCTTGGAACATCCACTATCCAAATACCACTTATTTTGAGTGATTGGATAGGCCTTCACCTGCAAGACATTTATTTAGACAGAGTGGACCCAGGTAACCTTGGGTCCCTTGTTTTTCACATAAGAAAAACTGGAAATATATGAAAATGCAGGCTGAGGGTGATAACCTAATGGGTGAGATCTCCTAGGTGGGATTCTCCATGCAGATGATGGGTCAACAAACCTAGGGTTTCTATTTTCATTTAGGTTTCTATGGTACTGATGATGATTTTGAAAATCATATTGAAAACGTCGATCGACGTTCGACGATGGGCGCTCAGATCGTCGAGCTTTGTTCGACCATTGAGCTTCCGATCGTCGAGCGGCGTTCGACGCTCTTTGCATTTCTTTAAAAAATTTCTTTCTCTTTTCTCTCTTAGCTTTATTTAAACTTTTATTAACTAGGTTTACTTGCTCAGTGTTCTTCATTCCACTAGCTGAAATAAAGTTCACTGGAGTTGAAAGATTATTTTTAAGAATAACTGGGGGTTCACTTGGAGAAGCTCCTAAGCCTAGTTTGTCATTACCTGACCTAGTGTTAGTCATGCTGGTAATCTCTAACAACTTAAGGCTTCTACCATTAAGTGATTCTTCTAACCTCTTAGACTTAGCTAACTCCATTTTAAGAAATTTAATTTCTTCACTACAAGTAGTGAGATCTTCCTTTAACCTAACATTTTCTGTAGCAATTGATTCTGAGTCAGCTAACTTATTTCTATGTTCTTTTATCTCCTTTTCTGAGCTAATCAAATCTAAGCATAAAGATTTAAAATCTAATTTAAATTCTTCAGAAGTAAAGTCATAAGAAGATAGTACCTCATCTTCTGTTGGCATCTCTTCATCTGAATCTGAACTCTCTGTAGCTGAGTGGTTGCTGTAGGCATCTATTGCCATCAGGCAAACTTCTTTTGCCTTCTTCTCTTCCTCATCCTCACTGGAGCTTGATGAGGAGGATTCTTCATCAGAATCACTCCAGGTTTCATCAATGAAACCTCTCTCCTTCTTTTTGTTTTTGTAGGAGGATGGCTTGGAGTGCTTCCTGTGCTGTTCCTTTTCTTTTCTCTTGTCTTTGTTCTTCTCCTCTGGACACTCTGGTAAGATGTGTCCAGGCTTCCTGCAACCATAACAAATAATTTCTTTAGCAGGTGAACGATCATACCTTGGTTTGTCTTCATAGCGTGAAGACTTCTTTCTGAATTCCTTTCTCCCCATCTTGAGAAACCTCTTGGCAAACAATGTCATTAGCTCCTCATTTGATTGGCTACCTTCAGAAACATCAGCAGCCTTAAGAGCTAGAGATTGCTCTTTCCTTGTTGGAGTAGGGGTCTTTGCTTCTGCTTCTGCTTCCCTTGTCTTCAGCACTTGCTCAAAAGACTTGAGCTTGCCGAGAAGAGCTTCAGTGGAGATCTCATTTGTACTTCTGGCTTCCTTGATGGGCCAGATCCTTAGATCCCATGTGCTAGGGAAGCACATAAGAATCTTATCATTGACCTCTGTCAATGATATGTCCTTGTCAAGGGTCCTCAGCTCATTGATGATTGAGCTGAGCCTGGTGTACATGGCTTCAACTGATTCAGCATCAGTTTTCTTGAAGTTCTCATATTGTGAGATAAGGTTGGACCTTCTGTCCTTCCTTTCATCAGCTGAGCCAGCTACAATCTGGTTCAGTGTATCCCACATAGCTTTTGCTGAAGAGCAGTCAGCTACCTTATGGAATACCTCATCAAACATTGTCTGAGCCAGTATATTCATTGCCTTGGCATCTGCTATCTTGGCCTTCTTGTACTCGTCGTTGTAATCTGGAGGAGGCACTGCACTCATATCAGTTGATGATGAGGCAGTGGCAGCAGCAGGTGCTCTTGGGGGACCTGACAAAATAGAAGCAAAGATGCTTTCATCAATAGAATTCATATATAATTTTATCCTTGCCTTCCAGATGCCAAACTTAGCTAAGTTGCATGCTGGAGGTCTGGTGATAGAATAATCCTTGGACTGGGCCAAGATAGTGAATATCTATAAGCTTTGGTATCTATCAGGATCTTGTGACTTAGGTGTTAGCCTATTCAGTCAGTCAACCTCGCTCTGGTACCAATTGAAAGTGAAGGGATAGATACTACTCTAGAAGGGGGGGTGAATAGAGTTATCAAATTTTGCACTAGACAAAACTTGAAGGACTACCCAACTCCCTTGGAGTGAATTGCGGAATTAAAAGATTATAGATATAGAATTAACCTTATAGCCTAACACAAGTGTTGTGCACAAACTCAAGCTAACTGTAATTACAGTTAAGGCTTGGAAAACTTAATCAGCAACTAGCAACCTAGTTATATCTATTCACAGCCACAATGCAGGAAATAAACAAGGCAATCCAGACGACACAAGGAATTTATAGTGGTTCCCCAAACAACTTGGGTACGTCCACTCTTCTACCAACAAGGTAGGAATCCACTCAGGTTTTTTTGATTAGGTGCCCTGCCACCAACAAGATCTGCTTCAGGTAGATCCAGAAACCCTTTAGACTTTTGATCAGGTGTCTAAAAACCAAGCACAGGTTTTTGATCAGGTGCCCTGCCACCAAGGGATACTTTTGAAGGGAGTAATAACCCTGTACAGGAGGGGGAAGAAGGTTAAGATGTCCTCTCTATTTTACAATAGATTAGAGAAGCACAAAAACTTGCACTGAGCTTGAAAGCTCTAAAGAATCAAGGCTCCCCCTGGCTCAAAGATGTCCATGTGAAGTCTTGCTTCAGTGCAGAAAACTCTTCAGAAAGCTCTGAAGGAAATACTACAAGAAGATAATAAATAATAAAATTAAAGATCTTCAAGCAGCTATCTTCTTCTTCTTCTTCAAAAGAACTCTGAGTTTGAACTTCCTGAAAGCAGGAGAACTCAGGTTGAAGAAGAGTAGAAGATCTTAACACTTCTCAGTTGGATGAGTATTGCTGAGAGAAGATGACTTGATCTTGATGAAGGCTTGAAAGCAGATGAACAGGTTAGCTAGTTAGCTCGCTTGAATCCTTCTTCAAAGGGTCCTTTTTATAACAGCAGCAAGCAACGGCTCTCTTCAATTTGAATTACTTGTCTTCTTCTGAAACTTGAGACCTGGGCTGCAAATAACACACAACAAAACAAACTCTGCAGCAAGACATCCTATAAAAGGAATAAACCTCTTTCTAAGAAGCTGCAGGATCAAATCAAATAACAGAAGGACTAAATAAAGTCACATCAGAGAAATACTCTTTATAGCAGAAGGAAGACATTTCAGTGTAACGGCTATAAAGGACTGTCAGCAGATAAAGTAAAATACAAAGTCAGCTAATAAGACAAACAACTTTATCTGAAAAGATTTTACTTAGGCATAAGGGATGGAGCAAATATTGCCTGGAAATATTATAAAAAAACAACTGAAAAGATATGCCAGATAATGTATTAATTAATTAAATATAATAAATAAATACAAAATATAAAGGCAGACAGAAAGCGTCGAACGACCTTCGGAGATCGTCGACCGACGCACGGAGATCGTCGAACTATCGGACAGATAGTCGAACGATTCAGATAGTCGAACTATCAAAGGAGATAGTCGAACTATCACAGCAGATAGTCGAACTACCAGAAGATAGTCGAACTATCAGATAGTCGACCTATCAACAGATAGTCGAACTATCAGGGCAAAACAGATAGTCGAACTATCAACAGATAGTCGAGCTATCAGATAGTCGACCTATCAATAGATAGTCGAACTATCAAAAAACAAACAGATAGTCGACCTATCAACAGATAGTCAAACTATCAGATAGTCGAACTATCAAAGCAGATAGTCGAACTACCAAGCGAGAACAGATAGTCGACCTATCAACAGATAGTCGAACTATCAACGCAGAACAGATAGTCGAACTATCAACAGATAGTCGAGCTATCAGATAGTCAACCTATCCAAGCAGATAGTCGAACTATCAAAGCACACAGATAGTCGAACTATCAACCGATAGTCGAACTATCCACACAGACTGAAAGTCGAACAACTGATAGACGATCGTCAAACAGTTAGTCGACGATAGTCGATCGGCGTTCGACGATAGTCGAACGAACAAACTACTTAACCAAATTCTCAATCTGAAAAAGTGAGGACTCTACAGCTAGACTACTAACCATTGACCATAGATATTTCTTGGGTCAAGGGACTAAAAAGACAAGACTAAACTCAAATCAAACTAGGGTACCAACAAAATATTAGAAATTACAGATAAAGATACTGAAGTTTTGTCAAATAATGTACTAGAGAATAAATCGAAATCAATACTAAAACAAAATAAAAATTTCTAGAAAAAAAATGTTCAATAGAACTCATCGAACCAAGCGAACATCGTCGAGGATACTCGATGAATTCGTCGAGTTATACTCGACTCATATGATGAATTGGACTTAGAAGATTTTTGGCCAGTGGACCTTTGAAGGATTCGTCTAAAAAGAATTGGGTTGTGGTAATACAAGAACAATTTGTCGGATATCGGCGAGAATATCAAATGAATTCGTCGAGTGATACTCGACGCATACGATGCTTAGACATAGATGATTCAAAGAAACTCATCAGCGGTACTCGATTAATTCATTGAGTTGGACTCGACGAATTTGTCGGATTTACTTAGACTGATTGGCCGATTCGTCGAGATGACATAAAGACTTTCTACGATTCGTCGAGTATATACGATGAATTAGACTTTGAAGAATTCAGCCTGACTGTTTTTGCTGAATAATGCTTACGGGTTGAATAGTTTCGGGACTTCTGCGGAATGGCGCCTTATGAGTAGTCTTTTCAAGGGGACTTATTTAATGTATTAATAGGAGGTCCAATGATAGAACGATACGTGGCAAAGTTACCTAAACCCTAATGCTTCCTAATAAGAAGGAATGTACAAAAAACACTAGCCGAACTCCTCCTTGCCAAGTCGTTCTTTTGGTGCCAAGCACGATAAGGAAAAAGAGGTTGCCGAAGGTTGATTTCCTGGAGGAACTCCGAACTCTCCCTTTTCATTAAGAATGATACCGACGAGGAAATTAAACATGCCGCCAAGAAGAGGAATGAGATCTATGGACGGAAATGAGGTTAGCTTCCTACCCTCTCCCTTGGTGCTAGATCTTTAGTTTTGATATAATAGAGATGTCGTCTTAAGAGAGCTTGACTTTGGAGTGAAATGAAGTTATCTTAGTAAGAGACAACACTAGCACCTTTGTCCTAGGGTTTTCTCATCTTCAACCTCTCTTCTCTTCAGTATGAAGACGATGGACTTGGTTTTGTGAAGAATGGTGGTCTAATGAGGGTGAATAAGGGAGGAGGAGTGCTGAATGTAACATCTTATGAATGGATAGAGGATGAAGGTGAATACATGTCGTTCGTTGACTTTAAGATGCATGCAGAAAACTATTTTATGTACGCAGCAGACTTTATGCTCAATTTAAGTCATTATTCGAGCATTTCTAGGTCTTCGGTTGAACATGAAAGTTGTATCCCCCAGAAGGACCTTTCTAACGGATGGTTGCAAGTTTTCTTGTGAGCATTGTAGCTCCCAATAAGTGTGATGGAAGTTGTTGCGTTAAACAAAAATAAGGTCGAAATAGATATTCTATTTTAATAAGTAATATGTTAGCCGTGCATTCGGATTTTTTGGATCCAATAGGAAGATCATAGATAAATGATATATCAGATTGGTTGAATTTATTATATGTAAAATGATAAGGTGATGGTTTTGGATGAACCTTGGTTGTATAGATGATTTATTCACAAAATCCGATAAAGATGCAGTTAATAACAACATGATGAATATTATAAGTTTTGAAAGGATTTATGATGCATGATGCATGAATGTGTAAACTATAGCGATGCGGTGATTTACAATTACTGGAATAACATGTGATGTATTCCTTACAAGGTTCTATTGATCGTGTATAAGATTAAGTGTTTAATGAAATAATATTCGGGAAAGATGTATGATTTGATATTCACGTGTCTGCTGAAGTATAGAGAAAGGGGTAGATGAGAAAATGCACATGGCCATGCGACGTGTTCGTTACTCATCTCAGGTAATGAAAATACGACAGGATTGAAAACTAAGAGGATTTGTTTCCAATACTATGGTGGGCCTTAAGTGCTTTTGAGCACTGGATTGGTATGATAATAAGGGATTCAGTGTGGATCCCTTGCGTGCTTGTGAGCATGGGATTGGTAATGATGAGAAGGGACTCAGCTGGATCCCATGGATGTTTGATGGCATGGCCAAGTGAAATTTCATATGGTGTGCATTGACACGTCGTGTCATAATCCTGGGTTGAGGATAGTGTGGCAAGTATACGGGTTTGACAGATGTCACACCGATGGGAGTTGGCACATTGAACTTGGGCGATTGGGCTTGGTCCTCGGTGCTTATTCTTGAGGCTCCTTCCATACCAGTGGATTATTGGTCTTGATCCTTTGGTGATATTCTCCAAGAGGATCCTTCTGTGCCATGATAATAGTCTAGTTTTGTAATGTCTCGTTTCGCACTAGGCCCCTCGCCCGCATTCTGAGTCAAGAACTTGACTGAGGCTCGGGGTGTACAAGCGAAGTTGCCGAGTGCATTTTGCGAAGTGTTTAGGTGAGTGATACCCAATGGATAAAAGTGGGATATTCTAGGAAAAATGACCAAGGGGTATTCGTCGGATTTCATCAGGGATATCGGACGAATTCGTCGAATTTCTTTGGTAGAAAATTCCAAGAGAAATTCGTCGGATATCGCCAATGATATCCGATGAATTCATCGAGTAAGGGGGACTATTTGTAGAGTATCACTGTGTGATACTCGACGCACTTGACACCAGGATTTAGAAAAATAACAAGGTTGAATTCGTCGAATATCACTATGGATATTCGAAGAATTTGTCGAATATCATTGAAGGAATTCGACGGGGTAGAAGTTTGATTTTCGGCCAAGGGGAATTCGTCGAGTATCACTAAGGATACTCAACGAATTCGTCAATTATCACTGATGCAGGCCCATGGTTTTTGATGGGTTAAACTACACGTTCTTATGTTCGGTAACTAAAATAAATACGTAGCGAGCGATTTCTCTAATTAACACTATCAATTACTCATGCAATTAATGACACAATTTTCAACATTAAACAACGCAAAGGGACGTTGCCCCTTTTATAGATTTAACATAGACTAAAGGCCTATGTTCGCTCGAGCGAATAGGACCTACCCGATCCAGACAATTATCAATTCAAAATAAAATTATACGCAAACATTCACAATTCCAATAAGAGTAGATCCGGACTAAAATAGCGATTTAAATTAAAGTCCAAACCAATCCCAAAAAAATTAATAAATATGAGGGTATACCAAATCACTTCATGAACACAAGGGTAAATCAAGGGCGACGAGCCCGATTTCTTCTAGTGTTCACGAGATCTACCCGCCCCAATTTATACAAAAAATTTTAAGACAATTAACGCTTAAAATTTAGATTTCAATTAGCACAATTTAAATAAAAATTAGGAAAATTAACTAGCCTTCAAATTCCACCAAATCTCATAAATAATATTAGAAGAAAATCACACAAGAGATGTTTAGAAATTCATTACCCAATCCCAAGAAGTTCGTCCACAATATTGAGTGGAGGAAACGCTCACGACGGTGGTAGATTTTCTATTTCTACGCAAACCCACGGATCCGCACCGGATGATGAAGGTGCGAGCCGTTTTCCTTTGCAATAACCTTTGGAGTGAGAGAAAACTTGATGGATAATATATAAGGAAATTGGAAAGAGAAAAGGTGGTGAAGAGATGGTGGCTATGGTTTTGGCCGAGAACCTTAGGGAATTTGAGGGGATCGATTTTTGTTTGGATGGAGGATGTTTGTTAGAATTTTAGAGAGGGAGAGGGCGGAGGTCGAAAGAGAGGAAAGGAGGGAGAGAGGGTGGCATCTTGTGCTAGGTCGAGCCCTAAGGGGTTGGTGGTGGCCGGTTTCGTTTTTTGGAGTGGGAGGAGGCTCGGGTTGGTGGTAGAGGTGGTGGTTCGAGTTTGGTGGGTGGTCGAGAGAGGGAAAAGGAGGAGGAGAGGTTAGTGGCTAGGAGGGTCGCCGGCAAGGAGGGTGGACAGCTAGGTTGTTGGGAGGGAAAGAGGAGGCCGATTTTCTTTGGGGAAGAAAAGGAGGGCTCAGTTTTTTGGGATAAGAGAAAAGTTGATGGTGGAGAACTTGAGGAAGGAGGAGTAGGAGGAGGAAGAGAGAATAGAGTGGGGGAGGGAGGTGGCCGACGACCAAGAAGAAAAGTGGGAGAAGGGGGCCTAAATTTGAAAGGGAGGAGGAGGAGGAGAATCTCAATAGATTTAGGGTTCAATTTTCATTCATCAATTCTCTACATTATTCTTCATATCATGGCGATATATAGCCTACACCCCTTAATCTCCACCCTTGAAAATAAAGTAAACTTATGATGGTTATATGCACCCATCATAAAAGAAAAAAAGTACTTGCATGAAATAAATTACTAGATGGTTATAATCACCCATCATACATGAATTAAACTACATTAATTAAATGCATGAAGTAAAATTGCTTAAAATAAAGATTGCTAAAAAATAATAATTGATAAAATATATAATTATAATTATATATTTTATATAATGACGGTGGCTGACGTCAAGCAAAACATGTAGCGGGGGTGACGTTGGCGAAGAAACGACGTGGTAGAGTTTCCTCTTCGAGCTTGCGGCATCGATCATCCCAATCCACGAACTCTCTATGACGGGGATCAACGGCCGCATCAGCATCGTCGCCATCAATCCTCCCCCACTCAAAATTACTCATCACCAATGAGTGGCCAGTGAGGGGAGAACAGTCAAAAGCAGCAAAAACATAGGGAAAATCTAGCTCCGATATTCGTGTCGTATTAGCATGAACATCAATCTGCACTGAGAACCTGTCTGACAAATAAACAATAAGACTTCAAAGGAAACTCGAAAGGCTGTCAAGGAAAAGAAATAAAACTAGAATCTTTCCATCTGGTTAAAGAACCAAGGAGTCCACGAGGAAATTTGATAGGCAACACTAACACTCCACAACCCAAGAGAACATTTAGTGGGAGGAAGAAACGACGAAGAAAGCCACTAAGGTGGAACACAGATGTACAGTAAAAAGTCAGGAAATTTGAAGTAAAGTGAAACACCCTGTGCTTTATAAAAATCCGAAATAAATGCATGAAATCTGACATTCTTCATAATCATGGATGGGTCGACGTTCCTACGTATTAATTTATTAACAGAGCCAGAAGGCATCCGCTCGGGGATTACCAAGACTAAAAAAAATATCACTAATTCTAGCATCGGACGGTCTCGGAAAGGAGTGGAAGTGCGTGTGACATAACTTAAAATGAAACACTAATGTCCTAGTTACATGAGGAGAGAATCCATGTGCTACATGACTAGACCCAAACGCGGAGGATAAGGGGGTTAAGTAAGGTGGCACGGGAGCCTTATAATCAGAGATTATTTTAATGGGCTATCAATTCATAGTTTTAATTTTATATTTTAAATACTCCGCTTGGCATGAAGATATGCCAAGGAGAACTGCTCATCATGAAAAATAGATTTGGACGCTCCCAGATGTGAAAGGATGTGTGATCGATACAACTCAAGGGGCCTTTCTATAGTCACTAACGTGTGGAAATGAGAGTCATCAAAAGGCAGTGGGTAAATGCGTATGACCGGGTGTGGTATATAAGTATGTATAGGGGACACCATATCCAGAGGCATAATTGCCAAAGAATAAGAATCAGTCGTGGTCGAGGATAGAACCATAGATGGACATACAGAAAAAGAACAGTCAAATGTGACATATAGTCAGATCTACGTGGTGCGGTGAACAGACCAAATACTAGCATGCTCAACTTATTAATACCTAAGCGCTGAAACAACGCATATGTAAGAACTAATAGACTGGGTGTGTCACAAAAACTCAGGCATGTACTACCGATTCCACGTCCTAAAAAGTCAACTAATGTGGGGAAATAATCAAGAGGAAGGGTCAGCAGAATCAAACCCGGGATAACATCCAAATCAGTATAAATTTCACCCAACGGTGATATCATCAAAGAACTCTCATCCGGTGTACAACCAAAGAATCGTCCTAAGGTACACTTCCATCAAATGATAAATCATCTACAATAACACCAGGGACATCCTCACTCTCAGGCTCCTCACACAACTCTGATACAATCTAAGTAGGTGTAATTGTAGGCTCTATCACGATGGGGATCGTATATTGGAGAGGGCACTCAATATTTGGGTGGTCAAACACAATGCTAGTAGGGCAAGTAATAGGTAACAGAATACTCTAACAGTTTAGAATGTAATCATCCAATACATTATCTTCTAAATCACTAAGGATTCCCTCATAGTAAGAATCATCAGAATCATCGAGCATTACTGTACGTGAAGGAATACTCTCACCTAGCTGGTCAACTTCTGAATCAAGAGATACTATGTCCGTATCAAAATCCTCAGTTGTATCCGTCACCATCTCAAGGGGCTTAGACTTCGAGGCTAAAGGAGACAAAGCTCTAGTAGTAACACCTTTTGAGTCCAATAAATATTATCTATTAGGAATGGTTTCCCTAAGGGTGGGAGTAGGCACCCTAAGGGCAGGACGACCTTTTGGGGGAACTAATCCTGCGTTATGTTTATAATCATTCCAATAGGGAAGTATTGGATTAGTGCCATAACAATACTCACTCACAAGCTTGGTGTTAATAGTGCGGAGATAGGCGGCATCGAATTCATCCGAGAGTATGTTATGCATTGCCTTCCATGTTTGTTTATAACAACCAACACGGCTCTCTTCGTTTAACCTAAATACCTGGGCTTGACATATTAACCATTCTCGGGCGATGTTAACCTTTTGGTTGTCATCCCATTCGTGATAATCAAAATAAAGTTCTACCCACTTAATCCAGTCCCTAAAATTTTGATAATTACCATAGCCATCAAACGTGGGTATCTCACTCTTAGTGCGAGGAATAATGTGTGGACAGTTGGAATTCCTAGGGTATGATGGCAAAGTTGGGGTAGCCTTTAGTTGCCTAATCAAGTCCTGAATCTCATCTGCTATTGGTGAATGAACTGGTTTCCAAACATTCGTCATGGAATAAGAAGAATTTAATCAGGAAACATTAACGTCATAGAACATATTCAGTGAGAATCATAACCTACACGAATTTAGTGCACATGTAATGAGTTAAAGATTCTAACCCAAATAATTTTAGGAAAGATAGATTTATTTCGCTTACTAACTAAGGTAATAAAATTTTTTTTTTCTTGCTTGAAATAATATGAAGATTACTAAATAAATTTTTGTTTTTTGATTTTTTTGCACAGAAATTAAAATATAGGCTGCTTTTTGCAGACCAAAAATAAAAATTATTTTATTATGTAGGCAATGAAACGTGTTAGTGCGTGACTACGTACTAATAAAAGGGGGAGGGTTCTAATTAGGAAATTGACATGAACCACCCTCTGATACCAAATTGATGCAGGCCCACGGTATTTGACGAGTTAAACTACGCGTTCTTATGTTCGGTAATAAAAATAAATACGTATCGAGTGGTTTCTCTAATTACCACTATCGATTAATCATGAAATTCATGACATAATTTTCAACATTAAACAACGCAAAGGGACGCTACCACTTTTATAGATTGAACAGCGACTAAAGGCTAATGTTCGCTGAAGCGAATAGGACCTACCCGATCCGGACAATTAGAAATTCAAAATAAAATTATATGCAATCATTCATAATTCCAATAAGAGAAGATCCAGACTAAAATAGCGATTTAAGATAAAGTCCAAACCAATCCCAAAAAATAAATTAATATGAGGGTATACCAAATCAATTGAACTCAAGGGAAAATCAAGGTTGACGAGCCCGATTTCTTCTAGTGTTCACGAAATCTACACGCTCAAATTTTTACGAAAAATATTCGGACAATTAACGCTTAAAATTTAGATTTCAATTAGCACGATTTAAATATAAATCCGAATAATTAACTATCCTTCAAATTCCACCAAATCTAACAAATAATATTAGGAGAAAATCACACAAGAGAAGTTTAGAAATTCCTTACCCAATCCCAAGAAGTACGTCCACAATATTGAGTGGAGGAAACCCTCACGACGATGGTAGATTTTCTATTTCAATGCAAACCCACGGATCCACATCGGACGATGAAGACGCGAGCAATTTTCCTTTGCAATAACCATTGGTGTGAGACAAAATATGATGGATAATATATACGGATAGAGGAGAGAGAAAAGCTGGTGAAAAGATGGTGGCTACGGTTTTTGTCGAGAACCATAGGGAATTTGAGGCGATCGATTTTTTTTTGGATGGAGGAGGTTGGTTAGATATTTGGAAGGGGATAGAGAGGAAGCCGAGTGAGAGAAAAGGGGGGAGAGAGGGTGGCGCCTTTGGCTAGGTCGAGCCCTAAATGGGTGGTTGTGGCCAGTTTATTTTTTGGAGAGGGTGGATGCTCGGGTTGGTCTTAGAGGTCCTGGCTCGGGTTTGGTGGGTGGCTTAGAGAGGCAAAAGGAGGAGAGGTTGGCCGCTAGGAGGGTGGAGGCTAGGAGGGTTGCCGGCTAGGGTGTTGGGAGGGAATGATGAGGCCGATTTTCTATGGGGAAGAAAAGGAGGGCTCGGTTTCTTGGGAAAAGATAAAAGGTGATGTTGGAGACCTTGAGGAAGGAGGAGGAGGATGAAGAGAGAATAGAGAGGGGGAGGTAGGTGGCCAGCGGCCAAGAAGATAAGTTGGATAAGGGGACCGAAATTTGAGATGGAAGAGGAGAAGAATCTCTATAGATTTAGGGTTCAATTTTCATTCATCAATTCTCTACATTACTCTTCATATCATGGCTATATATAGCCAACACCACTCAATCTCCACCATTGAAAATAAATTAAACTTATGATGGTTATAAGCACCCATCATAATAGATATAAATTAGTACTTGCATGAAATAAAATACTAGATGATTATAATCACCCATCATACATGAATTAAACTACATTAATTAAATGCATGAAATAAAATTTCTTAAAATATAAATTGCTAAAAATAATAATTGATAAAATATATAATTATAATTATTTAATTTATAATTATATATTATATTTAATGGTGTCGGCGGACGTCAAGCAAAACAAGTAACGATGACGTCGTAAACATCGTGGTAGAGTTTCCTCCTCAATCTTACGACATCGATCGTCCAAATCCACGAACTCTCTATGACAGGGATCAACGACTGCATTAGCATCGTCGCCATCAATCTCTTAGGCGATGAAGCCTAATACTCGCCGAAATTGACTTGTGTATTTTTCAGACCAGGAAGATTCGCCGGCTTTTACTGGCAGGCTGAACCGGACATCGGGATTCGTTCTGGATGATCCTTGGCCAGTCATTTCAAATAAGACTTAATTTGGGCTATCCATTCAGAAATTTACACATGGCGAAGTGTCCCTAATACGTTATTATAAAAAGGAAAAACCGAACCCTAGCCGTCCCTACCCCTTCATTCTACTAAGCCATCACTTGTGCAAAACCGTCGGAAAGGAAGAGATCGTCGAAGTTGGAATTCTAGGGGGAAAGGGTCGTCCATTTCCATGGAAGAACACCGCCAATGAAGGAGAGGATGCCACAACAAAGAGTAACGAGGTCCTTGGCCGGAAATGTCGGAACCGCCGAAAACGAGGGGAGCTTCCTACCCTCTCCCTTGGTTCTAGATCTCTAGTTATTCCTAGGAGAGACATCGACTCAAAAGAGTCTTGATTTCATAAGAAGAAGGTTTCTAGGAAGAGGCCGTGCTAGGAATTTTGTGTCACAACCCGCATTTTTCCCAATAATTTAATTATATCAGAGCAAGGGGAAAATACGTGTCGTGATGCCACGCCGTGCAGGGGATAACTACGGACGTTCAGGCAAGACTCCATACTCTACCATTTTAAAAGAAAACATAAATGGTTATGAATAAAATCCAGTTTAAGTTATGATGGTAGCCGTATCCCTCGGCTTAGTGAATCATCTAGTTCACGAATAAAAATATAAATTATACACTTGCGGAAAATACTTATTTAAATTGACTCTAATATCCTACATGAGTATAAATGTCCCCGAGGAACAACCCATACAACGCAAATCCTAGATTTATAATAAGTATAGAAAAGTCTTTACGCTAACTAGAAAGTAGTGGCTTAGTTTTGAAAGAGATGACAAGTATGCTTTACTAATAGTAGGGTTTTATAGGTTAAAAATATCTAACATGCAATCCTAGCAATAAATCATCCCAGAGAGCAAGTAATGTAAACCAATCATAAGGAAACCACAACAGCTAGCAAGTGTCAAAAGAAATCAACAATCCTGTGGGCGTCAACAACCTGACACGAACCCACAGTATGTATATGTCTAAAACTAGGCAAAGAAAACTAAAACAACAAACTACCTCGCTACGACGAGGGGGAAAACTACAGCCAAACTGCTGCTGCCAAGGCTCCAAAACCGGCTGCGCTACCTGTTAATGCTCCGAACCTGAGGCATTCCAAAGACAGAACACCTCAGCAAGAGGGTACAAATGGTGGCAGAAAATAAACAAAATAAAACAAAGGTCAAACGGGGTACCAACCCAAGACCAACAGTACTGAAGTAAGGTGTCGAACAGGAAAAGAAAGAAAAACCTACGTGAGTCGTCACGTGCTCCAACAAATACAGCAGATTTCCCAAGGCAAAAAGGGAACAACAAAAGCAAAAACATAAAGAAGAGATCTAACTAGCTTTACTAAGAACATGTTGTCGACCCTACCTCAAAAACACGGGCGAGGTGGTCACTCAACTGGACACACCCCCCATGAATAATTTATTCGCTTAACTGTGAGGGAGTCTCATACTCTCCACCATACACCGCAGATGCCCAAAAACTCAGTAGACTTCCACAAGGTACCCTAAAGGAGTCAGGCCATGCGGAGGTGGTTTTATCCACTAACTCCCGAAAATTTTAGAAACCCAAAGAAACCACAACACAAGATATATCTCGAGATTTGGCTCGTTAGATTCTTCTTTAGACTTCTAGTTTCAAGACATGGTTGATCAACCCCTATGAATGATTACAATCTGAGACAAACTCTAATACGTCCAAAAACGATAGGTAAGACATTTAAAGCCATCATTAAAACACTTCAAGAACAATCAAATATATCATGTTAAGATCAAGTTCACCATGACAGAATCATACAACATCGAGTGATCATTTAAAAAGGTTAATCGTAGCAATGACTTGGAAGACAAAGTGCAGAAAATTTTAAAGAACATAAAAACTGAACCGTTACCATCAAATCGGAGAAGGAGAAATTAGGGAAAACCACCACTTGCCTTGGTTTTACCGGAAAAGTTCTCCGAATCACTCCACGTCGCAGATCGGGGCGAAAGAAGATAAGGGAAGTTGAAATCTGGACAAAAAGGGCTGAAATGGAGGTTAGAGCCGAAAAACCCTAACGAGAAAACTCAAGAAACGGGAGAAGTTTTACCACGATGGCGTAGCTCTCGTCGATAGCTTTCCAGATCTACGCTCGGTTGAAGATTTTGAGCACCGGAGCTCAGTCGGTGGCCACCGGAAGATCCACGAAAAAAAGACTCTCTCTCGCTGACGCCGCTCTGGCTCGGGAGAAAGAAATCGGAGAAGAAGAAGTGTTTATTCTTTTCTAATAACCTAAGTATAAAAGTATATATATATAAGTACTTATAAAATATTTTGTCTAAATAAAAGAGAACGGTATAATACGAGCAGTTCGCGGAAAACAAAATTAAAGGTCTAGTATGGCTTCGAATCAAAACGTTCCCAACATGAATGTTGTAGATCTCATCGATACGAACAAATTTCATGTTAGCCATTTTTCATACGACACCGTTTTGACCCTCCAAAAAGCGCCCGAACGCAGACTGCAACGGACTACACGAGAACAAGCTTACGGGTACTCGAGAGGTAGAAACGACTACTCGGGTAGATATATACTCGAGTAGCAGAAAAGATTACTCAAGTAGAAGAGAGAATTACTCGAGAAACAGGCATTATATACTCGAGTAACAGAACGATACTCGAGTAGAAGAAAGAATTACTCGAGTAACAGAATTGATATACTCGAGTAACAGAAAGATACTCGAGTAGAAGAAAGAATTACTCGAGTAACAGAATTGATATACTCGAGTAACAGAAAGATACTCGAGTGGAAGAAAGAATTACTCGAGTAGCAGAATTGATATACTCGAGTAATAGAAAGATACTCGAGTAGAAGAAAGAATTACTCGAGTAGCAAAATTATATACTCGAGTAACAGAAAGATACTCGAGTAGAAGAAAGAATTACTCGAGTAACAGAATTGATATACTCCAGTAACAGAAAGATACTCGAGTAGAAGAAAGAATTACTCGTGTAGCAGCATTGATATACTCGAGTAACAGAAAGATACTCGAGTAGAAGAAAGAATTACTCGAGTCACATTATGGATATACTCGAGTAGATAAAAGAATTACTCGAGTAACATTATGGATATACTCGAGTAGATTAAAGATTACTCGAGTAGGAGAAATAAGCTACTCGAGTACTAGAGAAAATCACTCGAGTATAAGGAAAACAGAGACGATATCTTTGCAAACATACCCTTTGATCAAACTATACGAATGAATAGTACTTTTCATAATAAAATGATCGTATTTATACATATAGAATCAGGAAACGCGAGTTCGAAACGGAGGCCCAAATGCGTGCCGAATTGAACGAAACTCACTCTGCAGGCGAACACAGACGCTACGAACGCAACGACGAAGTCAAAACCAAAATCAGACGAGCCATACTCGAGATATAAGTTTTCAAAGTTTACGACGAACATAAATGCCACAAAACTTTGGAAAAACGCCGAGGCCCAAATATCGCTCGGATCGCACCGAAACTGGACGAGCAAGCCAAAAATTACTTAACTTAAATTCCAAATGCAAAATTTTCCCATTACAACAAGAATTCGGCCGACTTGACCGCCATGATGCGAAAATGCCTTTACGGCATTGCGCCGCCAACTAGACGTTAAAGGTAACGCCACGACATCATGAATATGATGTTTCCCATTTAAATAAAATCGCCAAAAGAATCGGGGGCGTTACAGTCACTCCCCCGAAAAAGAAGTTTCGGCCCGAAACTTAACACAACTCCAAAACCAAATCAAAATGATAAAATCAAACATCACTGAAAACATAACGATGTACCAGAAACTAGGAGAAGAGGTGCGGATGAGATTCTCTCATTGCGGACTCAAATTCCCACATCGCGCTATCGACGTCTTGATTTCTCCAAAGAATCTTAACCATGGGGATGGTCTTCCTTTGCAAGACACGCTCTTGAGACTCCAAAACGCGGACAGGCTCTTCCACGTACGACCGATTGGGCTGAATTTGGGGCACTGAGTAAAGAATTTGATGATCACTACGAACGCACTTCCGCAATTGGCTCACATGGAACACCTCATGGACACCAGGGATGGTAGCAGGTAAATCCAGTCGATAAGCTGACACTCCGATGCGCTCAAGAATCTGAAAAGCTCCCACATACCGGGGGTCTAACTTGTGGTTCCTTCCAAATCTTTTTACTCCTGGCATTGGAGAAACCTTCAGAAAAACCCAGTCCTCAACTGCAAACTCCAAATCGAACCTTCGTCGATTAGCATATTTCTCATAACGCTCTTGTGCAACACGTAGCTTCTCTCGAATATGAGTCACCGTACAATTCATCTCCTCAAGGTCTTCCGGACCTAGCAATGGTCTCTCACCAACCTCAGCCCAAAATAAGGGAGTCCTACAACGGCTTCCATACAAGGCCTCAAACGGGGCCATCTGCAAGCTCTCTTGATAACTATTATTGTAAGCAAACTCCATGAGTCTGAGACGCTCATCCCAAGCACCACCATGATCCAAAATATAACATCTAATCATGTCCTCCACGATCTGATTTACTCTCTCAGTTTGCCCATTCGTCTGCGGATGATAGGCGGTGGAATACCTCAAGTCGTTACCCAACCCCTCTTACAAGCTCTTCCAAAAGCGGGACGTAAATCTGGAGTCCCGATCTGATACAATGCTAACAGGCACTCCATGTAACCTGATGACCTCTTCAACATATAGCTCAGCTATCTTCTTCATCGAATACCCAATCTTAAATGGAACAAAGTGGACACACTTTGTCAATCTGTCGACTATCACCCAAACTGAGTCATGGCCACGGGGAGATTTTGGTAGACCGGTGATAAAATCCATTGAAATACTTTCCCATTTCCAACTTGGAATATCAAGAGGTGTCAATTTACCACCAAGCCTTTATGATCAGCCTTGACGCGCTGACACGTATAACATTCTGATACAAACATTGTGATATCGCTCTTCATCCCTACCCACCAAACAATTTGCTTTAGATCTTTATACATTTTGGTGGAACTAGGATGATAGGAAACACTGGAACCATGAGCTTCCTCACAAATTTTAGCTCGGATGCCACCCATGTCAGGAATACAGAATCTCCCCCGATATTTCAGAGTACCTAGCTCGTCCAAAGAAAAATCAGGTAACTCTCCTTTCTCAGTTCTATTCCAGAGGTGCAACAATTCCGGATCATCTTTTTGGTGCACCCTAGTAAGGGAAATCCAAGAGGGCACTTCTGCTTCCAAACTAGCAGGCGTAGAACTACTCCCAATCTCGATGCTCATCAACAAGAATTCTTCTACTAAGGACTATACCGATAGATTAAAAAATTTAGCGATCTTCCAACTCAAAGCATCAGCTACAACATTAGCCTTTCCCAGATGATAAAGAATTTCTACTTCATAATCCGCCACATACTCTAACCACCGACGCTGGCGTAGATTTAGTTCCTTCTGAGTGAAGACGTACTTCAAACTCTTATGGTCCGTATAGATCTTGCACAGCGCGCCATACAATAAGTGTCGCCACATCTTCAGCGCATAAATTACGGCAGCAAACTCCAAATTGTGCGTAGGATAGTTTCTCTCGTGAATCTTTAGTTGCCTCGATCCATACGCGATCACCTTACCATCTCGCATTAAAACACAACCAAGTTCGATGTGTGACGTATCGATGTACATAGCATACTCGACTCCTTCAGTAGGTAAGGTTAAAATTGGGTCAGTACACAGTTTCTTCTTCAACTCTTGGAAAACCTCTTCACACTTATCACTCCAAATGAAACGCAGTATTCTTCTAAGTAAGTCTAGTTAAAGGATCAGACAACACCGAAAATCCTTCCACAAATCTTCTATAGTAGCCAGCGAGGCCTAAGAAGCTCCTAATCTCCTTAGGTGTAGAAGGTCTTTCCCATTCCATCACGGCAGAAATCTTGGTCGGGTCTACAAAAATATCGTCCTTGCCTACAACATGACCCGGAAAGGAAACCTGAGGTAGCCAGAACTCACATTTGCTCAACTTCGCATATAGCTTATGCTCCCTCAGGGTCGACAAAACCAAACGCAAATGCTGAGTATGATCCTCAACATTGCGGGAATACACTAGGACTTCATCTATGAACACAATAACGAATCGGACCAAGAAATCCTTAAACACCCTATTCATCAAATCCATGAAAGCAGAGGGTGCATTGGTTAAACCGAAAGACATCACCAAAAACTCATAATGTCCATGCCGTGAACGGAATGCGGTTCGGGGAATATCTTCCTCGTGAATCCTCAACTGGTGATAGCCTGAGCAAAGATCGATTTTTGAAAATACCGAGCTACCACGCAGCTGATCGAACAAATCATCGATCATTGGCAGGGGATATATATTCTTAACGGTCACCTTATTTAATTCCCTATAATCGATGCAAAGCCTCATCGATCCGTCCTTCTTCCTTTCGAACAAAACCGGAGCACCCCACGGAGAAGAACTTGGTCTAATAAAACCACACCTCAGCAACTCATCGAGCTGAGTACGCAACTCATCCAACTCACGCGGAGCCATATGGTACGGTGCATTGGCGATGGGACGAGTGCCTAGCTCGAGGTCAATCACGAACTCAATCTCCCTCTCAGGAGGAAGTCCTGGAAGACTATCAGGAAAGAGATCTGGAAACTCTCGCACCACCGAGACATCCTCGAGACGTGGTGTAACAGATGCTGTTTCCAGAGCAGAAATAGAAACTAAAAACGCCTAGCAACCAGACTTTATAGCACGTACCGCAGAAATGACAAGGGAAACTCTGTCCTGAAATCCATAGACGCTCATAGGTTGGCCATTGTCCATCCTGAAGTCCAGCCTTTTTGCCTTGCACTAGATGACTGCATCATACTTGGACAGCCAGTCCATGCCCAAAATCACATCAAAATCAGTCAGGTTTAAAATTAACAGATCCGCAAGGGCCAGACAATTGCCAAGATGAATAGGGCATCTCAGAACTCCTTGATTGGATATCACCGAATCACCGGAGGGAAGCTTGACGTTGAAGGAGTCTCTCAATTGATAAACATCCAGGCGATGTTTAACAACAAACCTCCTGGACACAAAGGAATGGGTGGCACCCGAATCGAACAGAACGCGCGACCACCTATTCGCACCTTAAACTCCCCTAAAACCGTAACATACATAACTAAACGAACAATAACCATGGCAAAAACGATAAATAATACGGATAAAATAAACTGGGGCTAACCTGAAATAACTTGCGTAGAGTTTTGAGCTTCCTCGCTAGTCATCACATTCAGCTTTCATTTTCCTTTATCTAGGGTTGGTGGTGGCGGTAGAGCTCGAAGCGGGGCAGGCTGCAGTAGGGTTTGAGCCTGGGGGCACGAAGATTTCTGGTGTCCCTTCTGCCCGCACTGGAAGCAGGTCCTTTCTTTCATCAAGCACGGACTCACATCATGACCCTTTCTTGCACAGAACGAGCACACAAGCTCTCCCTTGGGTGCACCTTGGATGGCGTGCACTTGCTGCTGCTTCAGGGTGGCTGTTCTCTTGAAACATCTTTCGAAAGGGTGGCCAGGACGACCACAGAAACTACAAACTTCCTTACCTTTCTTCTTCGAAGAAGGACCAGATGCCCTGGAGCTACCATCCTCAACACCCTTCCTTTTCTCTTTCCTCGCCGCAGCACCGCGATTCTTGGCTTTTTCAATCGCTTCAACTTTTAGTGCGGCTTCCACTGCCACAGCATAACTGTCAGCTCCATAAGCGCATGCCCACTGCTGGACATCACTTCTTAGCCCTCCCAGGAAACGTTTCACTCTTCCCTCCTCCGAAGCTACCAAATCGGGAGCAAATCTACTCAACTTGCTAAACTCAATCTCATATTCGCTCACCGTGAGCTGTCTCTGCTTCAAAGCAGGAAGTTATTCATGAGACGGTCCTGCTCGTCCGAGGGCAGAAACTTCTTCAGCAACATCTTCTTGAAAGAGTCCCAGGTACAGCCTTCCTTCAGACTCTCCTTTTCACGAATCCACCAACTCTTTGCTAGGCCTTTTTACTGATAGGCTGCGATCATAACCATCTGGGCTTCTAGAATCCCGGAATACAAAAACATCTCCTCGATTGAGATGATCCAATCATCCAAAATCATAAAGTCGGCACTCCCGTCGTAGGTGGGAGGTCCCAATCGCTGGAAATGCGATATGAAATTCATTTCTGGTGGTATTGCCACCAGGGCCACCAGAGGAGCAGGGGTATCGGGCACGACTTGACCCAAGGCAGGCTCTTGCACAGAAGGCTTCCGCGCCGGAGCGGTAGACAAAAATGACTGAATTTGCGTTTGCATCGTAACCACATGCCTTGACAGAGCCTCGTTGCTCTGGCGCAAACTCTCAATCAACGCATCACTCTGCGCACCTAACAACTCACCCTCCGACTGGGGAGTCGATCTCGTCGCAATACGCTTTCGAGGCATTTCTAAAAAGGCAAACGATCAACCCAATTAAAATCCTAGATTACGACTAGGGCAAACAAAACTAGTTCAGACCATACTTGAAAGACACTTGCTAAAGCTGTCACTTGCTCTGGGACTATATGATGATGATATGTCCTACTCAGGATGATATCCTATCATCAAATTGACTCATGTGCCTATAATATGAATGCATAAATTCTTTACTCTTATTTAAAATCATGTGTGTACATATGTCATCAAGTAAATCGTTAGCTTGGCATTTTGTGCTTATGTTATGTTATGCTATGCATGTGGTGCTATGAATTATATAAAAGGCCTTAATGCATGTTATGAGCGGCGTACACATACAATGTTATGCATCCCATACTACATAATATTGCATGCAACAAAAAGAAAACGAGCTAATGGCATTCATGTGGTGAGGTTATGCATCCCATACTACATAACCCTCACATATTGCCACCTATGGTGGATCAATATACAAACATATATTATGCATCCCATACTACATAATATGCCCCGTATACTTCTAATCATGTTTATGAGTGTAGTGTGCATGCTTCAGCCAAGACATATTGATGACACATCGGTGTGTGTATGATATGACATTAAGCAACTAACACTAACAAGGGAAGGTTGCCCGACCAATTGTCAAGCAACCTCCCTCTGATACCAACTGTCACAACCCGCATTTTTCCCAACAATTTAATTATATCAGAGCAAGGGGAAAATACGCGTCGTGATGCCATGCCGTGCAGGAATAACTGCAGGCGTTCAGGCAAGACTCCAAACTCTACCATTTTAAAAGAAAACATAAATGGTTATGAATAAAATCCAGTTTAAGTTATGATGGTAGCCGTATCCCTCGGCTTAGTGAATCATCTAGTTCACGAATAAAAATATAAATTTTACGCTTGCGGAAAATACTTATTTAAATTGACTCTAATATCCTACATGAGTATAAATGTCCCCGAGGAACAACCCATACAACGCAAATCCTAGATTTATAATAAGTATAGAAAAGTTTTTACGCTAACTAGAAAGTAATGGCTTAGTTTTGAAAGAGATGATAAGTATGCTTTACTAATAATAGGGTTTTATAGGTTAAAAATATCTAACATGCAATCCTAGCAATAAATCATCCCAGAGAGCAAGTAATGTAAACCAATCATAGGGAAACCACAACAGCTAGCAAGTGTCAAAAGAAATAAACAATCCTGTGGGCGTCAACAACCTAACACGAACCCACAGTATGTATATGTCTGAAACTAGGCAAAGAAAACTAAAACAACAAACTACCTCGCTACGGCGAGGGGGAAAACTACAGCCAAACTGCTGCTGCCAAGGCTCCAAACTGGCTCCGCTACCTGCTAATGCTCCGAACCTGAGGCATTCCAAAGACAGAACACCTCAGCAAGAGGGTACAAATGGTGGCAGAAAATAAACAAAATAAAACAAAGGTCAAACAGGGTACCAACCCAAGACCAACAATACTGAAGTAAGGTGTCGAACAGGAAAAGAAAGAAAAACCTACGTGAGTCGTCACGTGCTCCAACAAATACAGCAGATTTCCCAAGGCAAAAGGGAACAACAAAAGTAAAAACATAAAGAAGAGATCTAACTAGCTTTACTAAGCACCTGTGGTCGACCCTACCTCAAAAACACGGGCGAGGTGGTCACTCAACTGGACACACCCCCCACGAATAAATTATTCGCTTAACTGCGATGGAGTCTCATACTCTCCACCATACACCGCAGATGGCCAAAAACCCGGTAGACTTCCACAAGGTACCCTAAAGGAGTCAGAACATGCGAAGGTGGTTTTATCCACTAACTCCCGCAAATTTTAGAAACCCAAAGAAACCACAACACAAAATATATCTCGAGATTTGGCTCGTCAGATTCTTCTTTACACTTCTAGTTTCAAGACATGGTTGATCAACCCCTATGAACGATTACAATCCGAGACAAACTCTAATACGTTCAAAAATGATAGGTAAGACATTTAAAGCCATCATTAAAACACTTCAAGAACAATCAAATATATCATGACAAGATCAAGTTCACCATGACAGAATCATACAACATCGAGTGATCATTTAAAAGGTTAATCGTAGCAATGACTTGGAAGACAAAGTGCAGAAACTTTTAAAGAACATAAAAACTGAACCGTTACCATCAAATCAGAGAAGGAGAAATTAGGGAAAACCACCACTTGCCTTGGTTTTACCGGATAAGTTCTCTGAATCACTCCACGTCGCAGATCGGGGCGAAAGAAGATAAGGGAAGTTGAAAACTGGACAAAAAGGGCTGAAATGGAGGTTAGAGCCGAAAAACCCTAACGAGAAAACTCAAGAAACAGGAGAAGTTTTACCACGATGGCGTAGCTCTCGTCGAGAGCTTTCCAGATCTACGCTCGGTTGAAGATTTCGAGCACCGGAGCTCCATCGGCGGCCACCGGAAGATCCACGAAGAAAAGACTCTCTCTCGCTCACGCCGCTCTGGCTCGGGAGAAAGAAATCGGAGACAAAGAAGTGTTTATTCTTTTCTAATAACCTAAGTATAAGAGTATATATATATAAGTACTTATAAAATATTTTGTCTAAATAAAAGAGAACGGTACAATACGAGCAGTTCGCGGAAAATAATATTAAAGGACTAGTATGGCTTTGAATCGAAAAGTGCCCAACATGAAAGTTGTAGATCTCGCCGATACGAACAAATTTCATGTTATCCTTTTTTCCATACGGCACCGTTTTGACCCTCCAAAAAGCGCCCGAACGCAGACTGCAACGGACTACACGAGAACAAGCTTACGGGTACTCGAGAGGTAGAAATGACTACTCGGGTAGATATATACTCGAGTAGCAGAAAAGATTACCTGAGTAGAAGAGAGAATTACTCGAGAAACAGGATTGATATACTCGAGTAACAGAACGATACTCGAGTAGAAGAAAGAATTACTCGAGTAACAGAATTGATATACTCGAGTAACAGAAAGATACTCGAGTAGAAGAAAGAATTACTCGAGTAACAGAATTGATATACTCGAGTAATAGAAAGATACTCGAGTAGAAGAAAGAATTACTCGAGTAGCATAATTGATATACTCGAGTAACAGAAAGATACTCGAGTAGAAGAAAGAATTACTCGAGTAGCAGAATTGATATACTCGAGTAACAGAAAGATACTTGAGTAGAAGAAGAATTACTCGAGTAGCAGAATTGATAAACTCGAGTAACAGAAAGATACTCGAGTAGAAGAAAGAATTACTCGAGTAGCAGAATTGATATACTCGAGTAACAGAAAGATACTCGAGTAGAAGAAAGAATTACTCGAGTCACATTATGGATATACTCGAGTAGATAAAAGAATTACTCGAGTAACATTATGGATATACTCGAGTAGATTAAAGATTACTCGAGTAGGAGAAATAAGCTACTCGAGTACTTGAGAAAATCACTCGAGTATAAGGAAAACAGAGACGATATCTTTGCAAACATACCCTTTGATCAAACTGTACGAATGAATAGTACTTTTCATAATAAAATGATCGTATTTATACATATTGAATCAGGAAACGCGAGTTCGAAACAGAGGCCCAAATGCACGCCGAATTGAACGAAACTCACACTGCGGGCGAACACAGACGCTACGAACGCAACGACGAAGTCAAAACAAAAATCAGACGAGCCATTCTCGAGATATAAGTTTTCAAAGTTTATGACGAACATAAATTCCACAAAACTTTGGAAAAACGCCGAGTCCCAAATATCGCTCGGATCGCACCGAAACAGGACGAGCAAGCCAAAAATTACTTAACTTAAATTCCAAATGCAAAATTTTCCCATTACAACAAGAATTCGGCCGACTTGACCGCCATGACGCGAAAATGCCTTTACGACATTGCGCCGCCAACTAGACGTTAAAGGTAACGCCACGACGTCATGAATATGATGTTTCCTATTTAAATAAAATCGTCGAAAGAATCGGGGGCGTTACAGTTTTTCCGAGGGATTGGACGTCTTCAACCTCTCCTTCCTTCTATGTGAAGGTGGGGATTGGTTTCATGAAGAGAAGTGGCATAGTGAGGGTGAATAAGGGAGGAGTAAGCTGGATATAATTTTGGGAATATTGGTCGGAGGAGGAAGATGGACCGATGTCTTTCATTTCGCTTTAAGATGCGTGTAGAAATCTATTTTCTGCGCGCAGAGAACTTCGAGGCCATTTTTGGTCATGATACGAAAAGATCTGGCCTTTCGTCTAAACACGAGAGTCGTAGCCCCCAGAAATACCTTTCCAATGGATAGTTATACGTCTTCATAAGATTCATGTAGGTTGGGGAATGTATGGTCGAAGTGGTTGTACAGTCAAGACATTATACATAATACTTTCAGGTTAGTATAGCATTGGACTTGGATTGAGTAAAGAGATTGTAAGAATAGATGTTGTGGTTTTAGTGAATTTGGCCCTATATGGATGTTATAAGCAAATTGTTGGGAGACATAATTGGGCATGGTCGTAATTTGTGAAATGGAATAGGTTTGAGAAAGATGTGTCGCTTGGTAATTTAAAAAGTAAATCGTGTGTTTATATTAATGAAATGGGTGAACTATCTTATGCTTATGTGAATACCCTGATGGAAGCATTATTGTTGGTGGATGCTTGATCCTTAAATAAAATTGGAAGAGGTTGATGCATGGACAAGGGATGCGTTAAATATGGGGAGGTGTATTGTGGTCCACTACTTAGAGTCGTGACACCCTTCGGGTGGCACTGTGAGTTTTGTAAATTGCATAAGGTGGCTTGCCACCCGAGTAAACAATAAACCCTTATGGGGTATGGATAAGTAGAAGGCTTGGAGGTGCAAGGGTGTGACACACTGAAATGACATGGTTATAAGGGACTCGGTTTGGAGCCCTTGCGTGCAACAGAGCACGGGTTGTGAAATAAAATAAAGGACTCACTATGGAGCCCTATATATTAAATGCATGTTGTATGAGTTTACACGTGTTGTCATAATCATGGGGTAAGGATAGTGTGGAAGGTATACGGGCTCGCCATTCGTCAGACCGATGGGAGCTGACAGATAGACTTGCACGATTGGGCCTTGGTCCTCGATATTTATTTCACGAGGCACCCTCTGTGCTAGTAGACGGTTGGCCTTGGTCCTTTGGTGATATGTTCACAGAGGCACCTTCTGTGCCCCGATGATAGGCCAGTTTAGGCTATGTTCTTAGTGCACATCTACCCAAGATCCCTTTGAGCCATAGTACGCATTTGAGCTACGCTATTCTGTTGTTAGCGTTGAGGCATACGGAGGCCTAGGCTAGGTTGTGTGGATGCAAGCCATGTAGTTGAGAAGCCCGCTCTACTATCACCATCTGGACACGATGGATGTCGTCTGAGAGGTTAGCTACCTGCTCTAAAAGTGGGAATTACAAGTTTGTGTCGACATAGCCATTGCATATGTGTGATCATGGTTGAGTCATTACATTGCCTTCATTTCATTACATTACATACACAAGATCCTCATAGTATAAGTTTTTATGGGCACTCGTATATGATGGGTTACTTTGCTGTTGACATATACTTAACTTATATTTCTGTATGGGCATTCATATAAGTTAAGTTACTTCCAGTCATAGATCCATATTTTATACTATTGTTGATGGTAGAACTGCTAGAGTAAATTGCTATACTCATTTGATTTACTTACTCTAATATTCACTGATATTGATTAATTCTATACCATCTATTTGTAAAACTGCTTATATATATTGTACCTTGTTCCTTTCTCTGCCCGATGCCAAGGAGCTGCTGGGGGAGAGGATGTGATAGCCACTTAGTCTTTAAGACTAACGGTTGCTACGTCTTCCTTTTTAGGAGGAAACCCCGCAGAAGAGCAACAACAATTTACGTAGCAGGGCAGCAAGGCTAAGACAACAGGGCCTGAAGTGATGGTGTCATCGCTACCATCTGTGACAGATGTGAGTCTGTGTGAGATTCATATTGTAGCCATTTTTATCATGTACTATGGTATTTTTGTAGCCTTCTAGCTTCTCTTATTTGATATATTTATTTTGGACTTATCTACTTGTGTTCTATTTTGACTTCTGTTTCATATTCATTATGTTGGATTGGCATGAATGATATGTTTACCATGCAAGATAGGCATCTTGTAGTACAGGTTAGCTTGTGTGTTAATGCTACTGCAGGGCAACTCTTTTGGGCATAAGAATCCCCTCGTCCCAACTGTTGTGTTCCGGGGGGTCTTACAAATGGAATCAGCTTGCTATGATCCCGAACTAACAAAGTCAATGAATAATTGAGCTACCCACATTCGATTGGTCAGTTTCTGGACAAACAGACTTTGGGGAAGCAGTGGTGTGCCCATATGTAATTCATACTAAGTATGTCCAATTTTGACCTTACGATTAGCCAACCTGACCGTAGGTTTGTACTTTATGTGTAGATCCAAGTGCATGTAGAGCCAATAGGGGGCACCCTCATCCCTTCCGTACCCACTCAGTTCCAGCAATCAGAGCTATGACAGACGCTCATGGCCATTTTGGATTCCTTTAGGTCACAACAGGCCCCAGTGCAGCAATATGCTCCAGGAGCGAACTAGTTGAGCACTTTCCGAGCTCTCTCCCATCCTTCCTACTACAAGACAAATCTGTCGTGCGTACAGAAGACTGGATCGACACAGTGTAAGAGTTGTTGGCAGGAATCAATTGTCCAGTCAGCATGGTTGTGATAATAATAGTGTTTTTCTTTTAACTACATGCCAAGAGGTGGTGGAAGTCCCTCATGGGCTCCACCTTCCAGAGCCGAGTTTATACGAAAATTAGTTGGACTGAGTTTGTTGGAACACCGTATTACTAATTTTTGTAAGGATGACTATGTCTATAGGATTATTGCCTTGACCTTGTTGTATAGAGTAAATGTCAAGTAGTTAGGTCTAAGGCTTAGGACTTAGGTTTGAAGCTTTCCCCAAGACCTCCTAGTTCAGATGAGAAGCCAAGAAGAAGAATTCAAGTTGTCGTCGAGCTCAGATCGACGAAGCGTCAAACCCAGTTTGACTATCTGTGAGTTCAAGTTTACAAAGAATCGAACTCAGTTCGACAATCTCTGAGCTCAAGTCGATGAGGGGTTGAACTCAGTTCGATGATCTCTGAGCTCAGATCGACAATTTCTGTCTAAGACTAATTCCAATATCTTTGAGCTCAGTTCAACGATAGTTGAGCTTAGATCGACGATTAATTTTTTTTAGATCGATGATTTCTGGAATTTTGTCAGTTTGTTAAGGATTTCAAATGTCTTCAAGTCAGATTTATTGAAGAAGATTTCTAGGCGTTATAATAAATCTGGAGCAAGTTTCAAGGAGACAAAGAAGGAATGTACTTAGGTTATTTCCTCAAGAGATAGTTGACATTTAAGTAAAGTGTTTATGACTTTGTTAATGGCTATCAAGAATTTTTGACAACTAGATTTCTTATTATCATTCAGATAGAAAAAGAACATATACAAAGCAGTATACACAGAACAGAGATACACAGAGAAAAAAAGAAGATCAATAACTAAGAAAACAGAACAAGTTTTTTTTCTGATTCCTGCTGATTAAAAGTCTTCATCATTCACACTCCAGACAACCAACATTTTAGTTCTTGTGAAATCATCTTTTGCTGGAGCATTCTTTTCATTGAAGACTTATCACCCTTGCAAAGCTTCCAGCTCCTGAACTCTTGCTAATCTTAGGGGGAGCTTTGACAACTTCTCATCCACTTGTTCTTCTCTTTGATTGTTGATAGAGAAGATAACTTCACCACTTTTCTTTTTCCTTTCCTGTAAAAGGGTTTTTAAACTCCCTTCAAAAGTTTTGCTTTGGTTTCATATACCTGATCAAAACTCGGTGGTGGCAAGAAACCTGATCAAAAAATCTGGTTTGGTTTTTGAGCACCTGATCAAAAGCTCATTGGTGCCCAGGACACCTGATCAACTCATCTGCAGAAGATTCCTACCAAGGGTGGTAGAAGAGTGGATGTACCCATTTTGGGGGACTATATATTCCTTGTGTCTTCTAGTTTGTTTTTATTTGTGTGTGTGTTGATTTGCGCTTTTTATTTTATTTTGATGTTTCTGTCAACACTCTACACTAAATAAAAAAAGTCTCTAGAACTGCTAGAATAATTTCATATTTGCAAAAAATTAAATAACACTTAAAACCACCCCCCCACCCCCCCCATAGATATGATTTATCAATCTTACACTACACAATTTATCAGCCATTAGTGTTCATACCTTAACACCTTCCCACAGGCTAACATCCTGAACCAAAAATCATTTATTTTTATTATATCATTACTCTAATTCATTTTAACAAAAATCTGAAATACAACCACATTAATGCAATATTCAATTACAAAATTATTCCACAATCTTAAGATCAACAAGCATTAGAAATAAATGAATTATACATCTACCATTTTAAGATGAATTCTTTATGAATTATTAGAATATATGCACATAAAAAATCTCCTGAAAGATATCTTCAAATTTGTTGTACAAAGAAATTCACCTCCTTCAGACACAAATAATAAGTTAAATCAATTCCTCACCAATGCTATAAGCTAGAACACTAACATCAAAACAATGCTTGATTATATCATCCAATAGCTAAAGAAATTTGGATAAGCTAAATTTAATTTAACAACTATCTTCAGAAAATATCTCAATTCAACCGAATTTCAAAAGACAGAATGATAAATCTTATCACCCATATAAAATTTCAAGAAACAGCCTAAAATCAGTAACTGACATGTACAGCAGACTAGAATGATTCTAACAGTAAATCTCCTCCTGGATTTCTACTCATACTCAGGATCAAGATACCTCCAACAACCAGACTCTTTCACTTCCCTACAACTCAAAATCCTAATAACTGCCCACCACTCTAAGAATAACTAGAAGCTTCATCAAGAATAGAGAAGAGAAGAAGAAGATTCACTCTACCACATCAGCTCAAGCAGCATCTGCACTAGTCAAGGAAGAAGGACAACTCTGAGTAGTCAGGAAGGAGAAGTCACTCAGAAGGCCTAGCTACAAATTCCTTTCAAATGACAGACACTCATGAGCCTCCAAGAAAAGACAAGTAGATATGTCAAATAATACAATCAGAAAAAGTTTGTTATGAGAGGCAGAAGAAAACCAGCACATACTGAAATCAATTGTCCAGAAATTATATGTTATAGGAGAACAGGAGGAGACCAGGAGAAAAGATAAAGACTCCAAATGAAAAAGGACAAGGACATGAGAATATCAAGATAAAGACTCCAGAACAATGAACACTAGGAAAGGGATTTGAATGCAAACATAGATTGAACAGAAGCTGAACTAATGAATCATCAGAGTTCAGTGATGATGATGGAAGCACAGAAAAAAGAAATTCATGATGCAAATCAATGCATGCATCAGAACTACAATTCAGAACATGCAATCTAACTGAATCTCTGAACCAGAGCTAAAAGAAGACAGGTAATTGATTCATTTGATTTAATTAAGAGGACTTCAAGTCTTAATTTAAAGCACTGTGTAATGTATCAAGTATTCTGTTAGAGAACTATTATTAAGACTAAGAAAGATAAATATCATCTAAGTACCTTAAGTTCAGATTACCTCACAGTACTCGTTGAGTTCGTGTAGAAGGGAGCAGATAGATTCACTGAAAAGTGAGATATCTTAGGAATGAGTGGTATCTGAGAACCCTCAATGGAACATAAAAGGCTAATGGGACATCACAAACCACAGTGAACTCAAGGCAATAGTAACTGATATTTGGGTGCTTCATCCAGCCAAGCTAGCTATGTGTTAAAATCTCCATTAAATTTATCTCTAAAGTTAAAGTAAGAGTTGTTTGATAGGTAGCAATATAAACTAAAATCTACCAATAAGAACAAAGTTCAAAGAAATCGTCGAACGGAGCTCGACGATCTTCGAACAGAGCTCAGCGATTTCATGCTGAATTGTCGAACTCAGGTCGACGATCTCTTATCTCTGAACACAGACAAGATTGATCGCTGGACGGAGCTCGACGATCTGACCCAAGATCGTCGAACTCAGTTCCACGATCGTCGTACGGAGCTCAGAGATTTAACCAGTTCTCAAAGGGTACATCAAAAGTTAATTCTAGATATCCTATATCTCAAGGGTTCAACCCTTATACTGAATGGATGATTCCTCCTAGGAGATATCATCCTGGAGGATATAAGAGTCAACTAGATATGTCTTTCATTTCTGATTTCAAAGGTTAACAAGCTAGACCCAAGGTAAACTGGGTCAAAAACAAATGAACTGTTATTTGTGCAGGTGAAGACCTATCCAACCATGGACCAGCATTGGTATCTGGATAGTGGGTACTCTAAGCACATGACTAGAAGAAAGGATAACCTAATATCCTTCAAGGCTAAACATGGACCCAAAGTCATGTTTAGAGATTCAAACTTTGGACAGACCAATTGATTTGGTGAAGTCCAAATAGGATCAGTAACATTCAAGAAGGTAGCATATGTGGAAGGACTAATGCACAATCTTATCAATATCAGTCAGCTATGTGATGAAGGCTACCAGGTTACATTCAACAAATCTTCATGCCTCATCAAATAAGAAGACAACACAACTGTGTTGACAGGTAACAGAAAAGGTAATATCTATCTAGTAGATTTTCATTCAACTAAGGTACACATCTATTTATTTAATTCTCTTAGCAAACCTTACGAATTATGGTATAAGAGATTAGGACATATCAACCTTAGAACCATTGATAGGCTAACCAAGGACAACCTTATTAGAGTACTAACTTCTTGCCCCTACAAGAAGGAAGGACTCTGCAGGTCTTGTCAATTAGAGAAGCAAACTAAAAATAGCTTTAAGTCACTTAATAAGAGTGATTCACCAAGGATTTTGTACTTGTTACATATGGATCTATTTGGACCCATTACATTACAAAGCCTAGGAGGGAAATCTTATACTTTAGTAGTTATAGATGACTTCTCTAAATTCACATGTGTGTTCTTTCTGAGGAAAAAGTCTGATAACTTGAAATGTTTGATATAGTTTCTCAAATGTATACAGATTTAGTTCAATACTCACATAGCCCTGATCAGAAGTGATCAAGGGACAAATTTTGATTCTCTTCTTATGCAAGAGTTCTGTTAGAAGGAAGGGATCAGGCACACTTTCTCAGCTCCTAGAACTCCTCAACAGAATGGGGTAGCTGAAAGGAAGAATAGAACCCTTATTGAATCTGCCATAACATTATTGACAGATGCTCACCTTTCTCTATCCTTTTGGGCAAAGGCTGTGAACACTTCAAACTATGTTTTGAATAGGAGTTTGATACATAAGCTAAAGGCCAATACTCCCTATGAATTACTCAAAGGGAAGAAACCTAAAGTTGATTATCTTAGTATTTTTGGTTGTATTTGCTACATTCATAACAATAACAAGAAATACTTAGCAAAATATGAAGCCAAAGCTTATGAAGGAGTGTTTCTGGGATATTCCATGATTAGTAAGGCCTATAGGGTTTATAATAAATCATCTCATAAAATTGAAGAAACTATGCATGTCTCTTTTGATAAAACTAATATATCTTACAAGGAGAAGAGCACTTCTACCATAGACCCTTTGCAGGTACATTCTCTATCAGAGAATTTGGACAGGCTACATATCATTAAAAAAGATCCATCACCTTCATCCACTCAACAAGAAGCTGAAAGCAGTGAAAATGAAGATGACAGTCAGATCTTAGCAAGCCATAGTGACAATCTAAATGAACAGCCAGTTGTTGTTCTACAAGAGCAAATAACAACACAGGTTGGTGAACAATCAACACCAATTGTTGATTTAGTAACATCAAGAGACCATCCAATCTCCCAAGTGATTGGAGACATCTCAGCTGGTGTGCAAACCAGAAACCAATTCAATCAAAATCTGATGCACACTTGCTTTCTTTTTCAAATTGAGCCTCAATCCTTACAAGATGCAGAACAAGATCCAAATTGGATCATTGTAATACAAGAGGAATTAAATCAATTTGAAAGAAACAAAGTTTGGGAGCTAGTGCCAAAGCAAAAGAATCATTCCATTGTTGGAACAAAATGGGTATTCAGAAACAAGTTAGATGATCAAGGAGTTATAGTAAGAAACAAGGCAAGGCTGGTTGCTCAAGGATATTCTCAAGAAGAAGGAAAAGATTATGACCAAACCTTTGCACCATTTGCAAGGTTGGAGGCCATAAGAATCTTGCTAGCATATGCAGCTCACAAGAAGTTCAAAGTATATCAAATGGATGTCAAAAGTGCATTCCTCAATGGTGATATACTGGAAGAAGTTTAAGTAAAACAACCTCCAGGATTTATCTCTCTAACTCAACCTAATTTTGTTTATAAATTGCATAAAGCATTATATGGTCTCAAACAAGCTCCTAGAGCATGGTATGAGACCCTAGCTTGCTTTCTCTTGGAAAATGATTTTAAAAGGGGTAGAGTAGACTAAACTCTTTTTATTAGAATCTATAAGTCCAGTATCCTACTAGTACAAATCTATGTAGACGATATTATTTTTGCTTCTACTGATTATAATTTGTGCAAAAGGTTCTCCAACCTAATGAATTCAAAATTTGAAATTAGTAGCATGGGTGAGCTATCCTTCTTTCTAGGATTGCAAGTCAAACAAAATGCTGATGGCATCTTTATTTCTCAAACCAAGTATGCAAAAGAAGTGGTTAAGAAGTTTGGTATGTCTGATGCATCCTGTATGAAAACACCCATGCCTACTAATGCTGTATTAGATACTGATGAACATGGGAAACCAGTTGATCAGACTAAATATAGAGCAATGATTAGCTCCTTATTGTATCTTACAGCTAGTAGACCTGATATAATGTTTGCTATATACATATGTGCTAGATTCCAAGTCAGCCCTAGAGAGTCACACCTCACATTAGTTAAGAGGATTCTTAGGTATGTGAAAAGTTGTCCAAATGTAGGTCTCTGGTATCCAGCTGAATCAGAATTTGATTTAATTAGATTTGCAGATGCTGATTATGCTGGATGTAGAGTAGATAGGAAAAGCACCAGTGGAACTTGTCAGTTTCATGGTGACAGACTTGTCTCCGGGTTTTGCAAGAAACAAACATCTGTGTCCACATCAACTGCTGAAGATGAATATATGGCAGCAGGTAGTAGTTGCTCACAGATATTGTGGATTCAAAATCAGCTCCTGGACTATGGCTACAACTTAGAGAAGTCCAAAATATTTTGTGATAACACTAGTGCCATTTTAATATCTTAAAATCTAGTCCTCCATAGTAGGACAAAACACATAGAGATCAGGCATCATTTCTTAAGGGATAATATTGAGAAAAATAAAATTGAATTGGCACTACAAGAAAAACTTTATTTAGCAACAAAAATTAGGAAGGCTAAATATTCGTTGCTAATTAGCATCGAATTTAGCTAGGTATGTGATATTTGTTTTTACCTACAAAAATAGCAACGAAAAAATTTGTTGCAAAAATAACAATGAATTATTTTGTTGCAAAATAATTGTTGCTAAATAGAAACGAAATATTTCTTTTCAAAATTTCTATACTAATTATTTTAGAGTAAATATTTAGGGAGGTAAAATATTCAATTCCCTACAAATATTTTCATCTCACTTTTAATAAACAAAAATATATTTATAAGTTCTTTAACAAATTAAAAAGCCCTCGTTATCCACATTCTCTTCTGATATCTGGTCCCCTGCCAACATCGTTAATCACCCGCACGATCTCCACGCCGAGCTCGTCACTCATAGTCTCACGTGATCTCCCCGCCTTGCACTAGCGATAAATAAATAAATATATACATATAAAATATATAAATAAATATATATATAATATATACAAAAATATATAAATATATATAATATACAAAAATAGCGATATATATAAATAATAATATATAATAAACTATAAATAAAAATATGTATTTATATGTATATATAAATATATATATATATATATGTATAAATAAATAATCATAAATATAAATAATATAAATTTATAATTATATATATATATATATATATATATATATATATATATAACCGTAAATATAAAACGAATTAGTTAATTAGGAGGGTTGGTTAGGTAAAGAAAATATTTGTGAGAGGTCTACGGTTCGAATCTCAACAAGTGCAAGTTAAAAATATTTTTTTGTACTTAAATATTATTTTAATTTAGCCAAATAATTATATAAAATACAAAGCATTAGCATCAAAAAAATTCCTTTATAAAAAATCATTGCTAATTAGAAACAAATAAAATCCTTGCTAAATTTAGCTAGGATCAAATTAGCTAAAAAAAATTTTCATTTCTAAATTCCGTGCTAATTAAAATTAGCAATGAATTTAGCTAATTAGCAACGAATTTTGCTCCATGCTAATCAAGGTTTTTCTTGTTATGTGGAATATATCCCAACTGATTTACAAAGGGGAGATATTTTCACCAAACCCTTGGATGAAAATAAACACACTTTCTTTCTTAATCAGTTAGGAATGTTAGATGGAGGATGTCTTAATTAAGTTCCAAGTTCTTTAAACCAAAAAAGAGACAAAGACTAGGCTAAAACTTTTAATTTCCTTGTGTCTATAGGTTTTCTCTGTCTCTGAACTGCACTCGACGATTTTACTGAAGATCATCGAATGGAGCTCGTCGTTTCAAGATAGTACTCAACTATCTTTCATTTTTTGTCGAACAGAGATCGATGTTGTTAGGAATCATCGAACGAAGCTCGGAGTTTTTCCCAATAGTGCTAGACTATCCTTCTTGGTCAGCGATCTCAATTATCGTCGAACGAAGATCGACGATGTTAAAAAAAACATCGAACGGAGGTCAACGATGTTAAGACCTTTCAGTTTCCCCTAGAGCGTCGATCGTCAAACTGAGTTCAACGATCTCTCCTTTTTTGCGTCAAACCCTGATAAAAAATCATTTATCAGGCGTCGTTCTCCTTTGCGCTTTCATTCTTTCTGCAAAAGTTTTCTTTCCCTCCAAACTTTTCTACACTTGATCTTGTCTATTTTTGCAGGAACTCTGTCGGTCTCAGTCGCCGTACTAGCCGCAATGAAGTTTGACACTAGTTTGAACATTGACATGGAATCTTTTAAAGGAACTGATCAGATGTTCAAGGATATTCTTGAACATTTCAAGGAGCAACAACTTGTGAACATCATGACTTCCAGAATCAAGTTAGCAGCAGATGAGATTAAAGAATGGGTCTATACTGCTCACAATCTGGATCAAAACACAGTTTTTGGAACCATCTCAAGGACACAAGTATCCCAAACCCCAGCCATTCTTACAGTAATTTTTGGATTAAGTACTGGACATGATAGCATAGAGCTATCAGGTGTAGAATTAACTTAAATGTTAGATAGAATGGGTCATAATTCTGAGAACCCTAGTAAGTTGCTGAAGAAAAATCTATCTATGGAGTATAGATTTCTAGCAGATACTGTAGGCAAAGTGATATTAGCCAAACATTTAGCCCATGACACAATATCAAGACATCAATTCTGTCTAACGGCTGCAATAGTAGATAAGAAACACCTGGATTCGGGAGTCATTTTCTTTGATTTGATTAAGAAAAAGATAAATAAAATTTTGTGAATTTTGGAAGAATTTTGGGCCTATTCCTGCAGAATAGGTTCCCTCAGTTGTTGGTGTCAATGGAATGCATATTAATGCTTCAAAGAGGCTCTCTTCAGCCCTTTTTGGAATGTGGGAGAGACAGATTGTCAAACCCAACAGGGCTCCTGCAGCTAAAGCTTCTTCAGGCACAAGGACTGAAATAGTCACTTCTCCTCAATCCACTGCCCCAGCAAAAGTGTTGATATCCCCTTCCATATCCTCTCCTCCCTCTCCACAACAAGTCATATCATCCATATCTTCAGCTCCCTCTCCACCTCCAATAGTTTCTTCACCTCCTCCAGCCACTTTTCAAGAAGCTTTCCATCCACTAAATTTCTTCTCATGCATTGACTTAGAATCATCCTCCCAACTTCCATCTTTCAATCTTATTGATGATTCCTTCATGGATGATTCCCCTTCTTCACCTCCAGACATTCCACCCACCTCATCATCCTTTCATCAAATCCTTCATGACATCATCTCTCAACCGTCATTTCCCCCTACCACCTCCTCATTTCTACCAACAGTCACCATCCCAGCTCCATCCATAACATCCATCCCCATCTCTCAACCATCCATACCACTTCACCCTGCATCAATTCCATCCTTCTTTACAGCCCCTCTTTCTACCTCTACTCAAGTTAATCTTGAGCAAGTAGATCTTCTTCCTCTGGCAGACAGATTGTATGAGTTGTTGTCACCCAAGATAACTCTCTTACTGGATTCAACCTTGGCTCCCTTAGTCAAGGCTTTGAATTGATTTATCTGTTAGATTATCTTCTCCCGTCTCCCTTCAGGCCATCCTTTCTTTTGGGGGCCTAGATTCAGTTTTCACTGAAACTAGGCAGGGGGAGATGCCTTATGAAGAAGTGCTGCCTTCAGAGAATTTTTCTTCAGAAATGCAGATATTAGAAGTTCTAGTTTCAAAAAGTCTAGCTTAAGAAAAAGATTCAGTTTCAGCTCCATCTCCAACCATCAGTCCTGCACTAGATATACATTCTTTATTATCATTATTTGATTCTTTTAATAGAAGTTATCTTCCAACACCTCTCCTTGCTGAAGATTTAACCAGGGTTATTGTTCCCCTCTCCTGCTGTAATCCAACCCCGATAGAGATGTATATAAATTCTGTTAAATCTGTGGAAAGAATTTCGGTGGTTCTTGATGCTGTTGCTGCTGCTGATGTTACTTTTTCAGAGGTTATTATAGAGCAGTTGAGCCAGTTTTTTCAGCTCCTGAGGCTATTGTTTCAGATGCTGCTGTTCATATTGTTTCAATTACTGATGTTGTTATTCCTGCTCCTCCTGCTCTAGCTCCTGTTATCTTTAAAGAAATATTAAAGGAAATTGATGTTTTATATGATGAGCCTTAGAGTTATGATGATGATGATGAATTCAGAACTGACTCTGATTATTCCTCTACAACTTTTGCAAAGAAGAGGAAAGATAGAAGTAAAGCTATGAAAAGAGTTCAATTGTCCAAGACTACTTCTGATCATGACATTCCATATTATATTCTGCACAGCTGACCTATAACTGATAACTGGATGCAAGTCTCTAAGAACCAGTTGAAGGCCGTGAGGAAGAAAAGGAAATATAACCAAGGAACTTCTCATTATAATCCTCCTCCTCCTCCTTCTCCTGGTTCAAGATCTAGTGGAAACTCAGCTCATGAATCCTCATATGATTCATCTCAAAGATCCTCTTAGTCTCAAGGAAGATCTCAATCCAGAGGATATCAGCAAAGAGGCAATCAGTCAAGAGGAAGTCAGTACAGAGGCAATCAAAGAGATTATAAAGTTTATTCTAGAGGATAGTGCAGACATCAACCTTATCAAAGGAAAGGACAAAGCCCAAGTGATTCCACTTCTGGTCCTTTTCCATATAAGTTCAAAGAAGGCTTTCATCCAAAAGCTCCTCCCACTTACACCATCAATAAGTATGAGCCACGAGTTCCTTTTGTAGACCCAGAGAATATCCCAGTCTCCTGGATAGCCAGACTAAAAGAAATGCCCGCTCTAGATAAAATACCGAAAGCAAGAGAAAAAGGCCAAGATACTTCCAATATCTCAACTCTATCAGATCAAAGAAGACAAGAACTTGAAAGATACAGCTCCATGAAATTCTTTAATACTGAGGAGTACATGCAGCTACATCCTGAAGCCGTAGTTCCTAGAAACAGAAGCTAGAAGACTCTTGGTGTTGCTGATGACTTCAAATCAAAGAAAGATTCAGAAAATCCAAACACAGAAATCATTTTCAAGAAAAGAACTGATGATAAGCATTAATCTTGGTATAAGCTGAAAACTCCTTATATCTCTGCTGAACTATCTTGTTGTGATATAATTATCTCTGTGGTTCTGCAATGCTTTTTGTATTTCTATTTCTGTTGTTTTCATTTCCTATAAGTCATGTAAATAATAATCCTAACCCAAATAGGGGGAGATTGTTGGAACATCCTATTACTAATTTGGGTCAGGATCACTATGTGTATAGGATTGTTGCTTTGACCTTATTGTATAGAGTAAAGGTTAATTAGTTAGGTCTAAGGCATAGGACTTAAGTTTGAAGCTTTCCCCAAGACCTCCTAGTTCAGATGATAAGCCAAGAAGAAGAATTCTAGTTGTCGTCGAGCTCAGATCGACTAAGCGTCGAACCCAGTTCGACTATCTGTGAGTTCAGGTTGACAAAGCGTCGAACTCAGTTCGACGATCTCTGAGTTCAAGTCGACGAGGCGTCGAACTCAGTTCGACGATCTCTGAGCTCAGATCGACGATTTCTGTCTTAGACTAATTACAATATCTCTGAGCTCAGTTCAATGATAGTTTAGCTTAGATCGACGGGTTTTTTTTTGAGATCGAAGATTTCTGGAATTTTGTCAGTTTGTTAAGGATTTCAAATGTCTTCAAGTGAGAGCATTTATTGAAGAAGATTTCTAGCCATTGTAATAAATCTGGAGCAAGTTTCAAGGAGACAATGAAGGAATGTACTTAGGCTATTTCCTCCAGAGACAGTTGATATTTAAGGAAAGTCTTTATGACTTTGCTAACGACTATCAAGAATTTTTGACAACTGGATTTCTTATTATCATTTAGAGAGAACAAGAACATATACACAGTAGTATACACAGAACAGAGATACATAGAGAAAGAAAAATAAGATCAATAACTCAGAAAACAGAACAAGTTTTCTTTCTGATTCCTGCTGATTAAAAGTCTTCATCATTCACACTCCAGACAACAAACATTTCAGTTCTTGCTGAAATCATCTTTTGCTGGAGCATTCTTTTCATTGAAGACCTATCACCCTTGCAAAGCTTCAAGCTCCTGAACTCTTGCTAATCTCAGGGGGAGCTTTGACAACATCTCATCCACTTGTGCTTCTCTTTGATTGTTGACAGAGAAGACAACTTCACCATTTTTCTTTTTCCTTTCCTGTAAAATGGTTTTTAAACTCCCTTCAAAAGTTTTGCTTTGGTTTCTGAGACCTGATAGAAACTCAGTGGTGGCAAGACACCTGATAAAAAAATCTGGTTTGGTTTTTGATCACCTTATCAAAAGCTCAATGGTGCCCAGGACACCTCATAAACTCATCTTGTAGTGGATTCCTACGAAGGGTGGTAGAAGAGTGGATGTACCCAGGTTTTGGGGAACCACTATAGTTCCTTGTGTCTTCTGGTTGTTTGCTATTTTATTTGCTGTGTGTTTTGGATTTGCTCCTTTGTTTGTTTTATTTTGATTTCTGTCAAGCACTCTACACTAACTAAATTAAGTCTTCCACTGCTAGAATAATTTTCATATTTGCAAAATTATTTTAAAACACTCTATTGACCCCCCTCTAGAGTGAAGGATTGATATTACACTCACTTTAAGAGTTCTCAGGAGCCTTCTTGGAACATTTCATCCCGTCGACCCTAGAGATGAACTTGAGGAAAGATTCTTGTAGCTGTAACAGGGATCAAAGTCGATTAGAGAATACTAAAGGGATTTTTAACATCTGGCAAGGTTTGCTGACTCCTATGATTTGGATGACTGAGGTTATGCTAAATGTTTCTACAAAGGCTTGCGGGATCCCGTGAGGCAAGCCGTTTTGTTTATAGTAGACTCGAGTTTAGCTGAGATCATCGACATGGAAAAAACGCTGGAGGCAGACCATTTGAGGAGTAATTAGAGACCTGCAAAGGGTGTAATGGAGGCTGGCCCAAGTTATATAAGGAGGCAGGACAACCGGGGAAGATGAAACAATAGAGGTGGAGGTAGCTTTCATCAGAATTTAAGGATGGAGCATCTGGCCCCGGAACTAGCCTTACCTCGACCGCAACAAATGTATCTGCATTCGAGGGAGCAGTATGAACAAGTCTGCTTCCAATGTAACCAACCGGGCCACATCTGACTTCACTGCCCACAGCTAGGTGGGAATGCTCCTCCTGCTCTCCCTTCGACGGCTCTACGAGGATTGGGTCATGCGCGTGGTCGAGGATGAGGACCACGAGTAAGAAACCCCGGGCCTGCTCGTGATTAGGTATTTGTGCTGGACATGGCGCAAGAGAGGAATCCTCAGGTGGTGATTGCACGTATATCGTCCCTTGAATAATATATTATAAGTTTTCCCATTCAATTGCCTAGAATATATTGGGAGTCTAGTTTGAGTCCATGTAATTGATACCTAGGCACCGTGATGGTTGGTGGGAAACTGTCCTATACTCTATTTGATACCGGTGCTACACACTTATTTGTGTCAGCAAACTTTGTTGCAGGCATATAAGGAGTGCAATACTTCACCGGTATTGCTCGGAGAGTACGCCTCCGAGATGGCTCTGAGATGACTACAACCGCCAAGCGCGAATTGGAGATACTTCTTGGATTATTAAGTTCTTGTTATGAAAACCCAACCTTGTAGCATTGTTAATGATTTTGATGATGTGTTTAAATCATTGGATTTTAATTATCCCTAACAATCATGTAGGATGTGCTAGAGTATATTTAAGGTCTTGAATCTTTCCTACAGATTGATCAACCATTTCCAAAATCTAGCGATGTTTAGAAGAATCTTATGTGCCAAGTCTTGAGATATAGCACGGGTTTTCTTGGTTGCAGGAGTTGTGGATGATGTAAAACCCCTATGCGTCATATAGTATATAGTAGTAGGTCCGGTTGGGGCCCGACGCCATATACCATAGACAGACCGGTGGGTTACTCATTGAAACCCATCAACCTATCTAAACATCCTTTACAGAGCACCTAACGGAAGCAAGTTATTAAGTTACACTGATAAAAGAACCCAGCCAAGCATGAATGTCCACAACAATAAACCAATAGGAATGTATACTACAAAAATATTGGCCTTATGGCCTTACAATAGTTTGCTCAAATATAAGTGTTTTCCAAACCTCGACACGCAGGACGGTCATACATGAGAATAAGAAAAACACTCAAAATTAGGCTATCGAGGGTCGGCTCAGCCACTTGGGATTTAGCCCGCTATTTACCGCACGGCTCCGCAGCACCTCCAAGCAAAAATCCACCGCACGGTGGCAAACAAAAGCAACGGTCAGCTATACTGACCAAATTATAATGACCCCGCCCCCAACTCGAGGCGGCGATGCTCTTTTCCCTGCATTTTGTTAGCATTATCAAGCAGTATAGTATAAACACACTTCATCACAGGTGAAGGCATGCACGGACACACACCCCGTGCACTAAGGGCACATTCACGGCGAACCGGCCAACATCAAGTCAATTTAAGCCATAGACGTTTCCGTCTCACCACCGTCCCTTGGACGGCCAACATTAGGAGCATTTTGTCTTCCTGGCATTGGTCACGTCAATTTAATCCATAGACCGACGAAGACCCTTATCTATGCCAACGGTTCCACCGAATGACATAGATCGGGTACGGTTCCGCCTGACCCGTGCTCATACCGCAACGTCAATTTAAGCCATATGCGCAGGTCAAGAATCCCCGAGTCCCGTTTCCATCACACAATTCACATAACCCGATTATGTTAAAGTTGGCTCCTCGACAACCATGTTGGCAACATCTTGCATTTGCTCAGTTTTCCTGGTGCACCTTGGAGTTAGTCCCCAAGGCTCCCTGCTGAAATCTACCCCGTAGAAAACCCGAAAAACAAACATTCGCACGGTGTCTTCTCCGGCCATATATGCAATGCAACATCACCGATCTAGACAGACTTGTTCGAGTAGGCTTCACACATGATGCCTATGTCCATTCATGAATACGGACTCTACACAAGTGGGACTTCACAAATCTTCCCCAAGGGATGCCACAAACTCACCACATACTCGCGAGAGAGGGCTTCCCATGCAAAGGAAAAGAGGACTTCACATGTCCTAGGATGAGAATCGTTACCCTTGTGTTTTTCCTTGGCGCCATGGAAATCTATGCGGATGAAAAGCACCGCAATCTCTTTGCCTCCACAGATCCGAAGTCGTCTTGCGATTTGGAGCTCCGAAACTCTGTCGGTGACCGGATCTAGCCTTCCTTCTTCCTCCTTGCTCTCTCCTCTCTATAGAACTTAAAAAGAGTTTGAATCCAAGCATATGAGGAAGTTACACCGCTGAACCGGCCTTAACCATAAGGGGAAAGAGCCTGAACCATTAGATCCAAAAATAAGGAAATGAACGGTTGAGATTCAGCCCGAATTTTCAAAACCTGGGCCGAACACGGGTTCGGACACGCCCGTGTTCAGGTCCGTGTCACCCATTTGCCTTCGAAACTGACGCGTCCCGAACAGAATACGGGTACCCGACACGCCCGTGTCAGGCTTGACACGCCCGTTTCAGCAAGTACACGCCCGTATCGCTGGGCATGTTCCCACAATGACACAGGCCCAAAAAAACCCGAGCACCACACGGACATGTGAAAAGCCCGTGTCATACCCTGTGTGCTAGACATGCCTTGGGACACGCCTGTGTAAACAAACAGCCACACAACCCGAAGATGACACGGGTATTCGACACGCCCGTGTCGAATATCACATGCCCGTGTTAGACCCGAACACACCTGGTCTAAGGCCGTGCGTCCCTCACTCAATGATCATTGAGTGCAAGACTCTGAGTGACTGACACGCCCTGGGACACGCTCGTTTCACATGCCGTGTTCCCCCCCGATAATCGTTGACTCCAAAATCGTCGACCACGCGACCAAGGTCGAACTCGAGCACGACACGCCCTGGGACACGTCTGTGTCCCAGGCCGTGTCAACCCTACCAAAACCCATATTTGACTCGAAATGCCACCCGTCACCCTTTTGAGTTTTGGGGAGTTACAACTCTCTCCCTCTTAAAAAAATTTCATCCACGAAATTACCAAAGGAAAGATAAAAAAAACCAAAACTGTTACCTGAGTGAAACAACTCTGGGTACTCTTCCAGCATGGTCTGATCCCGTTCCTAAGAGAGCTCCTCACGACCAAAATTGTCCCAACGGACCTTGACCATCCTGATCTCCTTGTTACGGAGTACCTTAACCTCAAAGTCTTACATTCGAACGGTCTTGACCTTAGTCGTCAACCCTTCGTCCACCGTCACCTGATCAACTGCGATCACCTGCAAAGTCTCTTGCACCGCCTTCCGCAATAGTGAAATGTTGAATACATCATGTAGATTATTGGCCAAAACCCGAACAGGCAAGTGTACCTGTCGAATCATAGTATCAAGGTCATATTTAAAACTCGGGGTTGTCAAGTACTGCTACTCACGCTTTAACTATTATCCTACCGGAAAACTGTTAGGATTTGAGAATTTTTAAAAGTAAAATAAAAGACGATTTTTTAGACCAAAAACTTATAATAAAGAGATAGCACCCGATCAGTGAATCACCATGAAATGAGATGAGAGAGATAAAAAGGAATAGAATTAAATTAGTAAATCTACTCGACCATGACGGATCCGATATTAGGAAATAATCTCGCTAGAGCATTAAATCCCCTGACTTATAGACATTCTGACCGAAATCTCTTTCAAGTCAAAAGGGCTTAAAGCAGCATTATCGAGGTGACCCGCACAATTGGATTTGACTCCAATCCATAAGATTAACATCAAACTATCTCTAGGGTTGCGTTCAACTCCTTTCTTCTTTGAGTGATCTTTCACATTCACGAGCCTCTCGGCTACTCAAACATGAGATCCAAAGCCTACTACCGTATACCGGAAATACGGAGTCGGCACAAAATAAATCAAAGAAGGATCGAGCGTGAAATAACAAAAATAAAACTAAGAAAGAAAATAAACTCTCATCTCACTTCATGGATCCTCACGATCGAATGCTAAGTAAAATTAGTTACTCATAATTGAAAGAGAAGACAAAATAAGATAAGAGAAAAACATTTCATTTCTTGATAAAAAAAAAGAGTAGAGTACACAATAATGGAATACAAGACAATATTATGCTACTAACAAAAGAGTATTACAATAACAAGGAAATTATAACATGGAAGAAAAAGCATGAAAGATGAAAAATTGCACTAATAAAAAGCTATAACAATAATGAAATGAAAATTACAACTCACAAACACTCTCCACTCTCCAACTCAACACTCAAATTTTACTTAAAAACTTCACTCCAAAATTTTCCATCCTTTTTCTTGAGGGATGGGGTGGCTTTTATAGGGGATGGAGAAGCTTCTAGATTATAGAAAATATGAGGGGACAAAAGGGGGGTGGCCGGCCATAGCTTTGGAGACGGTTCATGCATTCAATAAATGAAGGTGGAGTGAGGAGGTATGGATGCATTGTATAACATATAATGGAAGTAAATTATAAAATATAAAACAAACAAGGGGGATGAAAGGAAGTGTGTAGAAGGGGAAAAAGAGGGGGGCCGGCCACATAGATTAAAAATGCATGCATGTATTAAATTAATGAGGATGATTCTATGCATGTAATTTATTGAAATGAGAGTGGAAAATATAAAATTGAGAGGGGGGGATGAATGAGAAATAAAGCGAGGGAAAGAAAATCAAAGAGGAGAGAGGTAGGGACATGAGGTGGCCAGCCAATGCATGGATTAAATGGTCTTTGGTAGGGTGGTGGGCTGCATTAAAAGGCAGGAGTGATGGCGGCAACCCCCAGCATGATAAAGTTGAAGATGATGACGACGACGACGACGTTCACCTACATATTAAAGATGATGACGGCGATGGCGGCGGCGACGACGTTCTCCTACATGTTGAAGATAATGATGGAAGACGATGACGACGACCCCAACATGATGACGAAAGTGACGATGAAGACTTATGAATGCTTTAAATATTATTTTAATTATTTGCATTTTAATTTTCATCATGTTATTTTTAAATTTTGGTAATGTTTAATTTTTATTTGCGCTACAAATAGCCAACTCTTGTTGTAAGCCTATATATAGGCATGGACTCTATTATTTTCATCAGAAAAAGAATGAAAGAATTTTGAAAACCTAAAATTGGTTTCCCCCCCTTTTTCCCTCTCTCCCTCTTTAAAATTTCGGATCTCCCTCTTGCTCCCCTCTCTTGGCAGCCGGCCTCCTTCCCCTCTCCTTCCCTCCTTGTGGAATTCGGCAACAAGCCTCCTCCCCTCTTCCTTCTCTCTTTTCTCCTCCACCTAGCCGACCACCCTCAACTCCACCTCCAATAGTTTGGCCACCACCACCCTCTTAGCCGACCCACCATCTCCTTCATATTGAGATCGGCCAAGGCAAAAAAAAGCTCCTCCCTTTGTGATTTTCATCCATCCCGGTGTGAAGCGAAGGAAGCGAACGAGTTACTCTCCATTTGGAAAAACTCCGGCCGAACCGTGGAAGAGCAATCTTCAAGCGAATTGAAATCATCCAATCCGGTTGGGTAACGAGATTTTCTACCTCTTGTGTGAATCTATTATCTAGAATTTTATTTGGTGGAATACCGTTATGTTATTTTGGAATTGTTTTTCGATCATGGTTTTATATTTCCGATAGCATAAGTTGTTTTTTCAAGTTGCTTAATTTTTCGAGAGGTTTGGCGAGCCTCGCTTTCGTTTTGTTGGGGGAGATCTACCATTTCCGAATCGAACTTTTCGGTAGATCTCTTTTGGTACAACCATCGCTCGGTCGGATCCAATATTGGTCCTTTTAGCTTGAGAGAACATCGGCCTATAGCCATTTGTTCGATCTTTATTCGGCGTGGCTACCGTACGTTAGCAATATTTGATAATGTTGTTCGTGACTCTACAGCGTTTAATTATTGTGTGAGCGTAATATATTGAATAGAGAGCCATACGTGTAATTCCCTTAGCCGTTATAGTGTCAAACGTAGTGGCCTACATCAATTTGGTATCAGAGGGAGGTTCCCGTCAATTTCCCAATTGACACTCCTCCCCCAATTTTTTTAGGACATTGTCACGCACTTCGTAGGCACGCCTCAGAGTCAAAATTACCAAAAAAAATTTGTGGTCTGCCAATAGCCGGCTAAATTTTATTTTCAGCAATAAAAAAATTAGAAAAAAATTAATTAAAAATCTCCATATTTTTGCCAGCAAGAATATCAAAAAAAATTTATATATTATTTTGAAATATTAGCAGGAACAAATCTATCTTTGATAATAAAAGACCAGGTTATTCTTCATCTTTGCACGTGCACCAGTTCTGGTTGAGTGTTCTCTCCGGTTCTCTCTGAAATGGCCCATGACGTCAACGCCTCCCGAGTAAAAACTATAGGTTCCAATAGAAATGTAGGGAAATCTATCCATTCCCCAATAACGGATGAGATCATTGCTTTAGTTGCTCAACTAAAGGCTAGTAAAGTAGCACCACCACCGCGTACCTCTAGGCCTGTTAGGATTCTTGCTCTAACATATGATGGGCTAGGTGGACCGCGAGTCTTTCTATGTTCGGTGAAAGTCATGGAGCGTTATTTTGAGCAATATCATCTTGTGGACCCCCACAGGATTCTTGTTGCGAGGCTTCAGTTATTTGGTCGAGCCCATACTTTCTAGATCAATGTGGAGAGATGTTTTGGGGTGCCCCTCGTCGACTTACGTATAGGTTTGCAGATTAAGAAGAATTATTTAATGGATGAGTATTACCCTCCATACTGCCGCTCTCAGCCTTCCGACTTTCCGAGTGAATCGCCGCCTAAGATTTTACTTACATCGAATCAGCCCGTCCCCTCGTACTCCCGTACTAGGACGTCTCATGTTGTTATTCCTCCCCACCAGGGCCCTAGACCCCTACTTGATTATGAGAGTGTTCCTATCATCGTGGGTACTCAGGTGCTCAAGACACGTGAGACTAGTGACACGACTGGGTCTGGCATTATCGATCATTCTATTCTGACTACGCCCGTAGTCTCCTTAGAGTCGCCCCCTGAGATGTCAGATCTAGTTATTGATTCCCCTGATGAGTCTTAGGCTGATTCTACGATTGCGCCCGTCACTGAGGGCGAGACTATAATCACTAACGAGTGTAGCGACGTTGAGGAGATATGTTACCCTAGTGACCTGGATGAGGATTTCTCTTTTGAGAAATCATCTCCACTCCCCTTCGACGACATTTCGGAATCATCCATCTTGATCGTAGTGGAGTCTTTGGATTACCCTAAGTCGATTGATAATATTGCTGAATCGGAAGTGTTACCTTACACTGAGACCTTACCAAGTTGTGAGTTAGATGATGTTTGGGATGATGATAGTTTGACCTGTGACGATATTACTTTGCCCACTAGCCACACTAGCGTTGTGACTGATCACCCTAGTGCTGAGAGCCCTCTCCAAACTACAAGCCCTGTCATGTTAGAGGCTACGATTACACCTAATGATAATATCTCTTATTTTGCTGAGGATCTTGTAAGTGAGGATGTTCCAGTCGATTTCTCTAATCACGAATTAATGGATGCGCCAACTGATTTGGAAGACATACTATATGATCAACATTTATTGTTGGATGGACTTTCGGATGAGTTGGTAGAGTCCTCCTGTGAGGAGTGTTATTCGGAGAGTTAATTGGGTGATGACGAGCCAAATGAGTTTTTCGTGAGGGAAAATCTTCTGTTTGATTTTTCGTTCGATTTTGATGGCTAGCACCCGGAGGATTTTACTTGGACGATAAATCCGTATTTTGACATTGGGTATGACATAGCCCCTCTTCCGGAATATATCGATGCGCCCATTCCTGAGATTTGTACTGCTACTGATGTCGCGATTCATGAGTTGGAAGAATTTCCAAGTGAGAGAGTTATACTTTTGGAGGACGATATTGAGGTAGACCCGGATAAGCGTCCCCTAATGCTAACTCTGTGGCGTGAACTTAAATACGATCTTAACTCTTTCCCGTTGTTAGTGTTACCGACAATCCCTCCTGATATGTTGACCCGACATGCGGATCCTTTGGGTTGTGAGTTTATTTTGCCTGATTTGAGTCAATTTGTTTTACCATCCATGTTGGACCCTCCTTGGGACATGTCGCATCATGTGTTATTAGATGTTTTGTTGGGTCATGATGACAGTATCGTTAATGTTGTACCCTCTCGATTTTCTAAGATTCACAAAATCTCTGAGAGTACGTTAATGAAGTGGTCATCTTTTGTTCCACCAGATTGCATTCAGTTTGTACCTCCTGATTTCAATATACTACTACCCCCTGATGTAGCCCTGTGTGTGCCACTTGTTCGCATTCTGTTGGTACCACTAGATCTCGTTGGGTTGGTGCCTCCTGATGTAGTTCCGCTAGTGCCACCCTATTACTTTCCGTTGAAGCCACCATATTTAGTTCCCTTGCCACCTTATGTAGTTCCGTTCCCCCCATTTTCTATGACAAGTCAACATGCACTAGTATTTGCCTCTCTTGTTCTTAATTTATATAAGCACGGTAAGGAAGTGCTAGTCACACACATGTCTTCTTATCAATATATCACTAACTTACTTAAGAGGGTGTCTCCCTATAAGGTTTTCGGTTTACTCTTGGTGTGTCTCATCCCTGAACGGATGCCTTCGGGTACTATAGAAACGTTGGCGAGTCGGCAAGTTAGAACTTTTCAGATTTTTTTTCAATTAGGAGAAACAACATGTTTGTTGAAGTTAACCACTGAATTTTTCTTTTGGTTCCACTATATTTTCATTTGGGGTTGGGGGTGAGCTTGTTCTTGGATCGTTCTCTCCAGTGGTCTCCAACGAAGGTACGTTGACTGTTGATGCAGAAATTTTTCTTCTTTATTTTCTTAACGCATTTCCCAGGTTCCGCAGGACAAAATTATGGCTAGACTGGTTCATTGTAGGTGTTTTGTTCTCCTCTCCAAGCAGAGGTACTCAGCGTTATGTGATACAATGGTGTGCTTGCCCAGTCTCGGGCGACCCGGCGATGGTTCATTTGGATGATGTTCTTGGGCACCAGCACCTCCATGCCAACTCATCGGTGATGAGTTATTTTGAGCGGGGGAGGATTGATGGCGACAACCCCCAGCGTGATAAAGTTGAAGATGATGATGGCGACGGCGACGGCATTCTCCTACATGTTAAAGATGATGACGGCGATGGCGGTGGCGACGGCGTTCTCCTACATGTTGAAGATAATGATGGAAGAAGACGACAACGACCCCAACATGATGACGATGGTGATGATGAAGACTTATGAAGGCTTTAAATATTATTTTAATTATTTGCATTTTAATTTTCATCATGTTATTTTTAAATTTTGGTAATGTTTAATTTTTATTTGGGCTGCAAATAGCCAAGTCTTATTGTAAGCCTATATATAGGCATGGACTCTATTATTTTCATCAGAAAAAGAATGAAAGAATTTTGAAAACCTAAAATTGGTTTCCCCCCTTTTTCCCTCTCCCCCTCTTCAAAATTTCGGATCTCCCTCTTGCTCCCCTCTCTTGGCCGCCGGCCTTCTTTCCCTCTCCTTCCCTCCTTAAGGAATTCGGCAACAAGCCTCCTCGCCTCTTCCTTCTCTCTTTTCTCCTCCACCTAGCCAACCACCCTCAACTCCACCTCCAATAGTTTGGCCACCACCACCCTCTTAGCCGACCCACCATCTCCTTCATATTGAGATCGGCCAAGGAAAAAAAATGTGGCTCCTCCCTTTGTGATTTTCATCCATCCCGGTGTGAAGCGAAAGAAGCGGACGAGTTTCTCTCCATTTGGTGAAACTCCGGCGGAACCATGGAAGAGCGATCCTCAAGCGAATCGGAATCATCCATTCCGGTTGGGTAACGAGATTTTCTACCTCTTGTGTGAATCTATTTTCTAGAATTTTATTTAGTGGATTACCGTTGTGTTATTTTGGAATTATTTTTCAATCATGGTTTTATCTTTCCGATAGCATAAGTTGTTTTTTCAAGTTGCTTAATTTTCCGAGAGGTTTGACGAGCCTCTCTTTCGTTTTATTGGGGGAGATCTACCATTTCCAAATCGAACTTTTCGGTAGATCTCTTTTGGTACAACCATCGCTCGGTCGGATCCAATATTGGTCCTTTTAGCTTGAGAGAACATCGGCCTATAGCAGTTTGTTCGATCTTTATTCGGCGTGGCTACCGTACGTTAACAATAGTTGATAATGTTGTTTGTGAGTGTGCTGTGTTTAATTATTGTGTGAGCGTAATATCAGGAATAGAGAGGTGTACGTGTAATTCCCTTAGCCGTTATAGTGTCAAACATAGTAGCCTACATCAATGAGGGCTGCTTGACTTGAGGGCTCAGGTAGGGGCTGCATGTTGGGCTGCACTTGGTCTTGTGGGCTGCACCATATGGAGGCTCGGGTTGCATGCAATGGAGGGCAAGACTTGGTTGATTGGTGGGCTGCACTTGAAGGCTCGGGCTGCATGAAATGAAGGCTCGTGGTTGCTTGTAAATGGGATCTTGAACCTACAAATTAAAAATAAAACATTACCTCATATTATAATAACATATCATGATATAAAATTTAAATAAAACTAAACATAAAACATAATAATTCATACTATTAATTAGTTATAAAAAATAAAACTAAACAAAATAAACATAACATTAAATATTATAACATAACATAACATTAGTTGTGTGAAACTAAACTAAAGATAATAATATTTATAAATAAAGCTAAACATAACAATAACATAAAGCATAAAATAATAACAATACATATAATAAAACTATAGATTCTTATATTATAATAATAATAACACAACAACATCATAACAAGCATACAAAAACACAAAATTATAAAAAAAACTTAGGATTTTTGACTACTTAATTACCCCAAAAAAGGATGACTAAAACTAGACATCAAATTCCCCCATGCTTAGACATTTGCTTGCCCTCAAGCAAATAGAAATAAAAAACTAGGGAAGAAATCAAAAAGAAAACAAATGATATTTTTTTGTTTATTTTAGGTTACATAGTTAAGAAAAACAAAACATGAAAAATTAAACTATCCTAATTTCCATGTTATCAACTAGTGGGGTGAGAAGTGCACAATAGAAAACTTGAAAGTGGAGGCCTAAAAATCTCATTAAAACATAAGAAAAGTTTACACATTTCTAAATCTTAAAACAAGGCATCCAAAATAAATGAAAGTAAGGAAAACAAAAGTAGAGGTTCTAAATAAACAGCACATTAACGAACTACTAGTTTGCAAGAAAAAAATTAACCCTAAAACACCTCAAGGTAACCTCCAAAGAAATCCATCAATGATGGTGGCCATAGGCTTGTTCGTTCACACTTTCTCCACTACGCGAATTTACGTTCTAAAGATCAATAAGACTTCTAATAGGCGTTAAGACTTGGCTTAGGTAAATAATTAGGAAAGGAAAATAAGGATAAACATGAGGTTTTAAACACTAAACCAAGGTGAGCTCAAAAATAAACATAAAAACATGATAAAAAAATTTTGAGAAATGACAAGGAAGTCATTTCTCCAATTAAAACAAAGACAAGTCCATATATTTTTCTCTTTTATAAATTTTGGCCACAAAAAACTTCATTTCTTCTTCTCTTTTTTTTTTATTCTTTTCCTTTTTTTTTATTTGATAACATTTTGATAATAACATTTTTTCATAAAGGAGAGCTCCAAATATAGGCTTGATAATTTCCTATTCATTTCAAAGGTAAAACCCCTTCATAAAGATAATTTTTAAGCTCAAAGTTTTAGTGCGAAAAAAATAGTAAAGGCTTTTTGGCTTTGGTGAAAATAGTGAAATGAAAGGTGGAGCTAAAAACAAAGAAAACATGGAAAAGGCCCAAAATTGTTTTGCAATGATAATTTTTTTGGTGTGCAAAAAAAGCTCAAACTAGTCAAATGGTGGCCTAAATCATTTCTAAAGTACGTAAAAATGACGCAAATGTTTCGAGAGTAGCTTGGGACAAGTTCTAGACACCAAGAAAGACTACCCCATAAATGAAAAAGAGCTAATATTACCTAGCAACCATTCGTAAGCAACTTTTCGGTAGATCTCTTTTGGTACAACCATCGCTCGGTCGGATCCAATATTGGTCCTTTTAGCTTGAGAGAACATCGGCCTATAGCAGTTTGTTCGATCTTTATTCGGAGTGGCTACCGTACGTTAACAATAGTTAATAATGTTGTTTGTGAGTGTGCTGCGTTTAATTATTGTGTGAGCATAATATCGAGAATAGAGAGGCGTACGTGTAAGTCCCTTAGTCGTTATAGTGTCAAACGTAGTGGCCTATATCAATGAGGGCTGCTTGACTTGAGGGCTCAGGTAGGGGCTGCATGTTGGGCTGCACTTGGTCTTGTGGGCTGCACCATATGGAGGCTCGGGTTGCATGCAATGGAGGGCAAGACTTGGTTGATTGGTGGGATGCACTTGTAGGCTCGGGCTGCATGAAATGAAGGCTCGGGTTGCTTGTAAATGGGATCTTTAACCTACAAAATAAAAATAAAACATAACCTCATATTATAATAACATATAATGATATAAAATTTAAATAAAACTAAACATAAAACATAATAATTCATACTATTAATTAGTTATAAAAAATAAAACTAAACAAAATAAACATAATAATAAATATTATAACATAACATAGCATTAGTTGTGTGAAACTAAACTAAAGATAATAATATTTATAAATAAAGCTAAACATAACAATAACATAAAGCATAAAATAACAACAATACATATAATAAAATTATAGATTCTTATATTATAATAATAATAACACAACAACATCATATCAAGCATACAAAAACACAAAATTATAAAAAAAACTTAGGAATTTTGACTACTTAAGTACCCCAAAAAAGGATGACTAAAACTAGTCATCAAATTCCCCCATGCTTAGACATTTGCTTGCCCTCAAGCAAATAGAAATAAAAAACTAGGGAAGAAATCAAAAAGAAAACAAATGATATTTTTTTGTTTATTTTAGGTTACATAGTTAAGAAAAACAAAACATGAAAAATTAAACTATCCTAATTTCCATGTTATCAACTAGTGGGGTGAGAAGTGCACAATAGAAAACTTAAAAGTGGAGGCCTAAAAATCTCATTAAAACATAAGAAAAGTTTACACATTTCTAAATCTTAAAACAAGGCATCCAAAATAATTGAAAGTAAGGAAAACAAAAGTAGATGTTCTAAATAAACAGCACATTAACGAACTACTAGGTTGCAAGAAAAAAATTAACCCTAAAACACCTCAAGGTAACCTCCAAAGAAATCCATCAATGATGGTGGCCATAGGCTTGTTCGTTCACACTTTCTCCACTACGCGAATTTACGTTCTAATGATAAATAGGACTTCTAATAGGCGTTAAGACTTAGCTTAGGTAAATAATTAGGAAATGAAAATAAGGATAAACATGAGGGCTTAAACACTAAACCAAGGTGAGCTCAAAAATAAACAAAAAAAACATGATAAGAAATTTTTTTAGAAATGACAAGGAAGTCATTTCTCCAATTAAAACAAAGACAAGGCCATATATTTTTCTCTTTTATAAATTTTGGCCACAAAAATCTTCATTTCTTCTTCTCTTTTTTTTTGATTCTTTTCCTTTTTTTTTATTTGATAACATTTTGATAATAACATTTTTTCATAAAGGAGAGCTCCAAATATATGCTTGAAAATTTCCTATTCATTTCAAAGGTAAAACCCCTTCATAAAGATAATTTTTAAGCTCAAAGTTTTAGTGCAAAAAAAATAGGAAAGGCTTTTTGGCTTTGGAGAAAATAGTGAAATGAAAGGTGGAGCTAAAAACAAAGAAAACATGGAAAAGGCCCAAAATTGTTTTGCAATGATAATTTTTTTGGTGGGCAAAAAAAGCTCAAACTAGTCAAATGGTGGCCTAAATCATTTCTAAAGTACGTAAAAACGACGCAAATGTTTTGAGAGTAGCTTGGGACAAGTTCTAGACAACAAGAAAGACTACCCCACAAATGAAAAAGAGCTAATATTACCTAGCAACCATTCGTAAGCAACTTGACCGAATAAAAAGACATAACTACAAATTGCTAACTTATAACGTAAAAAACGGATGCTTATATTTAAGAAAAAGAAACTAGTAAAACTAAGCTATGTTAAACTGATAAATTTAGAAAAAAACGTTTCAAAGAAATCTAAATAGAACTAAGGAACCGCACGGGCCTACACATCACAAGAAGCAACATAAAAATGAAGATAAAAAACAATTTTAGGTTTTGTTTTTCAAATAGATTTTAGCACTTTTTTTTTATTTTTGTTTTTCTAATATTTTTTTGGGTTTTGCATTTTATAATTTTTTTTGGATTTTTTTGATAAAAATAATACTCCTAAAAGACTTAATATAACTATATTAATGTTTTTTTGTGTGATTTTTGTTTTAAAAACATATATTTTTTTTGAAAGAAAAAAGAAAGAAAAAACCACTAAACCCTCCTCCATGCTTAGATTCTTCATTGCCAATGAAGGAAACAAGAGAAGGAGACTGAGAAGGAGAGAAAAAAGAAAATGCAGAAAGTAAAGTAAATAAAAAAAAATAGGACTTCCCCGAGTTTGTGAGATGAAGGCGGATGTCGCTCCCCCATGCTTGCTTTTTAGCGCACTTGATCGTCAGAAGGTTTGACTGGATCCATCTTGATATCAACAGTGTTTGAGCGGCGATCACGAACTTGTACATGAGCCACCGGGAGTAAGAGCAAAAATAAAAAAAAACAGAAAATACTTGGGCAGGCTCCCAAGAATGTTTTTTTATTACAATAATTTAAAGTCCGAATAAAAGTTTCATAATAATAATAAGTCCAAAATTAAAATAAAAATGTTCCATAAAAATTTAAGAGTATAGAATAAGATTCTCTATTGCAGGAGACACAGAATCATTAGAAAAATATAATTTAAGTCTATTCCCATTTACTTTAAAGTTACCCTTATCTGGGTGCGAGAGTAGCACAGTTCCATAAGAAAAAACGTCCTTGACCGTAAACGGTCCAGACAATCGAGATTTAAGTTTTCTAGGGAAGAGACGCAAACATGAATTAAAAAGAAGAACCTGATTGCCTGGTTTAAACGTTTTAGGATGGCGGAGGTTCTTATCGTGATACAGTTTTGAGCGTTCTTTATAAATTTTATTATTTTCGTAAGCGTACGCTCTCCATTAACCGAGTTCATTCAATTGATTTTTTCTATGCTCGCCGACCGAATGCGGGTCGAAATTAAAAAAATTTAACGCCCAATACGCACGGTGTTCTACTTCTATCGGAAGATGACACGATTTTCCATAGACTAATCGGAAAGGAGTACAACTGATGGCGGTCTTGTACGCTGTTTGATAGGCCAAAAGAGCATCGTCTAATTTTATGGACCAGTCTTTACGAGAATTAGAAACAGTTTTTTCCAAAATTCTTTTTAGTTCTCGATTGACTACCTCGACCTGACCGTTAGTTTGGGGGTGATAAGCGGTGGATAATTTATGTGTAATGCCATATTTAGTTAAAACCTTAGTTAGTTGGGCGTTACAGAAGTGGCTCCCCCTATCACTAACGATCACTCGAGGAAAACCAAAACTAGAAAATAATTTTTTTAGAAATTTATGACTACGCGAGCATCATTACTTGGTAAAGCCTGGGCCTCCGCCCACCTAAAGATGTAATCTACGGCGACTAAAATATATTTATTTCCTAAACTTGAGGGAAATGGGACGACGAAGTCTTTGACCCACAAATCAAAAACTTTGCACTCTAGAAAATTGTTTTGTTCCATTTCATTTTTATTAGAGATATTTCCAGTCCGCTGGCATCGATCGCATCTACCCACAAAGATTTGTGCATCTTTAAATATGCTTGGCAAATAGAAGCCAACACTAAGTACTTTGTGTGCGGTGCGGTTTGCTTGAAAGTGCTCGCCAGTCGGACCTTCATGAACATGTTTTAAAATCAGTTGACCCTCTTCCCGGGAAACACATCTTCTTACCACCTGGTCGGCACAAATGCGAAATAGAAATAGATCCTCCCAAAAGTAATACTTCAACTCAAAAAAGAATTTCTTCTTTTGCTGAGATGAGTATTACTTTTGGAAGACGCGTGCCACAAGATAATTGGCCAAATCGACAAACCAGGGGGTCGAAGAAGAAACGTTTAAAAATTTTTCATCCGAAAAAGAATCAATAGGTAAATTTTCATCAAAACTATCAATTTCAGGATTTTTTAGGCGTGAAAGATGATCAGCCGCTAAATTTTCTGCTCCTTTCTTATCTCGGATCTCCAAGTCGAATTCTTGAAGTAATAGGATCCAACAAATAAGACGCGGCTTGGCATCCGGTTTAGAAAGGAGGTACTTCAAAGCGGAATGATCCGTAAAAATGATAACCTTAGAAAGAGTGATGTACGATCGGAATTTATCAAAAGCAAAAAATGATAGCTAAGAGTTCCTTTTCGGTTGTAGTGTAATTCTCTTGCGCTGAATTAAGCATTTTGTAGGCATAATAGATTGGGTGGAAATTCTTAGCTATACGTTGTCCTAGTACCGCACCGACTGCAAAACAACTTGCGTCGCACATAATTTCAAAAGGTAAATCCCAAACTGGGGCGATCATAATTGGACCATATATAAGATTGGATTTAATTAAGTTGAATGCCGCTAAACAAGAATCGTCAAAAACAAAAGGAGCGTCTTTTTTGAGAAGGTGAGTGAGAGGCTTAGTAATTTTTGAAAAGTCTTTAATAAATCTACGATAAAATCCCGCATGCCCTAAAAAACTTCTAATCGCTTTAATATTTGTAGGTGGTGGTAACTTTTCAATTACTTCAATTTTTGCATTGTCCACTTCAATTCCCCTAGCGGAAATTTTGTGGCCAAGGACTAAGCCTTCACGTACCATAAAGTGGCACTTCTTCAAATTTAAAACTAGATTCGTTTCTTCGCAGCGTTTTTAAACTTTTCCTAAATTCTTTAAACATAATTCAAACGAGTCGCCAAAAACTGAGAAGTCGTCCATAAACACTTCCATAATGTTTTCTACATATTTATCAAAGATGGCTAGCATACACCGTTGAATGGTAGCTGGTGCGTTGCATAGCCCGAAAGGCATCCTACGGTAGGCAAAGGATCCGAAAGGGCAAGTGAATGTTGTCTTCTCTTGCTCCTCGGGTGCGATAGGGATTTGGAATTATCCCGAAAAACTGTCGAGAAAACAATAAAAACTATGCCCGGATAAGCGTTCTAAAATTTGATCGATAAAGGGAAGGGGGAAGTGATCTTTACAAGTGGCATCATTTAATTTACGGTAATCGATGCACATCATCCATCCCGTTACCGCCCTAGTTGGAATTAAATCATTATTTTTATTTGTAACCACCGTGATCCCACCCTTCTTAGGTACGTGAACCGGACTTACCCACTTACTATCGGAAATAGGATAGACTATCCCCGCATCTAATAACTTAATAACCTCGCCCTTCATAACCTCTTTCATATTAGGATTAAGACGACGTTTAGGTTGGACTACTCACTTAGAGTTATTTTCAAAGAATATTTTGTGGGTGCAAAACAAAAGGCTAATGCCAGGAATATCAGAAATTTTCCACGCTATAGCTCGGCGATGCTTTTATAGTAGTTCAATCAATTGATCATTTTCGGATTGAGAAAGCAAAGCCGAGAATATAACGGGCAATTTAGAATTTTGTTCAAGGAAGGCATATTTGAGATGTTCGGGAAGGGGTTTGAGTTCTAAGTCGGGTGGTTCATCGTAAGAGTTCTTTAAAACTTTTTCATTTTCAAAAACAATATTTTCATAATTTTTTTGTCTGAACACTTGTTTATTTGCAAAGTTGGCTTGTGCGGAAACAGCTGTGTCTTCAAAAACATTTGTAGAAAAATCAGAAAAAGAGGAAGAAAAATCATTGGAAGAAATATTTGAAAGAAAAAGAGAGGAGTCTTCATTTAAAACATCGAGGAAAAAACATGAATCGCCATTTTTAAAAGAATTTTTCATGGATTGGTTTATTGAAAACATCACCTCGTCATCTCCCATGCGAAGCAAATGTTTTCCATTACACACATCGATGACCGCACGAGAGGTGGCTAGGAAGGGTCGGCCAAGGATAAGAGGGACTTCGACGTCCTCTTCAATATCGAGAATGACAAAATCCACGGGGAAGATGAATTTGTCGACCTTCACTAACACATCCTCAACGATACCTAACAGATACTTAATTGACCTATCAGCTAACTGGATACTCATTCTTGTAAGGCTAAGAGTGCCCAATCCTAAATTCTTGAATAAAGAAAAAGGCATCAAATAGATGCTCGCTCCAAGATCCGCTAACGCATGTTTTACAAAAAAGTCGCCAAAAACACAAGGAATTGAAAAACTACCCGGGTCATTTATTTTTTTTGGAAGATTTGAGTTTTTAATGATCGCCGAGCACTCTTCATTTAACGTCACGTGAGAAAGATTTTCTAATTTCTTCTTGTTCGTTAATAAATCTTTAAGGTATTTTGTATACTTCGGCATTTGACTAATCGCTTTATGAAATGGCAAATTAATATGAATTTGTTTGAACATTTCAAGGAAGCGTTGGTACTAATCGTCAAGTTTTTCTTTCCTAAGTCGAGCCGAATAAGGAGGTGGCGGAAATTCCTTTATAATAACTAGGGCATCATTTTGGACGTCATCTTTTTCTTTTTCAAAATTAGGAACAACAGAAATATTTTTTCCTTTATCAAAAGTAGATTTTTCATTTTCCGTACAGATAATTGTTTCCGTAGTAGGAGAGACAGTGCCCGGCAACGGCGCCAAAAACTTGATGGGCTCGTTAACAACTTTACTGCTCCGAAGGAAAATTGCATTTGCGTGCTCCCTAGGGTTAGGTTCAGTGTTCGAGGGAAGAGTTCCAGGTGGTCTCTCGGAAAAAGCCTTGGCAAGTTGCCCGACCTGATTTTCTAAATTTTTCATCGACCATGTAGTTTCTAATAGTAGCATCGTTCGAGCTTATATATCTAGATAAAATTTCTTCCAAAGAGAGGGTTTTTTGAAGATTTTGTTTTTGTTGTGGTGGTGGTGGTGGAGTGAAATCGTGTGGTGGACGTGCGGCATTTGCGGGATTACTCCAGGAAAAATTAAGATGGTTACGCCATCAAGGATGATATGAATTTGAAGAAGAATTAAAACTAGGTGGAGAAGAAAAATTCGAAAGAGCAGAAAAATTACTAGCAGAATTATTTTGAGCAGGCCTAGGTATGTTCCCCAGATAATCCACCTTCTCGACAGAAGCAGTAGCAGCATTCACATTTTCAAATACCTTAGCAGCGGAGGCAGCAGTCATCTCCGAAATCTTCTTGTTCAGCATTTCCACTTGCATCGCCAGTTGCGTCACCGAATCCACTAAATAGATGCCTGCAGGTTTAGCTGGGCGAGTCCTAGACGAATTCCACTGATAAGTGTTCATCGCCATGTCCTCGATAAGCTCAAGAGTGGCTTTCAGAGTTTTGCGGTCCAAAGAACCAGCAGAAGCGGCATCTATCATTTGCTTAGTTTCTTATTTATCCCATTGTAAAATGTCTGGACCTGTAACCATACAGGCAGAGCATGATGTGGGCATCTTATCAAAAGTTCTTTGAACCTCTCCCAAGTGTCATAGATATTCTCAGAAGCAATTTGAGAGAATGAAGTTATATCATTTCTTAACTTAGCAGTTTTGGAGGGGGGGGGGAATATCTTGCAAGAAATTTTTCAACTAAGATGTTCCAAGTAGTGATTGACCCTCTTGGAAGAGAACTCAACCACTTTTTTGCTTTGGTTCTTTAGGAGAAAGGGAAGAGTCTTAGCCTTATAGCATGGTCTGAGACACCATTAATTTTGAAGGTATCACAGAATTCAAGAAAACTAGCAATATGTAAGTTCGGATCTTCATCTTGTAATCCGTTGAACTGTACATATTGCTGCACCATTTGTATGATGCTAGGCTTAAGCTCAAAGTTCTTGTTCGCAATCGCAGGTCGAACAATTCTTGTTTCTGTTCCTTCCAGGTTGGGTTGAGCATAATCGGACATGGTCCTTTGCTGAGCCATTCCTGGGTTTGGATCTCCCATTTCAGAATTAAAATTACAATCGCCGTAGGAATCCTCAACCGCTGTTTGAGAAGTGGAAGCCCCGAATCGTAGTTGTATCCAAAAGGAGCGTTTGATTTCAGGGTCTGAATCAACAAGTAGCAACGGATTCGCTCGGGTCATTCACTAGAAAAGAAAACGAAGGAGAATGGAAATGAAAACTTGAAAAAAAAGAAAAAAGAGAAGAAAGGATTTTTTTTTTTGAAAATAAATTTTTTTATAGATTGGCTCTCGAACTTCCCAAAGGCTACCCGGTGAAGGGTTCGCAAGGTACTAGGTAAAATGGTGGCGCTTAAAGCCCCTTACCCTTTTCGAGAGAATTTAGGTTTGGTTGAAATAAGATGATGTGAGTTGATTATAATAATAAAAGAAAATAAATATTTATATATATATTTTTAAATTTTTGCAGAAGTAATAGCAAAAGCGTTTTCAAAATATTAACGAAGAAAGTCCCCGGCAACGGCGCCAAAAACTTGATGGGACAAAACCCGAACAGACAAGTGTACCTGTCGAATCGTTGTATCAAGGTCGTATTTAAAACTCGGGGTTGTCAAGTACTTCTACTCACGCTTTAACTATTATCCTACTGGAAAATTGTTGGGATTTGAGAATTTTTAAAAGTAAAATAAAAGGCGATTTTTTAGACGAAAAACTTATAATAAAGAGATTGCACCCGATCAGTGAATCACCATGAAATGAGATGAGAGAGATAAAAAGGCATAGTTTTAAATTTGTAAATCTACTCGACCGTGACGGATCTGATATTAGGAAATAATCTCGCTAGAGAATTAAATCACCTGACTTATAGACGTTCTGACCGAAATCTCTTTCAAGTCAAAAGGGCCTAAAGCCGCATTATCAAGGTGACCCGCACTATTGGATTTGACTCCAATCCGGAAGATTTACGTCATCCTATCTCTAGGGTTGCGTTAAACTCCTTCCTTATTTGAGTGATCTTTCACATTCACGAGCCTCTCGGCTACTCAAACATTAGATCCAAAGCCTACTATCGTATACCGGAAATACGGAGTCGGCACAAAATAAATCAAAGAAGGATCGAGCGTGAAATAACAAAAATAAAACTAAGAAAGAAAATAAACTCTCATCTCACTTCATGGATCCTCACGATCGAATGCCAAGTAAAATTAGTTACTCATAATTGAAAGAGAAGACAAAATAAGATAAGAGAAAAACATTTTCATTTCTTGATAAAAAAAGAGTAGAGTACACAATAAGGGAATACAAGACAATATTATGCTACTAACAAAAGACTATTACAATAACAAGGAAATTATAACATGGAAGAAAAAGCATGAAAGATGAAAACTTGCACTAATGAAAAGCTATAACAATAATGAAATGAAAATTACAACTCACAAGCACTCTCCACTCTCCAACTCAACATTCAAATTTTACTTAAAAACTTCACTCCAAAATTTTCCATCCTTTTTCTTGAGGGATGGGGTGTCTTTTATAGGGGATGGAGAAGCTTCTATATTATAGGAAATATGAGGGGACAAAAGGGGGGTTGCCGGCCATAGCTTTGGAGAAGGTTCATGCATTCAATAAATGAAGGTGGAGAGAGGAGGTATGGATGCATTGTATAATATTTAATGGAAGTGAATTATAAAATATAAAACAAATAAGGGGGATGAAAGGAAGTGTGTAGAAGGGGCAAAAGAGGGGGGGCCAGCCACATAGATTAAAAATGCATGCATGTATTAAATTAATGAGGATGATTCAATGCATGCAATTTATTGAAATGAGAGTGGAAAATATAAAATAGAGAGGGGGGATGAATGAGAAATAAAGAGAGGGAAAGAAAATAAAAGAGGAGAGAGGTAGGGACATGAGTTGGCCGGCCAATGCATGGATTAAATGGGATTTGGTAGGGTGGTGGGCAGCATTAAAAGGCATGAGGGCTGCTTGACATGAGGGCTCGGGTAGGGGCTGCATGTTGGGCTGCACTTGGTCTTGTGGGCTGCACCATATGGAGGCTCGGGTTGCATGCAATGGAGGGCAGCACTTGGTTGATTGGTGGGCTGCACTTGTAGGCTCGAGCTGCATACAATGAAGGCTCGGGTTGCTTGTAAATGGGCTCTTAAACCTACAAAATAAAAATAAAACATTAGCTCATATAATAATAACATATCATGATATAAAATTTAAATAAAACTAAAGATAAAACATAATAATTCATACTATTAATTTGTTATAAAAAATAAAAGTAAACAAAATAAACATAACATTAAATATTATAACATAACATAACATTAGTTGTGTGAAACTAAACTAAAGATAATAATATTTATAAATAAAGCTAAACATAACAATAACATAAAGCATAAAATAAGAACAATACATATAATAAAATTATAGATTCTTATATTATAATAATAATAACACAACAACATCATAACAAGCATACAAAAACAGAAAATTATAATAAAACTTAGGAATTTTGACTACTTAAGTACCCCAAAAAAGGATGACTAAAACTAGTCATCAGTAGACCACTCATCTCCACTGATAGCCTCAAACGATAAGCCGCTTCGCTGACCCGCTCAAGTATCTCAAAGGGTCCAAGGTATCTTGGGCTCAGCTTCTTCAAGCATCTCATCCGCGAAACACCCTTGAGCGACATTACTTTCAAGTCGACCCAATCGCCGACCGCGAACTCCACATTCCGGTGCTTGGCATTATAGTACTTAGCTTGCCTGTCCTGAGCAATCAACAAACGATCTTGAATGATCCGCACCAAAGAAGTAGCACTCTCCACCTCCTGTTTCTTGTAAAACCTTGCCTCACCCGTTTCTAGCAATGATAACGGCGTGCGACACTTCCTACCATACAGGGTCTAGAAGGGTGCCATTTGAATACTCGCCTGGTAGCTGTTATTGTACGCAAAATCTACCAAATACAGGTGGTCTTCCCAATGCTTCCCGAAGTCTAGAACACACATGCGGAGCATGTCTTCCATAGTTCTGTTGACCCTCTTGGTCTGCCCATCCATCTGTGGATGGAAGGCTGTGCGGAACATCAATTTAGTCTCAAGCATCTATTGCACCAACCTCCAATCATTGGATGTAAAACGCCCATCGCGATCACTCACGATGCTGCGGGGCACACCGTGCAGTCTTACTATATTATCCACATACAGTTTCGCAAGTTTCTCCACCGAGTCATCCTTCCTATGCGGAATGAAGTGCGAAACCTTTGTTAAACGATCTACGATCACCCAGATGACATTGTTTCCCTTCTACGACCTTTGCAAGCCATGCACAAAGTCCACTGATATGTTGTCGAACTTCCATTTCGGAATAGGCAAGTATTTCAAGAATCTACGTGGCTTTTGGCACTCCGCCTTTACCATGGCGCACGTTTGACACTTAGCCACAAAAAGTGCCACATCCTTCTTGAGCCCTGGCCACCAAAACGGCTTATTTAGGTCCCGGTACATCTTTGTTCTTCCTTGGTGGATTGAGTACTTGGTATTATGATACTCGTACACTAACTCTGCCCGTAGATTTTCCCCGCTTGTGACGCACAAACGATGGTCCTTCCTTAACAACCCATCCTAGACTGAAAACTGGGAATATGACCTATCCAACGCTGCATCCATAAGCTCCTTCATGCTACCATCCAACTCAAATGCCTGCCGAATGCGATCAGCAAGGCAATTCTGAACTTCCATCCAATTCAACAATACTTTAGCACTAGTCTACTTGTCCACACAACAGATCTTCAACGCCTCCAACTCCTGAACTAGCCTCTCATCATGAACCGACAACCAATTGGCTTGGGCAGGAGCCCTGGGACTCAATGCATCCGCAACTGCTTTGCCCTTCCCGGGTACATAATGAATCTTTAACGTGTAGTACCCCAGGAACTCCATCGATCTCCGCTGCCTCATGTTGAGATCCTTCTGATCCAACAGGTACTTCAAGCTCTTGTAGTGTCTTCTTATGCAAAGGAAAAGAGGACTTCACATGTCCTAGGATGAGAATCATTACCCTTGTGTTTTTCCTTAGCTCCACGGAAATCTATGCAGACGAAAAGCACTGCAATCTCCTTGCCTCCGCATATCCGAAGTCAGCTCGCAATTTTGAGCTCCAAAACTCCACCGGTGACCGGATCTAGCCTTCCTTCTTCCTATTTTCTCTCTCCTCTCTCTAGATCTTAGAAAGAGATTGATTCCAAGAAAATGACGAATTTACACCCCTGAACAAGTCTTAACCCTATGGGGAAAGAGCCTGAACCATCAGATCCAAAACAAGAAAACGAACGGCTGTGATTCTGCCAAAATTTCGAAAACCTTGGTCGAACACGGGTTCCGACACGCCCGTGTTCAGGACCATGTCACCCATTTGCCGTCGAAACCGATGAATCCTTAAAAGAACACAGGTACCGGACACGCCCGTGTCAGGCTTGACATGCCCGTGTCATCCAGTAAATGCCCGTGTAGCTGGGCGTGTTCCCTCAACGAAACAGGTCAAAAACAACCTGTTGGGTATTGTATCCACAATTACCTGGATTTGAAGAAGCCTCCTGTCAAGCTAAGATTAATTCACAATGTATTTGATGATATATCTTCAAGTTGTGCTTGCAGTTATTCCACGTTAAGTACACACCAATGTCAGAGTGCAGTGGGTCAATATACACGGGTCTGCGTAACGTAATCCCTCGTTGAGCAGATTAGTATGTTGGCTTACGTGTACTCTCTCAATTGGAATGTACTTATTTTCAAGTACAGGGATGAGACAGATCAAGAGCAGAAAAGGATCAAGGATGGGTCAACGCAACGCACGGGAAGAAAGACGAAAAATCGCCAAAGTTAGAATCGACGAGAATCACTAAGTGATTCTCGCGGATTCGACGAGAATCACAAGTGATTCTCGCCGAATCGTCGAGAATCACTCGCCGATTCTCGCCGACTGCATCCGGCTGACTCAACTCTTGCAAAATTCACGCTAAGTCAGAATCATTGAGAGTCATTAAGTGATTCTCGACGAATCGTCAAGAATGACTCTGCATTCTCGCCGATTCGTCGAGAATGGATTGTGACTCTCGCCGACTCACTCCGAGGGGCAAGCTCTTCAGCTAAAATTCTTCTAAGGAGAATTCGAAGGGAGTCATAAGTGATTCTCGCCGATTCGTCGAGAATCACCAATGATTCCCGCCGAATTTGCCTTAGGCGAATTCCGTTGGCTCGCTGGACCAGACCAAGTGTTCAAGCGCTGTTTGAACCGAAATAAGGGTTTCTTCTGGTGGGGCCCATAACAGTCATAAAGGAGTATTCTACAGTATATATACTCTCCTATTTTGAACTTAATGGGGAGCGAAGAAAACGAAAAAGTCGGCCGTCGCGGACGTGACCTAGCAGATCGCGGATTTCCTTCCGTCGCCGTCGCCGCTCGAAAGTTTGTCGCCGCCGCTGATCGGATTCTTCTTGATCTCTCAGCAATAGAATCTTAGCTAAGCAACGCGTCTCACGTTTCTATCTTGAGATCCTTTTTCTATTGGTTTGTTGAACGGGAATACTTTCCCTTCCGAATCGATTGAGACGATCGATCCAAGTAAGATCGTCTGTAGACCTTGCTAGCTTTGTTACGAAGTTTGGATCTACAAAGCATCGCCGCCGCAATCCTTTGCCGCCGCCGATCTCGGGGAGATCCTCTCCAAGAGAGTGCTTAGGTCGTGGACTCTTCATCTTCTTCAAGAACGCTTCATCGAACAAAGAGGGACACCGAGCGCTCCAAACGTAGTTTGTATTTTGTACATTCTATTTTTACTTTTGTTGTAAAGGAACTTTTGTTCCTCATTGTAAGGGTTGGGTGCAACCCGTGGTGGAGGAGTAGTTACTTCTTCGGGTGGAAGGGTTTCTTCCATATTATGAGAATTGGATTTCAATCCGGTTAGTGAAGTGACCGAGTTGTCCCTTGTTGGGAGATAGGTCGAAGGGGGAAAGTGGATGTACCCAAATCGGGGAACCACTATAACTTCATGTGTGTTTCTGTGCTGTGCTTGTTTTATTTTATTGTGCAGGTAAATTTATAATTCCGCAAAACGACTACAAATCACCTATCCCCCCCCATAGGTAAAGGTAGTTGACACTAGAGTGACTTTCAAGTGGTATCAGAGGGAGGTTGCTCATAAAAAGGTTAACACCTTGAGTAAAATCTCGTCTCTAGTGTCAACAAGAAAATCAGACTAAAGCATGGAGCTGTATTCTGATGTCTCTCTTCTGAGACTCTCTTCATGCACAAAGGAGTATTATCCAGTCTGGAAGATGAGAGTTTTTTTTCATCTGGAGGCCATCGACCCTCGAGCGTCACTTATTTTGGATGAGGGTCCCTTTATTCCCATGAAGGTGTCTGGCTCAGGAAAAGATCTCCAAATCCCCAAAAGTCCCAAAGAGATGTCTGAGACTGAGCTCTCTCTCTTCAACATGGACAAGCTGATTCGTCAGATCATCTCTGACGTCTGGTCTTGATTATCTCGTTCAAGAATGGACAAGTGCAGGACTGCCAAGTCTATGTGGCAAACTATCTCTGACCTCATGGAGGGATCAAAGACAGCAGGGACTAGTTGCCAGCAGGAGGATGAAGCCTATGTGGGGGTCCTCATTTCTGAAGATGAAGGTAAAGACCAATCTCTCAGTATAATAGCTCCTGTGTCCTTGTTTGAGACTGAAGAAGAGGTTGAGGAAAGCATTTCAGATGAAGCTGACACAACAGTCTCTGCCAATCTTAACGCTGACCCTGAACATCAAAGTCAGGATTAGGTAACTTCTTCATCATGCTCATCTCCCCTTGGATTTCTTGAAGACAGGAACAGTTCAGAGGGTTGTCCATCTAGTGATGCAAGGGAAATGGATAGCTTCAATCAAAGGATTTAAAATCTTGATTCCCTTGAGAGTGCCATTCAGATGAGCAACTTACTTGTTAAGGAACAAGCTAAGGAGATTTCTCAGTTGAGGACCTTGATGAATCTCCAATTGAAATCCATCAAGGTAAAGGACTCAAAGATCTCGGATCTAGAGAGTCGTCTAGAGACCGAGAAGAGGATTGTTTCTAACTTTTCCAAGATAGATGCAATCAAAAGAAAAGTAGAAAATGGGTGGATCTCCCAAATCATTAATTCATGGAGAAATGGGGAAACTTTGTTCAGACCCCCCACCCCGAGTAGGAAGGGCACACATCATGCTTTCAGGTATGACCACAGGAACAACATTGGTCACATCAAGAGTGATCGGCCCTCAGGTGGAAATACCTACAGTGCAAGAGCTGTCATGGCTTCCTATGAGAGAATACCCAAGGCTCATCCTGAACCCTTTGTATTCTCGACCATAGCCCCAACTCGTCATGAATCTGTAGGAACCAGCTCTCACTGCATCTCTTACCACCCCAAGACACAGGAAAGGGGGGTTAAGAAACATGTAGTAAGTACCCATGGGGCCCCCGGATGTGTGTTGACTGAAAGGAAGGCACCATCTCCCAGGCCTCATGACACTCACCACATGCTCTCTATCCACCCTCCCTCGTGTCTCGATGGAAAGGGCAAATTAGTGAGCAAAACCATCCCGGTCCCGTTTAGACCCAAGATCATGACCACCTCAGTCAGTAGATTAGGTCAGAAACGGCGATATAACATTCATGATTGTTGGTGATGTGGCAAGGTGGGTTACTTTGCCATAGATTGTTGGCACAATCCCTCTATGCCAAGGGCAAGGGTATGTGCACTTCCTATTGGCAGAGGTAGCCTTCCTGACAGGATTCCTGTAGGAAGGCATTCGATATTTTATGCTGACAAGAACCTAGGACCCAATACATATTGGGTTCCTAAGGTAGGGTAATTCTTTTTCGCAGGATAGTCTAGGTTCCCATAAATATGATGGGAAATAGGCATGAGATGTTCCAAGAATGACATAGAACAAGAGTATGGGATAAGACCTGTGCTACCTACAATGGACTACCCCAATTTGACACCTGGTGTACTTTAGATAGATGATCTGAATGATAAATTTTATGATCCCAGGTACACGCATTCAGTTTCAATACTTGAGTCATATTATATTGATGCTTACATATATATGTATATACAGACATCCACACAAATATGTTAATTCTTACTCTAAAAGTAAATGTTTATATGTATATATACACACATATGTTCACACTCCCGATAAGAGGATGCAAATGTTAAATAACTCTTAGGTACAATCTGAAGAATTCCTTGTAGTTACATATTAATATATTTGATAATGAATCTCGATAGGCGTAAATCAGCACATTTGAAATTAAGGAATGCATGTCATTGGGTGTAACAAAATATTAAAATTTTTCACCTAGAATTACTCTGGAATTATGTATAGGGCTTATATATTGTTCAACTCGATCGAGGTTTCATGATCAAGAAATAAAATGAGGGCAAAGGCTTGAAATTAACATGCCACGGTTAATTTCTATAGAAAATTCCGTCGACTTCCCTCGGTCGGTTTATATAAATAGCGAATAACCCAGGTTGACTCTTCATATTCCCAGTCTTGCTGAACTCCCGTCGACTTCCCTGACTCCTCACATATTCCCGTCGATCGTGCAACCGTGCTTCGATCGCATGTGGTCTTCATCGCTCCTCCGTGCTTCCGTCGACAAAATCCCAAGGACGCAAGGATTGTGGCGTACTACCGCCTGCTCCGTGCTTCCAGCGTCTTCCCGTCGCATTTTCTTCTCCATCGACACTCATTCTATCTCCCAGTCAGGTGTTCCCGTCAGTTTCGTGCCTTCCAGTCGCCATCATCCCGCCAAACCGCTCGGCGCTAGGGTAACGTTCCCTCATCCTTGAAGTTTCTTGTCTAAGTGTAGCTCCTATTCTAGAAGTACTGATAGGGTTTGGACACTTTTACTTGTCCCATTTAGGTTTGCAATGGCCCCTAGAACCACAGTAGGACTCCTCACTGGAACTGAACTGGTTTGGACAGGATTCTATCATGCCTCCGATGAGTTCAGGAATATAATCCTCATGCTTGAAGAGGTCGGACTTACCTTCATCCTGGAGCATCCTTGCAAAATCCTGGATAAGGAGGTGATGGAATTCTTTACAACAGCAAAGCTTCGACACGAAGATACAGTGATTAAGTGTAAGATTGTCGGTGTATGGATCAAGATGATAGCAGGAAAACTGACACAATATTTGCAGCTCTCCAGTTCTTAACAGGAAGACTATCTAGAGGAAGGGGATCGAGCCAGAACTCTCCTATTCTGTGGACTTGCTCGAGAAACTAAATCGATAAAGAGAAAGGAAATGAATGAGGAAGGGAAGCTCCTGTCAGATATCATTGGGAAAGTCCTGATCTGCAAACCAGGCTCCCACGATCATATCTAGGGTGATATGTTCAAGATCTTAGTGGCTATAGTCTGTCGAAAAAGATACAATTGGGGGGCTATGTTGTTTGAGAAAATAAAAGATACTTTGCGAACCCCAAGTTTTGGAAGGATGATCAGTCTGTATCTCAACCAGCTGGATGGAGACAGATTCGACATGAGTAAAGGAGTTCCTCTTCATTACTTGAAGAAAATGTATTCAAGTGTATTTGACAGATGGGATAGAAGGATTGGGCGAGCACCTGTAGCTGAAGCACAGGATGAGCCTTTGACTGAGGCCTCTGTGGAGGAAGATAATGGAGCTCCAGAAAACCGAGATCCCTTGGCTGAACCCAGTGACGTTCCTGGCTTACTGCGTGCAGGAACTGAGGGGGAGCCTTTACCCGTTCCTACTGAAACACATAGGACAGATATCTCAGTCCCTGTTCCTGCTGATGTTGTTTCTGATATCTCTAAGATAGCCAAAGATGAAGTTGATACCCTGGCCACTGATCTGGGTGATGAGGTGGAAGACGAGGAGGCCTTGGATAATGATGCAATTGGCAATGATGATTTGGAATATGAGGGTGATGAAGAAGTGGATGATGTGGTTGAAGATGAAACAACCTTGACGGAGAGGGTGGAGATGGTGGAACCACGGGGTGATTTTGAAGTTCCATCTGAGGAACGAGCTCCAATCGTAGCTCCTGAGAAATCTGGTGCAATAATGTAGGGGGAGTCCTCTCAGCAGGGGCTGATAAGCATTCCTGAGAAATATACAGAGGTTGCATTGGAAACGGTGCAAGTGTCAAGCTCGTCCAGTGAATCTGCTGAAGAGCAAGACCAAGGCATGCCTCAGGGTTATCCACTACGGCCTAATTTGGCAAATCACATCGTGAATATCGTTCAAGGTATAGTAGATGAGCTAAAAACTTCCTTTGAACAATCACACAACAAGGTATTAAAAAGAATTAAACAATCTGAGGAGCTAATGCTGAAGAATGTTGTGGAAATCAATCACAAGATGGATCTGATGGAACAAAAGTTTGATGTTAAGTACACAGAGGCCGGCACTGCTGTAACACTTCTCATGCAAGGGCTTCAGAAAAATACGATCGATCTGGCAGTAGTAAATAAGAATGCTCATATTGTGGCCGACAACATCCAGAAATTCGATGCCAACATGGTGATTCTAAATACAAATCAAAAAACCCTATTGACTGAGTTTACAAAGACTGTGGAGCACATCGATGAGTCACTGCACACTTATGCAAACTCAATTGCGCTCGAAGCCAAAAAGTGGGAGGAAGAATATAAAGCTAAGATGTCAGGGCTACAACAGATTATCATCGACAACTTCAAATAGTCAAATAAGTATGTTTTTGATAGCTGTCACTGGCTCGTTCAGCAGGGATCAGGTATTCAAATGCCAATTCTGGTTCCTTCTCCAGATGAGGTTACCACTGCTGCTGATTAGATTGCAAGTGTTGAGGAGGTTCCGCTTAGCGAAGCTGATGCCAAGAAGGCTGCCAGGGCTGCTGACAAAGCTACTCTAAGGGCCATGTTTGACCAGGAAGCCATAGCAAGAGGAAAAAATGAAACTCCAAGAAGGGACGTCCAAATAAACTCCAACCGAAAAGAAAGTAAGATTGAAGGAGGATGAAGTGAGAAATGAAAGATGGAGTCCTTTTTCAAGGAGCATTATTTTGGATACTTTTATGCTACAACAGAGGGGGAAATCAATCGGAATGATGTATACAATCAGTATGAGTGGGAGCTGCAAAAAGAATATGAAGTGAAACGAAATATATTATTCAGGACTAACAAAGTGGAACATAAAGATCCTCCCCCCCCCCCCCCCCGATACTATCCTAAGCCAAAGGAATATTTTGAGAAACAAAGCAAGAAGTACTTGGCTCAACAAATGAAGGATGATCTAGCTAAGGAGAAATAGGCTTAGGACTTTGACTTGTCTTTTTCTTCATGTTTGCCTATTTCTTCATGTTTTTGTATAAACAATTCCTTTGGATATATATATATATATATATATATGATTTCATGATTGACTCAAGTATTGTTCTGTATGCTTTTAATTCTCTATGTCTTGCCTCTCTCAATTTGTTTTGTACATTACTCTGGTTTGTGAAATTCATCTTGTCTAGTTGGATTTTGGCTTCTTCAAATAAGGGGAGATTGTTGGGTATTGTATCCACAATTACCTGGATTTGAAGAAGCCTCCTGTCAAGCTAAGATGAATTCATAATGTATTTGATGATATATCTTCAAGTTGTGCTTGTAGTTATTCCACGCTAAGTACACACCAATGTCAGAGTGCAGTGGGTCAATATACACGGGTCTGCGCAACGTAATCCCTCGTTGAGCAGATCAGTGTGTTGGCATACGTGTACTCTCTCAATTGGAGTGTACTTATTTTCAAGTATAGGGCTAAGACAGATCAAGAGAAGACAAGGAGCAAGGATGGGTCAACGCAACTCACGGGAAGAAAGATGAAAAATCGCCTAAGTTAGAATCGACGAGAATCACTAAGTGATTCTCGCCGATTCGACGTGTGATTCTCGCCGAATCGTCGAGAATCACTCGCCGATTCTCGCCGACTGCATCCGGCTGACTCAACGCTTGCAAAATTCACGCTAAGTCAGAATCATCGAGAGTCATTAAGTGATTCTTGACAAATCGTCGAGAATGACTCTGCATTCTCGCTGATTCGTCGAGAATGGATTGTGACTCTCGCCGACTCACTCAGGATGGAAAGCTCTCCAGCTAAAATTCTTCTAAGGAGAATTCGACGGGAATCATAAGTGATTCTCGCCGATTCGTCAAGAATCACCAATGATTCCCGCCGAATTTGCCTTAGGCGAATTTCGTTGGCTCGCTGGACCGGACCAAGTGTTCAGGCGCTGTTTGAACCGAAATTAGGGTTTATTCTGGTGGGGCCCACAACGGTCATAAAGGAGTATTCTACAGTATATATACTCTCCTATTTTGAACTTAATGGGGAGCGAAGAAAACGAAAAAGTCGGCCATCGCGGACGTGGCCTAGCAGATCGTGAATTTCCTTCCCCCGCGGTCGCCGCTCGAAAGTTTGTCGCCGCCGCTGATCAGATTTTTCTTGATCTCTCAGCAATAGTAACTTAGCCAAGCAACGCGTCTCATGTTTCTATCTTGAGATCCTTTGTCTCTTGGTTTGTTGAACGGGAATACTTTCCCCTTCTGATTCGATTGAGACGATCCATCCAAGTAAGATCGTTGGTAGACCTTGCTAGCTTTGTTACGAAGTTTGGATCTACAAAGCATCGTCGTCGCAATCCTTTGCCGCCGCTGATCTCGGGGAGATCCTCTCCAAGAGAGTGCTTAGGTCGTGGACACTTCGTCTTCTTCAAGAATGCTTCATCGAACGAAGAGGGACACCGAGCGCTCAAAACATAGTTTGTATTTTGTACATTCTATTTTTACTTTTGTTGTAAAGGAACTTTGGTTCCTCATTGTAAGGGTTGGGTGCAACCCGTGGTGCAGGATTAGTGACTTCTTTGGGTGGAAGGGTTTCTTCCATAGTGTGAGGATTGGATTTCAATCCGGTTGGTGAATTTACCGAGTCGTCCCTTATTTGGAGATAGGTCGAAGGGGGAAAGTGGACGTACCCAAATCGGGGAACCACTATAACTGCCTGTGTGTTTCTGTGTTGTGCTTGTTTTGTTTTATTATGCAGGTAAATTTATAATTCTGCAAAATGACTACAAATCACCTATCCCCCCATAGGTTAAAGTAGTTGACACTAGAGTGACTTTCACAACCCGAGCACAAAATGGCCATGTAACGTGCCTGAGTCATATGTTGTGTGCTAGACATGCCATCAGACACGCCCGTGTTCCAGGACGTGAAACTACCTTAGCTAAAACCGTCATACGACCCGAGGAGGACATGGGTATTCGACACGCCCGTGTCACATTTCACACGCCCGTGTTAGACCCGAACACGCCTTGGCTCAGGCCATGCGTCCCTCACTCAACGATCGTTGAGTGCAAGGCTCTGAGTGACTAACACACCCTTGGACACGCCCGTGTCCCAGGCCGTGTTCACCCCCGATGATCGTTGACTCTAAAATCATTTACCACGCTACCAACGCTGAACCCGAGCACGACATGCCCGTGTCCCAATCCGTGTCACCGCTAAAAAATCCTTTTGAGTTTTGGGGCATTACAACTCTCTCCCTCTTAAAAGAATTTCGTCCACGAAATTACCAAAGGAAAGATAAAAAAACTAAAAGCGTTACTTGACTGAACCAAATCTGGGTACTCCTCCAGCCTGGTCTGCTCCCATTCCCAGGAGAGCTCCTCACGACCGCAATTGTCCCAACAGACCTTGACCATCCTGATTTCCTTATTACGGAGTTGCTTAACATCAAATTCTTCATTACGAATAGTCTTGAACTTAATCGTCAACCCTTCATTCACCGGCACTTGATCAACTGTGATCTGAAAGTCCACTTAGTGCCAACTACCTTCACCTATGGGGGGGGAATAGGTGTCTTGCAGCGATTTTAGCGGAATTAAAATTCTACCTGCACAAGTAAACAAAACAACACAGCACAAATAGACACAAGCAGTTATAGTGGTTCCCCGATTTGGGTACATCCACTTTCCCCCTTCGACCTATCTCCCAATAAGGGACGACTCGGTCACTTCACCAACAGGATTGAAAACAAATCCTCACACTAACGAAAGGAACCCTTCCAACCGAAGGAGTCAGCACTCCTCCACCACGGGTTGCACCCAACGCTTACAACGAGGAACCTACGTTCCTTTACAACAAAAATAAAATGGAATGTATAAAATATACAAACTACTTATGCAGTGTTAGGTGTCCTTATTCGTTCGATGACGCGTTCTTGACGAAGACGATGAGTCCACAACCTTAGCTCTCACTTAGAATGAATCTCCACGAAACCGGCGGTGGTAAGAAGAGCGGCGGCTTGGCGTTCGAGATCGGCGGAGGCAAGAAGTGCGGCGGCTGAGCTTTAGAGATCCAACCTTCGTAGCTATGCTGGCAAGGTCTACCAACGGTCTTCCTTGGATCAATCGTCTCTATCAATTCGGAAAGGGAAGGTGTTCACGATCTACAAACCAAGAGACAAAGGATCTCAAGAAGGACACGTGAGACGCGTTGCTTGGGAAAGCTTCTGTCGCCAGAAGATCTAGAGGTATCCTCGATCAACGGCGGCGACTAACTTCCTGAGCGGCGATGGCAGCGGCGAAAGAGAAATCCGCGATCTAGGTCCCGACGGCGGCTCGGTTTTATTTCTTGTGTATTCGTACTTATAACTGTTCAAAATGCCGAAGTATTTATACAGTACGTCATACAATATGACCGTTGTGGGCCCCACCAAAACAAACCCTAGCTTCGATTCAAAACAGCGCCTGAAACTTGGTCCGGTCCAGCGAGCACCAGAATTTCGCCTAAGGTAAATTCGGCGAGAATCATAGGTGATTCTCGACGAATCGGCGAGAATCACCTACGATTCTCGCTGACTTCTACTTAGCATAATTCATGCTTAACAACTTGGCAAACCAGAGTGGATCAGTGAGAGTCATCAATCATTCTCGACAAATCGTCGAGAATGCTGAATCATTCTCGATGAATCGTCGAGAAACACTTGATGACTCTCGACTATTTTACTTGGCGTGAGATTTGCACGCGCTGAGTCAGCCGGAGATAGTCTGCGAGAATCAGCCAGTGATTCTCGACGATTCGGCGAGAATCACTAGTGATTCTCGTCGAATCAGCGAGAATCACTTAGTGATTCTCGTCGATTCTTACTTAGATGATATTTCGTCTTTCCACCCGTGAGCTGCTCTTTGGCCCATCCTTGCTCCTTGACTGCTCTTAATCTATCACAGCCCTGTACTTGTAAATAAGTACACTCCAATAGAGAGAGTACATGTAAGCCAACACACTGATCTGCTCAACGAGGGATTACATTACGCAGACCCGTGTATATTGACCTACTGCACCCTGACATTGGTGTGTACTTAGCGAGGAATAACTGCAAGCAAAACTTGAAGACAAATGATCAAATACATTGTCCATTCACCTTTGCTGGTTCAGGGGCTTCTTCAAATCAGGTACATTGTGGATACAATACCCAACAATCTCCCCCTATTTGAAGAAGCCTATACCCTATAAGCTAAGGTGAATATACTGGCTGGAAGAGAACACAACTTTGAAAAATGAGTTGAAATTCCATACCATTATCTTTAGAGCATGCACCTTAGCACTTTAGCCGAGAGGGTAATCTCCCCCTTTTGGGCTTCTGCAAATCTGGGACTGTAACACCTGTTCTTACACTTGAGTTCCTAGCAGATGCTCCCCCTAGATGCACGAGCCTAGAGCTTTTGTAGTCTTCATTCCTCATAGTTTAACATCCCCAGTTCAGTTTTGAAGAGACTAAACTTTGCCTCGTCTAGGGGCTTTGTGATAATATCTGCAATCTGCTTATCCGTGGGGACATAGTAGAGAGAGATGTCCTTGTTTTCCACGTGCTCCCGAATGAAGTGGTAGCGCACTTCAATATGCTTAGTCCTGTTGTGCGATACCAGATTGTTCGCAATGGAAATTGCACTGGAGGAGTCGTAGTACATTGGTACTTCCTTGAAATGAAGTTCATAGTCTGCTAACTGGTTTCTGATCCATAGTAGTTGTGCGCAACAGCTGCCTGCCGAGATATATTCAGACTATGCTATGTAGGTTGCTACACAGTTCTGCTTCTTGCTGTTCCATGAGATAAGCCTCCTTCCGAGCAATTGACACGTCCCGGAAGTGCTTTTCCTGTCATCCCTACTCCCTTCAAAATCAGCATCTAAAAAACCTATTATCTCGACATCATTGTTTCTTGAGTACCACAAGCCAAGATTAGGGGTACCTTTAAGGTATCTAAGATCTCGATTTGCAGCGACATAGTGAGATTCCATAGTGTTCACCTGATATCTGGCACAAACACATGTGGATAACATGATATCCGGTCTACTTGTAGTAAGGTAGAGCAGGGATCCAATGATGCTTCTGTATTTGGTTTCATCAAAAGGTTTCCCTTTCTCATCCTTATCCAGAGACATAGTGGATCCCATTGGAGTCCTCATCGAGGTTGTATTCTCCATTCCGAATTTCTTGAGGAGTTCATTTGTGAACTTCGTTTGAGAAATGAAGATTCCATCCTCAGACTGTTTCACTTGAAGTCCCAAGAAATACTTTAGCTCTCCCATACTGCTCATTTCAAACTTTCCTTGCATAAGTTTAGAAAACTTTTTGCAAGATTGTTGTCCGTTGAGCCGAATATAATGTCATCGATATAGATTTTCACAAGCAAGATCTTGCCTTTGACTTCCCTATGAAACAATGTCTTATCTATTTTTCCTCTAGAGAACTTGTTCTCAATAAGAAAGCTAGACAAGGTCTCATACCAAGCTCGTGGAGCTTGTTTTAAGCGATATAGAGCTTTATTAATAAAGTATACATGATTAGGATAAGTAGGATTGACAAAACCTAGGGGTTGAGCGACGTATACTTCCTCTTTCAGGTCTCCATTCAAGAATGCCGATTTCACGTACATCTGATAGACTTTGAATCCTTTGTGAGAGGAATATGCTAGAAATTGTCTGATTGCCTCGAGCCTTGCAACCGGCACAAATGTTTGGTCGAAGTCGATCCCCTCCTCCTGTCTGTATCCTTGAGCCACCAGTCTGGCCTTGTTCTTGATGATGACCCCGTGTTCATCCAGCTTGTTTCTGAAGATCCACATGGTGCCAATCACGTTCTGCGTCTTTGGTCTGGGAACCAGCGTCCAGACGTTGCATCATTCGAATTGATGCATCTCATCTTGCATGGCCAATATCCAAGACGCATCTTTGTTTGCTTCGTCGAACTTCTTTGGCTCAACCTGCGATAGGAAGATAAAATGGAGAAACTCGTTAAGTGTACCTCGGCGAGTTCTGACACCGTCTTGAGGATCTCCGATAATTTGATTTCTGGGATGATCCCTCACATGTCGGAGCTCTAGTAGTCTTGCATCAGGTGCTCTAGAATTTTCTGGGGCTCCTTCCTCTTTAGGGAGGACTACTCCATCCTGACCGTCATCATCTCCAATCGGCGTTGAGGTGGAGACCTTGACGTACTTTGGAGTTGCATCTTTATCGGGCTCATCCAGGTCTAGCTGTTCGATTCTTGCACTTGCATCTTCAAGAAAACCACTAGAAGAATTGCAATTAAGCAAGCTTCCTTCATCAAATACAACATTTATTGATTCCTCTACCACTAGGGTTTTCTTATTGAAGACCCTATAAGCCCGGCTATGGCTACTATAGCCCATGAATATGCCTTCGAAGCATTTTTCACCAAACATAGTATGCGGGTACTTCCCGTTATTCAGTACATAACATCTGCAGCCAAAGATCCTAAAATAGGACATGGTTGGCTTCCTGCCTTTCAGTAGCTCATAAGGCGTCTTATGATGACTCTTGTTGATCAAGGCCCAGTTTTTTACATGACAAGCCGTATTGACAGCCTCTGCCCAGAAATATTCTGGGAGAGAAGCGTTATTCAACATTGTCGTGCAGGCTTCAATGAGCGTTCTATTTCTCCTCTCCGCAAATCCATTCTGCTGAGGAGTGCGCGGGGAGGAAAACTCATGAAAGATACCAAGTTCTTCACAAAACTCTGTCATAGCACCAGACTCGAACTCTGTTCCATGGTCACTTCTGATTTTGACCACGAAGCAGTTAAGTTCGTTCTGAATCTGCCTGACAAAACTGGTGAAAATGTCAAACGTATCAGACTTGCATTTTAATAAGAACACCCAAGTAAACCGAGAGTGATCATCAACAATCACTAGCATATAAGACTTGCCTCCCAAGCTATGAACTTGCATTGGACCAAACAAGTCCTTATGCATAAGATAAAGACATCTGGAGGAGTCTTTGTCAACAATGCCCTTAAAGGTAGCCCGAGTCTGTTTGCCCTTCTGGCATACAGGATAGGGGCTATCTTTGATGCACTAAATAATGGGAGCATCCTTTACTATGTTTTTAGAAAACAGCATACTAATTGTCTTGAAATTAATATGTGTCAATCTCTTGTGCCATTGTTCACAAAGAGATGCACTGCCTGTTGCTACTAGACATACGGGGGTAGATGAATCTAAACTAAGAAAATCTAAGAAGAAGATATTTCTGCTCCTAATGCCTGTTAATACCGTCTCCGAAGAGGCACACGATATTATCAGGCATTTATCCTTGCAAAACTTAACGTCATAACCTTTATCACATAACTGACTTACACTAATCAGGTTATGATTTAACCCTTCAACGTAAGCCATGTCGGTGATACAAATTATACCGTTGGAAATCATACCATAACCCCTGGTGACTCCTCGATCTGATCCCCAAAGATGACTTTGGGTCCATTCTCGACTGGAGAGTAATCACGCAGTAGGCTTCTTGTCCCGGTCATATGCCTGGAGCATCCACTATCCAAGTACCATATGGGAGTTTTGGTGGCCTTTGGACATTCCTGCAAAATAGAATTAATTTCCCTTAGGAACCCAATCAAACTTGGGTCCTAGATTTCTCGTTAGCATACTCCCCCTCGGATGGTTAGCACTACGAGTGGTCTGCATCGCATTGCCAACATAAGGAGTCTCGTTATTCCTCGGATTAAACCAGCAATCCATGGCAAAGTGACCAACTTTGCCACAGCACCAGCAGTCAAATCTGTTATACTTTCTCCTAGGCACCTGCTTCACCCTTGGAACGGAAGGTTAAGCTGGGGCCTTGGACCTGGAGGTGGAGGCATCATGATGACAACAGTCGCATGATTTTTTCACCTCCTGGTTTCTCAGTGTAACAGGCTTGGCCTTGGGTGCTTGCTTCCTATTATGTCCTCTAGAGAAGTGGCCATAAACCTCCATTTGAACTTCCTCATAGGTGCCTTGAAGACACTCTCGCCAAAGTTGCGGGGGAAGGCCCACCCCTCATACCCGCTCTTGGGCTTTTCAACCGAGGGCCGGAAGAAGTGGCCATAGGTTGACTCAAAGTCCTGTTCATTGCTGGGAAAGCCAGGCTTCCTGAATATAACAGGGTTGAGTGGGGCCTTTCCCTTTTCTGTAGTAGAGGCCTTTTTAGCAGCCTTATTTCTCCTCTGCTTTTTGTTTCTCCTGGATGATTTACCAGGCACACCCACATTCCCCAAGCCAGCCCCCTTAGCCTGAGCAGAGATGGTATCAACCAGTGGAAGAACAGTCTTTGGCATAGAGAAGCTTTGGACAATCATCTTTTCTACCGTAAGTTGTTCTTCCAACTTATTGATTTCTTACTATTTTTGGTCAAGGAGACTTAGAGACTCTGAGTGCTTAGAGATCAGGTCCAGGTGCTCCTGTCTGAGAGAAATCAAGCTAGTGATCTCTTCCCTTAGAGAGACACCCTCGACCTTAAGAAATTTGACTTCCTTTTTCTGAGCCCTCAATCTCTTGCGGCACTCCTCGAAGGTGTTGAGAAGAAGCTCATACTTTTCGAGGAGCTCAGCTTCTCGGGAAGATGGGCTGTCCTCGAGATCATCATCAGGAGACTCATAGTCAGAGTCGGAGAGGGGGGTGCGAGCTTTTACCTTCCCAGTGAATTGGGGGCATTCTCCTTCTGAGTCAGAGCGACCCACCAGCCCGAAGTAGGCTTCCTCATCATCACTAGAGTCTGAGGAATCAGACTTACTCAGTGTCTTTGACTTTTTGGCGATGTAGCTCCTCTCCTTCTTTTTATCTCTAGAGGTTCTGTGCTCTTCTCCCTTCCCCTTCTCTCTCTTTCCATGATGGCAGTCGGCCACGACGTGTCCTCGCTTATTGCCCAAAAAAAAATTGATGTCAGTATGACGATGTTTCTTCGGTTTTGATTCATACCTATCAGAAGAATAATTCTTCTTCTTATTTCTGGAGGATGAGCCGTATCTCTTTCTTGGATTCCTCATCTTGAGGAACTTCTTGAATTCTCGGGTGATGAGGGAGAAGTCTTCTTCAGACAACTCTGAGCCGGAGGAGCATGGCTCGGAGTCTTCCTCCTCAGCCTTTTTCCCCGCACGGGATGAAGCCGCACCCTTGCCCTTCCTTGAGTGAATGGCTTTTAGGGCCACAGTCTTTTCCTTGGCTGCGGCCTTCTCTGCTTCTTCTTCAGCTTTCCTCGTGTTCAACTGAAGCTCATAGTACATGAGCTTCCCAAAGAGTATCTGAGGATCAGTTTCATCTAATCTGCCAAACTCTCGGATGGCGCAGATCTTCGTGTCCCATTCCTTAGTAAGGGAACTAAGGAATTTATTATTAATTTCACCATCAGTGAACACTCTTCCATATCCCTTGAGAGCATTGACGATCTTGAGGAAGTTCTCGAAGGTAACTCCGATCTCTTCCTTGGGCCCCTGCCTGAAGGCCTCATATTTCTGGTTCAGGAGGGATCTCCGATCATCCCTCACTTTATCTGTGCCCTCCATCAGGATAATCAAGCTGTGCTAGATATCCTTGGCTATCCTGTAGTTGCAGAAGTTCTGCATCATGGCGTCATCGACTGCGCTGATTAGTATGTTCTGTGCCTTCTTGTTAAGTCCGACCAGCACCATCTCGTCCTTGTCCATATCAGAAAGCTTCTTTGGCACCTTTTTGGTAGGATCAATGGTGGAGGCCTTAGTGGGAATATAAGGTCCCTCCTCCACGATCATGAAGAGTCGTGGGTCGACTGCTTCCATGTAAAATCTAATCCTTTCCTTCTACATAGGTAAGTTTAGCCTGGTGCACACTGGGATCTTGCCTAAGTACTTGAGTCCGTCCATAGTAGATATCTGCCTTCTTTTTGACACTAGTGGAATGAACTTACTCAAGGTGTTAACCTTATTACTGAGTAACCTCCCTCTGATACAACTTGAAAGTCCACTTAGTGCCAACTACCTTCACCTATGGGGGGGGGGGGGAATAGGTGTATTGTAGCGATTTTAGCGGAATTAAAATTCTACCTGCACAAGTAAACAAAAAACACAGCACAAACAAACACAAGCAGTTATAGTGGTTCCCCGATTTGGGTACGTCCACTTTCCCCCTTCGACCTATCTCCTAACAAGGGACGACTAGGTCACTTCACCAACAGGATTGAAAACCAATCCTCACACTAACGGAAGGAACCCTTCAAACCGAAGGAGTCACCACTCCTCCACCACGGGTTGCACCCAACCCTTACAACGAGGAACCTACGTTCCTTTACAACAAAAATAAAATAGAATGTATAAAATATACAAACTACTAATGGAGTGCTAGGTGTCCCTCTTCGTTCAATGACGCGTTCTTGACGAAGACGAAGAGTCCACGACCTTAGCTCTCACTTAGAATGAATCTCCACAAAATCGGCGGCGGCAAGAAGAGCGGTGGCTTGGCGTTCGGGATCGGTGGCGGCAAGAAGTGCGGCGGCTGAGCTTTAGAGATCCAACCTTCGTAACTATGCTGGCAAGGTCTACCAACGGTCGTCCTTGGATCAATCGTCTAGATCGATTCGAAAAGGGAAAGTGTTCCCGATCTACAAACCAACAGACAAAGGATCTCAAGAAGGAAACGTGAGACGCGTTGCTTGGCAAAGCTTCTGTCACCGGAAGATCTGGAGGTATCCTCGATCAACGGCGGCGACTTACTTCCCGAGCGGTGATGGCAGCGGCGGAAGAGAAATCCGTGATCTAGGTCACGGCGGCGGCTCGGTTTTCTTTCTTGTGTATTCGTAATGATTACTGTTCAAAATGTTGAAGTATTTATACAGTAGGTCATACAATATGACCGTTGTGGGCCCCACTAAAACAAACCCTAGCTCCGGTTCAAAACAACGCCTGAAACTTGGTCCGGTCCAGCGAGCACCAAAATTTCGCCTAAGGAAAATTCGGCGAGAATCATAGGTGATTCTCGACGAATCGGCGAGAATCACCTACGATTCTCGCCGAATTATACTTAGCAGAATTCATGCTGAACAACTGTGCAAATCAGAGTGGATCGGCGAGAGTCATCAATCATTCTCGACAAATCGTCGAGAATGCAGAATCATTCTCGATGAATCGTCAAAAAACACTTGATGACTCTCGACGATTTTGACTTGGCGTGAGATTTGCACGCGTTGAGTCAGCCGGAGATAGTCTGCGAGAATCAGCCAGTGATTCTCGACGATTCGGCGAGAATCACTAGTGATTCTCGTCGAAACGACGAGAATCAAATAGTGATTCTCGTCGATTCTTACTTAGACAATATTTCGTCTTTCCACCCGTGAGCTGCACTTTGGCCCATCCTTGCTCCTTGACTGCTCTTGATCTATCACAACCCTGTACTTGTAAATAAGAACACTCCAATAGAGAGAGTACACGTAAGCCAACACACTGATCTGCTCAACGAGGGATTAAGTTGCGCAGACCCGTGTATATTGACCTACTGCACCCTGACATTGGTGTGTACTTAGCGAGGAATAACTGCAAGCACAACTTGAAGAAAAATGATTAAATGCATTGTCCATTCACCTTAGCTGGTTCAGGGGCTTCTTCAAATCAGGTACATTGTGGATACAATACCCAACACGATCATCTGCGAAGGCTCTTGCACCGCCTTCCGCAACACTGAAATGTGGAATAGATGGTGTAGACCACTCAACTCCACTGATAGCCTCAGACGATAAGCCTCTTTGCTGATCCACTCCAGAATCTCAAATGGTCCAATGTATCTCGGGCTCAGCTTCTTCAAGCGTCGTACCAGTGACACACCCTTGAACGGCATAATCTTCAAGTACACCCAATCGCTGACCGCAAACTCCACGTTCCGATGCTTGGCATTGTAGTACTTAGACTGTCTATATTGAGCGATCAGCAAACGCTCTCGAATGATTAGCACCAAGGAAGTAGCACTATCCACTTCCTGCTTCTTGTACAACCTTGCCTCACCCATTTCTAGCCACGACAACGGCGTGCGACACTTCCTACCATATAGGGCCTCGAAGGGCATCATCTGTATAATTGCTTGGTAGTTATTGTTGTACGCAAATTCCACCAAATGCAGGTGGCCTTCCCAATGCTTTCCGAAATCTAGAACGCACATGAGAAGCATGTCCTCCATAGTTTTGTTGACCCTCTCGGTCTGCCCATCCGTCTGCGGAGTGAAGGCTGTGCTGAATTTCAATCTAGTCCCCAGCATCTGCTACACCAACCTCCAGTCATTGGGTGTAAAATGTCCATCTCGATCACTCACGATGTTGCGGGGCACCCCGTGCAGTCTGACTATATTATCCACATACAGTTTCACAAGTTTCTCAACCAATTCATCCTTCCTATATGGAATGAAGTGCGACACCTTTGTTAACCGATCTACGATCTCCCAGATGGCGTCATTTCCCTTCTGCGACCTCGGCAAGACATGCACAAAGTCCATTTATATGTCGTCGAACTTCCATTCAGGAATAGGCAAGGATTTCTAGAATCCTCCTTTATTTTTGCACTCTGCCTTTACTAAGGCGCAAGTCTGACATTTAGCCACGAAAAGTGCCACATCCTTCTTGAGTCCTGGCCACCAAAATAACTTCTTCAGGTCCCGGTACATCTTCGTGCTCCCTAGGTGGATTGAGTACTTGGTTTGATGAGCCTCGTACATCAACTCCGCCTGTAGATTTCCCATGTTTGGGACGCACAAATGATTGTCCTTCCTTAGAAGTCCATCTTCAACTTAAAACTCGGAATTTGACCCATCCAATGCTTAATCTATGAGCTCCTTTATGCCATAATCCAACCCCATAGCTTGCCGAATCCTATCAGCCAGGTCATACTGAACTTCCGTCCAGTTCAACAATGCTTTGGCGCTAGTCTGCTTGTCAACATAACAGATCTCTAACGCCTCCAGCTCCCGAATAAACCTCTCATCATGAACCGACAACAAGTTGGCTAGGGCGAGAGCCCTACGACTCAAAGCATCCGCAACTACATTGCCTTTCCTGGGTATATAATTAATCTTGAACGTATAGTCCCCCTGTAAATCCATCCATCTCCGCTTCCTCATGTTCAGATCCTTCTGATCCAATAGGTACTTCAAGCTCTTATGGTCGGTATAAATATCGACTTTTACACCGTACAAATAGTGTCTCCACAACTTAAGTACAAATATCACGGCCGCAAACTCTAAGTCCTGGACAGGATAATTCCTTTCGTGCACTTTCAGCTGACGCGATCCATACGCAATAACACTCCCACGCTGCAGTAGCACGTAGCCCAAACCACTGTCTGAGGCATCACTATAAATCTCGAAACCTTCGGTCCCATAAAGCGAACTTTGCACTGGCGCCGTGGTCAACTGACTCTTCAATTCCTCAAACGCTTTCGCGCACTCCTGCGTCCACAAGAACTTCTGATCCTTCCTTGTCAACTTCGTGAGAGGTAACGCTATCTGCGAGAAGTTCTCCACGAAGCGCCTGTAATAGCTGGCAAGCCCCAGAAAACTACGAACTTCCGCTACCAAAGACAACACAGGACACTCCCGTATCGCAATAATCTTCGTCGGATCCACCGCTATACCTTCCCCACTGACAATATGACCAAGGAATGCTACTGAGGGTAGCCAGAACTCGCATTTGGATAATTTTGCATAGAGTTCATTCATTCTCAGCATCTCCAACACCATATGCAAATGCTTAAAGTGATCTTCTTCGCACTACGAGTACACCAATATGTCATCAATGAAGACGATCACAAATTGGTCTAGGTATTCTCTAAACGTCCTGTTCATTAGATCCATGAACACCGATGGTGCATTAGTCAGCCCAAACGGCATGACCGTGAACTCGAAATGCCCATACCTCATGCTGAAAGCTATGTTCGGGATATCACTCTCCCTTATCCTTAGCTGATAATACCCAGACTTCAAATCCAAATTTGAATATACCAACGATCCGACTAACTGATCGAAAAGATCATCAATCCTTAGGATCGGGTATTTATTCTTCTCCGTTTGCTTATTCAACTCCCGGTAGTCGATAGATAGCCACAAACTCCCATCCTTATTCTTAACAAAGAGGACCGGTGCGCTCCTAGGCGACGATCTTGGACGCAAATACCATTGCTCCATCAACTCTTCTAGTTGAACCTTCAACTCCGCCATCTCCTTAGGCGCCAACCTATAAGGAGAACATGACACAGGTTTGGCACCTAGAACGAGCTTGATCGTGAAGTCGATCTCTCGCTGCGGTGGGGCTCCGGGAAGATTATCCGCGAACACATCGGGGTACTCACAAACCACGGGGATACTACCCAAAGTAGACTTTGGCTCTACAGCCTCCAATAACATGATGAACAGCTCTGTTCCAGCACGAACTGCCTTTACCACCTGAAGAGAAGACATCAAAGTCTTACTCGACCCCTTCAGTCCCGCAAATGTTGTCTCCCGCCCAACACTCAGCTTGACCTCCTTACGGTTGCAATCGATACAAGCCTTCTACTCTGAAAGCCAATCCATACCGATGATAACGTCGAACTCTACTAGCGACATCAACGATGCTAGCAAGTAGAACTCTTCGCTTCCCATATGAACCTTTACGGCGCATACTCTGTCCACACGCAGCGAACAACCATTCGGTAGCAACACATCCAATTTGTCCTTCGCCATCGAAGAAGGGGCTCCGATGCGCGATATAAAACTTTCGTACAAAAAGGAGTGTGAAGCTCCCTTATCGAATAGTACTCGTGCCGGACTATCGCCAATCAAAACAAAGCCTATACAAACAGTATTATGCTAACAAGACTTGGTAACATTATTTAAAGCTAACTTGCTATAAATTAAACAGTACCTGTCACCATGTCTGCCTGTTTAATGTCCTCCTGTTGGCCCAGATTATAAACTCTCGGTTTAGTCGGAGCATAGTGGGACGCGGTTGACTCCACTTCCTTGACCTTCTCTTCATAAGTGTCCCCTTGCTTTCTCTCAGACTTCAGACGTCCGCTCCAACAATCGCGGGCAAAGTGCCCTGTCTTTCCATAAGTATAACAAGCGCCCGGGGTTCGGTTGGTAGTTTCCCCCGAGGCACCTGAAGAAGGGGCTGGACCCGAGGTCTTAGCCTTGTTGTAGAACCTGCAATATCAAGACTTCGAAGTATTCAGCACTTTAAACTCTGATTTCTTGCAACCGGATTCCTTCTTCGCTTGAACAATCTTCAAGTCTTTTTCTAAGGACCGGGCCGAGTTGACTAAGGTCATGAAACCCTACGCCATAGGCCCCAAAAGTAACAACCTCAAATCATCATTTAACCCTTCATAGAAACGGTTTGTCTTGCGCTCCTCATCGGCAAAGGTAGAGCTTGTGTATCGTCCCAAACGAGTGAACTCGTGGAGATACTTGTCCACAGTGCTGTCTCCTTGACCCAACTTTTGAAACTCATTTTCCATTGTGATCCTCTGAGCTGAGGAGAGGTATCGAGCTATAAACAACCTCAAAAATTCCTCCATAGAGACATCAGCCAACTGCCTTCCCCTCAGGTGGTGTAGGTCCAGCCCTTCCCACCATAACCTCGTGTCCCCGTCCAGCAAGAACGTCGCAATCGCGGCGTTCTGCAACTCTTCAGTCTCCGTTTCTGTCAGTACTCTATTGACTCTCGATAGCCAATCCTCTACCTAAGTCAGGGTTCCCATTCCCAAGAACACTAGCGGATAGAAACCCATCACATGCTTAAGTTGTTTCTCAGTATCTCTCTGAGGCAACTCCGCATCCACTATCACCTAATCCATACTCCTAGGCTTTGCCGCTTGGGGCGGTACTTGCTCCACAGTAGGAGCAGGCTGCTGCACCTGCCTCGCAGGCTGTGCATTGATCATTGCAAATATAGCTTCCGCCTCTAATATAATAGTCTCGGCTGAAGGAGGTGTTGCAAGCGTATCATTTGGTGCGCTGCTTGCCTCAGAACCTGGTCGTTCCGACGTTCCAGAACCACTCCTGGTAACCTATAATCGTGCAAAATACTGATAAGCGACCAAACAAAATTACAAATAGCAATTATAGGAACACGCAGGTTCCTCAAACATGTGTATTTTGATTCCTAAGTTGATATTTATGGGTTCTTTTCATGTTATAATGATGACACACACACACAGGTGCTCACCACCCCTTAAAGTGAATTTCCCACGAATTCATTTAAGCTTGACTGAAACCGGTAGTATGATACAAAATTATAACACCCCAATCCGTCACATAGCATATAGCAGTAGGTCTGGTCGGGGCCCAACGGCATATACCACGGACAGACCGGTGGGTTACTCATTGTAACCAATCAACTAATCTAAACGTCCTACACATAGAACCTAGCGGAAGCAAGTTATTAAGTTGCACTGATAAAAGAACCCAGCCAAGCATTAATGTCCAGAACAATAAACCCATAGGAATGTATACTACACAAATATTGGCCTTATAGTCTTACAATAGTTTGCTCAAATATAAGTGTCTTCCAAACCTCGGCATACAGGCCGGTCATACATGCGAATAAGAAAAACACTCAAAATTAGGCCTTCGAGGGCCGGCTCAGCAACTTGGGCTTTACCCCACTATTTATCGCACTTCTCCGCAGCACCTGAAAGCAACAATCCACCGCATGGTGGAAAACAAAAGCAACGGTCAGCTATGCTGACCAAATTATAACGACCCGACCCCCAACTCGGGACGACGATGCTCTTTTCCCTGCATTTTGTTAGCATAATCAAGTAGTATAGTGTAAACATACTTCATTACAGGTGCAGGCATGCATGGCCACACACCCCGTGCACTCAGGGCACATTCACGGCGAACCGGCCAACGTCACGTAAATTTAAGCCATAGACAATTCCGTCTCACCACCGTCCCTTGGACGGCAAACCTTACGAGCATTTTGTCTTCCTAGCATTGGTCACGTCAATTTAATCCATAGACCGACAAAGACCCTCATCTATGCCAACGGTTCCACCGAACTACATAGATCGGGTACGGTTCTTCCTAACCCGTGATCACACCGCAACATCAATTTAAGCCATATGCACAGGTAAAGACTCCCCGAGTTCCGTTTCCATCACACAATTCACATAACCCGGTTATGTTCAATTTGGCTCCCCGGCCACCATGTTGGGAACATTCCGCATTTGCCCAGTTTTTCGGGTGCATCTTGGAGTTAGTTCCTAAGGCTCCCTACTGCAATCTACCCCGTAGAAAACCTGAAAAATAAACATTCGCACGGAATCTTCTCCGGCCATATATGCAATGCAACATCACCGATCCAGACAGACTTATCTGGGTAGGCTTCACACATCTTTCCTATGTCCGTTCACGAATATGGACTCTACACAAGGGGGACTTCACAAATCTACCCCAAGGGATGCCACAAACTCACCCCATACTCGCGAGGGAGGGCTTCCCATGCAAAGGAAAAGAGGACTTCACATGTACTAGGATGAGAATCGTTACCCTTGCATTTTTTCTTGGCGTCATGGAAATCTATGCAGATGAAAAGAACCGCAATCTCCTTGCCTCCGCAGATCCGAAGTCGGCTTGAGATTTGGAGCTTCGAAACACCGCCGATGACCGGATTTAGCCTTCCTTCTTCGTCCTTGCTCTCTCCTCTCTCTAGAACTTATGAAGAGATTGAATTTAAGCATATGAGGAAGTTACACCACTGAACCGGCCTTAACCCTAAGGGGAAAGAGCCTGAACCATCAGATTCAAAAACAAGGAAACGAACGGCTGTGATTCAGCCCGAATTTCCAAAACCTAGGCCGAACACGGGTTCTGACACGCCCGTGGTCATGGCCGTTTCACCCATTCGCCGTTGAAACTGACGCATCCCGAAAAGAATACAGGCACCCGACACGCCCGTGTCAGGCTTGACACGCCCGTGTCAGGCTTGACACGCCCGTGTCAGCCAGTACATGCCTGTGTCGCTGGGCGTGTTCCCTTGATGACACAGGACCAAAATAACTCGAGCACCACACGACCATGTGACACGCCCGTGTCACACGCCGTGTGCTAGACACACCCTGGGACACGGCCGTGTCCTAGGCCATGTAACTTCCTTAGCACAAACCGCCACACAACCCAAGGAGGACACAGGTATTTGATACGCCTGTGTCGAATATCACACGCCCGTGTTGGACCCGAACATGCCTGGGCTCAAGCCGTGCGTCCCTCACTAAACGATCATTGAGTGCAAGGCTCTGAGTTACTGACATGCCCTGGGACACGCCCGTGTCCTAGGCCGAGTTCACCCCCCCCCCCCCCCCGACGATCGTTGACTCAAAAATCGTCGACCACGCGACCAACGCCAAACCCGAGCATGACACTCCCTGAGACACGCCCGTGTCCCAGGCCGTGTCAACCCTACCAAAACCTAGATTTGGCTCGAAATGCCACCCGTCACCCTTTTGAGTTTCGGGGCGTTATAGATGAAACCATCTACGAAATGTTTGTTTCCTTTATTAGTACCTTGTGGAACTCTACTAGGTGTTTTTTTTGGCATCTGCCGGTGTATGGAGGAGTGAATGAATCTCCAACCACAGTTAGATAGATAATTATCTGTGAGTGTATATCTGGATGTGTGACCACCTCACTCGTGTTTTTAGGTAGAGTTGACCATATGTGGCTAATAAAGTTATGCAAATTATTCCTTATGATTTAATCATGTTTTCCCCCTTATAGCCTTATGCATTTTGAGTATTTTGATGTACGTGACGATTCATGTAAGTGTTCCTTTCCGATTTTGGTACTTTACTTCAGTAATTTTTGTCTTGGGTTGGTACCCCTTATGACATGTGCTTGCTTTTGTTTAAGTATTCTACCATCATTTGTACCCTCTTGATGTGGTGTTCCGTCTTTGGAATGCCTCAGGTTCAGAGCAGTAGCAGGTAGTGGAACTTTCTTTGGAGCTTCAGTGTTGTAGTGTTGGTTGTGGCTTTCACCTCGCCATCACGAGGTAGTTTATTGTTTTTAGTCTTTCTTTACCTAGTTCAGACAAACTTTTGGTTTTGTGGGTTCGTGTCAGGTTATTGACGCCTACAGGGTTGTCGATTTTGGGCACTTTGCTAGCTACTAGTTGTTTTCTTTCCGATTGCTTGGATTACTTGCTCTATGGGATGTTTTATGCTAGCACTGTATGTTAGATATTTTAAGTATAAAATATAAGGATTTATATGGTCATATCATGACATTTTTTTTGAAAATGAACAACATTATATTCTTAAAGTTATAAAAAGCTCTTTTCCTTCTTATGTTAAACTTAGGGTTCTGCACTTCATGTTATGTCGTGTGATTGTCTTGTTCACATTACATTTAGAATATATAAAAGTAATTATTTTCTGCTGCGTATTTCTGCTTACACTAATACTCGTGGACTAGTCAATTCACGGCACCGAGGGACACAATTAGTCTACTTAACTAATATTATGTTTTACAACCTTAAATCATGTATTACTTTTTATGAAGAATTATAGAAGTAGGATTTTCCTGAACGCATGAAGTTATCTCCTGCACAGTGTGGCATCACAACTCATTTTTCCTCTCGCTCTGATGTATTATTTAATACGGAGAAAATGCGGGTGGTGACAGTTGGTTTCAGAGGGAGGTTCGTTTGACAATTTGGTCAAACCAGCCAATCTCATATAGCTTTGAATTCCTCCATTCATTTGAATATGCACACCGATTTGTCATCAGTATGTCTTAGCCAAAGCATATTCACTACACTCATAGCATTATAAAAAGTATACGGGGGCATATTATGTAGTATGGGATGCATAATTTGTGTTTGTATATAGATCAACCATAGGTGGTGATATGTGACGGTTATGTAGTATGGGAAGCATAACCACCATCACATGGATGTCCATTAGCACGTTTTCTTTTCTCGTAGCATGCGATGTTATGTAGTATGGGATGCATAAATTTTCATGTGTATGCTGCTCATAAAATGCATTAAGGCTTTTTTAGGATGTGTAGCACTACATACATAACATATCATCGCATAATCACACGTGCTTAGTTAAGTTTTATATGATGACACATGTACACTCAAGAACTTTTTTTTTATTTTGGAATTAATAATTCATGCATTCATATTATAGTCACATGAGTTAATAGGATGAGAGGATATCATCCTATGTAGGACATAACATCATTATAAAAACCCAGAGCAAGTTGCAGCATAAGCAAGTGTCTTTTACGTATGGTCTGAACTAAGTTGTGTGGCCTTGTTGTAATCTAGGATTTTTATGAGTCATTCGTTGCCTTTCTAAAAATGTTGGCTAAACGTCCTGCTACTAGATCGACTCCCTAGTCGGAGGGTAAGTCGTCAGGTGGGCAAAGCGATGCGTTGATTGAGAGTCTGTGTTAGAGTAACGAGGCTCTGTCGATAAAGTTTGTTGCGATACAATCACAAATTAAGTCCTTGTTTTCTACCGATACTATGCAACAACCCTTAGTGTAATATCCTCCCGTAGGTCAAGCCATACCCATTAGTCCTGCTCCTCTGGTGCCGATATATACACTACCACTAGAGATTAATTTTATTTCGCATTTCCAGCGATTGGGACCTCCTACCTGCGACAGGAGTACTGACTTCCTGGTTTTGGATGATTGGATCATCTCTATCGAGAAGTTGTTCTCGTATTCAAGGATTGCAGAATCCCAAAAGGTGATGATTGCAGCCTACCAGCTAAAAGGACTAGCGAAGAGTTGGGGGATTCAGGAAAAGGAGAGTCTGAAGGAAGAATGATCTTGGGAGTTCTTCAAGAAGATACTGTTAAATAAGTTTCTTCCCTCAGTCGAGCATGACCCCCTAATGAATAATTTCCTGCATTTGAAGCAGAGACAGCTCACAGTGAGCGAATATGAGACCGAGTTCAGTAAGTTGAGCAAATTTGCTTCAGATTTGGTAGCTTCAGGGATAGGAAGAGTGAAGCGCTTCCTCGGAGGACTAAATAGCGATGTCCAATAGTGGGCATGCGCTTATAGAGTGGAAAGTTAGGCTGAGGCTGTCGAAGCCGCTTTGACAGTTGAGGCTATCGACAACACCAAGAATAAGGGTGCGGCGTTAAGGAAAGAAAAGAGAAAGGATGAAGATGATGGGAGTTCTAAGGCATCTGGCCCTACTTCCAAGAAGAAAGGTGGAGAAATATGTAGCTTCTATGGTCGATCTGTACACCCTTACGGAAGGTGTTATAAGAGGACTGCCACTCAGAAGAAGTAGAAGGTGCTCGCCATCCAATACACACCCAAGGGAGATCTAGTGTGCACAGTCTGTATGAAAAAGGGACATGACGTGAGTCACTGCAGGTCGAAGGAAAAGGCTTGCTTCCAGTGCGGGTAGGTGGGGCACCTAAAATCTTTATTACCCTAGGCTCAGTCTCCACTACAGCCTGCTCCGAGTCAAGCTCTACCACCACCATAAAACTAGGACAAAGGAAAGGGCAAGCTGAACGTGATGACCGAGGAGGAAGGGAAGACCTCCACTCAAGTGATATCAGGTTCGGTTCTAAGCTAACTCTTAGCTTTTATCTTTTGTCCTACATCTCTATTCGAATAGTAATATATTCGCTTTTTTTAGGAGACTATAAGGTAAAGAACCGTATGGCGCGCATTTTATTCGATTCCGGTGCTACAAACTCGTTCGTTGCTAGGACTTTCATAGAGAAACATCGGTTGCCTCTCGATCTAGCTGGTGAGTTCCTTCCCTGTTAAGTTACCCTCTGGTTACTCGGTAGTGTCAGAACAGGGCATCCAGAGTTGCCTTATTCTCTTAGGATACTTTGTCGCATTCGATGATCTAAAGATGCTTGACTTGGAGGACTTTGACGTGATTTTGGGCATGGACTGGTTGTACGGTTATGATGCTATAATCTAATTCAAGGTTAAGTTGCTGGACTTCAAGAAGGACAACGACCACCCCATGAGTGTGTATGGCTTCCTACACAAGGGTTCCTCATTTATTTTTGCGGTATGTGCTCGGAAACTCTTAGATTTCAGGTTGTTTTGCTTACCTCATTTCTATTTTAGAAACTGTTAGTAGTTCTCTGCGTGTCGAGGATATTGTTGTGGTGTGGGAATTTCAAGATGTTTTTCTAGTTAATCTTCCTGGTCTCCCACCTGAGCAATATATAGTATTCGTGATTGACCTTGAGACTGGTACTCGCCCCATCGTTAAGGCACCGTACCACATGGCCCCACACGAGCTGGAAGAGTTACTAACTCAACTCGATGAGTTGTTGTAGTATGAATTTATTAGGCCGAGCTCTTCTCCTTGGGGTGCTCCAGTCCTGTTTATGAAAAAGAAGGATTGCTCAATGAGGCTGTGCATTGATTACACAGAATTAAGCAAGGTAACCATCAAGAACAAGTACCCATTGCCAAGGATAGATGATCTGTTTGATCAGTTGCATGGAAGCACAGAGTTTTTGAAGATTGACCTTTTCTCAAGCTGCCACGAAATAAGGATCCGTGAGTCTGTAATACCATAGACGGCTTTTCGTTCCTGACAAGGACATTTTGAGTTCTTGGTAATGTCCTTTGGTTTGACAAATACACCATCTTCTTTCATGGATTTAATGAATAGAGTGTTCAAAGATTTCTTGGACCGTTTCGTCATTGTGTTCATAGTTACGTCCTCGTGTATTCCCATGGTGTTGAGGATCATACTAAACACTTGCGATTAGTTTAGTCGACCATGATGGAGCACAAGCTCTATGCGAAGCTAAGTAAGAGCGAGTTCTGGTTACCCTAGGTATCCTTTCTAGGTCATGTTGTGATCAAGGGTGGTAGCTCTATAGACCCGACTAAGAATTCTGCTGTGATGGAATGAAAGAGACCTTCTACACCTAAGGAGAATAGGAGCTTCTTAGGCCTGGCCAGCTATTATAGAAGGTTTGTGGAAGGGTTTCCTGTGTTGTCTGCTCCTCTAACTACACTTACAAAGAAGATCGCCGCATTCATTTGGAGTGATAAGTGTGAGGAAGCCTTCCAAGAGTTGAAGAAGAGGTTGTGTATTGCTCTAGTCCTGACCTTGTGTAAGACCCCCTTTTTTCTTTAAAAACACCGGGGTCTTAGGCCCAGAACCGCCGCATTGCGGTGACACATTCAGGCTCGTGAAGGTCGTCAATACAAAACGCCGATCCTACAGGCCAAATCCATTGCAGAACAGTAGCATAAGATAATATAAAACAAGTCCACCAGAGATCACATATATAGAAATAAAAGTCTCCACGAGGGGAGGGTCCATAGAAAAATATATCAGAGTACTAAAATATGGGCTTATGCCCGGTACATCATGTCCTCACTACAAATCACTCATGCAGAATCAAAAACAGAACATCTACTCAAGGTCGAGACTCACGGTCCTGACTATAAGAACTCCGGAGCTAGACTGCCCCATCTTCAAGCGCACCGATCTCTAGGGCTGCTCCCCCGTGCTGGGCTCCACGATTCCCTAAAATGATGCGGTTAAAAAACTGTTAGTTATAAAGACTAAGCTCTATCATCCCCTAACCCTCCCCCCATGGCTCCTAAGTTCCGAGCGGAGAAGAAGAAAGGGAAAGACATGAAGGTGGAGATTAAATCAAAAGAAATAGGTGGCAGTGGAACTAATCTAGCAATTCTATAATAAATAATGGCAATAAGATGAAATATGAAAAGTAACCTTCACTTATGTGAGAACACATAAGACAAGGGGTTTTTTGCAAGGCTCCCATCGAATAAAAAGCCCCATACAAATTTATACGTTGGGGTGTCGGTTATCAAACAACAGTATATATATATATCAAAATTGACCTTAATTTATAAACTTGCCCACACAAGCTTATAGACCAAGGGGTCGTTTTGCAAGTACTAATGTATAAGCGTCCCATTCCACTTATACCTTTGGTGTCAGGGGTTAAATGAATAGATTATGCTATGACATGCAAGTGGGTATGATGGAACATGCAAGTGCAACACACACACCCGACTCTGTGCACACAGACCTTTAGTTCCCCCTTTCTGGAGCCGTAACCTCCAAGGATACCTCCGTAGTGGCAGACGGAAGCGGTTGGTTAGGCTTCACCCACCTCTAAACCAGTAAAGCACTACCGGTCAGACCTATCGTACGCCTCAACGCTTGGTGCACGAAGCGGACTCCTGCGTACTCTTGCCGGCTGGCGCACCAGACTTCTGTTGGCGAAGTGCTAACCACACTTACCGAGTCAGCGTATTGGCAACTGTGCATCAACTCTCCAATATCGAAGACCCGCCACCTTAATTTTCTTTACTTTTATGCACATACAAATTTAACATATTCAAAAAAAAACCGAGCCGAAGCTCCCCGGACTAAAACGTCCGTCTCTTAACTATCTAAGCCGAAGCCCCTAACTATCTTCCTGTGTTATCTGTGTTTGTGAAATGTGCAACCATAATTACTAAGTTACTCTTTTAGGCTTGTTAATACAGTTTACGTTAACCCAATTCTGCCCCCGGTATTCCCTATGAAGGGCTCTTAAGGGGCACTAGGAACTATGATGGGATTACGCCCATCATTCCCTTTCGCAAGGTACTTATTATTATTGGTTGATTCCCTTCCCCATTACTTTCTCGTGTTACGATAGACTAACCTAGTATGATTTTTAACCTTCCTCTCTTCGGGAAAGGTGATCTTTCGTCGAACCCGAGCACCTCTTAACTCTAGCCAACACCACTTCTCATTAACCTTCCCATCATAATATGGTGAACACTTTCACATCCATCCAATTCAAAAGATTAACTAACTCCAACGATGTGCCCCATCATATCCTATAACTGTTAACACAAATTGATAATTGCAGACTATCATGTGCTATATATCGAACCGGACAGGAAATGATCCAATACTCATCCAAATTCCCTAACTTATTTACTGGAGGTAATAATGATAAAATTAGACAATAATCAGAAAATTATAATTTTTCCTAATTTATCTGGCATTTAATTAATTTCCTCAAAAAATCCAAGGGCTACCAGTTTGAACATGAACTACCCCAAGTACTCATGCAAGATGTCCAAAAAAATTATTATAAATATTATTTTTTTCTCAATATGGTAAATCCAAAGTATCACAATTTTTCTATCATCAAAAGGGCACTAAAACTATTTTAGCAATATTTTTTATTTTTCGTTATTTATGAATCAAGTAAAGAGAATATCCATCCAAAAATTATAAATTAATTATATTATGTAGATACAACCTTAAAAATAGCATTGGCCAAGTTTCATAATTTTTTAGCTAGTATTAATCTCTGAATAAATTAATTATCAAAAATTTCCATAAGATAGACTTGTAAAGAAAGTGTCATAACTAAGATTCTAAAAATTATGAATAAATGTCTACATGCATATAATGGCCTGAAAGCTTTAAATCCTAAGTCTCATAATTTTTCAACACCAATATCATCAATAATTAAATTTTAAACCATAAAACTCCTTTCTAACATTTGTGAATGAAGTACTAGATTCACTCAACTAAATATTATACAAAAATTCAGGAGCAACTATTCTGACCTAAAACATTTACTTCCAAGATTTCTTGGGGTTTCAATTAACAGAAAGATCTAAATAATTAAAATGTCAATTAGTGCTATAGCAAACTTTACAAATGAAGTGATAGAAATAAACATCATAAAATTCCAGTAATATTGCTATAGGTTCTACCCATTCCAAAACTCACTCTACCCGAGTTTCACAGCTTTTAGATAATGTTTAGTGACTGATTTTACTTATTTGAGATTTTACCTTAAATATAAGGTTAGGGTTTTAAGGTATCTACCTATCTCCAAATCCTCCGAGATTCCATCGAGATGATTTATATTATGCTAACGTCGACTCTACTGAATTTCAAGGCAATACGAGGGCATTTGCCCTCAAGTACTTCACAACCCTAAAAACCCTCCCTTTAGGGTTTGAGTTTGGATCCTTGGGTAAATCAACCCTAAATCACACCATTTTTATCCAAGTGGGTTATAATAACCCTTCTAAGTCAGTGGTCAAAATATCAGTCACTGTTGAGGTGATTTGACCGTTCCAACCACTTAGTGGACTTTTTACTCAAAAACGCCTCATTAATGCCTAGTTTAGGATATATGATTTCCTACAAAAAAACTCATCCAAATGAGTTGGATTTTTTTTTACATGGCTAGGTTTTGTAGCCAGGGACCACTCACCAAAATTTGGGAAGGTTTTGAGGTCATTTAACTACTTAAATAAATTACTCTAACTTTATTAAATGAAAACAAAAACCTTAGACAAAGTATCTCCAAAAATTACCATTTTTGGACAGCCTCTAGGTATGGCTAAGGGTAACCCCCTGCCCACATTTCAGATCATTTGGATAAGGGACGAAGATTGGGCAATCATTTTAGTTTCTTCCCAACTCTATGTACAACCCCCACTAAAACGGGTGCTGGGGTCAAACCGCTTACCCAAACGAGTTGAAATTAATTTTAAATTAGTTTAGACTCGAAGGGCAACAGCTTTTTGACTGGCTATTTTTCTAAATAGGCCTCTAAGTGCCTTGTTTTGTAGCCTCAAAATGCTCCCATTTAATGTATCTTTTCTTATATACTATATATATAATTTTTATATTATACAAATGTTTTTACTGTTCATCTTCTACAGAACCCGAAAACCTTAACTCAGAAAACTTATATTTCTTATAGCTCTTCCGCGATCCATCGCCGTCCATCTGGTCATTTCCCTGGCCAGCTAGCACCACCTCCGTTGAGGCGATGGCTATCGGTCGGTGGTGGTTTGGCCGCCGGAGGTGGCGGTTTCCGGCGGACCCGAAAATATATTTTTTTCATGGTTTTTCCAGGAAAATGCGAGATAGGTCCGGCTCCGTTGAGCACGAACTTCCTTTATAAGATCCTAAGATCTACCCATAAAAGAAGAAGTAGAGGAGGACCTTATTTGCAGTTTGGAGGAGAGATGAACGTCGGGTTGTCATGGCGCGGTGGTGGCATTGCCAAACTTCTCCTACAGCAAGAACAACAACTCTAATAAGTTTGGTCAGGAGTGTAAACTTATTATCTTTCTCTAAGGGGGCTTTTATAGATCACCAAGTGGGGAGGGGAAAGAGTAAAACATTTATGGCCATGAAGGCTCTCTTCTTAATAGTATTTTGATTATGGTGGAGGGAGAGGAAAAGGTGGAAGATGAAAAGATGTGTCCAAGTGGCGATTTCCTATTGGACCAACACTTCCTCATTTTATTAAGTAATTAGAGAAGGAAACGGCCCATAAATACTCCTAGTGTAACTTCCCATATTCAGAGTTAATTATAGCATGCGTTAAAGTAATTTACAGCCTAGCTAACGTTTCGTCCTTTATCATGGGCGTGACACGTAGGTCACGGGCGTGACACTAGTCCATTCGTCATTCTCGAGTCGACGACCGATTTTTCTGCGTCGGTTCATGGTCACCCCCCATGTCACGGGCGTGACATGCTTGCCACGGGTGTGACAGGTGTTCTTCGTTCGACGTTCATCGATCTGAGGTCGACGGTCGGTGGGGGCGTCATGCCTTAGGTAACGGGCATGACGGGCCTGTGAAGGGCATGCCCAACCGTCCATTCGTGGTTCTCGAGTCGACGACCAATTTTTCTGCGTCGGTTCACGGGTCACCCCCCATTTCATTGGCGTGATACGTTTGTCACGTGCGTGACACGTTTGTCACGGGCGTGACAGGTATTCTTCGGTCGATGTTCGTCGATCTGAGGTCGACGTTCGGTGGGGCATCACGCCCTAGGTCACGGGTATGACGGGCCTATTACGGGCGTGTCCAACCATCCATTCGTGGTTCTCGAGTCGACGAACAATTTTTCTGCGTCGGTTCACGGGTCACCCCCCCTTGTCACGGGCGTGACACGTTTGTCATGGGTGTGACAAGTTTTCTTCGGTCGACGTTCGTCGATCTGATGTCGACGGTCAGTTGGGGCATCACTCCCTAGGTCACGAGCGTGACGGGCCTGTCACGGGCGTGACCAACCCGTGACATGAGTTCTGAGCTCGGCGATCAACTTCCTGATTTCGTCGACCATCGAAGGAAGTCACGGGCGTGACGAGCCGGTCACGTGTGTGACCAACCCGTTACTCGGGATTTCGATCGACGGACTTCGGAGGATTGCGTCTTCGGCTAGCCGTCGTGCCTAAACCTATTTTTAGATCGGTTACTGTTAATTTCTGGGGTTTACAGGGGTTCTGTCACGGCAGACCAACTCCTAGGGGTCTAGCCGGAAATGGGATGTTACAAATCCCAATAAACAAAACAAAAAATTCAACCCCAAAATTGAGGTTAAGCCTTCGGGGATTTCTACCAAAATAAAATAAACTTGTAACATCCCATATGGTTTTCCTATTGGGTTGAAGCAACTACTTGTTCAATAAACGAAGGCAATTCCCTAATAAAAAAATGATTAGCCCCTACTTTCCTGACTAACTGCGCATGCCTAGGTTCTCAATTTCCCTTATCTAGTCTTACCGGTTCAATACAAGAAGGTAATTTATAGTATATCGAAAGGTGGTGAGGTATACCTGACTGAACAACTCCGGTATTTTTGCCTCATCAGGTCCGGCAGTTCCCAGGTGTGCTCCTCCTGACCGTGGTTCCTCCACATAACCGTTACTAAGGGAATCTTCTTGCGGCGCAAGATCTGTACTCCTTTATCATCGATCCAAACCAGCTCCAAGTGAACAGACTGGTCCAAAGCTACCGGCCCTTCGGTGGTCAAAATCCGCTTCTCCTAGCATAGTAGAGCCCTCCTCTGTGAAGAAATGTGGAAGACGTCATGCAGAGCTGCCAGCTTTGGTGGCAACTCCAGCCTGTCGGCTAGGGCCCCGATATGCTCAAGGATCCTATAAGGGCCCATATACCTAGGGCTGAGCTTCTCCAGGCGCACCTGTGAAACTCCATGCATGGGCCGAATCTTCAAAAGCACTCGGTCCCCCACCTGAAACTCTACCTGACGATGTCAGGCATCATAGTACTTAGCTAGTCTGCTCTGCTCCTCTAACATCCTGTCTCTGATCAGTCTCACCTGAGCCTTGGTGTCTTCAACAAAATTCGATCCCAATGCCTTCGGATCCTTGTCCTTAATCCAAGAAAGCGAGGTCCTGCATTTCCTTCCATACAAGGCTTCGTAAGGCGCCATCCTGATGCTGGACTGGTAGCTATTTTTATAGGAGAACTGGATCAGGGGTAAGAGCTTCTCCCACGGTTCCCCGCGGTCCAAAATGCATAGCTTCAAAAGATCTTCCAGTGTCTGATTGGTGCGTTCCGTCTGCCCATCCGTCTGGGGATGGAATGTGTGCTGAAGGTCAATTGCGTGCCTAAGTAAGCCTGCACGGATCTCCACTCAATGGAGATGAACCGGCTCTCCCGATCCGACACGATCGTCTTGGGCACCCCGGGATATCGAACGAACTGCTCCACAAATCTCTACACTAGTACTCCAACAGAGTCATCCTTCCTGATCGGAATGAATCTGGCCACCTTTGTCAACCGATCGATGATGACCCAAATCGAATCGTTTCCCATCCATGATCGTGGGAGGCCATGAATGAAATCCATCTCGATGTCCTCAAATTTCCACTCCGGCACCGGAAGTGGCTGTAGCAATCCTGCGGGGTTCCTGCACTCCGCCTTCACCAGCTGGCATTCCTCGCAATGAGTCACAAAGTATGTAATGTCCTTCTTCATCCCTGGCAAAAACATCATCTTCTTCAAGTCTGCCATCATCTTAGTGATCCCCGGGTGTATAGAATATCTGCTACAATGTGCCTCCGCCATGATGTCCTCCCGAATCTGTCCTACTGCGGGTATATAGACCCTGCCTCTAAAATATAGCAATCAATCTCTCAGTGAATAATCTCCCGTCGAACCCTCCTCAAAGGCTTGGAATATCAGTTCTGCCCATGCATCTGTCCTCTATCCGTTCCAGATACGGTCTCGAATATCATCTATGGCCACCATCGATGCTAGATACTCCATATATAGCTCTGGATCATTGTCAGACACTAAGGATATCTGCATATCTCTAAAAGACCGGACCAGCTCCATGGACATCAGTTGTGGTCCATTCTCTGAGGTATCTCCTCTCCGGCTCAATGCATCTTCCACAACATTCGCCTTCCCAGGGTGGTAGTGCATGTTGTACTGGTAATCCGATAGGAACTCCACGCAACGTTTCTGTCTGATGTTGAGTTCCTTCTGTGTGTCCACGTATTTCAAATTCTAGTGATCTGATAGGATGTCACAGTGAACCCTGTAGAGGTAGTGTCGCCAAATCTTCAGAGCAAAGATCACTGCACCCATCTCGAGATCATGCACCGGATAGTTCTTCTCATGTATCTTCAGCTGTCGGGAGGCGTAGGCTATTATGTTCCCGTTCTGCATCAGAACGACACCCATTCCCTGGTAGGAGGCATCCGTGTACACCTGGAATCCCTCCCTTCCCGACGGAAGAGCGAGAATGGGAGCTGAGGTAAGCCGACCTTTCAACTCCATAAAGGCCACCTCGCACTGTGGCTTCCAAACGAAAGGGGATTCCTTCTTTGTCAGGGATGTAAGAGGGAGTGCAATCCGGGAAAATCCTTCGACGAACTTCCGGTAATATCCGGCAAGTCCTACGAAGCTCCATACATCAGTGGCTGTCTTCAACGGTTGCCAATCCTGAACTGTCCGAATCTTGGCCGAGTCTACTCCAAACCCAGCACCGCTGATAATATTACCTAAGAAGGCCACCTCCTTTAACCAAAACTGGCATTTGCTGAACTTCGCGTACAGCTGGTGCTCCCGTAGCATCTCTGAAGGATCAAGCGCATACCCAACTGCACCAAAAGCCCAGACTATTGGAGAGGGCACTACTTAATTTTTTATATAAGTAGTAGAGCGCCACGGGTCAAGTGAAGAAACGCCGGACCCAACAATCCCCCCCCCCCCGACATCCAGCACAACCCGTCGGCTCAGAGGTGGGGTTACCACATAGCCCACACGGCTCAGAGGTGGGGTTACCACATGTCCACGGTTGCCTGACCCACCGGACCCACACAGGTAGAAGTGAAAAATCAGGATTTAATAGCGCCCCCGGTATGACCTCCTCTGATACCAATTGAAGGATCAAGCGCATACCCAACTGCACCAAAAGCACAGACTGTTGGAGAGGGCGCTACTTAATTTTTTATATAAGTAGCAGAGCGCCACGGGTCAAGTGAAGGAACGACGGACCAAACAATCTCAAGGGTCAACGTAAGGTGTCGTGTATGCTCCTCCTCCACCCTTGAGTAGATGACGATGTCGTCAATAAATACGATGACGAATACATCAAAATACTCTTCGAATACCCTGTTCATGAGGCTCGTAAATGCTGATGGCGCATTTGTGAGCCCGAAGGGCATCACTGTAAACTCAAACAGTCCGTATCTACTACTGAAGGCGGTCTTTGGAATGTCTTCCTCTCGAAACCGTAGCTGGTAATAACCTGACCTCAAGTCAAGTTTCGAGAAGAAATGTGCTCCATCCAGTTGATTAAACAACTCGTCAATCTATGGCAGTGGGTATGTATTCCGGACCGTTAGTCTACTCAGCGCTCGATAATAAATACACAAGCGGAGACTTCCGTCCTTTTTCTTGACAAATAGCACCGGGGCTCCCCACGGTGAAGAGCTTGGCCGGACAAACCCTGCCTCTACTAGTTCCTGCAAATGGCTTCAGAACTTTGTCAACTCTTTCGGGGCCTTCCGGTAAGGGGACCTAGATGCCGGCTTGGCCCCCAACATAAGCTGTATTTGGAAGTCTTGCTCTCGGTGTAGAGGTAGTCCTGACAGTTTCGTTGGAAAGATGTCAGCAAAATCTCGCACCACCGGGATGTCTGTCACAGACTCCTTGACTTCTGCCATCTCAAATAGAATTTGATAATCCTCCTCTCCCTGAATATGGGCCTTAACGGCCTGTACCGAAGATAAGAGTATTCGAGAGGCAGGTCTTATACCTTCGATGATAATGAAAGAGTCCACGTGCCTTATGGTAATCCTCTTCTCTTGGCAATCAATCTGGGCATGGTTCTAGTGCATCCATACCATGCCCAGGATCAAGTCGTAGTCCGTCAACTTCAAAAGGGTCGCCAGAGTCTCAAAAGCCTTTGAATCGCTCAACGCCTTCCAATCCTTCTACGAACATCTCCGACACAAAGGAGTGAGAATCTCCGGTATCGAAAAGCGTGCGGGTAGCCTTGCCGCTGATGAAAACTATACCTGGGGTGGTTAAATGTCTTAGGATTCTATAATGAGTTTTTCTTTCGTATTTATTCTATCTAGTGCAGTTCTACAAAATTTGTCAACTGAGAAAAAGGAGAATTATTTTTAAACAATTAAACATGTCCGCGTACCTACTATGACCTTCTCTGGGTTTCGAGGTTGCGCAAGGTCTAAAGCATACACCAGCTCTCTTTCTTTTCTACGATCTCCCCCCTGGTATCTACGTCCTCGACCACGACCTCGACCTCCGAAATGCTGAGCAGGTGGGCCACCCTATGGTGCTGGAGGTGGTGCCCCCCTTATGGGGCAGTTTCTCTATAGGTGCCCAATCTGATGATAATGGAAGCACTCTGGTGGGGGATACGCCATACCACCGGGTCTCGACATCTCCTGCATCCGTAGAGGTTGAGGTGCCAATATCACAAGCTCCTGCGTCTCCTGCATCACTTCCTGACGAGGCTGGTCCTCTATCCTTCTCCCATTTGGTATAGCACCTCGCCGCTGATCATTCCTGGCTCTCCGGCCCTGATCCTCTGCTTGCCGCTTTTGGCCCCGAGTGGTGTGCCAATCAGCCTCAATCCTCTTTGCCATCTCCAAAATTTGGTAGATAGGCCCGTCAGATACAAACAATAAGGCCTCCCTTAACTCCTCTTTCAGTCCCTTATAGAACCTCTTGATGTACCCTGCTTCGTCCAGCTGGTAAGAATCTGCATATCGAGCAAAATGGTCGAACTCCCGATGGTACTCCACCACAGTCCTGGTGCCCTGCTTCAGCTGTAAGAACCACTCCTCCAACTCATCCTTGGCAAACTGCGGAACAAAATCCTCCAGCAGCGCGGCCGGGAACTCTTCCCAAGTAATTTCCGTAACCTCCCTATCGGCAAACTTCTTGTCCAGTAGCGTCTTCCACCACCTCTTGGTATGGGACTCCAGGAAAGAGAAAACCAAAGCCACCATCTCCTCCCAGGGGCACCGTATTCCCATCAACATCTCGTACATAATGTCCAGCCATTCTTCTGTCCGGACAGCTAACTATGTCCCTAAGTAGGATGGGGGAGAGAGTCCTCGGAAGATGCTCACCTTGTTGGCCCCCGGGTTTGGATGCCGGACCGGAACCTGCTGGGCCCTGAAATCCTCCAGAATGGCTGTCAAAGTCTGCCCCATCTCCGATTGTAGGAATGGAGTGGAGACCGGGGGAGGTGGTGCAACCTTCGGAGTCTGCCAGAATCTACCCTGTGGTGTAGGTTGTGCTGGAGGCTGCATATCAAAAACCATCTGTAAGAAATTATCTCAAGACTAATTAATAGTGGACAATTACATGTGTTCCCCACAAGGGCACACCATGCTTTCGCTGCTTAGTTTGTCCCCAAACTAAACTCAAGCGGGGGAGACCCAGGGTTAGTGGACTGCTACTCTTCCGATCGAGGTTACCTCTGATACCACTTGTAAGACCCCCTTTTTTTTAAAACACCGGGTTCTTAGGCCCAGAACTACCGCTTTGCGGTGACACCTTCATGCCCGCGAAGGTCATCACTACAAAATGCCGATCATGTTGGCCAAATCCATCCCAGAACAGTAGCACAAGATAATATAAAATAAGTCCACCAGAGATCACATATATAGAAATAAAAGTCTCCACGAGGGTAGGCTCCACAGAATAATATATCAGAGTACTAAAATACAGGCTTATGCCCGGTACATTTTGTCCTCACTAAAAATCACTCATGCAGAAGCAAAATCAGAACATCTACTCAAGGTCGAGACTCACGGTCCCGGCTGTAAGAACTCTGGAGCTAGACTGCCCCATCTCCAAGCGCACCGGACTCTAGGGCTGCTCCCCCGTGCTGGTCTCCACGATTCCCTTAAATGATGCAGTTCAAAAACCGTTACTCATAAAGACTAAGCCCTATCATGCCCTACCCCTGCCCCCATGGCTCCTAAGTACCGAGTGCAGAGGAAGAAAGGGAAGGACATGAAATTGGAGATTAAATCAAAAGAAACAGGTGGCAGCGGAACTAATTTAGCAATTCTATAATAAATAATGGCAATAAGACGAAATATGAAAAGTAACCTTTACTTATGTGAGAACACATAAGCCAAGGGGTCTTCTACAAGGCTCCATCATATAAAAAGTCTCATACCAATTTATACGTTTGGGTATTTGTTATCAAACAGTAGTATATATATATCAAAATTGACTTTAATTTATAAACTTGCCCACACAAGCTTATAGACCACGGGGTCATTTTGCAAGTCCTAATGTATAAGCGTTCAATTCCACTAATACCTTTGGTGTTAGGGGTTTAATTAATCGATTATGCTATGACATGCTAGTGGGTATGATGGAACATGCAAGTGCAACACACGGACCCGACTCTGTGCATACAGACCTTTAGTTCCCCCTTTCTGGAGCCGTAACCTCCCAGGATACCTCCGTAGTGGCAGACAGAAGTAGTGTGTTGGGCCTCGCCTACCTCTAAACCAGTAAAGCACTACCTGTCAGACCTATCGTATGCCTCAATGCTTGGTGCACGAAGAGGACTCCTGCGTACTCTTGCTGGCTGGCACACCGGACTTCTGTTGGCGAAGTGCTAACCACACTTGCCGAGTCAGCATATTGGCATTAGTGTATCGACCCTCCAATACCGAAGACCCACCACCTTAATTTTCTTTCCTTTTATGCACATGCAAATTTAACGTATTAAAAAAAACTGAGTCGAAGCTCCCCGGACTAAAACGTCAGTCTCTTAACTATCAAAGTCGATGCCCCCAACTATCTTCCTATGCTATTTGTGTTTGTAAAATGTGCAGCCCTAATTATAAAGTTACTCTTTTCAGCTTGTTAATATAGTTTACGTTACCCCAGGACTGCCCCCGGTATTCCCTGTGAAGGGCTCTCAAGGGGCACTAGGAACTATGATGGGATTACGCCCATCGTTCCCTTTCGTAAGGTACTTATTATTATTGGTTGATTCCCTTACCCATTACCTTCTCGTGTTACGATAGACTAACCTAGTATGATTTCTAACCTTCCTCTCTTCAGGAAAGATAATCTTTCTTCGAACCCGAGCACCTCTTAACTCTAGCCAACAACACTTCTCACTAACCTTCCCATCCTTATATGATGAACACTTTCACATCCATCCAATTCAGTAGATTAACTAACTCCAACGATGTGCCCCATCATATCCTATGACTGTTACAACAAATTGCTAATTGCAGACTATCCTATGCTATATGTCGAACCGGGTAGGAAATGATCCAATACTCATCCAAATGCCCTAACTTATTTACTAGAGGTAATCATGATAAAATTAGCCTATAATCAGAAAATTATAACTTTTCCTAATTTATCTAGCATTTAATTAATTTCATCAAAAATTCCAAGGGCTAACAGTTTGAACATGAACTACCCAAAATACTCATGCAAAATATCCAAAAAAATCATTTTAAATATTATGTTATCTCAGTATGGTAAATCCAAAGTATCACAATTTTTCTATCATCAAAAAGGCACTAAAACTATTTTTGCAATATTTTCTATCTTTCGTTATTTATGAATCAAGTACAGAGAATATCCATCCAAAAATTATAAATTAATTATACTATGTAGATACAACCTTAAAAATAGTATGGGTCAAGTTTCATAATTTTTCAGCTAGTATTAATCTTTGAATAAATTAATTATCAGAAATCTTCATAAGGTGGACTTGTAAAGAAAGTGTCGTAACTAAGATTCTAAAAATCATGAATAAATGTCTACAAGCATATAATGGCCTGAAAGTCTCAATTCCGAAGTCTCATAATTTTTCAATAGCAATATCATCCGTAATTAATTTTTATACCATAAAACACCTTTCTAACATTTGTGAATGAAGTACTAGATTTACTCAACTAAAATTATACAAAAATTCAGGAGCAACCATTCTAACATAAAACATGTACTTCCAAGATTTCATGGGGTTTCAATGAAGAGAAAGATCTAAATAATTAAAAAGTCAATTAGGGCTATAACAAACTTTACAAATGAAGTGCTAGAAATAAACATCATAAAATTTCAGTAAAATTGATGTAGATTCTACCCATTCCAAAACTCACTCTACCCGAGTTTTATAGCTTTTAGATAATGTTTAGTGACTGATTTTACTTATTTGAGATTTTACCCTAAATTTAAGGTTAGGGTTTTGAGGTATTTACATATCTCCAAGTCCTCCTAGATTCCATTGAGATGATTTATATTATGCTAACGTCGACTCTACTAAATTTCAAGGCAATACAAGGTCATTTGCCACCATGTCTTTCACAACCCTCAAAACCCTCCCTTTATGGTTTAAGTTTGGATCCTAGGGTAAATCAACCCTAAACCACACCATTTTTCTCCAAGTGGGTTATAATAACCCTTCTAAGTTAGTGGTCAAAATAACAGCCTCTGTTGAGGTGATTTGACCGTTCCAACCTCTTAGTGCACTTTTTACACAAAAATGCCTCATTAATGCGTAGTTAAGGATAGGTTATTTACTACCCAAAACTCATATAAATGAGTTAGAATTTCGTACAAGGCTAGGTTTTATAGCCAGGGACCACTCAAAAAAATTTGGAATGGTTTGGAGGTCATTTGACCACTTAAATAAATTACTCTAACTTTATTAAATTAAAACATAAACCTTAGGAAAAGTATCTCCATAAATTCCCATTTTTAGATAGCCTCTAGGTATGGCAAAGGGTAACCCCCTGCCCAAATTTTAGGTCATTTGGACAAGGGACGAAGAGTGGGCATTTATTTTAGTTTTTGCCCAACTCTAGGTACAACCCCCACTAAAACGGGTGCTGGGGTCAAACCCCTTACCCAAACGAGTTGAAATTAATTTCAAATTAATCTAGACTCGAAGGTCTACAACTTTTGTTACTGACCATTTCTTCTTAATCGGCATATAAGTGCCTCGTTTTGCAGCCTCAAAATGCGCCCATTTAATGTACCTTTTCCTTATATACTATATACATAATTTTTATATTATAAAAATGTTTTTACTGTTCATCTTCTATAGAACCAAAAAACCTGAACTCAGAAAACTTATATTTCCTGTAGCTCTTCCGCGATCTGTCGTCGGCCGGACGGTCACTTCCCTGGCTAGCCACCACCACCACCTCCGTCGAGGCAATGGCTATCGGTCGGCGGTGGTTTGGCCGCCGGAGGTAGCGGTTTCCGGCAGACTTGAAAATATATTTTTTTTCATGGTTTTTCCATGAAAACGTGAGATATGTCCGGCTCCGATGAGCACGAACTTCCTTTCTAAGATCCTGAGATCTACCCATAAAAGAAGAAGTAGAGGAGGACCTTGTTCTCAGTTTGGAGGCGAGATGAACGTCGGGTTATCATGGCGCGGTGGTGGCGTTGCCGAACTTCTCCTACAGCAAGAACAACAACTCTAATCCATTTGGTCAAGAGTGTAAACTTCTCATCTTGCTCTAAGGGGGCTTTTATAGATCACCAAGTGGGGAGGGGAAAGGGTAAAGCATTTATGGCCATGAAGGCTCTCCTCTTAATAGTATTTTGATTATGGTGGAGGGAGAGGAAAAGGTGGAAGATGAAAAGATGTGTCAATGTGGCGATTTCCTATTGGACCAACACTTCCTCATTTTATTAAGTAATTAGAGAAGGAAACGGCCCATAAATACTCCTGGTGTAACTTCCCATAATCAGAGTTAATTATGGCATGTGTTAAAGTAATTTCCAGCATAGCTGACGTTTAGGCCTTTGTCACGGGCGTGACACGTAGGTCACGGGCGTGAAACTAGTCCATTCATAATTCTCGAGTCGACGACCGATTTTTCTGCGTCGGTTCACGGGTCACCCCCCATGTCACGGGCATGACACGTTTGTCACGGGCGTGACACGTGTTCTTCGGTCGACGTTCATTGATCTGAGGTCCACGGTCGGTGGGGGCGTCATGCCCTAGGTTACGGGCGTGACTGGCCTGTCACGGGCGTGACCAACCGTCCATTCGTGGTTCTCGAGTCGACGACCGATTTTTCTGCGTCGGTTCACGGGTCACCCCCCATGTCACGGGCATGACGCATTTGTCACGGGCGTGATAGGTGTTCTTCGGTTGACGTTTGTCGATCTAAGGTCGACGGTCGGTGGGGGCGTCACACCCTAAGTCACGGGCATAACGGGCCTGTCACGGGCGTGACCAACCGTCCATTCGTGGTTCTCGAGTCGCCAACCGATATTTCTTCGTCGGTTCACAGGTCACACCCCATGTCACGGGCATGACACGTTTATCACAGGCATGACAGGTGTTCTTTGGTCGACATTCGTCGATCTTAGGTCGAAGGTCAATGGGAGAGTCACACCCTAGGTCACGAGCGTGACGTGCCTGTCACAGGCGTGACTAAGCCGTGACATGAGTTCTGAGCTCGGCGATCAGCTTCCTGATTTCGTCGACCATCGAAAGAAGTCACGGGCGTGACAGGACGGTCACGGGCGTCACCAACCCGTGACTCAGGATTTCGGTCGACGGACTTCGGAGGATTGCGTCTTCGGATAGTCGTCATGCCTAAACCTATGTGGATGCATTGCACGTTAGACTTGGTTGTGTTTTGATGCAGGTGATGAGTCCCGTTTATATAGGGTTTTGCGGGCTCATCTAGGCTTGTTTTCATATCTTTGCAATTCACTTTTTGGTATTTTTCACTGCTATTTTGTCCCGCTGCATTTCACGTTTAGTGCACATGTCTAGCTCATGGGTGCGCAATTGTGCATTCGATTGCTGGGGTATGCACTTGGTGCTCCTCGGGGCTCGTTCCATATTTTTTTTTTCTGTATTTTGTGATTGCTGGAAGGTCCACCTTGGTTAGATTTCTTTGTATGCAGGTGGCCACTTTTCCCCTCTTCTGAATTTTGTTTTGTGGAAAACGCACGATCGTGCGTTTTCTTGGCGCACAGTCGTGCATTTTCTTTGCGCACGGTTAGTTTTCATCATGTATTTTCTGCAGATTAGTTTGGAAGATTGACCAGCCCGTGTGATTGCTTCATGCATGGTTTCTTCGGAACCGTGCATGAAGGAAACACATGATTTTCCTGTAGCCTTCTGGTTTGGCATTTTTTGTGGTTGGTCGTGATTATTTCTTCACGCAAGGGCGGAAGCGCCCGTGCACGAGTAAAACTCACGATTCCAGCCGGTTTCCTGTATTTTGTGCACTCTATCATTACCCGTGCGATTTTCTTAGCGCACAGGCGGAATCGCCCGTGCGTGAGTAAAACGCACAGGTCCACGCTTCTTCTTCCTCAGCCGCTTTCTTGAGATTATTATCGCACGGTTTGCGCACGGTCGTGCGCCAAACCGTGCATGACCATTTTTGCTAACTTTTACTATTTAAGCCGACAAATTTCTTCTATACCGGGACGATTCCATCTTCTCCCGCCATTTCTGCCCTTTTGAGCAAGAACTTGCCCCTCCAGCTGCCCTACTCTCTCTCCTCCTTGGAGGGTCGATCCGGCCACTAATTCTCCTCCAAAGAGCTTGGAAATGCTTCGTATCTAACCTCCATCGCCATTGCCAACCACCAAGCTGTTGTTTGATGTTCTTAGTTGAAGCACTTGTGGAGCATCTAGCTCTGCTCCAAATCAGCGACCACGACACTAAGAAGACGGGTGTAAAGAAGGAAGTGACAGCCCTTCGAGAGTCTGGATCCCTTCCAAAGACCGAGCTAGGATGAGGATTGACAACCTTCACTTCCGGCCGTGAAACTTGGAGAGCCTTCGAGTGCTTGGTTGTATTTCTCCGCCTTATTTAATTTTATTTACTTTATTCTGAACTTGTGCTAGTTCGCTTGAGATTTAATATCCATGTTTCATTCAAGGTCATGTTATGGTCTTGTGTGGTGCTTTATTGATCTTGATGTGCATTGATGAGCTTCTAATTTGTTAAAGAATGTTTCATTTGAGCTGCTCTAACGACTGCTAGAAGCCCGCATAGCGAAGAGGTATTTATGACCATCATTTGTTGGTCTGTCTCCGCTATTACTCTTTGGAGTGATTCACCCTGGTGACGCAGTGACGGTGACCCGTATTAGATTATTGTTGCTTAGCGTAGCAAACCCAAAATAAAACTCCTCATTTTTACTTAGCACTCAAATTCATGTCTCTGAAAGCATAATCCACGCACCCTACTTGCACTCCGCGTGAGATCGATACTTGGGGAAGCTACTCCTCACTTTTATTACTTGGCCGCGAAAGGTAATCTTATCACTAGCGCATCAAGTTTTTGGCGTCGTTGCAGGAGAGTGCAACCATTGCATGTATTTTTAGAGATTTGGATGTTGTTTGATGATTCTATCCATTTCTGTCCTCACATTGTTCAGTTAGATTTTTGCAAATGGCTAATTCAAAATGCAGGACCTTTTGGTAGCCTCTAACCACAAGGCGGATAACTTTGAGCGGTCCGCGATCTGATCAAGTTTGTCTCGCAGTATTGTTTATTCCATGGGTTCCAAGGAGAGAATGCCAGGGTTCATGTCGATAGCTTTTGGAGCTTTGTGGCACTTTTTGCTATGCGGGGGAAATGCAGGATGCGGCTATGATAAGAATTTTTGCATTTTCCCTTGGGGGGAAAGCAAGACAATGGTATAGGGATATCTTCTCGAGTGCGCTGACTTCGTGGAAGTGTGTTGAAGTTCAATTCCTCAGAAAGTTCTTCTCTCGCACGTTGTTGACTGAGGTGAATTTAGATTTGTTCTCGTTCGCTCAGGCTCCTGATGAGTCTCTCTGTGAGGCTTGAGAAAGATTTCTGCTATTGCGATCCAGGTGCTATAGGCTGGACATATCGGGGGTGTCGATTTTGCAAACATTTTATTTTGATCTTCATGAGAGGTTTCGATACATGTTCGACACAGCCGCTGGTGGTGCCCTCCTTAACCGGACTACGAACTATGCTTGGCGGATCGTGGATGATGTAGTGTGTTAGAGTAGTTTGTGGAAGATGCTTCCCATGAGTGAAGTGGACGGCAGTCCTTGTTTTGGAGCTAACAACATGTGGGAGAGCGAAAGTCTTTTTTGTGGATTTCTGGAATGGTTTGAAATGTGGTGGCAGTCCTAAGCTGTAATACTACGGGAGCTACAGGACATCATCATCGCTGTTGGTAATATGTTGAATTTATGGGTTTGCTGTCCTGCTGGAACTATTAATGCTATGAACCTCAGAAGTGGTAGGTTGGTGGAGAATCCTGCAATTCAGGAGGACCTGCATTCTGAAAGCCAGACTGAGCTCTATATCAATGAGCCTTCCAAGGAACCGTTGGTGATTTTATCATATGAAGCTCAACTTCTGCCAGCGCAACCCCCATTTCAACATAGGTTGCAAAATATCAGAAAGGAGAAGAAACAGCAAAAGTTTCACGATATTTTTAAGGGGATTCAGGTTAACATTCCCATGGTGGACTTGCTGACTCAGGTGCCTCGCTATGTGAAGTGCTTGAAATATCTATTAGCCAAACATCGGGCCTTTGAGTTATGCGGCAGTACTTAGATCTGGGAGGACTGCCCCACTATGGTCATTCGATATTGGCCTCTGAAACAAAAAGATCAAGGGAGCTTTACAATGTCTTGCACCGTTGGGCGATCCGTGATTAGAATGGCTTTATGTGATTCGGGGGCATCTATCAACCTCATGCCGCTATCCGTCTTCCATGAGATGGACTCTGGGGTTCTCAGGCCCACTAATGTCATGCTACATCTGGTTGATCGGTCGAAGAAGAAACTTGTGGGAGTGGTTGAAGATCTCACGGTTGCGGTTAACTGGTTGGCCTTTCCGACGGACATTATTATCCTTAACATTGAGAATACATCTGACGTTCCTATTATTCTGGGGCGGCCGTTACTTGCAACATCTAAAGCCATTCTTGATGCAGAAAAGGGTTTGTTGACGGTGCACCTTGGATCAGAAGAAACAGTTTTAGATATGTATAAGGCGTCAAAGGAGTTTGACCGAGCAGATCTGGGTGCAATGGAGTTTCCGGAGGATGAAGTGGAGTTACGGGGTCCCAATAGCGACATTCTGGAAGGGCATCATGAGTCGAGGGATAGAGATCCAGAGCGTGCGGCCATTCCTCCATTCAATTCCGAAAGTTCCCGCGAGCTCAAGCAGCTTCCTAGCACTCTGAAGTACGCCTTTATAGGGGAGAAATACACTCACCCTATCATTATTTCAGCGTATCTTACGGCTAATCCAAAATGTCGTCTAGTTGAATTCCTAAAGCTACACAGGAAAGCATTTAGGTGGAAACTTTTAGATGTTCAAGGGATAAGTCCCGCTGTTTGCATGCATAAAATTTTACTGGAGGATTACTTCAAGCTGTCTGCCCAACGGCAACGCCGATTAAATCCTATGTTGCAGGAGGTAGTAAAAAAGGAGGTTATCAAACTTTTGGATGCTGGAATTATTTACCCCATAAGAGACAGTGAATGGGTGAGTCCGGTTTAGCTGGTACCCAAAAAAGGAGGTGTTAATATCATCCGTAATGAAAATGGCGAACTGCTTACTACTAGGCCTGTTATTGGGTGGAAAGTTTGCATTGGTTATCGAAAGTTGAATGCGGCGACCCAGAAAGACCACTTCCCACTGCCATTCATGGACCAGATGCTGGAAAGGCTGGACGGGCATGGGTACTACTGTCTTATGCACAAGTATTCAGGTTATTATCAGCGGGCTATTGCCTCTTAGGACCAAGAATATACGACGTTTACATGCCCGTCTGGGACTTTTGCTTTACGACAACTTCCTTTTGGGTTGTGCAACGGTGTAGCCACTTTTCAGCGATGCATGACCGTATTTTTTCGTGAAATGGTTGGAGATTTCTTAAAAGTGTTCATGGATGACTTTTCCCTTTTTGGTGATAGCTTCGTTAGAGCATTGTACAACCTCTCGTTGGTCTTGGAGCACTGCGAGGCTACCAATTTAGTGCTCAACTGGGAGAAGTGCCATTTCATGGTGCATGAGGGGATAGTTTTGGGGCATAATATCTCTCAGCTGGGACAAGAAGTTGATCCCGCGAAGGTTGAGGTGATTAAAAACCAACCCCCTCCTTCATCACTTCATGTCATTCGCAATTTCTTCGGGAATGTCGGGTTCTATTGGCGCTTCATTCGGGATTTCTCGACTATACCTAAGCCCTTGTCCAATCTTTTGGCCGAGGATTCTAAGTTTGAGTTTAAGGATGACTGTCATCGGTCGTTCAACTGCTTGAAAGATTGTTTGGTTACTGCTCCGATTCTCTCATCCCCTGATTGGACGACACCTTTTGAGTTAATGTGTGATGATTGTGACGTGGCAGTGGGGGCTTTGCTTAGGCAGCGAAAAAATAAAATCTTTTATATGATTGCTTACGCAAGTCAGACATTGAACGATTCCCAGATAAATTACACCACTACTGAGAAGGAGTTCTTGGCTGTAGTCTTTGCTTTTGAAAAAGTTACACTCCTATTTGGTCCTTTCCAAGGTGGTGGTGCACTCTGACCATGCGGCCATTCGCTTCCTCATGCGTAAGAAAGATGCCAAACCTCACCTTATGCGTTGGATTTTATTACTGCAGGGATCTGATATTGAAATTCGGGATCGTCGAGGAATTGATAATGTGATTGCTGATCATTTGTCGAGACTCGATGGGGGGAAGACGCGAGGATTCACGTGGAATTTCCATTTCTGATGTCTTTCCTGATGAAGGCCTCTTCGCACTTTCTACTGCTACGCCCACTCCGTGGTATGCTGATTTTGCCAATTTTTTGGCGAGCAAAGTGTTGCCTCCGCATTTAACGTATAAACAAAAGAAAAAGTTTTTCTCTGACGTCAAATATTACCTTTGGGAGGATCCTCTCCTGTTCCGCACCTGCGTTGACGGTGTTATTCGACGTTGTATCCCAGAACTCGAGGTAAAAGACATTCTGAGGCAATTCTATGATCGTGAGGCGGGCGGACATTTCGGTGCCGCACGGACTGCTCGCAAGGTCCTTCAGTGTGGATTATTTTGGCCTACGCTGTTTCGAGATTATTTTACTTATGTCAAAGAGTGAACCGAATATCAACGTACTGGAAACATTGCTCGGCGAGATGAGATGCCTCTAATCAACATGCTGGTCTGCGAGTTATTTGAAGTTTGGGGAATCGACTTTATGGGTCCCTTCCCCATGTCGCATGGGAAGCAGTACATCCTGGTCGCTGTTGATTATGTGTCCAAATGGGTTGAGACAGATACGGTTGCATCGAATGATGCTCGCACCGTACTCCACTTCCTACATAAAAATATCTTGTCCTTCTTTGGTGCCCCGAGGACTATAATTAGTGACAGAGGTAGTCATTTTTGCAACAAGCAATTCACTCAATTGATGAAAAGGTTTGGTATTAATCACAAGGTTGCATTGGCATATCAACCTCAGACTTGTGGTCAGGTGGAAGTTTCAAACAGAGAGTTGAAGAGAATTTTGGAAAAATCGATCCACTCCAACCGAAATGAATGGGCAAAGCGAGTGGAGGAATCTCTTTGGGCTTATCGAACGGCATTTAAGACACCCATTGGGATGTCGCCATTCCAACTGGTTTATGGGAAATCTTGCCACCTTCCGGTTGAATTGGAACACAAGGAACTGTGGGCCACTAAATTGCTCAACATGGACCATCAGGAGGTGTCGCATAAGAGGCGTTGGCAGATTTGGGAACTCGATAAATTCCAATTGCGCGCGTTTGAAAGCACAAGCATATATAAGGAAAGGACCAAACGCTGACATGATAATCGTATCTTGCCCAAGGAATTCAAGTCGGATGACCAGGTTCTTATGTATAATTCTCGCTTACAGCTGTTCCCCGGGTAGTTGAAATCCAGATGGAGTGGATCATACACTGTAGTGAGCGCTTCTCCCTACGGCACAATTGTGATTCGAGATAATAAGGATAACACTTTCAAAGTGAATGGGCACCGCTTGAAGCAGTTTGTTGGTGGCATTACTAAAAATGGCAAACACTGCTTGTGGTTTCTAGATCTCGATGATGGCATGGATTCTTGATTTGTTTTACTTTCGCTGGTAACTTAATTTTCTTACATGCTCGAGTAGATACCTTAACATTGTTTAAAACAATAAATACAGGTATTTTGTTCACCTTAAGGACAGTAAAGAAAAGGGCTTCTTGGAGACGCTCCCATTTTGCTGTGATTAATTTGTTTGTTTAGCTTTTTGGTGTGCATGCCTATTATTTGCTTGGTTGGAGATGTGCTACTTTCAGGTGCTTTTGTTTGGGCTGTGGGCTTATTGATCAAGTTTAAAGCTGATCTTTTGTATGCTCATCTTCTGAGCATTGGGTAACTTCTGCCCATCTCTACTTTTGATTTTAACTTCATCCAATTGTAAGGTGCTTCTTAGCTTATGTATGGGGGAGAGCTTGTCGATGTTACCTTTGCGCGTGCACTTCATTTGCATAGCAGTAGTTGTTTTTAATTTATTTTTTTAGTTCACTGCATTGCGCATCCTTGCACCCACATGAACGCCTACTTAACTTTTTGCGTACGGCGAGCCAAATTTGTATCTTTCGTCAGATTTAGGAAAATTACCTTTCTATCATAGGATTGCGAGATGGGGTAAAATGTTAACCTTGTTGTGCTCCTAGTCGAGTGCTCTCGTCTTATGTAGAAATTAGAGTAGAATTAATTTTTCTGCATGCTTTTAGTTTTATATTTTTCTACTTGCGTAAATTCTTTTTATTCTACTCAAAACTACTAAATTCAGTATATATCTGACGGTAGCTTAGGGATGTGTGTAGACGATCGTTAGATTCATATTGCACGAGTCGGGAGGAAGGATAGTCTTTCTCGTTGGCTAAGAACTTGCCACAGGCTTCTCTCGAAGCATTGGAGGATGGTTCGTTAAGCGTGAGCTTGATGTAGGCCATCTTTTTGGCCAGGTTGAGCTTTGTACCGGCTGCTAAAATCTTATCCTCGCTAGCCCCATTGTGCCTACCCCTCCTTTGATTCAGCTCCACTTTTATTTCACCAAAGCCTACTAGCTGACCTTTGTCGCACACCCAAGTCTAGCTTCACTGTTTTCTAATTTCAGGATGGGGGTGTTGATGCAGTGTTGTTCTTTGTGGAATTGGTGGTTGTGCTCCCAAGATTTAGTTGCTGGAATTTTGCAAAAGAAAAAGAAGAGTTAAGAGGAAAATTTACAAAAAGATCATTTGAAAAAAGAAAGAAAAGAGAATGGAAAAGTATAATGGAAAATCTAATTTGAGTAATGTATTTTATGGAGTACGCGGTACACACACCCGTTTATTTAAAAATTAAGTCTGGGGGTGTGGTGTACTCGCACGTTTTGTTGGGAGCGGGTAGAATCTTTTTGCGCTAGCTCAGTTGGGTTTTTTGCGTAGCCTTTGTTTTTATCATTGATTACCTCGCCTTAACCCAAGCCCCATTACTACCCGAAGTCCTACGGACTTATGCTTAAGTAAAATTAGTGTCGTGGAGAGAGTGCGAACGGGAGCGCATATGGTCACCGATATTGGTGGATTCCTTTGGAGGTTGTCCCAATTCCCGACCTTTTGCAATACTCGCCTTAGCGGTTATTCTATTTTATCCCTACGCTTGACCAGAGGATTCACCGCGATTCTATTTTAGAGTAGTCATAGAATTTTTGTTACACAAGTTGAAAAATATAAATTATTTTGTATGCTTAGAAATTTTATCTAATATATTTCTACACCCGCGAGTGTGGAACTTCGCATGGTACTCCGGATCACAATTACTGTGTTAGTTAGATCTCTTTCTAGTCTGCAAGGATCAACTTTGCTCGGGACGCGCAAATAGGTAAGTCTGGGGGTGTGATGAGTCCCGTGTATATAGGGTTTTGCGGGCTCATCTGGGCTAGTTTTCATGTCTTTGCACATCACATTTCGGTTGTTTTCACTGCTATTTCGTCCCACTGCATTTCACGTTTAGTGCACTTGTCTAGCTCATGGGTGCGCAATTGTGCATTCGATTGCTGGGGGTATGCACATTGTGCTCCCCAGGGCTCGTTCCAGCTATTTTTTATGTATTTTGTGATTACTGGAGGGTCCTCCTTGGTTAGATTTCTTTGTGTGCAGGTGGTCAATTTTTGTAACATCCCATTTCCGGCTAGACCCCTAGGAGTCGGTTGGTCGTGACAGAACCCGAGGAAGCCCAAAAATCGAAATAAATCGGCCGAGTTTTCGGGTCACGGGTTGGTCACGCCCGTGACCGACCCGTCACGCCCGTGACCTGGGCGTGACTACTTCGACGATCGTCGATCTCCACGAGACGATCGCCGAACGTGCTGCCTGGGCATGTCACGCCCGTGACCAAGGTGTCACGCCCGTGACTAAGGGCGTGACTCCTTCGACGATCGTCGATCGCCTTGAGACGATCGTCGACCTTGCAGCCCGGGCATGTCACGCCCGTGACTTAGCTGTCACGCCCGAGACCTAGGGCGTGACCAGCCTTCGACGATCGTCGATCTCAATTCGACGATCGTCGACCTCGAAATATGCCATTCGGGCCTGTCACGCCCGTGACCATCATCGACGATCGTCGATCTCAGTTCGACGATCGTCGAACCCAGGATTGACTATTCGGACCTGTCACGCCCGTGACCTACGTGTCACGCCCGTGACATTGGCCGAAACGACGATTCAGGCCCGAAATTATTCCAACACGCGTGGTATTAAATGCTGGTGTGGGAAGTTACACCAGGAGTAACTACCGGCCGTTTTCCTTCTGAAATTTTATAATAAATGAGGAAAAGGTGGTCCAATAGAAAACCGCCAGCTGTACACACCTGTTCAGTTCCGCCGTTTCTTATCCCTTCACTGTAACCGAAACGTTAAGGGGGAAACTTCATGACCATTAAGGCTTAAACTATTCACCTTCCCGCTTTTCTGACTTATAAAAGCCAACCTGGACAAGAGGAGAAGGTTACACGCTCAAGTAATCAGAACAGACCTTTGTTCTTGCTGTAGGAGAAGTTCAGCAAACGCCACCACCGCGCCATGGCACCCCGACGCTCTTCTCGCCTTCAAACCGCGAACAAGGTCCTCCTCTACTCCTCTTTCATGGGTAGATCTTAGGATTCTTAGAAAGGAGGTTCACGCTCAACGGAGCCGGATCCATCTCTCGTTTTCATGGAAAAACCATGAAAAAGGTATTTTGAGTTCGCCGGAAACCGCCACCTCCGGCGGCCAAACCACCGCCGACCGCTAGCCATCGCCTCAACGAAGGTGGTGGTGGTGGTGGCTGGCCAGGGAAGTGACCGGACGGCCGGCAACGGATCACGGAAACGTTACAGGAAAAATGGCTTCCTGGTTCTGGTTTCGGGTTCTGAAGAAGATGAACAGTAGATTTAATATATAATACATAGATTATTATATAGTACATAATGGAAAATAGATTATTTGAATGTATTTTTGAGGCTGCAAAACGAGGCACTTAGAGGCCGATTTAGGAAAAATGACCAGACACAAAAGTTGTAGCCCTCGGGGTCTACTTTAATTTGAAACTGATTTTATTCAATTTGGGTGAGTGGTTTGAACACAGCACTCATTTTGGTGGGATCAAGACCTAGGTTAACCAGAAATTAAAATGGTTGCCCACGGTTCATAACATGTCCAAATGACTTGAAATTTGGACTGGAGGTCTATAATATGTATATCTAGAGGCTGTCCAAAAATGAGAATTTTTGGAGAACTTTTGTCTAAAGTTTTTGTAAAAATTTAATAAACAATATAAAATTAATTAGGAGATGAAATTAAGCCCAAACTCCCCCAAATTTTGGGTGGTGGTCCCGGGCATCAATATTAAGATCTGTACAAAATTTCAACTCGATTTGTCGAGTTTTGAATAGGGAATTATCAAGTCCTAGATAGGCCTTGGTGAGGGGTACTTTGGGGAAAAGTACAATTGGAGATGGAGTGGACAAATCTCCTCAAGAGAGGCTGAAGTTGTCGGCCACTGATTTGTTGAGTCTATGTCTACCCTCTTGGGCAACATGGTGTGGCTTAGGGTGGATTTTACCCTAAGAGATTGGCTCAACTCCAACGGGTGGGAGTTTGAGGTTTGTGAAGGACATAGGAGCAACAACTCTTGTATGCCCTTGAAATTTGGAGGAGAGGGGGAGGATATGATGAAAACCCTCTGGTCGAAACAGTGAAGGAATTAGAGGTAGTTAGGTACCTCGAAAGTTGAGATTTTGGAATAGGATAAACATGTAATATAATTATTTTAAGCACTAAATCTAATCCAAAAATTATGAAACTCGATAGGAGGGAGTTTTAGGATGTATTAGACTTATGGTAATTTTTCTGGAATTTTATGATTAATATATATTATACTTCATGTGTTAAAGAATTATTAGCCCAATTTGTTGTTTCAATTATTTGGAGGCTTTACATTAATTATAATCAGTTAAAATTCTGGATTTAGATCTTGAATAGTAGAACATTGATCCCTGAATTTTTATAGAATTTTATGTTGAGTAAATCTAGTACTTTATTCACAAATGATAGAAAGGGCTTTTATGTTTAAAAAATTATTATGGATAGAACACTTGCTGGAAAATTATGAAACTTAGCCAGTGCAAATTTTAGGCCTTAATCTTCATGTCATAAATTATTTAGAATTTTTGGAAGAATATTTTCTGTACTTGATTCATAAACTATAGAAATTAGAGATTATTTCCAAATAGTTTTTCAGGTTATTTTGATGATAGAAAATTATGATACTTAGGATTTAGCCTTCTGAGATAGCCTACTAATTATCATAAATTTGCTGGACATCTTGCATGAATAATTAGGATAGTTCATGTTCAAACCGGTGGCCCTTGAGATTTTCGAGGAATTTAATTAAATGCCAAATAAATTAGGAAAATTTACATTTTCTGGATTTAGGTTATTTATATCAAGATAAGTCTCCAGTAAATAGTTTAGGGCATTTGGATGAGTAATCGATCATTGCATAACCGGTTCGACTTGTAGCCTAGGTTGGTCTGCATTTAGTAAATTGTGAAATGCAATAGAACATGATCTGATGAAGATATAAAGAGTAGTGAGTAGTGGTGATAGTTAGAGTTAAGAGGTGCTCGGGTTTGGCGAAAGATCGCTTTTCCCGAGGAGTGGAAGGTTTAAAAATCACCCTAGGATAGTCTATCGTAATATGAGAAGGGAATTAGGCTAAGGGAAAACAACCAATAACAATAAGTGCCTTGCGAAAGGGAACTTCGGGCCGTAATGCACCGTCTTGGTTCCTAGTGCCCCTTGAGAGCCCTTCACGGGGTATACCGGGGGCAGTCCTGGGCTAACGTAAACTGAAATAATAAACTGGCAAGAGTAACTTAGTAATTAGGATTGCACCTTTCACAAACACTGTTGGCACAGGAAGATTGATGAGAGCTTCGGCTCGGTTGTTCTGGAGACGGACGGGATGGTCCGGGGAGCTTCGGCTCGGTTGGTTGGAGACGGACGTTTGGTCCGGGGAGCTTCGGCTCGGTTCTGATTGTTTTGCGATTAAACTTGCATGTGCATAAGATAGGAAAGTTAAGGTGGTGGGTCTTTCGATATCGGGGAGTTCAATTGCACCGACACCGATATCGTTGACTCGGCGAGGTGGTTAGCACTTCGCCAACAGAAGTCCGGTGCGCCAGCCGGCAAGAGTACGCAGGCGTCCGCTTAGTGCACCAAGCGTTGAGGCGTACGATAGGTCAGACCAGTGGTGCTTTTACTGGTTTTGAGGTGGGCGAGGCCCAACCCACCGCTTCCGTTTGCCACTACGGAGGTATCCTGGGAGGTAACGGCTCCGAAAGGGGGAACTAAAGGTCTGTGTGCACAGAGTCGGGTGTGTGAGTTGCACTTGCATGTTTCATCATACCCACTAGCATGTCATAGCATAATCGATTCATTAAACCTTGACACCTAAAGTATAAGTGGTATGGGACGCTTATACATTAGGACCTGCAAAACGACCCCTTGGTCTATAAGCTTGTGTGGGCAAGTTTATAAATCAAAGGTTAATTTCAATATATAACAACCATTGCTGTTTGATAACCGACACCCCAACGTATAAGTGGTATGGGACACTCTATACGATGGGAGCCTTGCAAAAGACCCCTTTAGCTTATGTGTTCTCGCATAAGTGAAGGTTTAAATTCATATAATTGCTTTTCTTACTGCTAGACCTATTACAACAATCATATTAACTGCTCACAGAATACACCTTGCTAGATTAGTTTCCGCTGCCATCTGTTTCATGATTATCTCTACCATCATGTCCTTCCCTTTCTTCCTCTCCGCTCGGTACCTAGGAGCCATGGGGGAAGGGGTAGGGGATGATAGGGCTTAGTCTTTATGACTAACGGTTTTCGAACCGCATCATTTAGGGGATCGTGGAGCCCAGCATGGAGGAGCAGCCCCAGAGATCGGTGCGCCTGGAGATGGGGCAGTCTAGCTCCGGAGTTCATACAGCCGGGACCGTGAGTCTCGACCTCGAGTAGTTCTCTGTTTCGCTTCCGCATGAGAGACTTGTAGTGAGGATATTTTGTACCGGGCATAAGCCCGTATTTATAGTACTCTGATGTTTCTGTGGACACTCCCTTCGTGGAGTCTTATTATATTTATGTGATTTTTATTATTGTGGACTGCATTGCTCTTACTTCAATAATTGTGCTACTTTCTGTGATCGAAATTGGCCGGCAGGATCGGCGCCTTGTGGTGATGACCCTTCAGGACGTGAAGGTGTCACCGCAAAGCGGCGGTTCTGGGCCTAAGACCCCGGTGGTTGAAAGAGAAAAAAAAAGGGGGGGTCTTACAAGTGGTATCAGAGGAAACATCGATCAGAAGGAAGTAGCAGTCCACAAACCCTAGGTCACCCCCGCTCGAGTTTAGTTTGGGACAAACTAAGCAGCGGAAGCAGTGGTGTGCCCATATGGGGATCACATATAATTTGTCCACCTTTATGTAGTATTTGAACGTTTTCTCAGCGTGTGTTTTTGTTACGCAGCCTCCAGCACGGACTATGCCTCAAGGTGGAGTTCAACAGGCTCAGGATGTTGCACCACCCCCACCGGCCCCCACTCCTTTCCTTCAGTCAGACATGGGACAGACCCTGACTGCCATTCTGGAGGCCTTCAGGGCCCAGCAGGTTTCGGCCCCGCAGCCAAATCCGGGGCCAACTGGCTAAGCATCTTCCGAGGACTGGCTCCCCCGTCCTATTTGGGGACAGAGTCGGCTGTTCGGACGGAAGAGTGGCTAGATATCATGTATGAGATGCTGACCGGGATTCGGTGTCCATGGGAGGAGAAGGTGGCTCTGGTTGTCTCCTGCCTGGAGTCCCATGCAAAGAGGTGGTGGAAGACGCTGTTGGACACGACCTTTGCTGATAGGGAGGTTGCGGAGATTACTTGGGAGGAGTTCAGGGCCGCACTGCTGGAGCATTTCGTTCCGCAGTCGGCTAGGGATGACTTGGAGGAGCGGTTTTTACAGCTGAAGCAGGGTACTCGGACCGTGGTGGAGTACCATCGAGAGTTTGACCATCTGGCTCGATACGCAGATTCCTACCAGCTGGACGAGGCGGGGTATATCAGGAGGTTCTACAAGGGCCTGCGTGAGGACTTGAGGGAGGCCCTCTTGTTTGTATCTGACGGGCCCATCTCCCGGATTTTGGAGATGGCCAAAAGGATTGAGGCAGATTGGCACACCACCCGGGGCCGGAAACGGCCAGCAGAGGATCAGGGACGAAGAGGAAGGAATGACCAGCGGCGGGGTGCTGTACCAGAGGGGAGGAGGACAGAGGACCAGCCTCGTCAGGACGTGAGGCCGGAGCCGAGGGAACAGGTGGTATTGGCCCCTCCACCCCTTCGGATGCAGGAGATGCCGAGACCCGGGGGAATGGCGTATCCCCCAGAGTGCTACTTTTGTCATCAGATTGGGCACATTCGGAGGAACTGCCCCATGAGGGGGGCACCACCTCCAGCACATCAGGGCGGCCCACCAGCTCAGCATTACGGAGGCCGAGGACGCGGCCGCGGTCGAGGATACCAGGTGGAAGATCGTAGACAGGGAAGAGAGCAGGTATATGCCTTGGACCTTGCACAGCCGCGGAATCCGGAGCAGGTCATCGCAGGTACGCTGCAATATTTCTTTATTTTCATAGAATCTCCCTTTAAGTTGTTAAAAATCAGAACCGCACTAGATAGATTAACAAGGAAAGAAAATTCGTTATAGAACCCTAAGATGTTTAATCACCCCAGGTATAGTGTTCATCAGCGGCAAGCCTGCCCGCACGCTGTTCGATACTGGAGCCACTCACTCCTTTGTATCGGAGTCGTTCGTAGAAGGACTGGAAGGTGTGGAGCGGTTCACAGGATCGAGGATGAGGGTGCGACTACCGGATGGATCTGAGCTCCTTACCACGGATCACTGCAATATGGAGGCGGAGATTGGTGGAAAAGCGTTCGAGGCTCCAGCGACGATTTTGAAGCTGACGGACTACGACCTGATCCTGGGCATGGTATGGCTGCACTGGAACTATGCCCAGATTGACTGCCAGGCAAAGAGGATCACCGTGAGACACGGGGACTCTTTCATTACCATCGAAGGTATAAGACCTGTCTCTCGTATACTCTTATCTTCGGTACAGGCCGTTAAGGCCCATCTGCAGGGAGAGGAGGTCTATCAGATTCTTTTTGAGATGGCGGAGGTTAAGGAGTCGGTGACAGACATCCCGGTGGTGCGAGATTTCGCTGACATCTTTCCGGAGAAACTGCCAGGACTACCACCACACCGAGAGCAGGATTTTCAGATACAGCTTGTGCCGGGGGCCAAGCCGGCGTCTAGGGCCCCTTATCGGATGGCCCCAAAGGAGTTGGCAGAGTTTCGGACTCAGTTGCAGGAATTAGTTGAGGCAGGTTTTGTTAGACCGAGTTCCTCGCCATGGGGAGCACCGGTCCTGTTCGTGAAGAAGAAGGATGGGACACTACGCCTGTGCATCGATTATCGAGCACTGAACAGGCTGACCGTCCGGAATACCTATCCGCTCCCACGGATAGACGAATTATTCGACCAGCTGGAGGGGGCCCATTATTTCTCGAAGCTGGACTTGAGATCAGGATACTACCAGCTGCGGATCCAGGAGGAGGATATCCCGAAGACGGCCTTTAGTAGCAGATATGGCCTGTATGAGTTCACCGTGATGCCCTTTGGGCTCACGAATGCTCCGTCGGCGTTCATGAGTCTCATGAACCGGGTTTTCGAGGCCTACTTGGATGTGTTCGTCATAGTGTTCATAGACGACATCCTGATCTACTCTAGGACGGAGGAGGAGCACACTCGGCATCTGGCACTGACCTTGGAGAAGTTGCGGGAGCATCGCCTTTACGCCAAATTCAGCAAGTGTCAGTTCTGGTTGAAGGAGGTGGCCTTCCTGGGCCACATTATCAGCGGAGCCGGGTTGGCAGTGGATCCAGCAAAGATTCGAGCAGTTCGAGATTGGCCGCAATTGAAGACAGCCACCGATGTGCGAAGTTTCTTGGGACTTGCCGGCTATTACCGGAAGTTCGTCGAGGGGTTCTCTCGGATTGCCCTCCCCCTCACATCTTTGACGAAGAAGGAGGCACCTTTCGTTTGGACCCCGCAGTGCCAGGCGGCTTTCCAGGAGCTGAAGGATCGACTCATCTCAGCCCCTATTCTGGCCCTTCCATCTGGAAAGGAAGGATTCCAGGTGTACACCGACGCATCATACCAAGGGATGGGAGCGGTGCTGATGCAGAACGGACATGTCATAGCATATGCCTCCCGCCAGCTGAAGACCCATGAGAGGAACTACCCGGTGCACGACCTAGAGATGGGAGCGGTCGTTTTTGCTCTAAAGGTCTGGCGCCATTATCTTTATGGAGTCCACTGCGATATCTTCTCCGATCACAAGAACCTGAAATACGTGGACACGCAGAAGGAGCTGAATATCAGACAGAGGCGTTGGGTGGAGTTCTTAGCAGATTATCAGTATGAGATGCACTACCACCCAGGGAAGGCAAACGTGGTGGCCGACGCGTTGAGCCGGAGAGCGGCCACTTCCGAAGCTGGGCCCCAGGTTATGTCAATGGAGCTGGTCCAGTCATTCAGAGACATGCAGATATCCCTAGTGTCCGAGGATGACCCAGATCTGTATAGGGAGTATCTGGCATCGATAGTGGCCATAGACGATATTCGGGATCGCATTCGGGACGGACAGAGGACAGATGCGTGGGCAGAGCCGATGTTCCGAGCTTTGGAGGAAGGTTCGACAGGAGATTATTCCCTGAGAGATGGTTTGCTCCACTTCAGAGGCAGAGTATATATACCCGCAGGAGGCCAGATCCGAGAGGATATTCTGACGGAGGCGCATTGCAGCCGGTACTCCGTGCACCCGGGGATCACAAAGATGACCGCTGATCCAGGAGGAGGATATCCCGAAGACGGCCTTTAGTAGCAGATATGGCCTGTATGAGTTCACCGTGATGCCCTTTGGGCTCACGAATGCTCCGTCGGCGTTCATGAGTCTCATGAACCGGGTTTTCGAGGCCTACTTGGATGTGTTCGTCATAGTGTTCATAGACGACATCCTGATCTACTCTAGGACGGAGGAGGAGCACACTCGGCATCTGGCACTGACCTTGGAGAGGTTGCGGGAGCATCGCCTTTACGCCAAATTCAGCAAGTGTCAGTTCTGGTTGAAGGAGGTGGCCTTCCTGGGCCACATTATCAGCGGAGCCGGTTGGCAGTGGATCCAGCAAAGATTCGAGCAGTTCGAGATTGGCCGCAATTGAAGACAGCCACCGATGTGCGAAGTTTCTTGGGACTTGCCGGCTATTACCGGAAGTTCTTCGAGGGGTTCTCTCGGATTGCCCTCCCCCTCACATCTTTGACGAAGAAGGAGGCACCTTTCGTTTGGACCCCGCAGTGCCAGGCGGCTTTCCAGGAGCTGAAGGATCGACTCATCTCAGCCCCTATTCTGGCCCTTCCATCTGGAAAGGAAGGATTCCAGGTGTACACCGACGCATCATACCAAGGGATGGGAGCGGTGCTGATGCAGAACGGACATGTCATAGCATATGCCTCCCGCCAGCTGAAGACCCATGAGAGGAACTACCCGGTGCACGACCTAGAGATGGGAGCGGTCGTTTTTGCTCTAAAGGTCTGGCGCCATTATCTTTATGGAGTCCACTGCGATATCTTCTCCGATCACAAGAACCTAAAATACGTGGACACGCAGAAGGAGCTGAATATCAGACAGAGGCGTTGGGTGGAGTTCTTAGCAGATTATCAGTATGAGATGCACTACCACCCAAGGAAGGCAAACGTGGTGGCCGACGCGTTGAGCCGGAGAGCGGCCACTTCCGAAGCTGGGCCCCAGGTTATGTCTATGGAGCTGGTCCAGTCATTCAGAGACATGCAGATATCCCTAGTGTCCGAGGATGACCCAGATCTGTATAGGGAGTATCTGGCATCGATAGTGGCCATAGACGATATTCGGGATCGCATTCGGGACGGACAGAGGACAGATGCGTGGGCGGAGCCGATGTTCCGAGCTTTGGAGGAAGGTTCGACAGGAGATTATTCCCTGAGAGATGGTTTGCTCCACTTCAGAGGCAGAGTATATATACCCGCAGGAGGCCAGATCCGAGAGGATATTCTGACGGAGGCGCATTGCAGCCGGTACTCCGTGCACCCGGGGATCACAAAGATGACCGCTGATTTGAAGAGGACGATGTTTTGGCCGGGCATGAAGAAGGACATTACGTACTTCGTGACCCATTGCGAGGCGTGTCAGTTGGTGATGGCGGAGTGCAGGAACCCCGCAGGACTGTTGCAGCCACTCCCGGTGCCGGAGTGGAAGTTTGACGATATAGCGATGGATTTTATACATGGTCTTCCCCGGTCTCGGACAGGGAACGACTCGATTTGGGTGATTGTCGATCGGTTGACGAAGGTGGCCCGCTTTGTACCGATCAGGAAGGATGATTCGGTGGGAGTGCTGGTACGGAAGTTTGTGGAGCAGTATGTCCGATATCATGGCGTGCCCCGGACGATAGTATCGGACCGCGATGGACGGTTTACATCCAGGGAGTGGCGGTCAGTGTAGGCATATTTGGGCACCCGGTTGACTTTTAGCACGGCCTTCCACCCTCAGACGGACGGGCAGACAGAGCGCACCAACAGGACGTTGGAGGATCTACTACGACTGTGTATACTGGACCGAGGGAGCCGTGGGAGAAGATGTTACCGTTGGTCGGGTTCTCCTACAATAATAGCTACCAGTCCAGCATCAGGATGGCGCCGTATGAGGCCTTGTATGGAAGGAAATGTAGGACCCCGCTTTCTTGGGTTCAAGACGAGGATCCGAAGCTGTTGGGATCGGATTTTGTGGAGGATACCGAGGCTCAGGTGAGACTGATCAAAGATAGGATGTTGGAGGCGCAGAGCAGACAGGCTAAATACTATGACGCCCGGCATCGTCAGGTGGAGTTTCGGGTAGGGGATCGAGTGTTCTTGAAGATCCGGCCCATGCACGGAGTCTCACGGGTGCGCGGTCGGAGGAAGAAACTCAGCCCTAGGTATATGGGCCCTTACCGGATCCTGGAGCGGATCGGACCCCTAGCCTACAGGCTAGAGTTGCCCCCGGAGCTGGCAGCTCTACACGACGTCTTCCACATCTCTTCGCTGAGAAGGGCTCTACTACGCCCGGAGCAGCGGATTTTGGCCACCGAAGGGCCGGTAGCTTCAGACCGATCTGTTCACTTGGAGCCGGTTCGGATCGACGACAAAGGAGTGCGGATCTTGCGGCGCAAGAAGATCCCCTTAGTCAAGGTTCTGTGGAGAAATCACGGTCAGGAGGAGCACACCTGGGAACCGCAGGATCTGATGAGGCAAAGATACCCGGAGTTGTTCAGTCAGGTACATCTCACCACCTCTCGGTATACTATAGACTGCCCTTTTGTTTTGGAATGATAAGACTAGATAAGGAAAATCCAGGACCTAGGCATGCGCACTTAATCAGAAAGGTAGGGGCTAATCTTTTGTTTATTGGGGAGATTGTCTTCGTTATCAGACGAACAGTCGCCTGAACCCAATAGAAAGATCGTATGGGATGTTACAAGTTTAATTTATTCCGATAGAAATCCCCATAGGCTCAACCTCAATTTCGGGGACGAAATTTTTGTTTTGTTTATTGGGATTTGTAACATCCCATTTCCGGCTAGACCCCTAGGAGTCGGTTGGTCGTGACAGAACCCGAGGAAGCCCAAAAATCGAAATAAATCGGCCGAGTTTTCGGGTCACGGGTTGGTCACGCCCGTGACCGACCCGTCACGCCCGTGACCTGGGCGTGACTACTTCGACGATCGTCGATCTCCACGAGACGATCGCCGAACGTGCTGCCTGGGCATGTCACGCCCGTGACCAAGGTGTCACGCCCGTGACTAAGGGCGTGACTCCTTCGACGATCGTCGATCGCCTTGAGACGATCGTCGACCTTGCAGCCCGGGCATGTCACGCCCGTGACTTAGCTGTCACGCCCGTGACCTAGGGCGTGACCAGCCTTCGACGATCGTCGATCTCAATTCGACGATCGTCGACCTCGAAATATGCCATTCGGGCCTGTCACGCCCGTGACCCAAGGTGTCACGCCCGTGACCATCATCGACGATCGTCGATCTCAGTTCGACGATCGTCGAACCCAGGATTGACTATTCGGACCTGTCACGCCCGTGACCTACGTGTCACGCCCGTGACATTGGCCGAAACGACGATTCAGGCCCGAAATTATTCCAACACGCGTGGTATTAAATGCTGGTGTGGGAAGTTACACCAGGAGTAACTACCGGCCGTTTTCCTTCTGAAATTTTATAATAAATGAGGAAAAGGTGGTCCAATAGAAAACCGCCAGCTGTACACACCTGTTCAGTTCCGCCGTTTCTTATCCCTTCACTGTAACCGAAACGTTAAGGGGGAAACTTCATGACCATTAAGGCTTAAACTATTCACCTTCCCGCTTTTCTGACTTATAAAAGCCAACCTGGACAAGAGGAGAAGGTTACACGCTCAAGTAATCAGAACAGACCTTTGTTCTTGCTGTAGGAGAAGTTCAGCAAACGCCATCACCGCGCCATGGCACCCCGACGCTCTTCTCGCCTTCAAACCGCGAACAAGGTCCTCCTCTACTCCTTCTCTTTCATGGGTAGATCTTAGGATTCTTAGAAAGGAGGTTCGCGCTCAACGGAGCCGGATCCATCTCTCGTTTTCATGGAAAAACCATGAAAAGGTATTTTGAGTTCGCCGGAAACCGCCACCTCCGGCGGCCAAACCACCGCCGACCGCTAGCCATCGCCTCAACGGAGGTGGTGGTGGTGGTGGCTGGCCAGGGAAGTGACCGGACGGCCGGCAACGGATCACGGAAACATTACAGGAAAAATGGCTTCCTGGTTCTGGTTTCGGGTTCTGAAGAAGATGAACAGTAGATTTAATATATAATACATAGATTATTATATAGTACATAATGGAAAATAGATTATTTGAATGTATTTTTGAGGCTGCAAAACGAGGCACTTAGAGGCCGATTTAGGAAAAATGACCAGACACAAAAGTTGTAGCCCTCGGGGTCTACTTTAATTTAAAACTGATTTTATTCAATTTGGGTGAGTGGTTTGAACACAGCACCCATTTTGGTGGGATCAAGACCTAGGTTAACCAGAAATTAAAATGGTTGCCCACGGTTCATAACATGTCCAAATGACTTGAAATTTGGACTGGAGGTCTATAATATGTATATCTAGAGGCTGTCCAAAAATGAGAATTTTTGGAGAACTTTTGTCTAAAGTTTTTGTAAAAAGTTAATAAACAATTTAAAATTAATTAGGAGATGAAATTAAGCCCAAACTCCCCCAAATTTTGGGTGGTGGTCCCTGGCATCAATATTAAGATCTGTACAAAATTTCAACTCGATTGGTCGAGTTTTGAATAGGGAATTATCAAGTCCTAGATAGGCCTTGGTGAGGGGTACTTTGGGGAAAAGTACAATTGGAGATGGAGTGGACAAATCTCCTCAAGAGAGGCTGAAGTTGTCGGCCACTGATTTGTTGAGTCTATGTCTACCCTCTTGGGCAACATGGTGTGGCTTAGGGTGGATTTTACCCTAAGAGATTGGCTCAACTCCAACGGGTGGGAGTTTGAGGTTTGTGAAGGACATAGGAGCAACAGCTCTTGTATGCCCTTGAAATTTGGAGGAGAGGGGGAGGATATGATGAAAACCCTCTGGTCGAAACAGTGAAGGAATTAGAGGTAGTTAGGTACCTCGAAAGTTGAGATTTTGGAATAGGATAAACATGTAATATAATTATTTTAAGCACTAAATCTAATCCAAAAATTATGAAACTCGGGAGGAGGGAGTTTTAGGATGTATTAGACTTATGGTAATTTTTCTGGAATTTTATGATTAATATATATTATACTTCATGTGTTAAAGAATTATTAGCCCAATTTGTTGTTTCAATTATTTGGAGGCTTTACATTAATTATAATCAGTTAAAATTCTGGATTTAGATCTTGAATAGTAGAACATTGATCCCTGAATTTTTATAGAATTTTATGTTAAGTAAATCTAGTACTTTATTCACAAATGATAGAAAGGGCTTTTATGTTTAAAAAATTATTATGGATAGAACACTTGCTGGAAAATTATGAAACTTAGCCAGTGCAAATTTTAGGCCTTAATCTTCATGTCATAAATTATTTAGAATTTTTGGAAGAATATTTTCTGTACTTGATTCATAAACTATAGAAATTAGAGATTATTTCCAAATAGTTTTTCAGGTTATTTTGATGATAGAAAATTATGATACTTAGGATTTAGCCTTCTGAGATAGCCTACTAATTATCATAAATTTGCTGGACATCTTGCATGAATAATTAGGATAGTTCATGTTCAAACCGGTGGCCCTTGAGATTTTCGAGGAATTTAATTAAATGCCAAATAAATTAGGAAAATTTCCATTTTCTGGATTTAGGTTATTTATATCAAGATAAGTCTCCAGTAAATAGTTTAGGGCATTTGGATGAGTAATCGATCATTGCATAACCGGTTCGACTTGTAGCCTAGGTTGGTCTGCATTTAGTAAATTGTGAAATGCAATAGAACATGATCTGATGAAGATATAAAGAGTAGTGAGTAGTGGTGATAGTTAGAGTTAAGAGGTGCTCGGGTTTGGCGAAAGATCGCTTTTCCCGAGGAGTGGAAGGTTTAAAAATCACCCTAGGATAGTCTATCGTAATATGAGAAGGGAATCAGGCTAAGGGAAAACAACCAATAACAATAAGTGCCTTGCGAAAGGGAACTTCGTGCCGTAATGCACCGTCTTGGTTCCTAGTGCCCCTTGAGAGCCCTTCACGGGGTATACCGGGGGCAGTCCTGGGCTAACGTAAACTGAAATAATAAACTGGCAAGAGTAACTTAGTAATTAGGATTGCACCTTTCACAAACACTGTTGGCACAGGAAGATTGATGAGAGCTTCGGCTCGGTTGTTCTGGAGACGGACGGGATGGTCCGGGGAGCTTCGGCTCGGTTGGTTGGAGACGGACGTTTGGTCCGGGGAGCTTCGGCTCGGTTCTGATTGTTTTGCGATTAAACTTGCATGTGCATAAGATAGGAAAGTTAAGGTGGTGGGTCTTTCGATATCGGGGAGTTCGATTGCACCGACACCGATATCGTTGACTCGGCGAGGTGGTTAGCACTTCGCCAACAGAAGTCCGGTGCGCCAGCCGGCAAGAGTATGCAGGCGTCCGCTTAGTGCACCAAGGGTTGAGGCCTACGATAGGTCAGACCGGTGGTGCTTTTACTGGTTTTGAGGTGGGCGAGGCCCAACCCACCGCTTCCGTTTGCCACTACGGAGGTATCCTGGGAGGTAACGGCTCCGAAAGGGGGAACTAAAGGTCTGTGTGCACAGAGTCGGGTGTGTGAGTTGCACTTGCATGTTTCATCATACCCACTAGCATGTCATAGCATAATCGATTCATTAAACCTTGACACCTAAAGTATAAGTGGTATGGGATGCTTATACATTAGGACCTGCAAAACGACCCTTGGTCTATAAGCTTGTGTGGGCAAGTTTACAAATCAAAGGTTAATTTCAATATATAACAACCATTGCTGTTTGTTAACCGACACCCCAACGTATAAGTGGTATGGGACACTCTATACGATGGGAGCCTTGCAAAAGACCCCTTTAGCTTATGTGTTCTCGCATAAGTGAAGGTTTAAATTCATATAATTGCTTTTCTTACTGCTAGACCTATTACAACAATCATATTAACTGCTCACCGAATACACCTTGCTAGATTAGTTTCCGCTGCCATCTGTTTCATGATTATCTCTACCATCATGTCCTTCCCTTTCTTCCTCTCCGCTCGGTACCTAGGAGCCATGGGGGAAGGGGTAGGGGATGATAGGGCTTAGTCTTTATGACTAACGGTTTTCGAACCGCATCATTTAGGGGATCGTGGAGCCCAGCATGGAGGAGCAGCCCCAGAGATCGGTGCGCCTGGAGATGGGGCAGTCTAGCTCCGGAGTTCATACAGCCGGGACCGTGAGTCTCGACCTCGAGTAGTTCACTGTTTCGCTTCCGCATGAGAGACTTGTAGTGAGGATATTTTGTACCGGGCATAAGCCCGTATTTATAGTACTCTGATGTTTCTGTGGACACTCCCTTCGTGGAGTCTTATTATATTTATGTGATTTTTATTATTGTGGACTGCATTGCTCTTACTTCAATAATTGTGCTACTTTCTGTGATCGAAATTGGCCGGCAGGATCGGCGCCTTGTGGTGATGACCCTTCAGGACGTGAAGGTGTCACCGCAAAGCGGCGGTTCTGGGCCTAAGACCCCGGTGGTTGAAAGAGAAAAAAAAAAGGGGGTCTTACAGTTTTCCCCTCTTTTGAATTCTATTTTGTCGAAAATGCACGGTCGTGCGTTTTCATGGCGCACAGATTGTTTTCGTCGTGCATTTTCTGCAGATAAGTTTGGATTATTGACCAACTCATGCAATTGGTTCACGCATGGTTTCTTCAGAACCATGCGCGAAGGAAACACACGGTTTTCCAATAGCCTTCTAGTTTGGCACTGTTCTGTGGTTGGTCGGGCGTCTTTCTTCATGCATGGGAGGAAGTGCCTCTGTGCGACTAAAATGCATGATTCCAGCCGGTTGCCTGTGTTTTGTGCACTATGTCATTACCCGTGCGATTTCCTTAGCATACGGACGGAATCGCCCGTGCCTGAGTAAAGTACGGGTCAACTCTTCTTCTTCCTCGGGCGCTTTCTTGAGATTATTATAGGACGGTGCGCGCATGGTCGTGCGCCAGACCGTCCTTGACCATTTTTCCGTACCTTTACTATTAAAGCCGCAGATTTCTTCTTGACCGGGACAATTCCATCTCCCAGCCATTTCCGCCCTTTCGAGAGGGAACTTGCCCCTCCAGCTGCCCTACTCTCTCTCCTCCTTGGAGGGTTGATCCGGCCACTCATTATCATCCAAAGAGCTTGTTAACGATTCATCTCCGACCGCCATTGCCATTGCCGAACACCAAGCTGATGTTTGAGGTTCTTATTTGCAGCACTTGTGGAGTGTCTCGCTCTGATCCGAATCAGCGACCATGACACTAAGAAGACGGGTGTGAAGAAGGAAGTGATAGCCCTTCGGGAGCCCGGATCCCTTCCAAAGACCGAGCTAGGACGATGATTGACAACCTTCGCTTCCGACCGTGAAAGTTGAAGATCCTTCGAGTGCTTGGTTGTATTTCGCCCCCTTCGTTACTTAGATTTACTCTATTCTGAACTTGTGTTAGTTCTCATGAGATATAATATCCATGTTTCGTTCAAGTTCATGTTATGGTTTTGTGTGGTTCTTTTTTGATCTTGATGTGTGTTGATGAGCTTCTCCTTTGTTAGAGAAAGTTGCGTTTGAGCCGCTCTAGCGACTGCTAGAAGCGGGCGTAGCGAAGAGGTGTTTACGACCCTCGTTAGTTTGTCCTTCTCTGCTATTACTCTTTGGAGTGATTCACCTTGGTGATGCGGTCACGGTGACCCGCATTAGATTATTGTTGCTTAGTGTAGGAAACCCAAAATCAGACCCCCCCCCCCTTTTTACTGAGCACTCGCATTCATGTCTCTGAAAGCGAAATCCATGCTCCCTACTTGCACTCTGCGTGAGATCGATACTTGGGGAAGCTACTCCTCACTTTTATTACTTGGCCGCAAAAGGTAATCTTATCGCCAGCGTATCTGTAGGAAGGAACTGTGATCGCATACGGATCAAGGAAATTAAAGATCCATGAAAGGAACTACCCTACACATGATTTAGAGTTTGCAGTAGTAATATATGCGCTAAAGCATTGGAGACATTTATTTTATGGCACGTTGTGCAAGATCTACACAGTCCATAAGAGTTTGAAGTACGTCTTCACTTAAAATGTGCTGAATCTGCACCAGCATAGGGGGTTAGAATATGTGGCTGATTATGAAGTGGAGGTTCTTTATGATCCGAGAAAGGCTAATGTGGTAGCCGATGCCTTGAGTAGGAAGACCGCCAAAATCTTTAATCTGTCTGTGCAGTCCCTGGTGGAAGAATTCTTATTCATGAACATCGATGTTGGGAGTAGTACTGTGCCTGCTAGTTTGGAAGCAGAAGAGCCCTCTTAGATTTCCCTTACCAGATTGCACCAGAAGGATGACCCGGATTTGTTGCATCTCCGGTACAGAACTGAGAAGGGAGAGCTACCTGATTTCTCTTTGGATGATTTAGATACTCTAAAATATCGGTTTAGATTTTGTATCCCTGCTTTTGGTGATATTCAGGCTAAGATTTCTAATGAAGCTCATGGTTCTAGTGTTTCCTACTTTCCTTGTTCCACCAAAATGTGTAATGATCGGAAGCTAATTGTTTGGTGGTCGGGAATGTAGAATAATATATCAAAGTTTGTGTCAGAATGTTATACGTGTCAGCGTGCTAAGGCTGACCATAGAAGGCCTGGTGGTAGATTAACATTACTTGATATTCCAAGCTTGAAGTGGGAGAGTATTTCGATAGACTTCATCACCGGTGTACCAAGATGTCCCCGTGGAAACGACTCTGTTTGGGTGATAGTTGATAGATTGACAAAGTGTGCTCACTTTGTGCCCTTTAAGATTGGGTATTCTATATAAAAGATAGCCGAATTATATCTGGATGACGTCATCAGATTACATAGAGTGCCTGTTAGCATTGTATCGTATCGAGACTCCAGGTTTACTTCTCCCTTTTGGAAGAGTTTGCAGGAGGGGTTGGGTACCGATTTATGGTATTCTACCACCTATCATCCACAGACAAATAGTCAGAAGGAAAGTTAAAATCAAATTGTGGAAGATATGATTAGGTTTTACATATTGGATCACGGTGGAGCTTGGGATGAGCGTCTCAGACTCATGGAATTTGCATATAATAATAGTTATCAAGAGAGTCTGTAGATGGTCCCGTTTGAGGCCTTGTATGGAAGGAATTGTAGGACTCCTTTGTTTTGGGTTGAGGTTGGTGAGAGACTGATGAAGGATGCAAAGGGACGCTACCCCTTATTTTTGATTGAACAAGGGCTATATGCCAATGTTCGCTCAAGCGAAAAAGGACCCACCCGATCCGGACAATTAGCCAATCAAACTAAATTGCGCGCAAACATTCACAAGGCCAATACAAGAATATCTGGACTAAATAAGTGATTTAAAACTAAGTCCAAAATAATCCCCAATAATTAATTAACAAGAGGGTTTCCTTCCCGCTCCAATTTACATAAAAATATTCGGACGATTTAGGCTTGAAAATTTAGATTTTAATTAAGCACAATATTCAATATAAATCAGAACAATTTACCAGCCTTCTGATTCCACCAAAATCTCACAATAATAAGAAGAAGCACACAAGGAAGAGTTTAGAAATCGTTACCCAAAACCCAAGAGATCCGTCCACAAAAATGAGTGGAGGACGCACACACGAAGGTGGTAGATTCTCTATTTCCACGCAAGTCTTCAGATCCGCACCGAAAGATGAAGACGCGAGCCGTTTTCCTTTTGCAAGCCCTAGGAGAGGGAGAAACCTTGAAAAGTCACAAATATGGAAATAGGAGAGAGGAAAGGTGGTGGTCAAGTTTTGAAGGGCAAGGGGGAGGGCTCGGGTGTGATGTGGGGGAGAGAAAAGAGAAGGGTGAAGCTCTCACTAGGAGGAGGAGAGGAGGAGGAGAATGAGAAGTAGAGGGGAGGGAGATGGCCGGCGGCCAAGAGGAAGGAGGCTATAGGGCGGCCGAAATTTGAGAGGAGGAAGAAGGAGGGGAAAACATCTCAAGGAAGATTTATGGGAATTTCAAATTATTTTCTTCATTCACTAACTAATCATTCATAACATAGCTATATATAGCCTACACCACTCAATCTCTCTCCAATCAACATTCAAAATTCAAAATTCAAAAATAAAAATTATGATGGTTATAAGTACCCATCATAATACAAGAAATTAAATAATTAAAACAACTTATGATGGTTATAAGCACCCATCATTACATGAATTAATTAAATATAATAAACATAAAGATGCTTGAAATAAAATTGCTTAAAATAATTAAATTATTAAAATTATATAATTATAATTATTTAATTTATAATTATATATTTTTATAAAATGGCGACGGACATCGAGCAAAACATGTGGCGGAGGTGGGAGTGGCGTCGTGGAAGAAAAGCCATCCTTGAGCTTGCGGCAGCGATCGTCCCAGTCCACAAACTCTCTCCAATGGGGATCAATGGCGGCCGCATCATCAATGTCTCCATCAATCCTCCCCAACTCAAAAGTACTCATCACCGATGAGTGGCCCATGGGGGAAGAACTGTCAAAAGCAGCAACAGCATGGGGCAAATCTGGCCCCGCTATCAGTGTCATAGTAGCATGTACATCCATCAGCGCTGAGAACCTGTCTGACAAAGAAACAACAAGATGTCCGAGGAAACTCGAAAGGGTGTCAAGCAAAAGAAATAAAACTAACATCTTACAATCCAGTTGAAGAACCAAGGAGTCAACATGGAAAATAGACACGACAGTACTAACACTCCCCAACCCAAAATAATATTTAGTCGTAGGAAGAAACGACAGAGAAATACACTCTGGTGGAACAGAGACGTACAGTGAAAAGTCCGGAAACTTGAAATAAAGTGAAACACCCTGTGCTATATAAAAATCTAAAATAAAAGCATTAAATCCGACGTTCTTCATAATTTTGGATGGGTCGGCGTTCCTACATATTAATTTATTAACGGAGCAAGACGGTATCCGCTCGGGGACTGACCAGACTACACCCAAATCACTAGCTCTAGCGTCGAACAGTCTTAGAAAGGAGTGGAAGTGTGTATGACATTACATAAGGTGAAATACTAACGTCTAAGACATATGAGGAGATAATCCATGTTCTACATGACTAGACCCAAATACAGAGGATAAAGGGGTTAAGTCAGGTGGCACGGGAGCTTTAAAATCAGAAATTATTTCGGTGGAGCCTAACGTTTTCATTTTAAATTTGGAATTAAATTTTGATTTAAAAATTACGTAATGAATAGCCAGTAGAAAAAGCTCGTCACCAACTACGTTTACCCACATCCATCGAAGTAAGCCTTATGGGGAGGCGGTAATAATAAACTTCTCCAAATATAAAGGGCTAGAAATGACTAGCTCGTGTCCTAACAAATCATCTACTCGAGTTAAATGAACCATAGGGAGAGTCGACAAGGGTGATTCCGTAGGGTAAGTTAAGTTACACTAAACGTCAAAACACGGATTACTCGTCCAAGAACAAACCTCCGGGTGCAAACCATCAAAATCAAACGGAAAATCAAACAGAAGATTTTCCCTCACGAATAACTCATCTAGCTCGTCATCACCCAACTCACTCTCCGAATAACACTCCTCACAGGAGGACTCTACCAACTCATCCGAAAGTCCTTAAAACAATAAATGTTGATCATATAGTAAGTCTTCCAAATCAGTTGGGGCATCCATTAATTCGTGATTAGAGAAATCGACTGGAACATCCTCACTTACAAGATCCTCAAGAAAATCAGAGATATTCTCATTAGGTGTAATCGTAGCCTCTAACACGATGGGGCTTGTAGATTGGAGAGGTCTCTCAGCACTAGGGTGATCAGTCACAACGCTAGTGTGGCTAGTAATGGGCAAAGTAATACCCTCACAGGTCAAACTATCATCATCCCAAACAATATCTAACTCACGACGGGGTAAGCTCTCAGCGTAAGGTAACTCTTCTGATTCAGCCAGATAATCAATCGACTTAGGGTCATCAAAAGACTCCACTACAATAAAGATGGATGGTTCCGAAATGTCGTCGAAGGGGAGCGGAGATGATTTCTCAAAAGAGAAATCCTCATCCAGGTCACTTGGGTAACAAATCTTCTCAACGTCGCTACACTCGTTAGTGATAATAGTCTCGTTCTTAGTGACGGGCACACTCGTAACCACAGCCTCAGACTCAATTATGCTAATAGGAACACTCTCACCCCGTGGGCTCATGGCATTCCTAGCACTTACGTCTAGCGACCTAGGGATAAAGGTCCTAAGTTTCTCTTTCCTCTCATAGGTAGGTGTACTCATGCTTGAGATAATCAGATCTTTGCGGGGCAAGTATCTAGCGTGAGGCTTATAGTCATTCCTACAATCAGGAAACTGGGAACAATAGTAGGTAGGGTAATACTCATCCGTTAAGTAATTTTTCATAATCTGCCAACCTATACGTTGGTCGACGGTGTAACACCGCGAAACTCAAAAGTGGGACGGGTGACGTTTTAAGCCAAGTCTGGGACTTGGAGCAGGTGTCACAGGCATGTCACGGGCGTGACACGGGCATGTCACGCTAGGGAGTTTTCCGAGTCATGTATACGGGCCATGACATGAGCACGGACACGGGCGTGTCACATGTGACACGGGCGTATCAGGTACCGTGTCGCAGGCCGTGTCCTCCTCGTGAAACAAGCATTGGTAGTTGTACACAGGCCATGACACGGGCACGGACACGGGCGTGTCACATGTGACACGGGCGTGTCGGGTGCCGTGTCGCAGGCCGTGTCCTTCTCGGTAAAAGAGTGTTGGTCGTTGCACACGGGGCGTGACATGGGTCGTGAAACGGCCGTGTCGCATGCGACACGAGTGTGTCGGAGGCCGTGTCGAATGCCGTGTGCTGGTTATTGCGTCGGTCGAGACGGCGAATGGGTAACACGGCCATGCACACGATCGTGTTGCAACCCGTGTTCGGCCCAGATTTTTGTATTTTCGGCCTAAATCGGGGCCGTTTGTTTCCTTGGCTTGGGATCCAACGGTTGAAGTTCCTTCCTGCAGTGTTTTAGCCGTGATTTAGGGTTGGAAGCCTCATTTCTCTTTGGGCTTTATCTCTCTAAGTTCAAGAGAGAAGGGAGAGCAAGTAGGAGGAAGAAGACCAAAGATCCAATCATCGGTGGAGCTTTGGAGCTCCGAATCGCGATCCGAGTCCAGATCCGCGAAGGCGATGCCGTTGCGGTGCTTTCCAACCGCGTAGATTTTTCATGGCACCGCGGAAGAATGCAAGGGTAACGATTCTCATCCTTGGGCATGTGAAGCCCTCTTTTCCTTTGCATAGGAAGCCCTCTCTCGCGAGTGAGAGAAGAGTTGGAGCGTTCCTTGGGGTAGATATGTAAAGTCCCCCTTGTGTAGAGTCCGTATGCGAAAATGGGCATAGGCATTGTGTTTGAAGCATATCCAGACGAGTTAATCCGGATCGTTGATGTTCCATTGCATATGAACCGGGCAAGTCTCCGGGTGTTTGGGCGTTTTTCGGGTTTTCTACGTGGTAGATTGCAGCAGGGAGCCTTGGAGATTAACTCCTAGGGTGCACCTGGAAAACTGGGCAAAAGCGGGTTTTGCCAACACGATGGTCGGGGAGCCAACGTGAACATAACCAGGTTATGTGATTGTTGTGGAGGAAACGGGACTCGGTGAGTCTTGACCTGCGCATATGGCTTATATTGTCATTGCGGAATGAGCACGGGTTAGGCGGAACCATACCCGATCTATGTCGTTCAGTGGGACCGTTAGCATGGATGAGAGTCTTCGGCGGTCTATGGCTTAAATTATTGTGAGCAAGGCTAGGAAGACAAAATGCTCATATGATTAGCCATCCAAGGGGCGGTGGTGGGACGGGAACGTCTATAGCTTGAATTGACATGACGTTGGCTAGTTCGCCGTGAATGTGCCTTGTGTGCACGAGGTGTGTGGCCGTGCGAGCCTACGTATGTGATGAAGTGTGTTTACACTATTTTGATGTTATGCTAATAAAATGTAGGGAAAGAGCATCGCCGCCCCGATTTAGGGGGCGGGATCGTTATAATTTGGTCAGCATTGCCGACCGTTATTTTTTTTACCACCGGGCGGTGGATTGTGGCTTGCAGGTGCTGCGGTGCCGAGCGGGAAATAGTGGGCTAAAGCCCATGCTGCGGTGCTGGCCCTCGAAGGCCTAACCTTTTTATGTTTTCCGTTTATCTCATGTATGGCCGGCCTGCGAGCCGATGTATGAAAGACACTCTTGTTTGAGGAAATAATTGTAAGGCCTTAAGGCCGGTACTTTTGTATTAATCATTCCTATTTTATTTGAGTAGTGGACATTCGTACTTAGCAGGGTTCTTATTTTTGTGCAACTTAATAAATTGCTTCCGGAAGGTCCTGTGTAGGACGTTGTGATTGGTTGTATGGTTTCAACGCGTAACCAACCGGTCTGTTCGTAGTATATGGCGTCGGGCCCCGACCGGACCTACTGCTATATGCTATGTGACGGATAGGGGGGTTATAAATTGGTATCAGACTACTGGTTTCGGTCAAACTTAAATGAATTCGTGGGCTAATTCACTTTAAGTGGTGGTGAGCACATGTGTGTGCGTCATCGTTATAACATGAAAAGAACCCATGAATGTCCACTTAGGAATGAAAATACACGTGTTTGAGGAACCTGCGTGTTCCTATAATTGCTGTTTGCAATATTGTTTGGCCGCTTATCGGTGTTTTGCACGATTATAGGTGATAATAAGTGGTGCTGGACCGTCAGAATGGCCAGGTTCTGAGGCAAGCAGTGCACCAAGCGATGCGCCTGCAACACCTCTATCTGCCGAGACCATTAGATTGGTGGCAGAAGCTGTCTTTGCTATGATCAATGCGCAACTTCCAAGGCAGGTGCAACAGCTTGCTCCTGCGGTGGAGCAAGTGCCGCTCCAAGCGGCGGAGCCTAGAAGGGTGGAACAGGTGGCGGTGGAGCCGGAGTTTCCTCAGAGAGCAACGGAGAGACAGCTTAAGCATGTGATGAGCTTCCACCCACAAGGGTTCTCGGGAACGAGAACCCTGATCCAGGCCGAAGATTGGCTCTCAAGATTCAATAGGGTGATGACAGCAATAGAAATGGAAGAGTGGCAGAAGACCACGATAGCAACGTTACTATTGGACGGGGATGCGAGATTATGGTGGGAAGGTCTAGAGCTACACCAGTTAAGGGGAAGGCCATTGGCCGAAGTACCTATGGAGGTATTTTCGAGATTGTTCATGGCTCGATACCTCCCCTCAGCGCAGAGGATCACATTGGAGAACGAGTTCCAAAGGTTGGCGCAAGGAGATAGCACCGTGGACGAGTATTTCCACGAGTTCACTCATTTAGGAAGATACGCTAGCGCTACCTTTGCGGATAAGGAGCGCAAGACGAACCGCTTCTATGAAGGGTTAAGAGATGAGCTTAGTTTGCTACTGTCGGGGCCTATTGCGCAGGGTTTCCTAACCTTGGTCAACACGGCCCGGTCCTTGGAAAAGGACATGAAGAACGTGCAAGCGAAGAAGGAACCCGGTGGAAAGAAATCGGAGTTCAAAGCGCCAACTATGTCTAAGTCAGGTTATTGCAAGTTCTACAAGAAGGCTAGGACGTCAGGTACAACCCCTTCTTCAGGTGCCTCAGGGACAACTACCAATTGAACCCTGGGCGCTTTTTTCACGTGTTGAAAGATGGGGCACTTTGCTCGCGATTGCTAGAGCGGACCCCCAAAGTCCGAGAAAAAACAAGGAGCTACCTATGAAGAGAAGGGCAAGGTGGTTGAGTCAACCGCGTCCCATTATGCTCTGACTCAACCTAGAGTGTATAACTTGGGCCAGCAGGAGGCCATTAAACAAGCTGACATTGTGACAGGTACGAGTTAATTTATAGCAAGTTAACTTTAAATATTGTTCTCTATTGTTTGTTAGCCTAATATGGTTTGCATAGGCTTTGTTTTGATTAGCGATAGCCCGGCACGGGCACAGTTCGATACGGGAGCTTCACATTCCTTTTTCGAAGATTTTATATCGCGCATCGGAGTCCCTTCTTCGATTGAGAAGGACAAGTTGGATGTGCTACTACCGAATGGGTGCTCGATGCATGCGGACAGAGTGTGCGCCGTAAAGGTTCACATAGGGAGCCAAGAGTTCGACTTCTAGCGTCATTACTGCCGCTTGTACAGTTCTACGTTATCTTTGGGATGGATTGGCTTTCGGAGCAGAAGGCTTGGATTGATTGCAATAGTAAGGAGGTCAAGCTGGGTGTTGGACGGGAGAAAACATTCACGGGACTGAAGGGGTCGAGCAGGACGCTGATGTCTGCCCTTCAGGTGGTAAAGGCAGTTCGTGCTGGCGCAGAGCTATTCTTCGCAATAGTGGGGGTTGTAGAGCCAAAGTCCGTGTTGGATACTATCCCCGTGGTTTGTGAATACCCCGATGTGTTCCCGGATAGTATTCCCGAAGCCCCACCGCAGCGAGAGATTGATTTTCACTATCGAGCTTGTGCTAGTGCCAAACCTGTGTCACGTGCTCCTTATAGGCTGGCATCGAAGGAAATGGCAGAGTTGAAATTTCAGCTAGAGGAGCTGATGGAGCAAGGTTATGTGCGTCCAAGCTCGTTGCCTTGGAGCGCACTGGTCCTCTTCGTTAAGAAAAAGGACGGGAGTATGCGGCTGTGTATCGACTACAGATAGTTGAACAAGCTGACGAAGAAGAACATGTACCCGATCCCGAGGATTGATGACCTCTTCGATCAGTTAGTCGGATCGTCGGTATATTCTAAGTTGGACTTGAAGTCGGGGTACTATCAGTTGAGGATCAAGGAGTGTGATATCCCAAAGACGGCGTTCAGCACAAGGTATGGGCATTTCGAGTTCTCGGTCATGCCGTTTGGACTGACGAATGCGCCATCAGTGTTTATGGACTTGATGAACATGACGTTCCGAGATTTCCTGGCCCGCTTTGTGATCGACTTTATTGACGATATATTGGTGTACTCGCAGTGCGAAGAAGATCACTTCAAGCACTTGTATATGGTGTTGGAGACTCTGAGAAGTAATGAACTGTATGCGAAATTCTCCAAGTGCGAGTTCTGGCTACCTTCAGTAGCATTCCCTGGTCACATTTTCTGTGGGGAAGGTATAGCGGTGGATCCGGAGAAGATCGTTGCGATACGGGAGTGTCCTGCGTGGTCTTCTGTCGCGGAAGTCCGTAGTTTTCTCGGGCTTACCGGATATTACAGGCACTTTGTAGAGAACTTCTCGCGGATAGCGCTACCTCTCACGAAGTTGATAAGGAAAGATCAGAGATTCCTGTTGATGCAGGATTGCGTGCAAGCTTTTGAGGAGCTGAAGATACGGTTGACCACAGCGCCAGTGCTTAGTTCGCCGAGTGGGACCGAGGGCTTCGAGGTTTATAGTGACGCCTCGGGTAGTGGTTTGGGCTGCGTGCTGTTGCAGCATGGGAGCGTGATAGCTTATGGATCGCGTCAACTAAAAGTGCATGAAAGGAATTATCAGGTCCATGACTTGGAGTTGGCGGCCGTGATATTTGCACTTAAGCTGTGGAGGCACTACCTATATGGCGTAAGGGTCGATATTTACACCGATCATAAGATCCTGAAGTACCTGTTGGATCAGAAGGATCTCAACATGAGGCAGTTTAGATGGATGGAGTTCCTGAGGGACTACACATTCAAGATTCATTATGTACCCGGGAAGGGCAATGCATTTGCGGATGCGTTGAGTCGCAGGGCTCCCGCCCAAGCCAACTGTTTGTCTGTTCATGACGAGAGGCTAGTATGGGAGTTGGAGGTGTTGAAGATCTGTTGCGTTGACAAGCAGACGAGCGCCAAAGCAATGTTGAACTGGACGGAAGTTCAGTATGACCTGGCTGATCGTGTTCGGCAGGCAATGATTTTGGATGGCACAATGAAAGAGCTTATGGAGGCGGCGCTGGATGGGTCAAATTCCCAATTTTCTGTTGAGCCTGGGTTGTTAAGGAAGGGTCATCGGTTTTGCGTCCCAAGCGGGGGTAACCTACGGGCGGAGTTTATGTACGAGGCTCATCATACCAAGTACTCAATCCACCCAGGGAGCACAAAGATGTATCGGGACCTCAAGAAGTTTTTTTGGTGGCCGGGGCTCAAGAGAGACGTAGTATTGTTTGTGGCTAAGTGCCAAACGTGTGCCTTGGTAAAGTCGGAGTGCCAAAAGCCTGGAGGATTCTTGAATTCCTTGCCTATACCAGAGTGGAAGTTCGACGACATATCGATGGACTTTGTGCACGGTTTGCCAAGGTCGTAGAAAGGGAACGATGCAATTTGGGTGATCGTAGACCGGTAAACAAAAGTGTTGCATTTTATTCCGCATAGGAAGGATGACTCAGTAGAGAGGCTGGGGAAACTATATGTGGATTATATAGTCAGACTGCACGGTGTGCCCCGCAGCATTGTGAGTCATCGCGATGGGCATTTCACATCCTACGATAGGAGGTTGGTGCAGTAGATGCTGGGGAAAAAGTTGAAGTTCAGCACAGCCTTTCATCCACAGATGGATGGACAGACCGAGAGAGTCAATAGAACGATGGAGGACATACTACGCATGTGTGTTCTAGACTTCGGGAAGCATTGGGAGGACCACCTGTATTTGGTTGAGTTTGCGTACAACAACAGCTACCAGGCGAGTATCCAAATGGCGCCCTTTGAGGCCCTATATGGTAGGAAATGTCGCACGCCGTTATCGTGGCTGGAAACGGGTGAGGCAAGGTTGTACAAGAAGCAGGAGGTGGAGAGTGCTACTACTTTGGTGCGGATCATTCGAGAGTGCTTGCTGATCGCTCAGGACAGGCAGGCTAAATATTACAATGCCATGCACCGGAACGTTGAATTCGCGGTAGGCGATTGGGTGTACATGAAGATAAAGCCGTTCAAGGGTGTTTCGTGGGTGAGACGCTTGAAGAAGCTGAGCCCAAGATACCTTGGACCCTTTGAGATTCTGGAGCGGGTCGGCGAAGCGGCTTATCGTTTGAAGCTATCGGTGGAGTTGAGTGGACTACACGATGTATTCCACATCTCTATATTGCGGAAGGCAGTGCAAGAGCCTTTGCAGGTGATCGCAGTTGATCAAGTGTCGGTGGACGAAGGGTTGAAGACTAGGGTCAAGCCCGTTCGCATTGAAGACTCTGAAGTCAAGAGGCTCCGTAACAAGGAGATCTGGATTGTCAAGGTCCGGTGGGACAATTGCGGTCAGGAGGAGCTCTCTTGGGATCGAGAGCAAGCTATGCTGGAGGAGTACCCGGAGTTATCCACTCAGGTACTGCTTAAAGTTTTCCATTTTCTTTCCTTTTGTAATTTCGTGGGCGAAATATTTTTAAGAGGGGGAGAATTGTAACACCCCGAAACTCAAAAGAGGGACGGCTGACGTTTTAAGCCAAGTCTGGGACTTGGAGCAAGTGTACCGGGCGTGTCACGGGCGTGTCACGGGCGTGTCACGGGCGTGACACGGGTGTGTCACGCTAGGGAGTTTTCTGAGTCATCTACACGGGCCATGACACGGGCCCGGACACGGGCGTATCACATGTGACACGGGCGTGTCGGGTGCCGTTTCACAGGCCGTGTCCTCCTTGGGAAACAATTGTTGGTAGTTGTACATGGGCCATGACACAGGCACGAACACAGGCGTGTCACATGTGATACAGGCGTGTCGGGTGCCGTATCGCAGGTCGTGTCCTTCTTGGGAAAAGAGTGTTGGTCATTGAACACGGGGCGTGACACGGGTCATGACACGGGCGTGTCGGAGGCCGTGTCGAATGTCGTGTGCTTGTTATCGCGTCGGTCGAGACGGCGAATGGGTGATACGGCCATGCACACGGCCGTATTGCAACCCGTGTTTGGCCCATATTTTTTTAATTTCGTCCTAAATAGTTGCCGTTCGTTTCCTTGGCTTGGGATCCAACGGCTAGGGTTCGTTCCTATAGTGTTTTAGCCGGGATTTAGGGTTGGAAGCCTCATTTCTCTTTGGGCATTATCTCTCTAAGTTCTAGATAGAAGGGACAGCAAGGAGGAGGAAGAAGACCAAAGATCCGATCACCGGTGGAGCTTCGGAGCTCCGAATCGCGATCCGAGTCCAGATCTGCGAAGGCGACGTCGTTGCAGTGCTTTCCAACTGCGTAGATTTTTCATGGCGCCGCGGAAGAACGCAAGGGTAACGATTCTCATCCTAGGGCATGTGAAGCCCTCTTTTCCTTTTCATAGGAAGCCCTCTCTCGCGAGTGAGGGAAGAGTTGCAGCGTTCCTTGGGGTTGATATGTAAAGTCCCCCTTGTATAGAGTCCGTATGCGAAAACTGGCATAGGCATTGTGTGTGAAGCCTATCCTGACGAGTTCTTCCAGATCGATGATGTTGCATTACATATGAACCGGGCAAGACTCCGTTTGAGCGTTTTTCGGGTTTTCTACGTGGTAGATTGCAGCAAGGAGCCTTGGAGATTAACTCCTCGGTGCACTCGGAAAACTGGGCAAAAGCGGGTTTTGCCAACACGATGGTCAGGGAGCCAACGTGAACATAACCGGGTTATGTGATTGTTGTGGCGGCAATGGGACTCGGTGAGTCTTGACCTGCGCATATGGCTTAAATTGTCATTGCGAAATGAGCACGGGTCAGGCGAAACCGTACCCGATCTATGTCATTCGGTGGGACCGTTGGCATGGATGAGAGTCTTCGTCTGTCTATGGCTTAAAATTTCGTGACCAAGGCTAGGAAGAAAAAATGCTCATATGATTGGCCGTCCAAGGGGCGGTGGTGGGACGGGAATGTCTAAGGCTCTAATTGATGTGACGTTGGCCGGTTCACCGAGAATGTGCCCTGTGTGCACGAGGTGTGTGGCCGTGTGAGCCTACGCCTGTGATGAAGTGTGTTTACACTATTTTGATGCTATACAAATAAAGTGCAGGGAAAGAGCATCGCCGCCCCGATTTTGGGGGCGGGATCGTTATGATTTGGTCAACATTGCTGACCGTTATTTTGTTTACCATCGGGCGGTGCATTGTGGCTTGACGGTGCTGCGGAGCCGAGCGGGAAATAACGGGCTAAAGCCCATGCTGCGGTGCTGGCCCTCGAAGGCCTAAGCTTTTTATGTTTTCCGTTTATCTCATGCATGGCTGGCCTGCGAGCCGAAGTATGAAAGACACTCTTGTTTGAGGAAACTATTGTAAGGCCTTAAGGACGGTACTTTTGTATTAATCATTCCTATTTTATTTGAGTAGTGGACATTCGTGCTTTGTAGGTTCTTATTTTTGTGCAACTTAATAAATTGCTTCAGCTAGGTGCTGTGTAGGACGTTGTGATTGGTTGTATGGTTTCAACGCGTAACCAACCGGTTTGTTCGTAGTATATGGCGTCGGGCCCCAGCCGGACCTACTGCTATATGCTATGTGACGGATAAGGATGTTACAGACCGATGGCATTCCTAAACGTCTTTCCCCATTGAGCCAGAAGGTATGGGCTCGACCAAATAATTGCAGTCTCGCAACGGGAATCCTGTGGGGATCCAAAATACAATATTGCTCAAAATAATGCTCCATGTCGTTCACCCAACATAGAAACACTTGCAGTCCACCTTGCCCATCATATGTCGGAGCAGGAATCCTAACATGCCTAGAGGTGCGCGGTGTAACTTGATTAGCCTTTAGTTGGCCAATCAACCCCTTAATCTCTTCCACTACCGGGCAATTGAATGGCTTTCTAACTTTCATGACGGAACCTAAAGGTTTCATTCGGGAAACATGAACATCGTAGGCCATTTCAGAGGGAACCGGAGAGAACACTCAACCGGAACCGGTGCACATGCAAAGAAGAAAATAGCCTGGTCCTTTTTATTTTCAAAGATAGATTTGTTCCCGTTAACATTTCAAAATAATATATATATATTTTTTTTGATATTCTTTCTGGAAAAAATATGGAGATTATTAATTAATTTTTTTCTGATTTTTTTATTGCTAAAAATAAAATTTAGCCGGCTATTGGCAGACCACAAATTATTTATTTATTTTTTTTTAATTTTGAGAAAAATTTGAAATTTGAAATTTAAATTTTGAAATTTGAAATTTGAAATTTGAAATTTTAATTTTGAAATTTGAATTTTGAATTTTGAAATTTGAATTTTGAATTTTGAATTTTGAATTTTGAATTTTGAAATTTTAAATTTCGAAATTTAAAATTTGAAATTTGAAATTTTAATTTTGAATTTTGAAATTCGAAATTTGAAATTGGAAATTGGAAATTTGAAATTTTAATTTTGAATTTTAAATTTTGAGTGGGGGAGGAGTGCCAATTAGGAAATTTACGAGAACCTCCCTCTGATACCAAATTGATGCAGGATGCAAAGGGACGCTACCCCTTATTTTTGATTGAACAAGGGCTATATGCCAATGTTCGCTCAAGCGAAAAAGGACCCACCTGATCCGGACAATTAGCCAATCAAACTAAATTACGCGCAAACATTCACAAGGCCAATACAAGAATATCTGGACTAAATAAGTGATTTAAAACTAAGTCCAAAATAATCCCCAAAAATTAATTAACCAGAGGGTTTCCTTCGCGCTCCAATTTACATAAAAATATTCGGACGATTTAGGCTTGAAAATTTATATTTTAATTAAGAACAATATTCAATATAAATCAGAAAAATTTACCAGCCTTCTGATTCCACGAAAATCTCACAATAATAAGAAGAAGCACACAAGGAAGAGTTTAGAAATCATATCCAAAACCCAAGAGATCCGTCCACAAAAATGAGTGGAGGACGCACACACGAAGGTGGTAGATTCCTATTTCCACGCAAGTCCTCAGATCTGGACCGAACGATGAAGACGCGAGCCGTTTTCCTTTTGCAAGCCCTAGGAGAAGGAGAAACCTTGAAAAGGCACAAATATGGAAATAGGAGAGAGGAAAGGTGGTGGTCAAATTTTGAAGGGCAAGGGGGAGGGCTCGGGTTTGATGTGGGGGAGAGAAAAGAGGAGAACGGTGAAGCTCTCACTAGGAGGAGGAGAGGAGGAGGAGAATGAGAAGTAGAGGGGAGGGAGATGGCCGGCGGCCAAGAGGAAGGAGGCTATCGGGGGGGCCGAAATTTGAGAGGAGGAAGAAGGAGGGGAAAAGATCTCAAGGAAGATTTTAGGGGATTTCAAATTGTTTTCTTCATTCACTAATTAATCATTCATAACATGGCTATATATAGCCTACACCACTTAATCTCCCTCCAATCAACATTCAAAATTAAAAATTTTAAAATGAAAATTATGATGGTTATAAGCACCCATCATAATACAAGAAATTAAATAATTAAAACAACCTATGATTGTTATAAGCACCCATCATTACATGAATTAATTAAATGTAATAAACATAAAGATGCTTGAAATAAAATTGCTTAAAATAATAAAATTATTAAAAATATATAATTATAGTTATTTAATTTATAATTATATATTTTTATAAAATGGCGGCGGACGTCGAGCAAAATATGTGGCGGAGGTGGCGGAGGTGGCGGTGGCGTCGTGGAAGAGAAGCCATCCTCGAGCTTGCGGCAGCGATCGTCCCAGTCCACATACTTTCTCCAATGGGGATCAATGGCGGCCGCATCATCAACGTCTCCATCAGAGACCATTGCTAGGTCCGGATGCCCTTGAAGAGATGAATTGTGCTATAACTCATATTCGAGAGAAGCTCCGTATAGCACAAGAGCATTATAAGATGCATGCTAATCGATGAAGGGTCGATCTAGAGTTCGTCGTTGGGGACTTAGTTTTCCCGAAAGTCTCTCCTATGTTAGGTGTTTAAGGGTTTGGAAGGAACCACAAGTTAGATCTCCGGTATGTGGGACCTTTTCATATTCTTGAGCGCATCAGAGTGTCAGCTTATAGGTTGGATTTGTCTGCTACCTTCCCTGTTGTCTATGATGTGTTCCATGTGAGCCAGTTGTGAAAGTGTATTCGTAGTGATCGTCATGTCATTGACTCGGTGCCCTAGATTTAGCCCAACCTTTCATATGTGGAAGTGCCTGTCCGTGTTCTTGAATCTCAAGATCAAGTATTGCGGAGAAAGACCACTCCTATGTTTAAGGTTCTCTGGCAAAATCAAGACGTTGAGAGCCTGACATGGGAATTGGAGTCGGCGATGAGGGAATTCATCAACATCTCTACCCATAATTTTTAGTATCCCTCCATGCTTTTGGGTGTATTTGATTTTCTCATTTTGGTTTGGTTTTGGAGTTGTGTTAAGTTTCGGGACGAAATTTCTTTTTAGGTGGAGTGACTGTAACACCCCCGACTTTTTGATAATTATTTGATTTGGTAATGTCATATTTATGACGTCAGGGCGTTAATTTTGAACGTCATGTTGACGGCGCTGCACTGTTAGTGCGTCTTCGCGTCCGTTCGGTCTGGTTGACCAAATGTTGGGTTTTTTTTGCGAGATTGAAGGTTTTCACGGTGGAAGAATTAAGTTTGTGTTTTTTTTATTTGCTTTTCCAGTCTTGTGGCGGTCCGGGCGTTTTTGGAGTCTCGGCGCATATCTGAAGTTTTGTGATATTTATGCTTGTTGTAAGCATGTGATAATAGTGTTTCGAGAATAGTGCGTCAGATTCTAGTTTTTTTTGTCTTCACCGTTAGATTCGTAGCACAGACTTTTGTCCAAGACGCGACTTTTGTTTAAATAGGAGTGCGTTTAGTCCCTATCATTGACAGATTCCGGTATAGAAGACAAATCCGAATTTCTGAAAATATCCTTCTCAGTTCTCGGAACACCTACTTCGTACTCCAGATGGCCAACTCCGTTTCTCGAGAAGGTGGGAGTTGTTCCCGAGAGTTTTATATTCTTTCTTGAGAAGTATTGATTTGTTCCCGGGAAGCCTTACTTCTTTCTCGAGAAATCCCTCCTCTATTTTTCGAAAAGTCTTGCAGTTCTAAAGAAATCCTTTCTTATTGTTGAGAGGTCCATGTTGCTCTCGAGAAATCCATCCTCATCTCTCAAGAAGTCCTCAACCTTTCTCGAGAAATCCTTATCCCTCTCAAGAAATCCATACCTTCATCTCAAAAAATCCATCCTCATCTCTCAAGAAGTCCTCAACCTTTCTCGAGAGTTTTATATTCTTTCTTGAGAAGTATTGATTTGTTCCCTGGAAGCCTTACTTCTTTCTCGAGAAATCCCTCCTCTAGTTTTCGAAAAGTCTTGCAGTTCTAAAGAAATCCTTTCTTATTGTTGAGAGGTCCATGTTGCTCTCGAGAAATCCATCCTCATCTCTCAAGAAGTCCTCAACCTTTCTCGAGAAATCCTTATCCCTCTCAAGAAATCCATACCTTCATCTCAAAAAATCCGGTTCATCCGACCCCTATTCGTTCTCTCAAGTAATAATATTAATATTATATTAATTATATATATATAAGTACACATCTCTTTCTTCCTATTCCTTTAAGCCAACCTTCTTCCTTCTCGTCATTCCCAAACAAGAGAGACGTGAGCGAGAGAGAGAATGTTGTTCGTGAATCTTCCGGTGGCCGCGGATGGTGCTCCGGTGCTTGAAATCTTTAACCAAATGTAGATCCAGAAAGACCTCAATGAGGGCTACGTCATCGTGGTAAAACATTCCCCATTTCTTTAGTTTTTCTCATTAGGGTTTTTGGCCCTAACTTCTATATCGGTAATTTTTGTTTAGATTCGGACATCTCCCGATGTGACGACTCCACCCGTTAAATAACATATAATAGAAGGTCCGGCCGGGGACCCACACTATATGCCACAAACAGACGGTGAGGTCACAGGTTAGTACCAAAACACCATCGCATCCTAACTCAGAGCATGCTACCGGAATATTTTAACAATAATTTGAACTCAAACCAGGAAAGTCCACTACATATATAAACCACAGTTATATACAACCACTTGAAAGAATGCATAGCAAATACACACAGGTTGGCCTTAAGTCCTCATAGTTCCTATTTTCACAGTATGAATTGCATACATCAGCGCGCAGGCTGGCCATACATGAGTAAAACACAACACATTTTGCTTAGCCTTCAAGGTCTAGCAACAACAGTAGTAACATTAGCAGCAGCAGCCGGGACTTTAGCCCGTCATTTTTTGCTCGGATCTCCAGCACCTGCAGAGGGACAATCCACCCAGAAGGTGGCAAACAAGGCAACGGTTAGCATTCAGCTGACCAATTTATAACAATCCTACCCCTTTCTCGAGTCAGTGGCATTCCTTCCCTACAGAGCAATGCATCATCAGATATAGCATATCTTGTGCTCTTACCCACAAACAATCAATCACAACCATCAGTCGCCCGGCCCGATGATCCGTGCACTCAGGCACACTTTGGGTACACCGGTGAACCGGGATTAACACCATTAAGCAATTAGTCTTGATGGCGCGTAGGCCTAAGACTCTCATTATGCTACTGACAAAAACCCAATGCCTTGGCGCTCTCTTGTTTGACAACAAAACGCAGGTACAGATCTACCACCCCCATTGCTCAAATCGCCTTGCCATCACCAAGCACATCGTACTCGTAGCTACAATTAATGGTGTGGGTCAGGTTCACCTTTCTTGTTCGGCAAGAAGCCTTTTAAGAGCTCTCAACTCACAATACCCATAATGTCCACCAAGGACTGGCTTCACAATCTAAAAGGGGAGTTCATGCCGGCGTCCTTCTCAATCGCTTGGAGGGTTCAGCAGAACTCTCTATTTGCACCCAAACTCAACCCCAAACCCTGCAGTTCATGCAGTGCCAGAAAAACTGGTCTTTCATAGCATACAACACAAGCATTATAAGGGTGTTTTCTTGGAATTCCTCATTCTAGTACTTCCTGCTACTTCCCTTCACAGGCACAACCCACTGACTCCACAAACAACACGTTTATATGCGGAGTCTTCTCCGGTCCGCAATATGCAATATCACCAATCCAGACCAACCTGTCCAGATGGGCTTCACACAGCATGCCTATCCCGTACTACACATTTTCGGGTATAAATGCGGACTCAATCGAGGATAGCAACTATCAACCCACTGGGATCACTTACTCTTTCCACCTTTTGGTGGAGGATCCCATGCTCATGTATAAAGGAGGACTTCATATGTCCAAGAAGGAAGTTCGTTACCCATGATGATATCTGGGGAGCCATCAAAATTCTAGCTTGTTGGAAAGCACCGTAGTGGCTTTGCCTCAACATAACTGGCCTCGGATCTCAAATCGGAACTCGGGAGCTCCACCGGTGGCCGGATCTTCTCCACCTTCTCCTTCCTCCTCTCCCTTCTCTCTTCTCTTATAGAAAGAGAATGGCCTGTTGGAACACCCTATTACTATTTGGACCAGGATGACTATATTTCTATAGGGATTGTGTGCTGTGACCTCCATGATGTTATAAAGGTCACATAAGCTAGTTAGAGTAGTCTTCAGCTCGACGCATAGTCGACTTCAGCTCGACGCAGAGTCGACCTCAGCTCGACGCAGAGTCGACCTCAGCTCGACGTGGAGTCGACCTCAGCTCGACGTTCCGTCGAACCCAGTTCTGCTTACAGAAAACACTCTCTGGCCGACGTGTGTCGTGCTCAGATCGACGTTTTATTGTGAGCTCGACGCTTTTCAGACCGCCGTCAGTTTTGGATAGGAATTCAAAATCCCTCTGTCAGACAATTAATGCTGAAGATTTATTGGCCGTTACAGCATATCTGGTGCATGGCTCAAGGAATTTTCTAAGGAATGTCTGCCTGTCATTTTCTTTGAGGCATGGACAGTTAAGGAAAGCAATTAATGCTGTCTTCCAACGGCTATCAAAGTGAAGGAAGAAGAAGACTCAAGTATATAATTCTTTTTCTTCTAATTCTACAAGAGACACAGAGAATATACAGAACAAAAAAAAAAGAGAACAACAATACAAGACTTCATATCTCTTTTCTCTCTGTGACATTTTGTTGAAAAGCTAACTCACAGAAAATCTGATTGCTTCAGACACCTCCATCCAACTCTCTTGGATCATCCTTTGCTGGAGCAAATCAGATCTTTGAAGACCTGTCACCCTTGTGCAGAGCTCTCCTTCCTGAACCTCATCTTGATCTCAGGGGGAGCTTTGACAACAACTTCAGATCCACTTCTGCTTCTCTTTGCTTGTTGAATAGAGAAGACAACATCATCTCTTTTTCTTTTTCTTTCTGTACAGGGTTTTAACTCCCTTCAAAAGTTACTTTTGGTTTTGCTGAAACCTGGTCAAAATCAGCTCTGTTGGTTTGTGAGAACCTGATCAAAAACTCTCTGGTGCTCAAGACACCTGATCAACTCATCTTGAAGTGGATTCCTTATCAAGGGTGATAGAAGAGTGGATGTACCCAGATTTGGGGAACCACTATAGCTCCTTGTGTCATCTGGATTGCTTATGCTCCTTGTGTTTTGCTTTGTGCTGTGAATACCTTTTTACTCTGATTATTTACTCTAGCACCTTACACTAAGTAAATTCAAACCTTCTCTACACACAAGTTTTTATTTGGAAAATTATTTTAAATAACTCTATTCACCCCCCTCTAGAGTTAGGAGTGATCTTATCCTGCACTTTCAATTGGTATCAGAGGGAGGTTGATCATTTATACAGGCTAACCCCTGGATCAAAAGATCCCTGATAAGATCATTTCTCTCAAAGGATTATTTTCCTTAGTTTTACTTCTCTTTAAAACTCATGGAACAAAACAAGGACCTTGCTAGCACCAGACCTCCTATGTGCAATCTATCTAAGTTTGCACTATGGAAGGCAAGGATTAGGCTTTACATGAACTCTTTTGATGAAGACATTTTTAACTCTGTGTTGACAGATTGTCCAAGACCTCCCACAGGAACAAGCACATCAGCTGTTCCTCCTCCTTCAGGAACTGATGCTGACATAAAGAAGTGGAAGGCAGCAGATGCTAAAGCCATGAACATCTTGGCTCAAACCATGTCAGATGACATTTTCCAGAAGGTAGTTGAATGCACTACTGCCAAAGCAATCTGGGAAAAGCTGTCAGAAATTGTATCAGGTTCTGCAGATGAAAGAAAGGATAGGAGATCCTACCTGATCACCCAGTATGAGAATTTCAAGAAGGCAGAGTCTGAGTCAGTTGCTGACATGTACAACAGACTGAGTCTGATCATAAGTGAGCTTAGATCACTAGAGAAGGACATATCTCTCACTGAGATAAATGACAAAATACTGAACTTGTTTCCCTAGCTCTTGGGACTCAAGAATATGGTCAATTAAAGATGGAAGAAATGTCTGTGAGTTATCCACAGAAGCCCTTCTAGGAAAGCTCAAGAGTTATGAGCAATTTATTAAGAAGAGAGAAGAAGAGCAGAAGGCATCCACACCAACAGAGAAGGCTGAGAAAACTATTGCCTTCAAAGCACAGGAAGAAGAACCTAAAGAAAAGGTGTTGGGAAATGAAGAGCTTATGAGCCTACTGGTCAAAAGGTTCAATAAGCTAAATAAAAGGAACTTCAGAAGATGGTCATCCAAAGACAAAGACAAGCCAAGGTATGACAGATCTAATAATAAAGATATTATCTGCTTTGGCTGCAGGAAACCAGGACACATCTTCCCAAACTGTCCAGAAAATCAAGACAAGGACAGAAGGGATAAGAAGGAAAGAAAGGATAAAAGGAAGGATAAGGAGTCAAGGAAATACCATGACAAGCCTTCCTCCAGCAACAGCAAGCACACCAGAAAAGGATTTGTGGCTGAATCCTGGAGTGACTCAGATGAGTCTGATTCATCATCCAGCTCTAGTGATGATGAGGATGATGCAGAAGAAAAAGGATTCTGTATGATGGCCATCAGTGCATCTCAAAAGAACACTGATTCAGAGCCTGATGCTGACTACCCATCTGATCAGGAACTTACTGAGGATCAGGTAATAGATTCATTTGACTTTACTTCTGATGATTTCAAATCTGAGTTTAAATCTATGTGCATTGACTTGATTGAGTCTCAAAAGCTGATTAAAACTCTAAATGAACAATTAATTGAATGCAAATCCATTAACTCAGATAATCTTAGACTCTTAGAAGAGTTGAAGCAGTGTGGGGAGGAGATAGCTTCACTGAAAAGTGAGCTATCTAAGGCCAAACAATTTGAAGAAACCCTTAATGGGAGAAGTATCAAATTGATGGACATCACAAGTACAGTGAACTCAAGATTGAATGGTTCACTGGGCTTGGGTGCTTCATCCAGCCAACCCATAGTGCTGACAACTCCAATCAAATTTACCAGTGAGAAAGGTAAAGGAGTCTTGATAGTGGCTAGGAAGAATGCTGACTTAACCCAGGAAACTGGACAAAAAGCGTCGAACGAAGCTCGACGGACGTCGACTAGAGCTCGACGTAATCGCAAGAAAACGTCGAACTCAGGTCGACGCCCTCTACCCTCTGAACAAAGCAAGACCTTGCCGTCGAACGGAGCTCGACGCACTCACTTGAGTCCGTCGACCAAAGCTCGACGTGCGTCGAGCCGAGTTCAGAGCAAAACCCAGTTCTCAAGGGTTAATTCAAATTTCAATTCTAGCTCCACATCTCATTACTTTAACCCTTATGCTGAATGGATCATACCTCCTAGGAGATATCATCTTGCAGGCTATAAGAGTCAACCTGAGATGTCTTTTATTTCAGAATTTAAAGGATATCAAGAAAGGCCCAAGGTAAACTGGGTCAAAAACAATTGATTTGTTGTATGTGCAGATAAAGACCTATCCAATTGAGAACCAGCAGTGGTACTTGGATAGTGGGTGCTCAAAGCACATGACTGGCAACAAGGAAAACCTTGTGTCCTTCAAAGCCAAACATGGACCCAAAGTAATCTTTGGAGATTCAAATTTTGGACAAACAAAAGGCTATGGCCAAGTCAAGATAGGGTCAATCACATTTAAGAAAGTGGCCTATGTGGAAGGACTGAAGCACAACTTAATCAGCATCAGCCAGCTATGTGATGCTGGTTATCAGGTTTGGTTTACCAACTCAGCATGCAATATTACATTAAATAACAACATTGTCTTAATTGGTAATAGACAAGATAACATATATCTAGTTGATTTCAATTCATCTAAAGTAGATATTTGCTTATTTAATTCCCTTAGCAAACCCAATGAACTTTGGCATAAAAGACTAGGACATGTGAACCTTAGAACCATTGCTAAGTTATCCCAAGACAACCTTGTTAGAGGACTACCTTCTGGTCCCTACAAGAAGGAAGGACTTTGCAAGGCTTGTCAATTAGGCAAGCAAACTAAAAACAGTTTCAAGTCACTTAATAAGAGTGACTCACCTAGAATCTTGTACTTATTGCACATGGACCTTTTTGGACCAATTAATGTACAAAGCCTAGGAGGGAAATCTTATGCTTTAGTAATTGTAGATGACTTCTCAAGATTCACTTGGGTGTTCTTTCTGAGGAAGAATTCTGATAACTTCAAGATTTTGACAGATTTTCTCAAAGGCATGCAGATTGAGTTCAATACTCACATTGCCCTGATCAGAAGTGATCATGGGACAGAGTTTGATTCTCTTCTTATGCTAGAGTTCTGCCAGAATGAAGGTATCAGGCATACTTTCTCAGCTCCCAGAACTCCTCAACAAAATGGGGTAGTTGAAAGGAAAAACAGAACCCTTATTGAATCTGCCACAACATTGTTGACAGATGCTCACCTTCCTCTAACCTTTTGGGCAGAGGCTGTGAACACCTCCAACTATGTTCTGAATAGAAGCCTGATACATAAGCTAAAGGGTAAGACTCCCTATGAGTTACTCAAAGGGAAGAAACCTAAAGTGAATTATTTCAAAATTTTTGGTTGCATTTGTTTCATTCACAATAATGACAAGAAATACCTAGCTAAATTTGAAGCCAAAGCTGATGAAGGAGTGTTTCTGGGGTACTCCTTGACTAGCAAGGCTTATAGGGTTTTTAACAAGTGCACAAATAAAATTGAAGAATCCATGCATGTTACATTTGATGAAACTAACATGTTTTATAAGGAGAAGGAGACTTCTACCATAAGCAATTTGCAGGAACACTCAATTTCAGAGAATCTGAGGCAGCTTACCATCACAGACAAAGGGTCATCACCTTCACCAATTCAACAAGTCACTGAACTTAGTGACAATGAAGAGGAATTTCAAGTTCTGGAAAGTTCAAAGGGCCAACAGAGTGAAGAACCAGTTGTTGTTCCACAAGAGGAAACAACAACACAGGTTGGTGCATCATCAACACCCCTTGTTGATCTAGCAACAACAAGAGATCACCCAATATCACAAGTAATTGGAGATATCTCAGTGGGTGTGCAAACAAGGAATCAAGTCAATCAAAATATTATGCACACCTGCTTTCTTTCTCAAATTGAGCCTCAAACCATACAAGATGCAGAGCAAGATCCAAACTGGATCATTGCAATGCAAGAAGAGTTGAATCAATTTGAGAGGAATAAAGTTTGGGAATTAGTACCAAGACCAAGGAACCAGCAAATTGTTGGAACAAAATGGGTATTCAGGAACAAATTGGATGATCAAGGAATAATTGTGAGAAACAAGGCAAGACTTGTTGCACAAGGATATTGCCAAGAAGAAGGAATTGATTATGACCAAACCTTTGCACCAGTTGCAAGGTTGGAGGCCATAAGAATCTTCCTTGCATATGCAGCTCACAAGAGATTCAAGGTATATCAGATGGATGTCAAGAGTGCATTCCTCAATGGAGACATCAAGGAAGAAGTCTATGTAAAGCAACCTCCAGGTTTTATCTCTCCAACTTTTCCTGATCATGTATTCAAACTGCATAAAGCTTTATATGGTCTCAAGCAAGCTCCTAGAGCATGGTATGAGACCTTAGCTTGTTTTCTGTTGGAAAATGATTTTAAAAGGGGTAGAGTAGACCAAACTCTTTTTGTTAGAACCCATAGGTCCCACACCCTACTAGTACAAGTTTATGTAGACGATATCATATTTGGGTCTACTGATTCAAACTTATGCAAAAAGTTCTCACAACTTATGCACTCAAAGTTTGAAATGAGTAGCATGGGTGAGCTTGCTTTCTTTCTTGGATTGCAAGTTAAACAACATGTGGATGGCATTTTCATCTCTCAAACCAAGTATGCAAGAGAACTGGTTAAGAAATTTGGAATGTCTGAAGCATCCTCCATGAAAACACCTATGCCTACAAATGCTGTTTTAGATGCTGATGAATCTGGAAAACCAGTTGATCAGACAAGCTATAGAGCAATCATTGGCTCATTACTTTATCTAACAGCTACTAGACCAGATATAATGTTTGCCACATGCATTTGTGCTAGATTCCAAGTAAGCCCTAGAGAGTCCCACCTCACATTAGTTAAGAGGATTCTTAGGTATGTAAAAAGTTGTCCTAATCTAGGTCTCTGGTATCCACATGACTCAGGATTTGATCTAACTGGATTTTCAGATTCTGATTATGCTGGATGTAGAGTAGACAGGAAAAGCACCAGTGGAACTTGTCAATTCCTTGGTGATAGACTTATCTCCTGGTTCTGTAAGAAATAAACCTCTGTGTCCACATCAACTGCTGAAGCTGAGTATATGGCTGCAGGCAGTTGTTGCTCACAGATTTTGTGGATTCAAAACCAGCTCCTAGACTATGGCTACAACTTAGAGATGTCTAAAATCTTTTGTGATAATACCAGTGCAATATCTATTGCTCAAAATCCAGTTCTCCATAGTAGGACTAAGCACATAGAAATCAGACATCACTTCTTAAGGGATAATGTAGAAAAGAAGAAAATTGCACTAGAATACATTTCCACTGAATTACAGAGAGGAGATATTTTCACCAAACCCTTGGATGAAAAGAAGCACTTCTTTTTCCTCAATCAGTTGGGAATGCTAGATGGAGACAGCTTAAAATAAAACTCCAAGATTTTGAAACCCATAACAAACAGGAATAGGAAAAATTTCATTTTAAAATTTCCTGTCTGAGTGGTTGTTCTGAGCTCTGAACTAAGCTCGACGCGGCGTCGAACGGAGATCGACGGTCCGTCGCCCTCAAAAGCGTCGAACGTCGAACTCAGCTTCTAGCGTCGAACTAAGTTCACAGCTCCCTGGCTTCTTGAGTTTCTCTCTCCCCGGTCGACGTCTTCGTTCAACGTCGACCTGAGCTCGACGTACAGCTTCAGCCAAAGCGTCGAACGTCGACCTAAGCTGGACGCTGTTGAGTCGTTTCAGTTCTCCTAGAGCCCTTGAGCGTCGAACTGAGCTCGACGTTCTTTCCTTTTCTGCGTCGAACCCTAAGTATAAAATCATTTTCTCTCCGTCGTTCGCAGTTGCGCATTCATATTTCTCTGATCAAGCTTTCTCCCTCCAAATACTATACTTTTGATCTTGGAAGGTATTCTTTCTTTTGCAGGACAATGACAATCACAGCAGGAGCTCTGGCGGCCATGAAGTTCGACTCTGGTTTCGACATTGACTTCGATTCTTTTGATGGATCTCCACAACACTTTCTGGATATACTGAATCTTTTCAAGGAGCAGCAACTAGTCCACTTTATGTCTACCAGGATACCCCTTCCAGAATCAGAAATTAAAGAATGGTGTCTTACAGCAATCGTTTCAGATAACAACTCTTTGACTGGGAAGATTTCAGGAAATGAGGTAGCCATCTCACCTCAAGTCATTACAGAAGCTTTCAAACTTTGCTGCTGGAGATGATGACATAGAACTATCAGTGGAAGAGTATACTTTGATGCTGGACAGGATGGGGCATGCTGCTGGTAACCCCTCTAAACTCCTTAAAATTAACCTAGCAATTGAGTATAGGTTATTAGCAGATATAACTGGAAAAGTGATCTGTGCAAAGAGGACTGCACATGATGCAATAACAAGGCATCAGTTTTGCCTTATGGCTGCACTAATGGATAAGAAACATCCCAACTGGGGATTAATTGTGTTTGAAATGCTCAAGAAAAAGTTGGATAAAAACTCTGTCCATTTTGGAAGAGTTCTTGGGTTGATTCTCAACCACTGCTGCCCCCAACTGCTTGTGTCCTCAAAGAAGCACATCAATGCTTCCAAGAGGCTCAACATGTGCTCTAATTGGCAAATGGGACAGGAGAATTGTGAATCCCAGGGCTGCTGCAGCAATGAAATCCTCTGCAGACACCAGGACTATAGAGGTCTCTCACCCTCAGTCCACTGGTCCAGAAGTAGGGACCATGCCAGCCCCCTCTCTCACCCTTCCATCCACCTTCATCCCCTCAATCACAATTATCTCATCCACTCAAACTCTCCCCTCCTCCATATCTATCATTGCCTCCTCTCTTCCACCTCACACTACTTTCCTCCCCATAAACTTGGATTCCACCCCTCCTGAGGATCTCTTTTCTTTTGACATGCATGAAGACTCCTTCATGGATGCCTCTACCTCCTCTCCTCATGACTTCCTCCATCCCTCTACTTTTTCAGACTTACTCTTCTCCTCCATTCAGGAACCAGTTACACCTCCTCTGTCTACACCACCCTCCTCCTCCTCTACATTCTCAGTTTCTGCTACTCCATCTACCTCTACTCAAGTTCCCCTTGAGCAAGTAGCTCTCCTCACCCTAGCCAATCAAATTTTTGACCTTCTGTCTCCAAGGCTCTCCTCCCTCCTGGATGCCAAGCTGGCTCCTCTCATTCTTTCCCTGAGCACTCTTTCTGCCTCTGTATCCTCCCTTTCCTCTCAGTTGGCATGCCCTTCTTCTGGGGGCCTAGAGTCAGCTACCACTGATTCTAGGCAGGGGGAGATGTCAGCAGAAGAAGAGCTGCCTCCTTCTTCAGTTCAGCTTGCTCAGACTTATTCAGAGACAGTATCAGTTGCTTGTTCAGAGACAGTGTCTGTTGCAGAAGATCAAATAGTTTCAGCTCAGCAAATCAGCAGTGCCTTAGACATTCAGTCTTTGGCAGCTTCTGTTCAGAGCTTCTCTCCTCCAGCTTCAATACAAGAAGACCTACCCATGGCACCTAAGGCTCCTCCTCAAACAGAAGAACAGCTTCAAGAAGATCTGTCCAGGGCTATTGTCCCTTTTCAGAAGGCCTTGACTTCTGATATAGCATTGGTAGCAGTGGCTCCTGCTAGTGTTGAAATTGATTTGTTAGCTCCTGTTGAGACTTCAGGTGAAGTGATTGAGACACCTGATGCTGCAGAGGCCCATATCTCCCAAGCCCTTCAGGAACCAGCCTCTTCAGCCTCTATGGCTCCTGAGGCTGTGCCCTCTCCTGCAGTGGTTGCTTCCTCCTCCCCACTGACAGCAGAGCTTCCCTCAGTCTCCTCCTCAGCAGCTCCAGCCTCCATCAGCTTTCCCATCTCCAAAAGGAAGTATATAGATCCATATGAAGAATCACAAAGTTCTGAAGATGAGTTTGCTACAGATTCTGATGACTCCTCTGCAACTATTGCAAGGAAGAGGAAAGCCAGATCAAAAGCCATGAAAAGAGTACCTCCTGCCAGAGCTACAGATCATGACATTCCCTATTACATCAAATATAATTGTGAAATCACAGAACCATGGATGCAGTACTCTCAGAATCAGAGAAAAGCTATAAAACAGAAGAGAAAATTCAATGAGGGACCAACTAAACCAGTCCATCAGCCTCCACCTCCACCTCCTCCAGATGCAGGTGCAGGTACTGGTCTATCTTCCTCTTCAGCACCTTCAGCTCTACATGGAAAGACTTATCAAGCCAGAAGACATCAAGGAGATAGCCAGCAAAGGGGAGGTCAACAAAGAGGAAATTATAGAGGCAGGCAGTCCAGAGGAAGATCAGGCTCTCAACCTTATCAAAGGGGAGGAGCCATTGATCCAACCTCTGGGCCCTATCCTTACAGGCCTAGAGTTGACCTCACCCCAAGAACTTCTCAAGAAACATCCTCTAACAAATTTGAACCTGCAGTACCCTTTGAAGATCCTACCAAAACTCCTGCTTACTGGAAAGCTAGGATGACAGAGATGGCTGCTCTAAATGAAATTAACAAAGCCAGAGAAAGAGGACTGGACACCTCTCATATCAGTACTATGTCAGAACAAAGAAGAGAGGAATTGGAAAAGTATAGCTCAAAGAAATTTTTTGATTCAGACAGATACATGGAACTCCACCCTGCAGCTGTACCACCCAGTGCTAGAGATCAAAAGTCTTTAGGTGCAGCTGATGACTACAGATCCAAAAAGGAAGCTTCCAATCCAAACAGAGAAATCATCTTCAAAAAGAGTGATCAAGACAAAGCATCAAAGGACAAGTAAAGTAAGGTACTCTAACACTTTCTATATACTGGACTCAGGACATTTGAACAATTCTGCTGCTATATAGTGTTTTATATATGCTGCTTATTATTCTGTCATGTCTTGCTGTATTATATTGTGTTGTATCTGCTTTATTTTTTTTCTTTGAATCCCTAAAATTCATGTAAATAGTAATCCTAATCCAAATAGGGGGAGATTGTTGGAACACCCTATTACTATTTGGACCAGGATGACTATATTTCTATAGGGATTGTGTGCTGTGACCTCCATGATGTTATAAAGGTCACATAAGCTAGTTAGAGTAGTCTTCAGCTCGACGCATAGTCGACTTCAGCTCGACGCAGAGTCGACCTCAGCTCGACGCAGAGTCGACCTCAGCTCGACGTGGAGTCGACCTCAGCTCGACGTTCCGTCGAACCCAGTTCTGCTTACAGAAAACACTCTCTGGCCGACGTGTGTCGTGCTCAGATCGACGTTTTATTGTGAGCTCGACGCTTTTCAGACCGCCGTCAGTTTTGGATAGGAATTCAAAATCCCTCTGTCAGACAATTAATGCTGAAGATTTATTGGCCGTTACAGCATATCTGGTGCATGGCTCAAGGAATTTTCTAAGGAATGTCTGCCTGTCATTTTCTTTGAGGCATGGACAGTTAAGGAAAGCAATTAATGCTGTCTTCCAACGGCTATCAAAGTGAAGGAAGAAGAAGACTCAAGTATATAATTCTTTTTCTTCTAATTCTACAAGAGACACAGAGAATATACAGAACAAAAAAAAAGAGAACAACAATACAAGACTTCATATCTCTTTTCTCTCTGTGACATTGTGCTGAAAAGCTAACTCACAGAAAATCTGATTGCTTCAGACACCTCCATCCAACTCTCTTGGATCATCCTTTGCTGGAGCAAATCAGATCTTTGAAGACCTGTCACCCTTGTGCAGAGCTCTCCTTCCTGAACCTCATCTTGATCTCAGGGGGAGCTTTGACAACAACTTCAGATCCACTTCTGCTTCTCTTTGCTTGTTGAATAGAGAAGACAACATCATCTCTTTTTCTTTTTCTTTCTGTACAGGGTTTTAACTCCCTTCAAAAGTTACTTTTGGTTTTGCTGAAACCTGGTCAAAATCAGCTCTGTTGGTTTGTGAGAACCTGATCAAAAACTCTCTGGTGCTCAAGACACCTGATCAACTCATCTTGAAGTGGATTCCTATCAAGGGTGATAGAAGAGTGGATGTACCCAGATTTGGGGAACCACTATAGCTCCTTGTGTCATCTGGATTGCTTATGCTCCTTGTGTTTTGCTTTGTGCTGTGAATACCTTTTTACTCTGATTATTTACTCTAGCACCTTACACTAAGTAAATTCAAACCTTCTCTACACACAAGTTTTTATTTGGAAAATTATTTTAAATAACTCTATTCACCCCCCTCTAGAGTTAGGAGTGATCTTATCCTGCACTTTCATGGCCAAATAAAGAATGGCCCCTTCATTCCAATCTTTTGGTTTTACCCAGAAGGAACTCATATGAGCCCTGGGATCCAGGATGTAGAAACGGGCGGCAATAAATCGGCCTATAAGTCCAATATTTGGGCTGACATGGCCTGTGACACGCCCGTATCACAGGCTGTGTACTTTAAGCTGTACACAAACCTACTCACCCAGACCAGAACACAGGCATAAACAAGCCCGTGCTAATCACCTAACACGCCTGCGTCAATCACCTAACACGCCCGTGTCACATAGTACACGCCCATGTCGAGAGGCGTGTCCCTCAAATGGCTTAGGATAAACATTCCCGAAAAGAACACAGCTGGGGCACATGCCCATGTCCTTGGACGTGTGCAAAACACCCCTCATTGACAGGACTGTGTCAAAGGTTATGCGCCACACTTAACGCCACCTGGTTACCACCCGAGCAGAACACGACCTAGTACATGCCCGTGTCCCTGGCCGTATCACCTCTCGATGATCGTCGACTAAATGGCATTGAGGGCTCGAGACGACACCGAGAAGGACACGTCTTGGGACACGCCCGTGTCCCTAACCGTGCACCTCATTCAAGGCTCTCTCGAGACCAAATTCAAACCTGAGAAAACATAGCATGATAGGCCCTGGGACATGCCGTGTCCCAGGTCATGAGCATTAGACTTTCCCCGAGACACGCCCGTGTCCCAGGCCGTGACACCCACCCTAAACCCTTTTTTGGGATTTTCGGATTTTCGGATTTTGGGGTGTTACAACCCTCCCCTCCTTACAAAAAATTTCATCCTGAATCTTGTACACAGCAAGGAAACTAGAATCACAATGTTATAACTTCAAATAACAATATGTTATAACAAAATGTACACGGTCAACAGTTTACACAAACAGGAAAAAAAAACAGTTTACACAAATAGATCGGGGAACTAAGCTCGCATGGTCTCCTCCTACTCCCAAGTTAGATCCTCAAAGCCACAATTGTCCTACCGTACTTTGACCATCCCGATCATCGTGTTCCTCAACTATTTATCGGCTCGATTCTCGATCCGAATGGGTCTGAACTTCGTCGTTAGCCCATACTCGTCCAGTACACGATCTTTCTCATTCACTTGAGCTGGATCCTTGACGGCTTTTCAAAGCACTGAGATGTGAAATACATCATGCAATCCAATCAACTATGCTGAAAGAGCTAGCGGATAGGCAGCTTCCCCAACTCGCACCACCACTTCAAATGGACCAAGGTATCTCGGACTTATCTTTTTCAAACGACGAATTCTGGACACACCTTTGAAGGGTTTGATCTTCCAATAGACCCAATCGCCCACCGCGAACTCCACGTTCCGGTGCTTGGCATTGTAGTTATTTTCTTGTCGATCCTGGGCTATTGGTAGCCTCTCCCGAATAGAGCGTATTGTCGAGGTAGCTTCTTCGACTACCTTAAGCTCATAAGGCTTGGATTCGCCTGCTTATGCCCAAGCTAATGGTGTACCACATTTACGACCATATAGAGCTTCAAACGGTGCTATACCGATGCTCGCTTGGTAGCTATTATTGTAGTCAAACTCCACCATATAGAGATGATCTTCCCATCTCTTACAAAAATCTAGGGCGCGCATTCGGAGCATATCTTCCATCGTCCTGTTGCTCCGCTCAGTCTGGCCATCCATTTGGGGATGAAAGGCCGCACTAAATGCTAACTTTGTTCCCAGCAATTGATGGATTAAACTCCAATCATTTGACATGAATCTCCCATCGCAGTCACTGGAGATACTCCGGGGAACACCCTGCAATCGAACAATCTTCTCCACATAGAGCTTTGCCAAGGTTTCTACTTAATCGTCCCTCTTATTTGGCAGGAAGTCAGCCACTTTTGTCAACCGGTCTCCAATCACCCAGATTGAATCATTCATGCGTTGAGATCTCAGTAACCCGTGCACGAAAGCCATGGAGATATCATCAAACTTTCACTGCAGAATAGGTAACGACTTCAGGAAACCGCCAGGATTCTAGCATTCCACATTGATCGACGCACAAGTTTGACTCTTAGCCACATAATGTTCTATGTCATTCTTTAGTCCTAGCCACCAGAATAATTTCTTCATATCCTTGTACATCATTGTGCTCCCAGGGTTAATTGAGTACTTTGTAAAGTGAGCTTCATACATCAACTCTTCTCTCAACTTACCCGTACTTGGGGCGCACAAGCGGCCATCTTTTCTTAACAAGCCGACATTTTAGGAGAATTGGCCATCTGACCTATCCTTTGCATAGCATTGGAGACTTTAATCAAGCTCCATTGCTTGTCGAACCCTGTCCGCAAGGTCATACTGTACCTCCGTCCAGTTCAAGCATGCATCATATATGGAATTCGTGTCAACACAAGAAATCTCTAATGCTTCCAACTTCTGGATCAGACGCTCATCATGCATCTGCAACCAACTTGCTCGTACTGGAGTCCTATGAATCAATGCATCAACGAAAACATTTCCCTTCCTAGGAGTATAGTGAATATCAAAGGTGTAGTCCCCAAGGAACTCCATCCACCTTCGTTGTCGCATATTTAGATCCTTCTGACCCAACAGATACTTTAGTCTCTTATGATCTGTATAGGTGTCTATCTTTATGCCATATAAATAGTGCCTCCACAATTTAAGCGCAAAGATCACTGCCACAAACTCCAAGTCGTGGACGGGATATTTTCGTTCGTGCACTTTCAACTAGCGTGAGCCATAAGCAATCACTTTACCAAACTACAAAAGAACGTAGCCTAAGCTGCTCCCTGAAGCATCACTGTAGATCTCAAAGCCATCTGTACCACATGGAAAGGTCAAAACAGGCGCCGTGGTCAGAGGCAAAGCAATCCGTGAGAATTTTTCCACAAACCGTCTGTAGTAGCCTTCCAGTCAAAGGAATCTCTTGACCTCAGCCACTGAAGACATAATTGGCAACTCTCGTATGGTGCTTATCTTTGACAGATATACTGCTATGCCCTCTCCACTTACCACATGTCCCAGAAAATCCAGTGACGATAGCCAAAACTCACACTTTGATAACTTGGCATAGACCTTATTCCTCCGCAGGGTATGCAAAACAAACCTCAAATGGTTTGCATGATCATCTTCCGACTGAGATTACACAAAGATAACATCGATAAATACAATCACAAATAGATCCAAGTACTCTCGGAACGTTAGGTGCATTAGATCCATAAATATCGAAAGCGCATTACATACGCCAAACGGCACCACCGTGAACTCATCATGACCGTAGCATGTGTAAGACCCCCCATTTTTTTTCTTTTTCGACACCGGGGTCTTAGGCCCAGAACCGCCGCCTTGCGGTGATACCTTCTCACCCGGGAAGGTCGTCACTACATGACGCCGATTCTGCCGGCCAAATCGATCTCTACTGTAGCATAAGTATAAAGCAAGTCCACAGAAATCACATATATAGAAGAATAAACTCCACGAAGGGAGTGTCCACCGATAGTATATATAATGAAAATCTCGGGCTTATGCCCGGTACATCAAGTCCTCACTACAAATCACTCATCGCGGAAGCAAACTAATACAACTACTGGTGTTCGGGACTCACAGTCCCTGCTGTCTGGACTCCAGTGCTAGACTGTCCGATCTCCAAGCGTACCGACCTCAGGGGCTGCCCCTCCATGCTGGGCTCCGTGGTCCCCTAAATGATGTGGTTCGAAAACCGTTAGTCTAAAAGACTAAGTCCTATCGTCCCCCACCCCTTTCCCCATGGCTCCTAAGCACCGAGCGGGGAGAAGGAATGGAAAGGACATGAAGGTGGAGAATGTCAAATTGCAGATGGCAGCGGAACTAAACTAACAGTGTTAGGTGTGATAATAATTATACAAAATCTAAATAAGTAACCTTAACTTATGTGGAAACACATAAGCTAAGGGATCTCTTGCAGGGCTCCTATCGTATAAAAGTCCCATACCGATTTATACGATAGGGTGTCGGTTTTACTAGCAGGGATAACATATAAATAATACTGAAAGAGAACCTTGACTTATAAGCACGCTCGTACGAACTTATAGGCCAATTGGTTATTTTTCAAGTCCTAATGTATAGAGCGTCCCATACCGCTTATATATTAGGTGTCAGGTTATATGCAATATTTATGCTATGAAATGCAAATATGATATGATGTGAACATGCAAGTGCAACTCACCGACTCGACTCTGTGTACACAGACCTTTAGTTCCCCCTTTCGGAGCCATTACCTCCCAGGATACCTCCGTAGTGGCAGACGGAAGCGGTGGGTTGGCCCTCGCCCACCTCAAAACCAGTATTTGCACTACCGGTCTGACCTATCGTACGCCTCAACGCTTGGTGCACTAAGCGGACGCCTGCGTACTCTTGCCGGCTGGCGCACCGGACTTCTGTTGGCGAAGTGTAAAACCACACTTGCCGAGTCAACGATATTGGTGTCGGTGCAACGAACTCCCCAATATCGAAGACCCACCACCTTATACCTTTTATGCACATGCAATAGTTATGAGTCCAACAATTAACTGAGCCGAATCATCCTGGACTATCCCGTCCATCATAATCAACCACCGAGCCGAAACTCCCCGGACTAACCCGTCCGTCATAATCTACAACCGAGCCGAAGCTCCCCGGACTAACCCATCCGTTATAATCTACAACCGAGCCGAAGCTCCCCGGACTAACCCGTCCGTCATAATCTACAACCGAGCCGAAGCACCCCGGACTAACACGTCTGTCATAATTCTACAACCGAGCTGAAGCTCCCCATACTACCCCGTCCGTCATAATCTACAACCGAGCCGAAGCTCCCCGGACTAACCAGTCCGTCATAATCTACAACCGAGCCGAAGCTCGCCGGGCTACCATGCCCATTACCTTAACCACTGGGCTTATTGCCCGAGTAAACCAAACTATCTCTCGGGACACAGGGGTGTGAGAGTGTGAAATCCTAAGTTTACTACCTACTCCTCAATTTACTTTATGCCTACAGCTTAGGTTTTACCCATTTCATTTTCATATTCAATAAACTATACCTAAGGTGATTTTGACCTTCTACTCTACAGGGAAGACGATCTTTCGTCGATCCCAAACACCACCTAACTTTTAGTCAAACCCATCCCTAGCTCATCCATCCCTGAGTGATGAACTCATTCCTATAACCACTAATTTTTGACTTAGGTGCCTAACTTGTACTCCAGATTATTTATGTAGATTTACTATATGCAGACCACCAAGGTTTAATGTTATGTAAAATGGGAAGTATATCAAGTAATCATCCAATACTCCTATAATAATTAATGGAGGTCCATTATGACCTTTATTGCCCAAATCCAGAGTTTTACAATTTTCCTATTTATCTAGAAATTTATTAAATATTCATAGTGGCCAGAGTTTCCAAGATTGAACATGAGGTACCAAATTTGGACAAGATAAAATTCCCTTAGATTTATGTTATACTCAATATAAACAATTAGACTAATGTCCAAGATCTCTTGATTTTTCAGCAAAATTTAGGCCACTGATTTCTATTTTTAAATTATGTCACAATATTTCATTAAAGTAAATAAATAGGGCAATATTACTCCTAAAATTTCAAGGAAACCTCTAAGATGATAAAAAGGGCATATAAATGCTCTGGGACAAATATCATAAGTGATTAAGGAGTGATAAGCTTTAAACAAATCAATAAACAATTATTCCAATAATTGCTAAATGCAGACCACCATGTCAAACTTCATGTAAAATAGGAGGTACATCAAATAATTATCCAATACTCTTATAATAATTAATGGAGGTTCATTATGACCTTTAAGCCCTAAATCCAGAGATCCAAAATTTTCCTTATTTATTTAATAATTTATTTAATTATTCTATTGACTAAAATTTCCAATAATGAACATGAAGTACCATTTTCAGTCAAGATATCATTCTATAATTTTTATATGTTATTCAAAATAAGGATATAACTCATCTTCCAAAATATCTAAATTTTTCAGTAAGGTTTTATCCCCAAATCATTATTTCATTTTAATCCTTGAAAATTCATTTAAAGAAATATAAAATACTATATTGCTTCCAAAAATTCAGAGAAAATTCAAGTATGAATCTAATGGCATGTAAATGGTTTGGGCCAAATTTCATAATTTATTTATCAGTATATGGACTAAATTAAATTATTGAATAATTCCATCATTTAGCAAGCTTGTGAAATAAGTACCTCAAATAAGTATCCAAAAATTTTCATAAAATTTATATAAGCTTATAATGATTTCAAACATCCTCTTCCAAACTTTCATGACCTCCCAAGGGTCAGAGGGACCATAATAATTAGTTTATTAAATTGAGGCATCCCTTGTGTTTCAAATGAAGTACCATAAATATTATCCCAAAATCCCCAAATAAATTACCAGAGACTAATAACATCCTTTTTACCATCATACCAAAATTTCACCTTATTTGGAAGAGTTTAACTAGCCTATTCTAACCCTACAAAGTTTGTGCCCTAAACTAGGGTTAGAGTTTTGTGGGTCCCAAACTTTCCAAAACACCCTAAGATTTTTACCAGAGGGTTATAGTTACCCTAAAACCATCCCTACAAAGTTTCATTGTCATACAAGGTGTTTTGGCCATATGCCCTTCACAAGGTATAAAAGCCCTTCCTTAGGGTTTGACCTAGGATCTTGGGCCAAATCAACTCCAATGACCCCAATTTTTCTTTGAAAGGTGTATAATGTCATGCCAAACCAGTGAAACAAATTTTCACCTATGTTGAGGTGAATTGGACACTATAAGCCAAAATTACATTTTGGACCAAAATGCCCTTCTTAGGGCAAGGTTAGGGTTTGTTTGATTCCCATTCAAATATCCTCCAAACTTAATGAAATTTTATTCCAGAAGTCTATATTAACCTCATATACCTCCCACCAAAATTTGGATGAATTTGGGGTTCATTTGACCCACAAATTAATTTACCCTAGCATAATTAAATTATTTACAAAACTATAGGTAAATTATTTCTAAAAATTCCCATTTTTGGGCAGGGTCTAGCTATAGGGTAGGGTGACTCCCTGCCAAAATTTCAGCTCATTTATACCCAGGATGAAGTGTGGGCACTTAATTTAATTACTGCCTAGTCATTTGTATAGATCCCACCAAAATGAGTGCCCTGGTCAAACCAGTCACCCAAATTGGTTCAAACCAATTTTTTATAAACATAGACTCAAGGGGCTACATTTTTGGTGTTGACCATTTTCTCTGAAAATGACTCTAAGTATTTTTAATAATTAAAACAAATAAATACAAATTCTGTGACAGATAATGAATTAATAATAAACTTAAGCTATAGTTTATATCCATATCAGCACGAATCTTGACGCGATTTTGGACGGGATCTATTCATCTTCAAGCTCTAGCCGACGGCCCAGATTCGTCCCGCCTGGGCCATCTTCCAGCGGCTGCCGCCGGCGATCCGGCCACCTCCCCGGCCTGCCACCGCCGCCGACACCTTCGTGGTGGTCGGGGCTATCTCCAAGCGGCGGCACGGCCGCCGGGGAGCACTATTCCGGCGAACCCGACAAGCTCAAAACCATGGCAAAATCAAGATTTTTCTGAATTGGATCGGGCTCAATTGAGCCCGAACCTTGGACCTAATGATTTTTAAGGTATGCCTATGGGTTAAGGAGTAGAGGAGGACCTGTGGTGGCGGGTGTAGCCGGGCTGATCGCCGGATTGGCATGGTGGTGGCCAGCGGTGGTCGGCTCGTTCAAAAATGCAGAATAGGGATATGCTTCTTCAGGAAACTGGTGGGAATTCATCCCTGGATTCCAGTGAACCTTTTAAAGAGGAGAATTGGGGTTGTAGTTGGCTGCAAGCTTCATTGCCATTATTGGCTTCCTTGGTCAAAGATTTCGGCCATGGTAGGTAGGGGATGAAGCATGGATCACACCAGTCAAAGCTAGCTGGTTGAATTGGGGCTGCTTTCCTCGTCCTAGAGGAGTGAATGGAGGGGTTGGGGAGGGGGAGGATGAGCCCAAAAGTCCTCCTCCCTTTTCTTCCTTCTCTTTCTCTCTCTTCCATGGGTGACTTTCTCTCTCCTAGTCACCAGGCCTGAATTTTTTTGCTCCTACATGTCCCATGGCAGCCCACAAGTTCATTTGGTCACTCAAGTCATGGTTAGCCTAATTGAAATGGGCTTGAGCTTGAGTTGGCCCATTTGGGCTAAGTTGACCCAAAGTTGGACTAGGGCCCACCTAGGTCAATTTGGTCATTGAGATTTCTTTAATGGGTCCTTGGTGACACATTAGCCTTCCCTAGGGTCAAGGTGGGGTTGGATTGGCCCTTGGAGGTCCCTTGGCCCTTAACTAGGGCACTTTGACCATTTTAGGTCAAGAGTTGACTTTGGTCAACCTAGTCTTTATGATTGGTCCCAATGAGTCCTTGGTGACCTATTGGCCTCTCACTAGGCCGATGAGGGTAGGGGTGGGGTCCATTTGGCTAAGGGACTGCAATTGACCCTTGTGTAGGTCAATTTGACCTATTTAGGGTTAGAGTTGACTTTGGTCAACTTAGCTCCCTTGACTACCCTCCATGGGTCCTTAGTGACCCATTGACCCCTACCTAGGGTTATGGAGGTATGGGTGGGGTATTTTTGGCTAATAGACTGCAATGGACCCTTGTGTAGGTCAATTTGACCTTGCTAGGGTTATAGTTGACTTTGGTTAACTTTGGTCCTTTGATTGCTCTCCATGGGTCCTTAGTGACCCATTGACCCCTTTCTAGGGTTATAAGGGTATGGGTGGGGTCTTGGAGTCCTTAGTGAAGCCTCATGATCACCTTTAACCAAGGTTTAGAAATCTGCTAAGTGCAGACCATAGTGGCACTATCCACACCATCAGGTCCACTTGACTCTTTCTTGGGCTTCCTAGGGTTTTGTCATGACAAAACCACTCTTAGGGGTCTAGTTGGAAATGGGATGTTACAAATCCCAATAAATAAAACAAAGATTTCGTCCCCGAAATCAAGGTTAAGCCTACGGGGACTCCTATCGGGAAGGAAGAAACTTGTAACATCCCATGAGAGTTGAAAGGTTTACGTCACGACACCCTGTTTGATTATATGCGGTTTAAAGGTGATAGTCAAATTTAAGACCAAATCCCCCAATTGGCAAAGTCTAGACCCCAATAAACAAAAGTTTAGCCCATATCCTTGAAATTTAAGTTCTACTTAAAATAGGAAGGTAAATTGAACATTTTGAGTGGTGGTGAGGAATACCTGACTGAAGAGTTCCAGGTATCTTTGTCGCATCAAGTCCTGGGGATCCTATGTGTGCTCCTCTCTTCCGTGATTTTTTCACAGGATCTTGACTAACGGAACCTTCTTGTGCGTAAAACTCGTACCCCCTTGTCGTCAATCCGGACCGGTTCTAGGTGAACTGACCGATCAGATGCTATCGGTCCGTCTGTGGTTGTAACTTGCTGCTCTGGGCATAGTAGAGCTCTCCTAAGAGAGGATATATGGAATACGTCGTGCAGACTCGCCAGTTCCGGTGGCAGCTCCAGCCTGTATGCCAAGGAACCGATCCGCTCCTGGATCCTATAAGGCCCCATGTATCTTGGACTAAGCTTCTTCCTCTGTCCGCGTACCCGAGTAACTCCATGCATTGGTAGGATCTTCAAGAACACCTGATCTCTAACCTGGAATTCCACCTGACGGTGCCGAGCGTCGTAATACTTAGCCTGCCGGCTCTGTGCTTCTAGCATCCTGTCCCGTATCAATCTTACCTGAGCCTCGGTGTCCTCGACAAACTCCGAATCCAATGCCTTAGGGTCCTCGTCCTATATCCATGACAGCAGAGTCCTGCACTTCCGTCCGTACAACGCCTCATAAGGAGCCATCTTTATACTAGACTGGTAGCTGTTATTATACGAGAACTCAATCAGCGGTAACAACTTCTCCCAAGGTTCACCGTGATCTAATATGCAGAGTCGTAGTAAATCCTCCAGAGTCCGGTTGGTTCGTTCAGTCTATCCATCTGTCTGGGGGTGGAAATCCGTACTGAATGTTAGTCGAGTGCCTAAGTAAGTCTGCACTGACCTCCACTCCCTGGATGTAAATCGCCCATCTCGGTCTGACACAATCATCTTGGGTATGCCATGATAGCGGACGAATTGCTCCACAAACTTCCGGACTAACATGCCCACCGAGTCATCCTTCCTGATTGGAATAAACATTGCTACCTTTGTCAGCCGGTCGACGATCACCCAGATCGAATCATTCCCTGTCCTTGATCGAGGAAGTCCGTGTATAAAGTCCATGGCGATATCATCGAACTTCCACTCTGGTACTGGGAGTGGCTGTAATAATCCTGCGGAGTTTCGACATTCCGCCTTCACTAACTGGCATGCCTTGCAATGGGTCACGAAGTAGGTGATATCCTTCTTCATGTCGGGCCAGAACATAGACTTCTTCAGATCTGCAGTCATCTTCGTAATCCCCGGGTGTACCGAATATCGACTGCAATGAGCCTCCATCATGATATCCTCCCAGACCTGGCCTCCCTCTGGTATGTAGACCCGTCCTCTAAAGCATACTAAGTCATCCCTCAGCGTGTAATCTCCTGCAGTGCCTGCTTCTAAGGTCCGGAATATCGGCTCTAGCTGGGTATCCTGCCTCTGTCCATCCTTGACCCTTTCTCGAATGTCATCAGTGGTGATTAATGATGAAAGGTACTCTCGGTATAACTCAGGGTGATCCTCGAACACCAGGGATATTTGCATCTTATCTAACATCTGAATTAACTCCAAAGCCATCATCTGTGTTCCTACTCCGGCGTTTGCGGTCTTTCGGCTCAGTGTATCTGCTACCACATTCGCCTTTCCCGGGTGGTAGTGCATCTCATACTGGTAGTTTGCCAAAAATTCCACCCATCGTCTCTGTCTGATGTTCAGCTCTTTTTGCGTGTCCACATATCTCAAATTTTTATGGTCGGAGTATATGTCGGAGTGGACACCGTACAGATAGTGACGCCAGACTTTTAGTGTAAGGATGACAGCTCCCATCTCTAAGTCATGGACTGGGTAGTTTTGCTCGTGCTTCTTCAGCTGCCGAGAAGCGTAAGCTATCACATGGCCATTCTCCATAAGCACTACACCCATGCCCTGGTAGGAGGCATCGGTGTAGACCTGGAATCCTTCTTTCCCTGAAGGGAGAGCAAGTATAGGAGCCGAAGTGAGTCGCCCCTTTAGCTCTTGAAAAGCTGCCTCATACTGTGGGGTCCAGATAAAGGGCACCTCCTTCCTTGTCAGAGATGTGAGTGGAAGGGCAATATGAGAGAATCCCTCTACGAACTTCCGGTAGTAACCGGCGAGTCCTAGGAAACTTCGTACATCTGTGGCCGTCTTCAACTGTGGCAAGTCCCGGACTGCTTGGATCTTGGCCGGGTCCACTGCCAACCCAGCACCACTGATGATATGGCCTAGGAAGGCCACCTCCTTCAACCAAAACTGGCATTTGCTGATCTTCGCATAGAGCTTGCGCTCCCGTAGTCTCCCTAGAGTCAGCGTCAGATGTCGAGTGTGATCCTCTTCCGTCCTAGAGTAGATCAGGATGTCGTCTATGAATACTATGACGAACACATCCAAGTAGGCCTCAAAAACCCGGTTCATGAGGCTCATGAATGCCGACGGAGCATTTGTGAGCCCGAATGGCATCACGGTAAACTCATTTAGCCCATATCTGCTACTGAAAGCAGTCTTTGGAATGTCCTCCTCCTGGATCCGTAGCTGGTAGTAACCCGACCTTAAATCCAGCTTCGAGAAATAATGGGCTCCCTCCAGCTGGTCGAATAATTCGTCTATCCGTGGGAGTGGATAGGTATTCCGGACGGTCAGCCTGTTTAGTGCTCGATAATCGATGCACAAGCGAAGTGTCCCATCCTTCTTCTTTACAAATAATACCGGGGCTCCCCATGGCGAGGAACTCGGTCTAACAAATCCGGCTTCCACTAGTTCCTGGAGTTGGCTTCGAAATTCTGTCAGCTCTTTTGGGGCCATCCGGTAAGGGGCTCTAGCTGCCGGCTTAGCCCCCGGCACCAGCTGTATCCGAAAATCTTGCTCCCGGTGCGGGGGTAGCCCAGGCAGTTTCTCTGGAAATACGTCGGCAAAATCTCGCACCACCGGAATACCCGAGGTGGAGACCTTGGCCTCAGTCATTTCAAATATTACCTCATACACTTCTTCCCCCTGTAAGTGAGCCTTGAAGGCCTGTACAGATGACAGCATGAGAGGGGGAATAGATCTAGTACCTTCAATGACGAGGTAGGAATCTCCATGTCTCACGGTAACTCTCTTAGACGTGCAGTCAATTTGAGCATGATTCCAGTTCAACCACGTCATTCCTAGGATCAAATCAAAGATTGACATCTTTATGATCGTTGCTGGAGCTTGAAATATCTTTCCGCCGATCTCCGCCTCCATATCGCAGTGGGCCGAGGTGAACAACTCTGATCCGTCGGGTAATCGTATCCTCATCATCAGACCCGTGAATCGCTCCACGCCTTCCAACCCTTCTACGAAGGCTTCCGATACAAACGAGTGTGAAGCACCCGTATCAAATAGCGTATAAGCGGGTTTGCCGCTGATGAAAACTATTCCTGGGGGTGGGGAAAGTTAAATGTCTTAGAATCTAGCTATGGTTTTCTTCCCTAGATTATCACTTCTATATAAACTTAAAGGTCATGAGGAAATAAGTTTACAATTGTCTGACGTACCAGTGATTACTTGCTCCGGGTTCCGGGGTTGAGCCAAATCCAGTGCATAAATTTGCTCCCTCTACTGCCTGCGATCTGCACCCTGGAAACAACGTCCTCGACCACGTCCTCGTCCTCCAAACTGTTGGGCATGCGGGGCATCCTGGGGTGCTGGTAAAGGTGCTCCCCTCATGGGGCAGTTTCTCCAAATGTGTCCTATCTGATAGTAGTTGTAGCACTCCGATGGGGGAAATGCCATACCCCCGTGTCTCGGTGCCTCCCTCATCTGAAGAGGCTAAGGGGCCAATATCACCTGTTTCCTCGGCTCCTGCCTCACTTCCAGTCGAGGCTGGTCCTCTGTCCTTCTCCCACCTAGTATAGCACCTTACCGCTGATCATTTCTGGCTCTCCGACCCTGATCCACCGCTTGCCGCTTCCGGCCCCGAGTGGTGTGCCAATCGGCCTCGATCCTCTTTGCCATTTCCAAAATCCAGGAGATAGGCCCGTCGGATACAAACAACAAAGCCTCCCTCAAGTCCTCCCACAGGCCCTTATAGAATCTCTTGATGTATCCCGCTTCGTCCAGCTGGTAAGAATCTGCATATCGAGCCAAATGGTCGAACTCCTGATGGTACTCTACCATTGTCCGGGTGCCCTGCTTCAGCTGTAGGAACCGCTCCTCCAACTCATCCCTGGCCGACTGTGGAACAAAATGCTCTAGCAGCGCGGTCCTGAACTCTTCCCAGGTAACTTCCGCAACCTCCCTATCAGCAAACCTTGTGTCCAGCAGCGTCTTCCACCACCTCTTGGCATGGGACTCCAGGCAGGAGACGACCAAGGCCACCCTCTCCTCCCAGGGACACCGTATCCAAATCAACATTTCGTACATAATATCTAGCCATTCTTCTGTCCGTACAGCGGATTCTGTCCCTAAGTAAGATGGAGGGGAGAGTCCTCGAAAGATGCTCAGCCAATTGGCCCCCGGGTTTGGCTGCGGAGCCGGAACCTGCTGAGCCCTGAAAGCATCTAGAATGGCCGTCAGCGTTTGACCCATCTCTGATTGTAGGAATGGAGTGGGGACCAGGGGAGGTGATGCAATAGTCGGAGTCTGCTGAACTCTGCCTTGTGGTGCTGGCTGCGCTGGGGGCTGCGTAATAGAAGTCAAATATAAGAAGTCTCACAGATTTAACTAAAAGTGGACAATTTTTATGTGATTTCCCATATGGGCCCACCACTGCTTCCGCTGCTTAGTTTGTCCCCAAACTAAACTCGAGCGGGGGTGTCCCTGGGTTAGTGGACTGCTACCTTTCGATCGATATATTTTCCTCTAATACCACTTGTAAGACCCCCATTTTTTTTCTTTTTCGACACCGGGGTCTTAGGCCCAGAACCGCCGCCTTGCGGTGATACCTTCTCTCTAGGGAAGGTCATCACTACAAGACGCCGATTCTGCCGGCCAAATCGATCTCTACTGTAGCATAAGTATAAAAGCAAGTCCACAGAAATTACATATATAGAAGAATAAACTCCACGAGGGGAGTGTCCACCGATAGTATATATAATGAAAATCTCGGGCTTATGCCCGGTACATCAAGTCCTCACTACAAATCACTCATCGCGGATGCAAACTAATACAACTACTGGTGTTCGGGACTCACAGTCCCTGCTGTCTGGACTACAGTGCTAGACTGTCCGATCTCCAAGCGTGCCGACCTCCGGGGCTGCCCCTCCATGCTGGGCTCCGTGGTCCCCTAAATGATGTGGTTCGAAAACCGTTAGTCTAAAAGACTAAGTCCTATCGTCCCCCACCCCTTCCCCCATGGCTCCTAAGGACCGAGCGGGGAGAAGGAATGGAAAGGACATGAAGGTGGAGAATGTTAAATTGCAGATGGCAGCGGAACTAAACTAACAGTGTTAAGTGTGATAATAATTATACAAAATCTAAATAAGTAACCTTAACTTATGTGGAAACACATAAGCTAAGGGATCTCTTGCAGGGCTCCTATCGTATAAAATGTCCCATACCGATTTATACGATAGGGTGTCGGTTTTCCTAGCAGGCATAACATATAAATAATACTGAAAGAGAACCTTGACTTATAAGCACGCTCGTACGAACTTATAGGCCAAGGGGTCGTTTTGAAAGTCCTAATGTATAGAGCGTCCCATACCGCTTATACAATAGGTGTCAGGTTATATGCAATGGTTATGCTATGAAATGCAAATATGCTATGATGTGAACATGCAAGTGCAACTCACCCACTCGACTCTGTGTACACAGACCTTTAGTTCCCCCTTTCGGAGCCGTTACCTCCCAGGATACCTCCGTAGTGGCAGACTGAAGCGGTGGGTTGGGCCTCGCCCACCTCAAAACCAGTATTTGCACTACCTGTCTGACCTATCGTACGCCTCAACGCTTGGTGCACTAAGCGGACGCCTGCGTACTCTTGCCGGCTGGCGCACCGGACTTCTGTTGGCGAAGTGTAAAACCACACTTGCCGAGTCAACGATATTGGTGTCGGTGCAACGAACTCCCCAATATCGAAGACCCACCACCTTATACCTTTTATGCACATGCAATAGTTATGAGTCCAACAATTAACCGAGCCGAATCTTCCCGGACTATCCCGTCCGTCATAATCAGCCACCGAGCCGAAACTCCTCGGACTAACCCGTCCGTCATAATCTACAACCGAGCCGAAGCTCCCCGGACTAACCCGTCCGTCATAATTCTACAACCGAGCTGAAGCTCCCCGGACTAACCCGTCCGTCATAATCTACAACCGAGCCGAAGCTCCCCGGACTAACCAGTCCGTCATAATCTACAACCGAGCCGAAGCTCGCCAGGCTACCATGCCCATTACCTTAACCACTGGGCTTATTGCCCGAGTAACCCAAACTATCTCTCGGGACACAGGGGTGTGAGAGTGTGAAATCCTAAGTTTACTACCTACTCCTCAATTTACTTTATGCCTACAGCTTAGGTTTTACCCATTTCATTTTCATATTCAGTAAACTATACCTAAGGTGATTTTGACCTTCTACTCTACAGGGAAGACGATCTTTCGTCGATCCCAAACACCACCTAACTTTTAGTCAAACCCATCCCTAGCTCATCCAACCCTGAGTGATGAACTCATTCCTATAACCACTAATTTTTGACTTATGTGCCTAACTTATACTCCAGATTATTTCTGTAGATTTACTATATGTAGACCACCAAGGTTTAATGTTAAGTAAAATGAGAAGTATATCAAGTAATCATCCAATACTCATATTATAATTAATGGAGGTCCATTATGACCTTTATTGCCCAAATCCAGAGTTTTACAATTTTCCTATTTATCTAGAAATTTATTAAATATTCATAGTGGCCAGAGTTTCCAAGATTGAACATGAGGTACCAAATTTGGACAAGATAAAATTCCCTTAGATTTATGTTATTCTCAATATAAACAATTAGCCTAATGTCCAAGATCTCTTGATTTTTCAGCAAAATTTAGGCCACTGATTATATTTTAAATTATCTCACAATATTTCATTAAAGTAAGTAAATAGGGCAATATTACTCCTAAAATTTCAAGGAAACCTCTAACATGATAAAAAGGGTATATAAATGCTCTGGGACAAATATCATAAGTGATTAAGGAGTGATAAGCTTTAAACAAATCAATAAACAATTATTCCAAAAATTGCTAAATGCAGACCACCATGTCAAACTTCATGTAAAATAGGAGGTATATCAAATAATTATCCAATACTCTTATAATAATTAATGGAGGTTCATTATGACCTTTAAGCCCTAAATCCAGAGATCCAAAATTTTCCTTATTTATTTAATAATTTATTTAATTATTCTATTGACTAAAATTTCTAATAATGAACATGAAGTACCATTTTCAGTCAAGATATCATTCTACAATTTTTATATGTTATTCAAAATAAGGATATAACTCATTTTCCAAAATATCTAAATTTTTCAGTAAGGTTTTATCCCCAAATCATTATTTCATTTTAATCCTTGAAAATTCATTTAAAGCAATATAAAATACTATATTGCTTTCAAAAATTCAGAGAAAATTCAAGTATGAATCTAATGGCATGTAAATGGTTTGGCCAAATTTCATAATTTATTTATCAGTATATGGACTAAATTAAATTATTGAATAATTCCATCATTTAGCAAGCTTGTGAAGTAAGTACCTCAAATAAGTATCCAAAAATTTTCATAAAATTTATATAAGCTTATAAGGATTCCAAACATCCTCTGCCAAACTTTCATGACCTCCCAAGGGTTAGAGGGACCATAATAATTAGTTTATTAAATATAGACATCCCTTGTGTTTCAAATGAAGTACCATAAACATTTTCCAAAATCCCCAAATAAATTACCAGAGACTAATAACATCCTTTTTACCATCATACCAAAATTTCACCTTATTTGGAAGAGTTTAACTAGCCTATTCTAACCCTATAAAGTTTGTGCCCTAAACTAGGGTTAGGGTTTTGTGGGTCCCAAACTTTCCAAAACACCCTAAGATTTTTACCAGAGGGTTATAGTTACCCTAAAACCATCCCTACAAAGTTTCATAGTCATACAAGCTGTTTTGGCCATATGCCCTGTTGAAGTTGGTGACCGGGCGGTCTGGCGGTCTGTCTTGGCGGTTTGGAGACCGAGCGGTCTGGCGGTCTCCCCTGGCGGTCTCTCTCTGGGGGTAGCCGTGCGGTTAGCCCTTCTGTCTAACCGCGCGGCTTGTGCGGTTTGTTCTGTATAGTCCGCTTAGTCCTATAATTTTTTAGTCCCACATCTCTTATTTATATTCTCTCATCTCTCCTCCATTCTATATAAGGGAGGGCATACCTTTGTGATAGATACCTTTTTCTGATAATAAAGTTTCAGTTATACCCGTTCCGGCTTGTTTTAGTTCGTTTTTTAACATGGTATCAGAGCCATCGATCTTTGGCTCCTGATTCTGTCCGCTCTGTCCGCGCGGCTTGCTTCTTCTTCTCGCGACCTGTTCTCGCGGCTTGTTTCTTCCGCCTGCTTGCTTGCGCCCTGTTCGCGCGGATTTCTTCCTCTTCTCGCGACCTGGTCTCGCGGCTTGTTTCTTCCGCCTTCTTGTGCCCTGTTCGCGCGGCTTCTTTTCTTCCTTGTCGTTGCCCTTTGTGTGCGCGACCTGTGCCGCGGCCTGTTGCCTTGTTCACCGTGTTTTCCTCCCAGCAGACATCTCTCTGTTCGCCTGGTGTCTCTCATCGTGACCGTTGTAGACCTCTTTCTTATAATTGTTGCGATTTCTCTCTGTTCGCGCGGGTTATTCCTTGTTTAGGCGGCCTCTCTGCCCCTCGTCCTTTAGCCGCTCCTGCTTGTTAGTTGTCGCGACCTCCTATTTAGTCGCGCGGCTTGTGCTTCCCTCTTCTTCCTATTTTGCCTTGCTCTGCATCTTGGTAGTGGCCCTTCTTGCCGCTGGTGTGCTGTCACCGTGACCGATGCAGTTCTTTTGTTCCTCCCTTCATGGCTTCCATATACTCCTCTAAGCCGTTCGCCTCGGTGGTCATGTCTTCTGGTAGTGCCCACGTTGTTACTCAAGGAAAATGGCTCATCGACACCGGTGCTACAAATCATATGACCGGCAATCTCCAGTGTTTTTCTCTCCTAGAAACACATGGTCGATTGCACCCGGTTATTCTCGCTGACGGCTCTTCTTCATCGGTTCATGGGATGGGGATAGTTCATGTCACTCCGTCTCTTCGCTTGGAGGATACTCTCTACGCGCCCAAGTTCCCGTGCAACTTATTATCTGTTACCTCTCTATGCAAGCAATTACAATGTTCTGTTACTTTTACTTCTACTACTTGCTCTTTTCAGGATCCGGACTCCCAACGGACGAATTACTACTGGGACTGAGAGTGGCGGCCTAAACTTCCTGGACAACATTTTTGCTTTCTCCACCTTCTCCTCCACCTCCACAGATCTTCTCCAATGGCATCTCCGTCTTGGTCATGCTCCTCCTCATCTTCTTCGTCAACTTCTGCCCCACCTTCCTCCACAAAGTCCTCCGCTCAACTGTGAGGCCTGTCAGCTTGGCAAGCATCACCGCTCCTCCTTCCCTCCAAAGCACGTTCGTGGATCCACCCGTCCGTTTGATCTCATCCACTCCGATATTTGGGGTCCTTCTCCTACTCTTACCGTTGGTCGGAGTAGTTCATATTTTGTCACATTCATTGATGATTTCTCTCGCAGTACGTGGGTGTATCTGTTAAAAGATCGCTCTGAATTATTCTCTGTATGGACGTCCTTCTATCTCATGATCAAAACTCAGTTTAATGTTTCTATTAAAGTTCTTCGATCTGATAATGCTAAAGAATATATCAGTCATGACTTTCAGGCCTTCTGCATGCAAAGTGGGATTATTCATCAAACTAGTTGTGTCTATACTTCACAACAAAATGGGGTGGCAGAATGCCAATACCGTCACCTTCTTGATGTCGCTCGCACCTTGATGACCCAGATGCATGTTCCTCGCTCCTATTGGGGCTATGTTGTTCTCCTTGCTTGCTACCTTATCAATCGCATTCCCTCCACCGTTCTCCACGGAAAGACCCCTTTCTCCATTTTGTATCCGGGCAAAGAGCCGTTTCCTCTCCCTCTCCAAATCTTTGGATGCACTGCCTTTGTGCATGCCCCTTCTACCACCCGTGATAAGCTATCCCCTCGCTCCACTAAATGTATCTTTCTGGGGTACTCCACCACTCAGAAAGGTTATTGTTGCTTTGATCCCGTCCTTCGTAAGCAGTTCGTCTCTGCTGACGTCACCTTCTTCGAGAATACCTCCTACTTCTCGGATGACTCCACTCCTCTTCTCCCAGCTTCTGATTCTCCTGTTGTTCCCTTTGTTCCCTCGTCTCCTACTACAATATTCACCCCTATACCGTCCACATCCACTCCAATCACTCCACCTCTCTCTCCCTCTTCTCCGCCACCGTCTCTGCCGCCGTCGCTCTCTACTCCTGGGCCAGCTCTCTCTGTCACGGATGCTCTGGATGCCGAGGGACCTGCTGACCTGGATCCTCCTATAGCTCTTCACAAAGGGGTGCGGACGTGTACCCTACACCCTCTTACTGCTGTTGTTTCATATGATCGTCTTACCCCTTCTCGCAGGGCCTTGGCTATGGCTATCTCTGCCACTGCCACGCCCCTCTCCTACCAGGAGGCCCTTGCTATTCCTCACTGGAAGATGACCATGGATGAGGAAATGACCACCCTAACAGAGCGGGGAACTTGGACTCTTGTTCCTCCTCCCCTTGGTACTGATGTTGTTGGCTGTCGCTGGGTCTTTGTGGTGAAATTTGCCCCGGATGGCACTGTGGACCGTTATAAAGCTCGCCTTGTTGCTAAGGGCTTTACTCAGACCTATGGGGTTGATTACTTTGAC